>CM062258.1:47851529-48451529 GCA_031216405.1 Syzygium malaccense | reverse complement strand
TAATGAGAATTATTTGGGAAGATTAATTGGATTAAATGACCAATTTAGGAGCCATTGAAAAATTACCGGGTATGTCCGAGTTGACTGGTTGTACGTAATTTGTGTTTAATTGTGATTGATTTCGTACTACCATGTCGCATGTCGTGTGGCTGTATTATGTAGAATGCGATTGGCAAATGATTAGTTTAAAATTTATTACTGAATTATGAATCACACGTGGGGGCCACATGGTACTAATTGGGCTAATTGAGTACGTGTTGTGATATTGAGTGATTTCATTTCATTGGTGCTCATGGTGCATTGCTTCGCATAACATGGACACGCATTATGTATGCCTAAAGTGAGGCGTGTGGCGGAATTGTGTGAGAATGCGTGTCTGCCATGAGCATGTGATCACTTAAAATACCCTGAAGCGTTATACGCTGGGTTCAGATAATAATGAGTTGTGTGATCACCTAAAGACCCTCGGGTCGTAACCTTCGGGTCAATACCGTCCTCATGCACTTTGAAGCAAGACGATGCCTGGTACGTCCGGAAGACGACCATCCTCATGCACTTTGAAGCAGGCTCTGATTCGTAAAGAGATCAGTGTTGCGCCTCATGCACTTTATAGCAGGCTAGAGACACTGGGCCAGATCGGTTGCTGCGCCTCATGCACTTTGAAGCAAGCTAGACGCACCGGGCCTTGAATAATGTTGACTCGAGTCGTAATAATAATAAATTGGACGATTGCCAGTGTGCTAGTGTGGGCCAATGGGCCGAGAAATACGCGTGACATGTCGATGACATTTGCATGCATGAACGTGCATGGATTGGCATGCGAGTGTGTGAGACTCGGTGCATAAGCATATGATTGGCGTACGTGTGATAATGTGTGTCACGTATGTGCCGTGATTATTATATCTTGAACTGTCTAACCTGCAGGGTTAGAGAATTGTTTGATTGTTATTGCATTGTGATTTGAATATTTGCTTCCGGTCAGGAGATTATATGCTAGCCTAGCCTAGGTTTAGGGGTTGAAGTCACTGAGATTCGTCTCACAGTCGTGCAAAACCGATACTTTTCAGACCCCCGGCCGTAAGGATGGAGAGACCACCGCCTCTTTTTGGGATCCCTATGCAGATCCGGCAGTATATCAGTACCTACCCCTTAGAAAATGGGGAAGCTTTTGTGAAGTATCGGTCAAAACTAATTGTGAATATAGACGAGTATTATTACCAGCATCAGGAGTATGTGGCATGGTGCCACCGGGATGCCAATGGGAACGAGGGAGAGCCTCTCAGGATCTTTGATATTCCAGTCGATAGTGTGAGGATGTTGCAGCCAATCATAGCTGGTGGTGAAGTGATAAACCCTGAGGTCACGCCCGAGTGGATGAGGCAAGAGGAAGAGATGGATGAGGAGCCCGATGTACTAGTGGAGGACCCCGAGCCTATGGAAGAGGAGGAGGATGACGAACCCGAGGCGATGGAGCAGGACATAGAGGAGGACAGAGAGGTTGCAGAGCTGGGATCAGACGAGAAGGGGTTCGAGATTTACCTGGACCCGGAGTTGGAGATGGACTCCGAGGATGAGCGAGCACAAGCCATGGATTCGGAGGAGTCAGGATCCAGTGAGGACGCCCCCAAGGAGTTGTCAGACGATCCCACTGAGTCATCTGATCCTAACTGGGGGCCTTAGGGTCGTCCAGTGTCCTAGCTAGTAGTGAGGGCCGTTACTTTTTGGATTGTAGCCCTCTTCCCCAGTGTTAGCCTGACCTCCCTAGCCGCTTACCACCTTTTGACCAAGTGGCTACTGACCGTGTGTACCTCTTTATTTGTACTTGTAAATATTGTACAAAGGGTTTCTAATAGTAATATAAATGTGTAATTATTTTCTACGATAAGTGCTTGATGTGTGGTTATCCTTGGCTCATATTGTAATTGTCTGGGTTTGTTTATTTTATGCTTCCGCTTGTGTTTGATCTCTGTTTGGGTGTGGGTCGGCGACGCTTCCTGGGACGTCGCAGTCAAACGACCAAAGGTGGGATGCTCGCGCTTCATGGGGTACGAGGCGTGACAGTTAATACCGATTGTCTTCTCAAAGTAGATACGGAATCCTAATATATCGAGAGAGAGTTCTGAATTTTCTCTTGTATATTGTTCATCTCCCGAGGAAGTTATCTTAACTTCCATTAAGAAAACTCTCCTCGCACCTCTTCAAAAAGTGTCTCTCAGACACACTTCTTATTAGAGCAAATGGTGTCCTTTGGACACACACATCATGGGCGGACCAGCGAAATATAACATCTCTCACTCGCACATGATGGGCTTGATGATGCTCTATCAAGAACATAAGGCATTCAACATTCATCTACCTTAGAAACAATTCACACTGGCAAGAAAGCCGTGCGACAAGTGAGTACACCTGCACTTGGGAGCTCTAATTATGCACCTGTTAGGGACAACATAATGGCTACAACCCCAAAAATAAATAAACAATTGATATCTCACAGTGCCCCAGACATAATTTGTTACATAAGTCGAAGTATACCTATCCCTTAAAAGCTATACTTGACTTTTCTCAAAAACACCATGTATTTACAATTATTTCCAAAAGCCATTGAAGGCGAAATAATTGATCGACCAATAAACACATGTGATAGATGTAAAACAACAATAGTCTTCCTTCGCACTCATGTCTCTCTCCATTTCGGAACAACTGTTTTCCTAGACACGTCCCATAAAGCCATATATATTCATGACCGCTAGTAACATGCTAAAGTAGCAACATTGATCTTCTACTTTAAGAACATAGTCAGAAGTAACATAGGGCACAAAGTAAGGTAAATTATAAATTACCTTAAGGACTCACACGATGAATAAATAGGGATAATTGTACTCATCCCCCTTATTGGTCAAATAAAGCACATATAGTATGAACTACATGCTATAGTGGATTTCTCTTTCTATAAGAGCGTATGTCATTTATTAATCATATCCACTATATAAATCTTAGCCTAAACATAGTCACATGCTTCTCACGTACTCATGTTTAGCCCGAGTGCTATATCAGCTCACTTTCCACAGCGCCCAATTTAGTACTCGCATCCGGCTTCCTTCAGGCATATATGATTATGGGACTATCATGTTCGGTCTTATCACATACGAATAACATACCTCATCTTGATTCCGATCAAGGCGACATTAAATCGTTTTATGTACTAAACTGCTCTTTCAGCATTTATAGTACATATCGTCTCATCTCAACCCGCTTACTATAGCGTTTGAGGTGATTGCTCGTGTGAGTGAGCCAATCATTGCCTGGTGACATACCTTTCAACAATATATGTGTGTTTGTGCTAGTCTCATAACATTGTACTAATTGATAAAACATTAATTCATTACCAAACAAGTACAACACATATACACACATAATCCAGTGATCCTCAACAATATTACATATCATAATCACATTCTACGTAATTCTAGAGACATCCTGTGGGTCAAGAACACGTCTCTTGGAACAGCCTTCGTAAATGGATCAACAACCATCCTGTTGGTTGAAATATATTCCAGGACTACTTCCTTATGCGCTATTATATCTCTGATGAAGTTATTCTTTATGTCAATGTGCTTCGTCCTACCATGGTACTTGGGATCTTTCACATAGGCAATGGCTGCTTGACTATCGCAATATATTGTCACTGGTCTTGGGACATAAGTGACAATGGCTAAATTTTCCAAGAAATGTTTTAACCATACTGCTTCTTGCACTGCAGCAGAACATGCAATAAATTCTGCCTCCATCGTAGATAAAGCTATTGTCGCGACCTAAAAAAAAAATCGGGTTTCGATCTTAGGCTAATGGATTACTAGATCAATTAAATTAACTAACCTAGCTCGAGTTCTCCCAAACTCTACCAAATCGCAACTTAGGTCCAATTGTGAGCATGCAAATATTTTCAACGGGAGTCGCCACTAATCATTTAGGGTAGGTTGATTAGAAACCTAAATAAAATAGCGGGAGTACTATTTTATTTCTACAAACCAGAAATCATAAATTCGGGACTTGGTTACGCTAGATTCCCTAACGCCCTTTCGGTACCAATTTCGAGAAAAATACTCAATTTGACAATTTTGATAAATCCTAACTTAGAGTTCAAAGGTGCAGAAATTTCTTTTTTGATTTTTACTTGTTTAAATGAAAGCTAACCTATATGTAATGACGTGCAAAAATTGACATGCGATTAATGCAATCTAACATGCAAACTATATGTCATGCGACAACGTGACCTATTTCTAATGACGGGCACATTATTTTTTTTGTATTTTTTTTAATGAAATTCGGAATTAAAAAAAAACAATTATCTAAACATGCAATTTTAAACTAAAGAAATTGACCTAATCTAAAGCAATCTTTTTTGGTATTTTTTTTTGTGAAATTCGAAATTAAAATCAAGTAAAAAAAAATAACCGCGAAATCTTTCGAATTAAATTTCGATCTGAAGCCTGACAGATCGACCCTAAAATTCGAAATACCCGCTATGGAAATAATTCTATCTAAAGCCTGATAGATAGATTTATTTTCACGTGTGCGGTTGCGGATTAGGAAATTTTCCTAATCGATCACATCTTGAAAAAAATTAGATATCTCAAATATTTTGGATATATTCAAAGGATTTTGATATTCTAAATTCTATCCAAATTTGATAAGATCATATATCCAAGATTTAAAAAAGAAATAAATCCTAATTGAAATATTGCCTATTATCTAAATATGCAATATTAGATATCAATAAGCACAAATTAGGTAATAAAATATTCAAATCAAATTGGGATAAGATAATTACCTGATTTGCAGATTTCTTTCCAAATTTGAATTTGCAGCGGATCGGGATTGCGGATCGGGATGGTGACCGGTGGTGCGTCGGGGGCGGCGGCGCGACGTAGGGAGCGGTGGCGACGCGGCGGCACTGGTGCACAGCAAGGCTAAGCGTGATGATGCCTTGGTCGTGTAGACTCTCTGCTCAGTGGGGGCTACGTTGTTGTTGTTGAACACGACCAAGAATCTGCAAATATCAGTGAAACAACCGCACGAATTGAGAAGCGGATGAGGAAAAGAGAGAACTTTTTCCTCAACGTATCATGGAAAAAGAAATCCTGTGGGCATCGTTATTCTTTGTGTCGGTTCTCAAAAGAAAACCAATTGTGATTTTCTTTTCTCCACTTCGTACGTCTCCCCAAGAGAAGACGTCCAAGTGAATTCTTTAATTCAACTTCCACTAAAGCTCTTTTGACCACCGCTTGGAATTTTCTTTAAACTCGCAAAAGCAGAAGAACAATTTGTCTTGGAGAACACAAAGGGGGCGCTTGGTGTGCGCAAGGGCAACAACGTCGTCAATCATGGGAAGGAGCAGCTGCGAGTTTCTCGGCGCGGGATCACGATGGCTTCATCGTCACAATACGTGCTGATGCAGCAGACGATGTTGGTTGAACAGGACCGTTGTGACTGGGAAATCACTGAACTTGCTGGACAACGAGGCACGAACTCATGGCAGTGCTGTGACTCACTAGCAGCTTGTTGATCTAGGCGTCGGTGTTGTGGTAGAGACACAACAAGGAACTAGCCGCTGTACAGGGGTGTCGTAGAAGAGCAGCAGCAAGATGGCGGCGTTGTGACCCCAGCTCAGGAGCGGCGTGGGAGCGATGGCAGGACGGCATGGGCAATAACGGCGTTGCACGTGCGGCCGTCTTCTCTTCTTACTCTTAATCTCACGTGTGTTTCTCGCTCTCTCTGAAAATTCTAATCTCTAAAAATTATGGGAGCCCCCCAGATTATGATGTATAACCCTATATTTATATCGCAAACCTAGGTCAACTAGCCGGACTTTCTAGTCCTAATGGGCTTAGGTTTAGGCTTTACCCTTTAATTTAATTCTAAGTGGGCTGAATTAATTCGGGCTTTTCTTTAATTAAGCTTGATGGGCTAATTTAAGCTCAAATTAAGACAACCAAGCCCTTTTGACGTGTGATTTTCGGCCTCCGTCTTCCGAGTGAGTCGAGTTTCGTTTGGTGCCCGAGCTCGATTTACGTGATGAATTTTAAGCTCACTTGCCACCGCCAATCTGATGCGGAATGCAATTAATCTATATGAACCTAAACTATATGTTATGCAATTTTAATTAAATTTTTTTTTGTTCAGGGATTAAAAATTTAATTCCTAATTTTCTATGCAATTAACACTAAATGATGCGCCAAAATTTAGGTGTCAACAGCTATGCATGTTTGTTTCTTGCTATTTCAAGAAATTGCTCCATCATTAAGCAAGAACGCATATCCAGACGTCGATTTACGCTCATCTAGGTCTCCTTCCCAATCAGCATCAGAGTATCCTAATAAGCGTAGATCACTCCCTTGATAGCAAAGTTGATAGTCCATAGTGCCTTTCAAGTATCTCAAGATTCTCTTAACTGCTTTCCAGTGTGCTGGACCGGGATTCGATTGATATCGGCTCACTAACCCTACAGCATGACATATGTCGGGTCGAGTACACATCATAGCATACATCAAACTTACGACAGCACTAGCGTAAGAAATCAACGGGAAAACAAGGCTGAGATCATAACCGAAGCTCTGATACCAATGTTGGAAGCGTGTGTCGGGAGAATCGACTAACCTGTTCGATGCACTCCAAACAAAATTTCCAGGATCACACGTTGAATCACCAGCAAAGATGAAAGAATCTACTTCACGTTTGTCCGAATACAATCACAGGGAAAGTATTCTTGTTCCACAGCGTTAATGCCGATTGTCTTCTCAAAGTAGATACGGAATCCTAATGTATCGAGAGAGAGTTTTGAATTTTCTCTTGTATATCGTTCATATCCCGAGGAAGTTATCTTAACTTCCATTAAGAAAACTCTTCTCGTACCTCTTCAAAAGGTGTCTCTCAGACATATCTCTTATTAGAGCAAATGGTGTCCCTTGGACACACACATCATGGGTGGACCGGCGAAATATAACATGTCTGAAGACTGCCAGTTGAGAATTGTAAAATTTATGAGCTATATTTTTCCCGGAGGATTCTCTTTTATGTAAAACCTTCCAAGCATAGAACACATGTACAATAAAGCTCTTAACCTTCAGCCTGCTCATGTTAGTAGTAATCAGTCACTATTCCTGTTTTAAATTTATTTCTAGTGTTGACACCTAAAATCAAGAGCCGCTTGCGGGGAGGTCACGATATCTAGTAAGCCAAAAATTACCTTAAGAAAGGAAATAGATGAATAATTTGTAATATGGGTTTTTATCAAGCTAGTATCGTTCTCTTCTGTCTGAGCTACAAGCCCACAAGTGCAGCAGTTGGCATCATAAACTGAATTAAAAATGTGCAGCAGTTGGCCTCTTGAAGTGAATTAAACTTCTCATGGGGTTTCATTTTTTCGTCGAAAAGTAACTTAACTGTACTAGAAGAGAGAAACCAAAGAGCTTGAATCGCAGATTCAGGCCGGGTACGAGTGCGTACGACAGCAACACAATTAAATAGAATGGCCCGTTCACAGATATTATTGGCAACAGAGTTACTCTAGGACTGATGCGACTGCGGGCTGTCTTATGGTGGGAAAACCCAAATAACTCTTTGCTTAAGGACTTTCTCTATTGATCTACGGAGTCTGGGTCTCCGAAAACTCACTAATAATTGTTCTTTATCTGCCAAAAGCTTACTAATATACTCTCTTTATGCAAATTAGCTTCAATTAGACTAGTCTTACTGGTAATAGCAAGGAATGTTTAAGACCTCCAAAACCTGGTTTCTAGTAGGTAGATTACAACAGTTGGTCAAGCAAAAGATACTTGAGGGTATCAGTTCTGATTCGTGGGTTGGTTTTATCTGTGTTTGGCCATGCTAGACATTCTACGCTATTTCTATAAACCTGCAAGATTATTCCTGTCACTAAGAGAGGAAGCTCAGAAACTCGGCCGGTGTAACTAATCATCTATCTCTATCAATCTGTCTAAATGGATAGATACTCTTTCAACATGTTGAGGTCACAATTAGCTAATCGCTTAGTTTGATTTAGTTATGGCTTAGAGGATGAGCCTCAAAGGCACAAAACTGCGATTACATTAAATTATATTAACTCGGTAGATGCAATTAGAGATTCGGTTGATGACGCAAACAAGTTGATAGCTGGACTGTTAGGGTTGAGGCTCTGTCCCCGGAGCAATTAAGCTTCGCTTTCTTCCTCGTCATTCACATTTCTTTAAAACTCCCCATATCATCACGCATGGTTGCGTTGAAAACTGAAGGATGTGAACTTCAGGAAAAATTGGAACCTAAAGCAAACGCCTCTACGCATGAGACATACAATTACATTTGTTTATTTCTGTCATGAAAAGATTATCACATGTTCCTGTTGAGTTTTTTTATATATTAGACAGTGCTCATTGTTTGGTCTGGCATAGCCCTGGAGCACCACATCTGCGTTTTGCTAACTCAATGGATAGAAAGAAAAACAGAGAGAGGACTCCCTCCTCCTCGCATAACAAAATTGATAAGAAAGAAAGATTAAAAGAGAATGATATTTATTCTCTTATAATGGTGTGTGAAACAATGCACATGAGAAGCCTTTATATAGGCTTAGAGGAATAAAGGAGTCTAGCATTCTTCCTATGTGGGACCAAAGAGAGAGAAGAGATGTAAAGGAAAACCTACAAAACTATACAACATGTTCTAACACCCCCCTCAAACTCAAGGTGGATCAAATAACGAGAGTTTGGAAAGAAGAAATTTGAATCGTTGTGATGTAAGAGCCTTCGTAAAACAATCAGCAAGTTGATTCTCAGTTCCAACAAAAGGAAGTGAAATAGTGCGAGCTTGGAGATGATGACGAGTCAGATGACAATCGATCTCAATATGTTTGGTACGCTCATGAAAGACTGGATTTGTACTGATGTGAATGGCACTCTTATTATCACAATGCAGAGGAGTAGGATCCAGAAGTGAAACTCTCATATCAGCAAGTAAGCGGCGAAGCCAAATAATCTCAACAGTAGTGTCGGCCATAGCACGATACTCGGACTCTGTAGAGGAGCGTGAGACAATATGTTGTTTCTTGGAATGCCAAGAAATAAGTGAATCGCCAAGAAAAATGCAATAACCAGTGATAGATTTGCGATCAGCGACATTGGAAGCCCAATCAGCATCAGAATAGGCACGCAACTTGAGAGCAGAAGAGGATAGTAGAAATAAAGAACGCGATAAAGTGCCTCGAAGATAGCGCAGAATCCTTAGAACAGCCGCATAATGAGTTGTTCGAGGAGCAGCAACAAACTGACTGACAACATGAACAGCATAGGCGATGTCGGGTCGGGAGATAGTAAGATAAACAAGACTGCCAACCAAGGTCCGATAGCGGGTGACATCAGAAAGAGGTTCTCCATCGTCTGGGCAAAACTTTTGATTTAGCTCAATAGGAGTGGCAGCAGTACGTGAATCTGATAGAGCAGCCCTAGACAGAATATCAGCAGTATATTTTTGCTGAGAAATGAGAATACCACGTGAACTACGAGCAATCTCAAGTCCAAGAAAATAGCGCAGTGGTCCTAGATCCTTCATGGCAAAATGTTGCTGAAGGTGTCGCTTGGTATGCTCAATATGGTCACGATCATCTCCGGTGATTACCATATCATCAACATAAAGAAGAAGAATAGTGCAGCCTGAAGAAGAGGTATGAACAAACATAGCATGATCAGCCTCACTTTGAATGAAACCAGCGGACTGAATAGCATCACTGAACTTCTCAAACCAAGCACGAGGGGCCTGTTTGAGACCATAAAGAGCCCGTCGTAAGCGGCAAACCTGTCCAGAGGTATGAGCAAGACCAGGCGGAGGTTGCATAAAGATATCTTCCTGAAGATCACCGTGAAGAAAAGCATTCTTCACATCAAGCTGAAAGAGAGGCCAACTGCGAATTGAAGCAACAGCTAATAAAACACGGACAGATGTCATCTTTGCTACGGGAGCAAAGGTCTCCTCATAGTCGATACCATACTCTTGCGAGAAACCTCGAGCAACCAGACGAGCTTTGTAACGCTCAATACTGCCATCAGAACGAGTCTTAATCTTATATATCCATCGGCAAGATACGAGGGAGCGACCTGGAGGAAGAGGCACAAGCTCCCAAGTACCAGTACTCTCCAAAGCCGAGAGTTCCTCAGACATAGCCTGGCGCCATTCTACATGCTGAACTGCCTCGCGATAACTATTAGGTTCTTGTACAGCATGAACAGCAGCTAAAAAGGATCCAAACTCAGTAGAATAAGAAGTAGCAGCAACATACCGGGCAGGTGGATGCCGATCTCGAGGAGGATTACGGCGTGGCTCTAGTTGTGCAGAATCGTCGAGGGCAGATACAGCAGGAGGTGCAGCACAAGGGATAGGTGAAGATGGAGAAGGTGGCAATATATCTAGATCCGATGTAGAAGAGGGACTAGAAGGATCAGGTAGAGGATCAACAGGGAAATCCATAAATGGAACAGAAGACGAAACATGAGGTGTAGTATTTGTTGAAAAGAAAGGAATGTGTTCATGAAACGTAACATCACGAGAAATACGTACACGTCGTGCATTTGGGTCATAACAACGATAACCTTTGTGCTCAGTGCTGTAACCCAAGAATGCACATGGGATAGAGCGAGCGGTAAGCTTTGTACGTTCAGTGAGTGGAAGAATGACAAAACAAGTACATCCGAAAACTCGAAGATGATTATAGCTAGGAGGTCGAGAGTAGAGACGCTGAAACGGGGTGTCTTGATGGAGAACAGATGAGGGTAGGCGATTAATTAGATGAACAGCCGTGAGAAGAGCCTCAGCGCAGAACTCAGTGGGAATGGATGTGCCAAGTAAGAGAGCTCGAGTGGTCTCTAGAATATGACGGTGCTTGCGTTCAGCAACTCCATTTTGAGCTGGAACCCCAGGACAAGATAACTGAGGAAGTGTACCATCACTAGCTAAGAGGGAACGAAAAACACCAGAGAGATATTCCCCCCCTAAATCTGAACGGAAAACTTTGATTTTTGTATTAAATTGTGTGGAAACCATGGAAGTAAAAGACTGATAGATGGTAAAGAAATCACTACGTTGACGCATAAGATAGACCCATGTATAACGAGAATAATCATCAATAAAAGATACATAATATTTGAAACCACTCTTAGAAGAGAGCGGGGCAGGACCCCAAACATCAGAATGAACAAGATCGAAGATCGCACTAGTTCTAGAGTTACTAACAGGAAAAGGCTTAGCAGATTGCTTGGCCAAAGGGCAGATAGAACATGGAGGAAGACTACCAGAAGAAATAGGACCCAAAGCACCTTGTTGGTGAAGGATGGTGAGACGAGAAGACGGAATATGTCCAAGACGCTGATGCCATCGATCAAGATCGAGGGTAGCCAACACAGGATGAGGAAGAGAGGAAGTTGGAAGATGGAGATGTTGCATAATATAAAGTCCATCCCGTCTACTGCCCCTGCCAATCATCTTGCCACTCAAACGATCCTGCACAAAGCAAAAGCTATTTGTAAAGCTTACAGTACATCCAGCATCGGTGAGTTGTCCAACAGATAATAAATTGAGAGCCAAAGAGGGAACATGTAACACATCAGGGACATTGAAATCTTCAGAGATGGTAAGAGTACCCTGTCGGGTAGCTAGTAAAGGAGAACCATTGGCAGTAAAGAAATGTGCTGGTTGCTTGAGCTCAGAGAGCTTAGTGAGAAAAACAGCGGAAGTAGACATATGTCTAGCAGCTCCTGAGTCAAGTACCCAAGTAGTAGAAATATCACCTGAAGGTGGAGTAGCTACAGCGGTGCTTCCAGCAGATGAGAGAGTTGTAGAAGTACCAGAATCGGGAAAAGACCTAGGCAGAAAAGGACTCAAACGGGCAAGTTGTGCCTCAAGAGCAACAATACGGTCATCCGTAGAGGGAGAAACCAGAGTAATAGGTTGAGAGATTGGAGATGCGGTAGTGACTCGTGGTGATGCAGAAAGGCGTGAAGCATTCCTCTTCTTCCAACAATGTGACTCGTCATGACCAGGACGATGACAATACGTACATGAAAGGCGGCGAGGACCACGAGTAGGCAAAGGACGTGGTGGAGCAGCCAAAATAGCAGTTGAATCAAAAACTGCCGAGGAGGAAAGAAGACCAAGACGAGTTTCCTCAGACTGTAATTCTTTGACAGCGTCAAGGAGAGATGGTCTTGGAGAGCGGTGAAGAAGTTGGCTGCGAACACCTTCATAGGGAGAGCTGAGCTTCATAAGAAAAGAATGTAGACGATGCCTATCTTGAGTCTGAAGCCGAGTAGATGGACACCGAGTACAGTTCAGGCATGATGGGCAGAGAATAGGAGCAAGAATATCCAGTTGACTCCAAAGTGAGTGCATGTAATTGTAGAAATCTCGAATAGAGCGAGACCCTTGCGTAGCACTGTAAACTTCTTGCTCCAACTGATAAACTCGAATGTCCCCTGTTTGGGTGAACATCTCGGCAAGCCGATCCCATAAAATTTTTGCCTCAACAACAGTAGAAAATTGTGGGCGAAGAGCAGGATCAATGGAACCAAAAATGATAGCCCATGCCTTCCGATCAGCAACATTCCATGCTCGAATTTCAACGGCACGTTTCGCAACTTCATCAGGTGATTCACTTTCAAGAGCACCAGGACAAGGAAAAAGTCCCTCGACATGCTCAAACAAGTCGCGGTAAACAAGTGCTGCCATTGCCGATGGTTTCCAAAGAGAATAGTTTGAACCATCGAGTTTGACGTCAATACGGTCACTAGAATCACCCATGACGACAGAAAAAGAAATCACTAGCAAAGCTAGAAATATAGATTGAGGTGATCGAAAGGATCGAGAAAGAAGAAGCGCGAATTAGAACGAGCAAGGATGATGACCCAAAAGCCCTAAACTCATTATCTTAATTTCTGATGCGGAAGATCCAATTTATGGCAACCGCAGAGCATACTTTAAAAAATAATGAGCTCATTGTCTTAATTTCTGATGCGGAAGATCCAATTGATGGCAACCGCAGAGCATACTCTTCAAGACAATGATCTTGGCTCTGATACCATGATAAGAAAGAAAGATTAAAAGAGAATGATATTTATTCTCTTATAATGATGTGTGAAACAATGTACATGAGAAGCCTTTATATAGGCTTAGAGGAATAAAGGAGTCTAGCATTCTTCCTATGTGGGACCAAAGAGAGAGAAGAGATGTAAAGGAAAACCTATAAAACTATACAACATGTTCTAACAAAAATAACCCATCATCAATGAACTTGTTACTGCAAACTGTGCATCGAAACCTACTATGACTGAGGCATACTGCTTGATCATGAATGAATTTGGTTCGCAGCTTGCTCGAAAACTCAGACGTCACCTGATGAATAATGGCGAATCAATCAATCCATCGGCATTCAGTTTGGTATCAAATGGCCTAGCTTCTTGACCCCATTACATAATCTTGGTACTACACTACGAGAAACAAATCAGGTGCAATACTGAGATGTTTCTTTTTACGTCGGGGCCATTTTTTCTTCACTCGGTCAATTTAAGATTCTGTTTCTTTAGTAGAAAATGAATGATTTTGAAAATATTTTCCTAAAAATGATCGTTTGAAATAATTGGTTAATGAATAATATTTTTATTATCAATAACAATTTATGTCCAAACATCTTCGGGGACGATGAAAATATTTTTCCTTCATTCACTTTTGTGAGCAATATAAGCAATCGTTTTTAGGAAGATATTTTTCAAATCGTTCATTTTTCGCAGAACAAACAGAGCTGAAAGAGAAAACGATAGTTGAAATCACCGATTACCACAAAAGAAAAGAGAAAGGATTCTCTGGATTCGAGATTGAATATGGAGAGAGAGAGGGGGGGGGGGGGGGCTGCACTGTGGCATCAAGTTGGTGCGAGAGAATGGCCAACGCCACCGAAAAAATCGATATCCATCTCTTTCCAAGAGTGAACGCGTTGATGTTATATCAGATAAATGGTTAATTGTCAAGAGAATCTTTAAAAAAAAACATCAGGCGAGAGAGGCAATACTGTATCAATGGGAGAAAATTCATGCTATCGCTATCCGCATTCACATTCGCATTTACAAATCTCCTTACAAGGGTTCCCTATGTTTAGTATTTCCTCGTGTCCGTGGTTGGCCCTTGACATTTCCGTAAGCATGTACTTTTTATTTTCTCTCTCTAATTTCCCATTCTAGATTCAAAAAGATCTTCTCTCCTTTCACATCTAATAACAAATGAAGTAGATGTTGATATGCCACCACTTGGGTGGATGAATCCGTCAATTCGAGACGTCCATGTTGACCTTAGAAAATGGAATTGGAAAGACCCCTTATCTTTCTCTTTGCCCTTCGCCCTCCCCCCCCCCCCCCCCCAAATAAAATCAGCAAATGCCTCTATCAAACCATGCAAGGTCAACAAGTCTGATTATTATGCATTGAATGTCATACAATGCGTTTTTGACAAAACGAAACAGTTTGCTATCATCTTAAAGGAGGAGAATTTGAACACCACACATGATATCAGCCTCCAAATTCGAATGTACAACCGGCACCTAAATTGCCTAAATTGACTTTATCGGTGTTTTCAAATGGTGTGATCCTGAAACGCGTAATGAGGATGTACTATGTAATTCCACAACGGCCTAATTCCCTAAAAACCTTCAACTTTAGATCAAGTTCCAAATCTGTCTCAAACTTTTTTTTGTCTAAACAAAAACCCCAAACTTTAGGTCCAATCTCAAATATGCCCCGAACTTGTTTTTTATCTCAGAAAAAACCTCAAACTTTAAGTCCAATATCAAATCTGCCACAAATTTTATTTTGTGTAAAAAAAATCATCAAAATTCAATTTATTTTCAAAAATATAACCCCGTGATCTAGTCTCAACTTGAAGTGGCACTTCTCCGTCGATAACAAATCCACATTAACAAAGTAATGGAGCTCTTTTTTAGACAAAAAAAAGTTCGGAGCAAATTTGGACTCAACCTAAAAATTGGGTTTTTTTGGAGTGGATTTGTTATCATCCCTCACTTTCATATCCTAGATCGGTCAACAATTTTTATTGTGTTGGATTTGTTATCGAACTAGAAATGCGACGTCGGCATGTACCTATCACCCAATTACTTTGCTAATGTGGATTTGTTATTGAGGTCGAAATGCCACGTCAAGTTGGGACTAGATAATGGGGGTATATTTTTGAAAATAAATAAAATTTGCTGATTTTTTTATACAAAACAAAATTCGGGGCAGATCTGGGATTGAAGTTAAAGTTTTGGGTTTTTTCTTAGATTCGGGGCAAATTTAGGACTAGACCTAAAGTTTGGGTTTTTTTTTTGAATTCACCCATTCCACAACCTTTCGAACGCTAAGTCAAGAAGGAGTTTTCAATTGGGTACTTGATACTTCTTAATTAGATTTGCAGCTATTCAATGAAGGAATTTTTATTGGCAAAAAGAAGTACTTGACACTTCTTAATGAGATTTCTGATCTTTATCTCAGACGCTACTGTCCTTACGGACCTGAGCAGATCCTTAAAAGGCTCAAAGAGGCTCTAATGCAGGAAGATCCTGCCTGGGCTGGGAGACTCCCGTAGCATCCTCTATGTTCCCTCTCTCCCAAGAAGAAAAAGGTTAGGAGGGAACTAAGGGGGCTTTGGGTGGAGAAGGTAGACTCAACGTCACGTTTCGGCTTAGCTACTGCTGGGTAGGCTTGTATAGTAGCAGCCTGCGCCCGGAGCAACAAAGTAGGACCTGTTTCGGTAGCTCCCTGTGGACCAGCTGCTAATGCGCTAGTAATCCGCTAGTGTCACAGGCCGGCAATTCCTTGGCCAAGGAATAGCCCGTGTGGTGCCTAGCGTGTCGTTCACACTAGGCCAACCCTCGTACACTAGTCATTCCAAAGAAAAATACGGCGAATACTTTCCTTGTATCGGATCGTATCACGCTCAGATTGGCACGGGTGTCTAGTCCATCAAGCAAGGCACACAGAATACTTTCGGAACAACAACTGATTTTGGGCTACCATGGATTCATTAGGAGAGCGACATCAGCTCCCGACCAGTTTGTACACGGGAGGCCAACCCCGCCTTCAGAGCTCCTAAGGCATATTCGTTCTATCCTAAAACTCCTAGCACCAACTGTTCTGACACCACTCTCACGACCCAGTTGCATTTTATCCCTTTTACGTCCTCACTTTTCACTCAATAACCACGAACACTACTCACAAGGATATAGGAGTACGAGAGAATTACGGTCCGTGACACTAGGCTGGCACCAGTACCCTCGGTTACTAGCGCGGGCTTTCTCATCAAACTATATCTACACACACATATATATATATATATATATATATATATATATATATATATGCATATCTGGGAGTGCGGTTGGTCGGACTTGATGGTGGCTCTCCAGCTATAAGGATCTCTCTCTCTCTCTCTCTCTCTGGTTGAACTATGGCAAATTCGGGGGCGATCTTTGCGTTGCATGTAGCAGCGTGCATACTACTTGCAGATGTCGCTCGTGCTCAGAACCAGACTCAAGCTACGACTGACCCTTCTGAAGGTACGAACAAACCCTCTTCCTCTCTCTGCGTGTTCGTGCGTGTTTAATGAGTTTGTTATTCTTAAGAGTGCCGATGATCGTCAGCGTCCTTCCTGATCATGAAAATCATCTTCTTCCAAAAGTATGATTACATCGTGACGAACAATAATTAGGTGACGGCACCGTTATCCTTCCGTGAAGGACGGTCAACCGGGTAACCAGTTTACCACGTTTGCTTGAAAATTCTTGCTTAGTCTTCCGTGGGATTTGCTGATTCCCTCAAAGTTGGGTTCTCTACATATTAAAAAAATGAAGAAAGAAATACATCTGAATGAGATCAAATACCTAAATATAGCTGATCAACCGTATGAAAAGTTATCACAAAATAAAGCTTATTAGAAAGATCAATTAAATTTCAAAAAATAGGAAAAAAACATTCAAGAAATCACGACTCTAATGTTCTTCGTTGCGATGGCATAACAGTAGTCACGCTAGTGTAACTGCACTGATATTTCAATTTTATGACGGTATTGATTCGGTGACACATATCAAATTGTAAGAGATGAGCCATTGGAAGAGCAAAAGAGTTGTGTTTTCCTGAGCAAGCAACGAAACATTGAACTGAAATTCTTTTATTTACATATCCTCAACATGATATTATTAAGCAAAAAGATATTCATGAGATGCCTTTTTAAATGGTGGACATGGCCCCAAAAAAGAAGGAAAAAGATACTGAATGTAATTCATTAACTTATGCATCTACAAACTCTCTTTTATTGGGTTTTCCGTAATAACTAGTAGTGATTATCATTTTATTATTAAGAAAAATACTTAATTATACATTGACTTCTTAATCACGTAAAATGCCATAGGAGCAGGTACATGTAGTTATATGCATATGCTCTTTCACAAATTTTTCTATAATTTCTGCAATTAGATTAGGTTCTAATGCATCTTTTTCTGCAATATTGGATTCAGTAGGCAATAATCTCATCTAGCAATATTACACTATTCATGTTTCGATCATTTCGCTATTTCATATAATGTTTTGTAAATTGTATTTTGGCCATTGTTGTTATGCATTGTTAATTTCGCCAAGACCTTGAATTAAGGTCCTCAACTCCTAGCACAACTAAACTTGAATACAAAGAATCAAGAACCATTTAAATGAACGATGACATGTCAATTAATCTTGAAATACAACATTGGGGTGGTTTTTTCCTATTTTTGAAATTTAATAGATCCTTCTAATGAGTAGTAATTTTTTTATACCGACAATTAGCTATATTTGGGTATTTAATTTCATTCAAATATGTATATTTACATAGTAATAATTTTTTCACACCGGTGATTAGCTAAATTTGGATATTTAATTTAATTCTTATATATATAGATATAGATATAGATATAGATATAATTAAGGGATATAATCACTTGAAATCCTAAAACTTATTACAAAAGTACAGTTGAGTCCTTAAAACCTGTAAAAAGTGCAATCAAATCATAAACTTGTCAAATTGGTGCTATTAAGTCCTTCCGATAACTCTATACAACTTGACTAATGAAAAATGCTAACGATACTTTTTTAAAATTATTTTATCTCTCCTACATGACAATGACATGGCTAAACATTAAACATAAAGCTAAAATGACGTCTTGGTCCAAATCTAATTTTTAATACAAACTTTATTTAAATTTAATTTAAAAATAAGCTAAATTAAAAAAAAAATGGTTGCCTCGCCGTCGCCGCCCCTTGCCACCGATGGCGGGGTGGCAGTGCTTGATTCTCAACCATTTTCTGTCTCTCTTTTCTTTAATTTAGCTTATTTTTTAATTTAATTTAAATAAAATTTATATTAAAAATCAGATTTAGACCAAAAAGACGTTGTTTTTAGCCACATCATTGCCACATAGGAGAGAAAAAATGAGAAAAAAAAAACCGTCAGCATATACCCTGGTGCTACCAATCCTGCAGGCCCCAGCAATTCTGCAGGCGTCCCCAGCAATGTAGGCGCCCCCGGCCCCGCCCCCGGCGCCTCCCCCATCCCCCCCGATGGTGGCAGTAGTGGGTCCCCAAAGCCGTTTAATAAGGGCATGATTATTGGAGTTGCTACTGGAGTTGGAGTGGTCAGCTTGGTTGCTGTTGTCCTGGCGCTCTATGTTGATTGGAGAAGGAAAATGGCACGCATGATTGAAGATCAAGGTAAACCACACAATCATATGCTTCAAATAGCTTCGTCATGATAATTTCCTATCAGTAATCATGTGTGCTAATTATGTTTTTGCATAAAAGATGAACTTTGCGGAGGTAAAAAGAAAGAGAAATCTCCATATCAAAATGCCACTGTTCTTAAGAGCTTTTGAGCTCATTGCCGACTGGTGGTAGGAAGTGGAATTTCCATGTTTTCTGGTTGACGCTAAATTTCACGAATGCATTTTGATTTTGCTGGGTGACTAATTTAAGCGGCTAATGTATTTCTGAAAAGTCAACTAAGTGACAAAGGTTTTGCGAAATCTTCCAAGAGCGGAATCTCATCTGCATTATTCTGTCTGACAGAGTTCCTCGGCATGGATGCTAGACCTTACACTTTCAGGTACGCGGAACTAAAGGCTGCTACGGATGACTTCAATCCCAATAACAAACTTGGGGAAGGAGGATTCGGCCCTGTTTTTAAGGTTTGTTGTAATTCGTTGGAATTCACAAAAGAGTAGATGTAGATGCAATGGTGTCACAATTAACATGTCGGCAGAATTGAGGTAGGTGCTTGGCTCCTTGCAAAAGTTGATCTTACACTAATGCTTCATCAACCATAGCTGATCTGATCTTAGCTAGTCATGGAAACAACGTCGATGGTTTATCTTTCTGAAAGTGTTTTTTGGAGAAAGAAAGGAAAAATAGAAGAGAAACTCATTACTAAAGGAACCGCAATTATGATTTTCTGTACGTCTGGCCAAAAAGAAAAAGACTATGGTTTTCGTGTGCTGGTTGACCTAACTTCCAATATTTTCTCTGCCTCGAAAAGAAAACCCCTTCTTCACTTATTTCTTTTTCAATCTTTAGGCAATCATCCTTTGGCTTCGGAGGATGACTGTAATAGATCCTAAATGAAGTCCAGGAAAGAAAGAAATCCAATGAACACCATCCAAATATCCGAGGATAATATAAACTAAATGTTGATAACATGAGGTTCCGAGTAACTAATGAATGGAAAATTTTCTTGGTTATGTTTGCTTGTTCCAGATGGAGTAACATAAATTAGGTTGACCGTCCTTCTTTTGTCATCCATATGCTAATACAGTGTAGTTCTAAAAGATGGATTCTTTGACATTTCTTGATAGTCAGACTTAAGTGGAGTGCCTGGATAGTCTAGGAAAATCAGGATACATTATCATGCTGATCGCATTGTTGGTCTGAAAATGGCTTAAGCGTTTTTTTATGTTGAATTATTGACCATATTACTGACAATAGGGAACACTCGACGATGGGAGAGTGATTGCTGTAAAGCAACTATCTGTATCATCCCACTGGGGAAAGCATCAATTCGTGACAGAGATTGCCACTATATCTGCAGTGCAACACCGCAACCTTGTTAAACTCTATGGATGCTGCATCGGTGCAGATAAGCGGCTTCTTGTTTATGAGTATCTAGAAAACAAAAGTCTTGATCAGGCAATGTTTGGTATGTAACAGAATCTTCACCTGAATAGTGTCTTTTGTCATGTAAATACATATTTAACGCACGAACCATGGAAAAGTTACAAACAAGCGGGCAGGTTCATAATTTGCAAACTAAAGTTAAGAACAATGCAATGTTAAAAACTTTTTCAAATTGCCATATATCTTGGCTAGTAGTGACGTTTGGACTTATGATATAGTGCTTCCACGATGCAGGACAAAGAAGCTTGAGTCTTGATTGGGCAACACGGTATGATATCTGTCTGGGTATTGCAAGGGGTCTAGCATATCTTCATGAGGAGTCAAGGCTGAGAATCGTGCATAGGGATGTGAAGGCCAGTAACATTCTGCTGGACTCTGATCTCACACCTAAAATATCAGACTTTGGTTTGGCTAAACTTTATGATGATAAGATGACCCATATAAGCACCCGTGTGGCGGGAACCTTGTAAGCTCCATGTTCTTCTCTCACATGCACACAGAACCATATGTATTAGTATGTTGACGCATACCGTTGCTGAGAATCAAATTCTGCTTTCCCATTGCTGTTGTAGTGGATATCTTGCTCCTGAGTATGCAATGCGTGGCCATCTTACAGAGAAGGCAGATGTGTTTGCATTTGGTGTAGTGGCTCTCGAGGTTGTCAGCGGAAGGCCAAATTCAGACCCTAGCTTGGAAGAAGAAAAAACATATATCCTTGAATGGGTATGCGCTTGAACATTGTCCCACTACTGCAGTTGTTTTATTCTTCCTTGTAATTCTATCTGAGGTTGCCTGAATACATCTTTGTCACTTTTTTTTTCACGCTTCTCAGGCTTGGAACCTGCACGAAACCAACCGTGTTGTTGAGCTGGTTGACCCTAGATTATCAGAGTTCAATGAAGAAGAGGCAAAACGCATGGTTGCAATAGCGCTCTTGTGCACTCAAGCATCGCCAGCACCGAGACCACCAATGTCCCGTGTGGTGGCAATGCTCTCTGGAGATATTGAAGTGCCGACCGTGTCCACGAGGCCAGGCTACTTGACTGATTGGAGATTCAATGATACCACTAGCTTCTCGACTGAGACTGCTAATAAGAGCACAGACAAGAGCATTTACAGCTCACCGTTCACTGCAAGCGCTGTTGAAGGTGCAAATCTTTCACAGGAAATTGCTACAACACCCATGCGTGATGAGATAATGGAAGAGGCAGGTGATGAATATGCCTTACTTGGACGGAGCTCTGCTACATCCATGTCAGGCAGGCTTCATTGCTTGATTACGCTCACATTTTGTATTGTAGTTAATTACTAATAAATACAGATGAATTTCCTATAAAACGATATTTACTTCATTCTGTATATCACTCAGAATTATGCATCTATCTCCTTTGACAGTGCATATGCTTGATTGATTATATTTGGTATTATATCTATCTTATAACCTTAAATAGTTTTCCAATGAAGCCTAATTCTCCAATTCACTTTTCCTTGTTATTCTCAACTTAAAAGATGACTCTCCCTGTCAATCATTTTTGCCATTATGTAAAAATTTGTGGAACAAAGCTGTACAGATTGTGAATTTTTGCTTGAGAATCCTCTGATCCATATCAAATCGCCCAAAAAAGAAAGAAAAAAAAAGGGTCTGGGTAGATGCTTATTCAACTTCTCATATGAATCCATATTACAAAAGCAGAATAGCATATTCTGCATATGCCCAACATCCAATTCCAACGAAATTTGGCAAAGTATGACCCATCCAAAAAAAAAAAACAAAAGGACACCTTACTAAGACACTGAAGAAATTTCCTAATCGCAAAGTATGACCCTCATCAACCCCAGCACAAAGCAAGACACGGCGAAGAAGAACAGAGTCACGAAGTCCCTCGCCGACCACTTCCTCACAGGCTTAGCCTCCACGCGTAGGCTCTTGGCCCTCCGCAGCGCGTCGACCTCCTTCAACAGATCGAACTCGACGCCCTTCTTCTTCAGCTCCTCCACGCACTTCCCCAGCAGCTTGGCGTCCTCCTTCTCCCTCGCCAGCAACTTCTCCAGGTGGGCCTCCACGTCGGTCTTGTACCTGACGGCCCAGGCGATGCCGAGCGAGAGGGCGAGCGAGCACAGCGAGGGCATCCAGGACCGGCGGCACGCGGCAGCGGCGGCGTCCCCCTCGCCCCGGGGGATGGAGAAGAGGAGGAGGAGGGAGAGGGAGTGGAAGAGGAAGAAGGAGATGTGGAGGTGGGTGATGTCGCTGCGGACGGAGTCGATCTGGGTCTCCTTGAGGGAGATGCGGGAGAGGATGAGCTCTTCCTCCTTGAGCCACTGCTTGAGGAGGAGTTTGTGGGTCGGGGTCTCCGCGATCTGGCAGAGCGGGTGCAGCGGCTTCGACTCCATTATCGATTGGTTCGATGCTTGATCCCCCATGGCTTTCGCACTTGTATGCAGAGAGAGAGAGAGAGAGAGAGAGTAGGAGCGAATTGAGCGAAACGGTCGAGTGGGGCTTTTTAAATCTGCGCAACGGTCGAATTCCTTATTTTAATGGGGAGCGGAGGAAGGGACGAAACGTCGCCGTTGTGGCCCCTGCCGGCCGGCGATTTCAACACGCGAGCCTCACGAATCTTCTGACATCCTGTGATTTTCCAGCAAGATTAACGCCTAAGGAAAACCATTTTACGAAATCCTATTTATTTTGCGAAATTTAATAAGCCAACAATATTGAGATATCCGACTTGATTTCAGAGGGGGGGTGGGGTAGGAAAGGGCGACGGCTCTTCAACCGTACGGTGGATTCTTGTGTAGGACCGAGTCCACGCTAATCGACGGTCGCGATTGCTTCGGACTCCACACGTGGGGTCCACGCAGCACTGTCTTCCACTTTGGGCGTACTACACAAGAGGCACGTGTGACCCTTCTACCCTGATCTTCCGCATGCAAGGGCAAAGCGTTCTTGCAGCCGCAGCCGCCACCCAGCCAGCCACCGCCGCCGTTCGCTGTCCGAATTCCCACCTCGAACAGGGTCCCACCAATTCGTGCCCGTCTTTGCATCCTCAACCTCCGTGCCCTGCCTCCCGTGAAACCCGTCTCGGGAGCTTCCGGCGACAATCCGCTGCAAATTCGAGGCTAACCCGCTTTCCAATTTTGCTTGATTGCAGCGCCAAGAAGCCATGAGCTCCACCCGCGTCTCCCTCAGCCAATCGACTCTCCAGTCCTCCGATCTCCGCCGGCGAGGCAACCCCATCTGGGTAAGACCGTCGTCGCTCGTCAAGCTCCCCCGCGGCGCCGGAGTCGCGGCGTGCCTGAACCTGGAGGTGAAGGAGCCTCGGGCGCCTCGGGATGTAGGGTTCGGTGACAAGAGCAAGGAGGTGATGGAGGCGGAAGGTAAGGTCCTCGTGGGCACGTACGCGAGGCCTCCCGTCGTGCTCGCCAGCGGCAGGGGGTGTAAATTGTACGACGTCGAGGGGCGAGAGTACTTGGACCTGAGCTCCGGGATCGCGGTGAATGCGCTCGGGCACGGGGACCCCGATTGGGTGAATGCCGTGGTGGAGCAGGCCAACACCCTGACTCACGTCAGCAACGTGTATTACTCTATTCCTCAGGTTAACATCTTCTGACGATGTAGCTTTGCGTACATGCAGAATGGTGTTGCACTCCATGATGAATCACATCATTTTGCTCGACTTGATTGTGATAAGTATAGTAATTTGCATTCTTAAAAGGCTGGTTTGCCACTGCGCGCGTTCGGGTAGAGGTGCTGCAAAATTTGCGAGCAATTTCGTTTCTTTTGATGGATTGATGAAGAATGTCAGTAAGGAGAAACATCAGTCAAATTTGTTGCTGATCAAAATCTCATACTGGTGAAATGGTTGCTAAGTTTGGGATCGGATGCATTGTGCAGGCAATTTAGGCTGTCTGTAGCGTAAAAAGACTTCGCTTGATCATCTGATGATACACTAGGTCCTTTAAGGGATCCTTACTCTTGAGCTAAGAAAGGTTTGCGATTGCTGCAGGTAGAGCTTGCTAAGCGTCTTGTGGCCAGTTCTTTTGCTGACCGTGTGTTTTTCTCAAATTCTGGGACGGAAGCAAATGAAGCAGCCATAAAATTTGCGAGGAAATTTCAGAGACACACACACCCTGATGAAAAAGAGCCAGCCACAGAGTTCATTTCCTTTACCAACTGTTTCCATGGAAGGACAATGGGTGCTCTCGCCTTGACAAGCAAAGAGCACTACCGAACACCTTTCGAACCTGTCATGCCGGGAGTCACTTTTGTGGAGTATGGAAACATAGAGGCCACAAAAGAGAAAATTAGGCGTGGGAAGACTGCAGCTGTTTTTGTGGAACCAATCCAGGGTGAAGGGGGCATATACAGCGCCACCAGGGAGTTCTTACAATATCTGCGAAGTGCTTGTGACGATGCCGGCGCTCTTTTGGTTTTTGATGAGGTAAAGCCTTTTCCAGTGAATGTTGAGCCCAGAATCTATAATGTCCCGAAGAATATGCTTGTGAAGATGTCTGTTGGCATTTGTTTCATGTCTTTTGTTCTGCTTTTCTGTGATAAACATGATTATCAGTTAGACATGTCTCATGTATGCTGGTTGCGGCATGAGTTACCGCAAGAAAAACTGAGAGAACGACATAATTATTGGCTCTCTCTCTCTCTCTCTCTCTCTCTCTCTCTCTCTCTCTCTCTCTCTTTTTGGCTGTGCGTTCGGGCTAAGAAGATTGGGAAGAGCATGAAATGAAATCCTGAAGTCTGAAGATTAAGATTATAGAAGAGTGCTTAACTGGAACAATTGTTGATAGCTAATTTTTGTGTGCTTTTTTTTTTCATAATTTGGAGAAACCATTTGATACAACCTTTGGACAAGCATGTAGTCCCTTCAATTCTATACTCATTTTTAATTACATATATACGAGTTACTGCTCTGGGATAGCTTTAGATTCACAATGCTCATTTCGCTTTTGCTTCTGCAAGTGATTTTGATTGTTGATCTGTACTCCTCCACTAAATCTGATTTCTGAATTAACATTATCACAGGGGGAAAGTCTACACTGTTTACCCCTTTTTTCATCGTTCTACTTCAATTGAAGATGATAGACTTTCAGAATTCATGCTTTGCATGACTTTTCAGCTATTTATTCCTTTACCTTATCCTAGAAAGGTGCATTGTTTATCTGCAGATTCAATGCGGTTTGGGTCGCAGTGGTTACCTCTGGGCCTACGAAGCCTACGGTGTTTGTCCTGACATAATGACACTTGCTAAGCCTCTTGCTGGTGGGCTTCCCATTGGTGCCGTTCTGGTTACTGAAAAAGTTGCTTCAGCCGTGAAATACGGTGATCACGGGAGCACATTTGCAGGTTCACCTCTCGTATGCAAAGCTGCACAAGCTGTCCTAGATAAAATCTCGAAACCTGATTTCTTGGCCAGTGTGAGGAAGAAAGGAGAATATCTCAAGCAAAAGTTAGTGCAGAAACTTGGAGGGAACTCACACGTGAAAGAAGTGCGCGGTCTTGGGCTAATCATTGGGATCGAGCTGGATGTATCTGCCTCGCCACTAGTCGACGCATGTCGAAATTCAGGCCTTTTAGTTCTTACTGCTGGAAAAGGGAACGTCGTGAGGCTTGTACCTCCATTGATTATAACTGAGGACGAGTTGGACGAGGCAGTTGAGATCTTGTTCAATGCTCTGCCCGCACTTGATGAGAACTGTTCGAATTAGCGGGCCAGTCAATGCAGACTAGAAGAAGCTCGCAGACTTATTTGTTCTGTCATTAGGAAAAGCAGAAATTGTGAATGAGCATCTAGAAAAGCTATATATTGTTGACTTTATCAGCGAAGCACGATGCTCTGAAAATGATGTGGTGAGAAGAATCATTCTAGTGCTTCTCTTTGTCTAAAGACAAGTCAATTATATTCAAATGATCATCCCACTGCTATCGTGCTTGTCTTTCAGTAACACGTTCATAAAGATGACAGAAAGCCATGTTAGGACTCAGGAAAATTAAATTTTCTCATTGTGTCCTTAGATTCAATTCCTCAGTCTTGACTCTTGAGATTAGCCAATACCTTCATTAGGTGTTTTGACCCTCGGTATTGTTATGCGATACCAAGAACTCATTTGCACAAAGGAGTGTTCTTTATTGGATTTCTTTGCATTGGGAAAAGGAACATAATAATGAGATCACATGATTGTGGTTGCATTTGGCTTAATGTTTCCAGACATGAGACTGCACTAAATGATATCCTCGTAGCTTTTGAAAGGCAAAAGACATTGTGGGACATAAGAGAATGCTAAAAGGGAGGGTGGGTCTGCTACATTCCAATGCCACTGCCTCTCCTGTCTCTATACAAATGTTCGCGAATTCAATTTATGGAAGAACAAAAAAAAGGGTCTTTTGTCCGACAAAGAAGCGAACTTGCTTTGGCCAAAGAGAAAAAGTAGCCCGATGTTTATGATAACTTCATCATCAACTTTCTCCTAAAAAAGAGACACTTTTGCATTCCCGCTTTCTTGTGGAACCGAACGATTGAAAGTAGAATCGGACCTTTTCGAACATGACGTCCATAATCTCGAAAATATGATGTCTTCCATGTTTCTTTTTGGCAACGTATGCGATTTGTGTCCGAAGTCGGGGACTCGGCATCACCGTAAGTCGGTAAAAAATGGTTCTTTTATGCAACCCCACCAATGATTTGGCTCCAAACCTCGCAAATTACGCTGTGTCATCATCCTCATATTCCAGGTCCCCTAACCTAAAAATCACGGCCACACTCCCCGCATCTTCTCTTTTCCTTCTACCCCCTCCCTTCCCTCCCACGAACGTCCTCAGATTCCTCCTCCATTCACGCGGATTTCCTTATCGGCTCCGACGAATCCGATCCGATCCCTTCCTCCGACGACTGCTCTCGTTTGCACCTCCGGATTCCGCGATTTCTCGAGACCTGTGCGATCCGGCGAGGTAAGTCCGGAAGGGCCGTATGGCGTCGTCGGGGACGTTGAGCTTGATCGAGCGAGCCCACCAGATGTATCGCGAGGGGCGGTACGAGGTGGCCCTCGGCTTCTACACGGAGGCCCTCGCCATGGCCAAGACGAAGCCCCAGAGGATCGCTCTGCACAGCAACAGAGCCGCTTGCTATCTCAAGCTGCACGATTTCAAGAAGGTCCGCGTCCTCTTGTCTCCTCTCCCTTCTGCCTTCCTTCGTTTTCCCTCCGTCCTGATCGAATCATCTCTGCCAGCACAGAAAGTTGTTCCCGTTGTTGTTTGTGTGGATATATATATTTGAGGTCCTCTTCTATTTCGGGGAACCTTGCTGAGCGGCGAATGGGATCTGCTATTTCGTGTTTTGAGTGCTGCATGAATTGTGCGAGTGAATACAATCGCGCTGATTTGTGATGGAAGGTTGCTGGTGATTCCAAACTGTCTTGATATTGACTATTGATTCCAAACGAGCTCCAGTGCACTCATGGTGATTCCTGATCAGCATTAGGATTTAGGATTATGACCTCTCTCGTGATTCACTTCTGAGGATGTAGAGTTCCGAAAGCGTGAGTGATTCCGGGAAGACGGATACTGTTGTGTGGAAACCCAGTTGATACAGTATTCAGTTACGTATTTTGACTCCCGGGAATGTTTCATATCAGGATGGATCATCAATTCTGGTTCTTTCGAACAAATATTATAAACAGCTCTCTTCGAATGAGCTTGTTGTGCTTCTCTCCCCATCTGAAATGCTCTAGTCTAGTATGATTATCGACAATCTGGACCCTTTTGAGATTGAGAATACGTGTCTACTCAAGTGCTTACATAGTTACTAACAAAACAACCAGTCACTTGCGCATTTGAAAAAATTAACACGACCTCTTGAAAATTACTATCATATCTGGTTCATCCAGCTCAAGGGTTTTCGGAATTTCGCATTTGACAACGTGATCCGAGATATTTGGTTTTTATTCAATGCTACTATTGCTAATAATATGATTCGAGATATTTGGGTTTTTATAGTTATCTGGAGCTGGTGCTGAAAATCTCAGTGCTGATAAACGATATTTTTCTCCCATAGTATACGTGATCTTGTTTTTTCTGGAACTAATGAAGGAGAAACAAGACCATGATACCGGGTTCTGTGTATATACATTTACTTGGTTCTTCTAGCAGGTCGATGTACTGCAAGCAGCATGGCTGCAAAGCTTTGATTTTAGAATGTTGTTTCATATTGTCTTGATTCTTTCCTGCTGTCACTTACATGGATACTGCTGGCTTTCTCTTTCGTCTTTTGGCTTTTCAGAATAGTTGACACTAGTTTCATTTTTAGGCAGCTGAAGAATGTACTTCTGTGCTTGAGCTTGATCACAAACATACAGGAGCACTGATGCTACGGGCGCAGACCCTGGTTACCCTGAAGGAGTATAACTCGGCGCTCTTTGATGTGAACAGACTCATTGAGTTGGATCCTTCATCGGAGGTGTACAGGAACCTTGAATCTCGTTTGAGGACCCAACTGGTAGACATATACTTCCTGTTTCTTGCTCTTGGTAGTGTTAGTGTTTTTATTTGTTTGGAGTTGTCGGGATTGACGCAGTGTCTAGATAGGGTGATAATCCATTAGGTAAGCATAATTCCACGCTTTTTTCCCTCTGTGGAGGATGCGAAAGCCTAGGTTTGCACAGTTATCTCTATTTGTCATTAGGGAAGATCCAACTGTTTGCTTGCAACTTTGAGTATACATATCATGTGAGCCATTTCTTTTATCCTTGTAGTCGCTGTCAGTTTAATGTCATCTGCCTTTTGTCTCTGAAAAATGTTTTCTACCTCCTGTTTTAAGGAAAGTCATTGGCTCCAATACCTGAATCTGAGGCAGAGCTAGAAGAAGATGAAGAAGAAGGAGAGAATGAATCTGATATTAAAGGAGATGGAGCAGAAATATGTCAAGATGTAGGACTTAATGCAGCTGGCGCTGCAAAAGGAACAGATCAGGATAAAGAGTTTGACATGACAAATCTTGCTCAGTCTGTCTCTAGTGAAGTACAGCCTGAGAAGGAATCATATGAACAAAGGGATGATGGGAAGGCTGATCGCAGCGAGACTATTCCCACCACAGAAGTCAACGTCCCTAATGCCCAAGGCACTAAGGATGATTCTAAAGGATGGCAAGCGATCCCTAAACCAAAGGGGCACTCAACGCTGGACTATGCTCGTTGGGACAGAGTTGAAGATAATTCTAGTGACGACGATGACGATGACGATGATGACGAGTGTCAGTATCGCTTCCGTGTAAGAACAGTCGGTGTCCGTCCGGTGAAATAATTTCCCGTTTACTCGAGACATATCTGATCCCTACATTTTTCGTGTGAAAAAGGTTATTAAGTCAAAGCTGTGCAGATCAGGTGACTGCGTTCACAAAAATAGAGCTTTTCCCGATTTCAGTCCCTGTGAGTGATGTGCACAATAAACATGATGATTCCCATGGTGTACAAAATGGAGATCGATTCTTTTGCACTGGGTTCTCAGATCTGTTTTAATGGTCTTAGGCAGTACAGCTCCTGTACAGGAAATAAGGGGGGGTTATTGTGGTGTGATTGAGATGCTGCATGGTGTTGACTTTGAACTTCTTTATTCATTTGATCAAAAGCTCCTGAAGTGCTTCTTTTGTCATGTAATTAAGTGCCTATTCGTACACAAAGTATAGCAACTTTCTAGTTCAGATTCTTGGCAACGCAGAAAGCGGAACAACCTCGCTTTTGGGGTTGACTGTTGGATAGGCTCTTCTTCGGCCAAAGACTACTAGATAAGGATCATATTCTGATGCATTGGAAGATAGGAAGGACTATTGATCAACTTGAACTGATTAATATAATGTGTCTCAATTCCATTGATTGTATAGTGATGCAACTTAAGTGTCGCTCTGCAACTGGGAATCTTAAAATTTGCATCGTTTCAATCGCACTGCATGTATTTCACTGTTCACGTTGCCCTTATCAATCGAAAGAAAATGTTTATACGATCATCCTCACTTTCACCGCAGCACATCTCATTCCTTTTCTCGGGCCAACTCTTTTCGTTCTTCTAATAATCCAAGGTAATCAAACTCGGTCCAATTCTCAATTGTCGGGTTCATTAAAGGGAGGCAACCGAGGCATCCATAGAAGCCTCTTTACTCGGCAAATAGCAGCTCTGGTACCATTAAGACTCCAATTCTAAAACGATGCAAGGGACCCGTGCCCTTTCCTTTGCTTTCTGGTCACTAGACCAAAATCAGGAAATCCCCAGCTTGTTTCAAGTAACCCATGTTTTTTTTAAGCTACTTTCATCTTCAAGTCTTAGGCTACCGAAATGTAAGTTTTGTTCTCCACGACATCGCGGAACACTTCTGATCATTAAAAATACGAATAAAGCTAAAACTATCAAGATTTGCACGCTAAAACAGTTCTACTAAAATTATGCGATGAATTTCTTTTGTCGGGGTGTTTAGTGGGTCTACTAATTTGAACAACCGCTTACCGTTTATCATTACACCTAACTAAACAAATCCATTTACTAGTCAAGTCTCGGTATTTTCCGGCGATCGAACGAAAAAGAAATTCATAAATTTTCGAAGAACAAAAATGTCAAAATTATCAGGGCCTGCCCCGTCTCTTTCCTTGAAAAGACATCCCATTTTGGAGGGAAAAATCCGCAACTTTCAAAACGCAGAAAAGGACAGGGGGACATCCGATTCCCAACCCACCCGCCTTTACGTGACGCCATTCTTTTTCTCACCAAACCCTAACCCCCTCCCTCCCCTCTCCTCCTCTCTCTCTCTCTCTCTCATCGATTTCTCCGAAGTCAGTCCCTGTCTCCTTCATCCGCTCCGCAACCTCCAACACGGAGCAACGCCATCGACGCCCTTCCCTTCGCTTCCCTTCTCCTCTTCGCCAATCGCGATCGCGTTCTTGGTTTCGCGTTGGTTGTGGAGAGGGCGGCCGTGGAATCGGAATCGGGCAAATGTCGCAGAGCGGCTTCTGCAATGGTGGCCCCGACTTCGAGCTCGCGGAGGAGATACTGGCGGTGATGCCCACCGACCCTTACGACCAGCTCGATCTGGCCCGCAAGATCACCTCCATGGCCATCGCCTCCCGCGTCTCCAAGCTCGAGTCCGACGTCGCCCGCTCCAGGCAGAAGCTCCACGACAAGGACCGCATCATCTTCGACCTCGAGGAGAAGGTCGTTCACCTCGACCGCTCCTACCAAGACGCCGACTCCCGCCTCAAGATCGTCCTCGACGAGAATGTAGGTTGGGGTTCCTTTGTTTTTTTTTTTTTGTTTTTTCAGTTTCATTTGCCCCTTTTTCTACCGATGGAAAGAACGATTGTTGCTCCAGCTTCTTCTCCTTCTTCTTCTTTTCCCCGTTTCGTTGATGCCGAGTTTACGTGCTCAAGCTTGTTTATTTACGTCGGAATTGACAAATTGGATTGTCGGGAACTTAATTGTGTCGGAGAATTATGAAGTCTTCTATTTAGGGGTACCGCTGAGTTATACGGTTTGTGTGCGCACGAGACTGTATGAAAAGCTTTCGCCTTCTGTATAAATTGCGGCTCTTTCATATCCCGTTGAAGCAATTGGAGCTGACGCTTCTGTTTGTCTTGCCTGTTGCTGAAGATGAGGCTCTCCAAAGAACGGGATTCCTTGTCTGTGACTGTCAAGAAGCTCAGTCGTGATCTGGCAAAGGTAATATCGCTTTTTACTTCCGAGTCAGCTCCAAAGTTAATGCTTTTCAGCTTGTTTCCGATTAAAGGCTTGGAAAAGATTAATCTGTTTTGGGTGCGTTTGTTTGGCGGAGAATCGATGGTTTAGCGCATCACTTACGAAAATGAATTGACAAATACTATCATCATTGTCAACGAAAATATTTAGGCATAAATTGTTGATGATAGTAAAAATGTTTTCCCTTTCGCTAATTTTTGTAAGTGATAGAAGCGATGATTTTTTAGGATGAGTTTTCCAAATCGTTGAATTTTTGGAGAATCAAACACGCCAGTTTCCCTGTTATATGTTTTTTCCAGCTAGAATTGCAGTCATCGAGTAGGATTATTATTTTCACAGTAAAGTCAGTCTGTGCAGCCATTTACACTATACTCAATGTCTGTCATGGATATTCCTTCAGTTGAAATATCTTCGCTGTTCTTGATGAGTTTGCCCCTTGCCATCAGGCATGTTCTGTTTCTTAATTGCTGCTGCTAACAATCGAAAGTGCCGAAACCTGCCCGTTTTGTGTGTTTCTATTATCGCAAATTTTTTTTTATATTGATGTACATGTCCAATTGACAGCTAGAAACTTTTAAAAGACAACTGATGCAGTCCCTGAATGAAGACAATGCATCTGTAAGATTCCGATATTCAGCTTCCATTTATATTGTCCGTGGTTTTCATCACTTTTTTCTGGTGTGAAATCTTTCGTGCTTGTGATTTTCTTCTCTTATAACTTCAATTTTATTGATGGAGATTTAACTTTTTACAGCCTGCTGAAACCGTTGATATTGGGACCTGTGATCAGTCAAATATAAACTCCTATCCTTCCAAGGGTATGAGAAACATTCTTTGAGGAAGCTTGTCATTGTATAAATGAAAGGCTGTTCATGTTCATCAAAGTTTTGTCCATCGATTATCATGACCAAGTTCTTTTGTTTTCCTGCATTTACCCACTATTTTGGAATTGACTCACAATGCCTGACTTGTAGATGTAGATGCAAATGGCTACAGTGGCTCTGCTAACATTGGCAACAACGTGGATGAAGGTATTTAATTGACTATTGCATGAAAGAACAATCTGACTATTTCAAGGCTTTAAAGCACTAGTAGATAATGAGGGAAGCACTTTCATTTAAGCATTCTCTAGCTGTTTCTGTTTTTCTATAGCTTAGTCATTTGTTTCTTTTGATAGATATCATGTGGTTAACTTTGTCCCAGGCATATGTCTTAATGAATGATCAAGGACTTCAAGGCATTATAAGCCATTTGTTAAATTTGACTAACATTATGGCAAATAGAATGCATTGTTACACGAGTTCGTTAAATCTGAGTACTTCAAATACTTGGTCAGGAACATTGATTTTAATATGGCACTGTAGCTGCATATGTTGGATCTTGTTTGGGGTGGCTTATACTGTTTACTTTGTGATTTTAGTTCTAAAGTTGAATGTAAATTTAAACTTTTTGGAACTCTGCTTTGTAGCTTACACTCTAGAAATAGTGAAGGCATAGGTGAAGCATGTAATAATTCTGCTCTGAACACTTCAAAGTGTAATTCTTCTTTTATGTTTATATTTCTCTATTGAAGCTAAAAGCACAGGCTGAATCTCTGCTACAGTTTATTTTTCTTCTGGTTTCTGAATATATATTTTTATCGGTCGGCTTTTTGATGGCAAACAATCAATTGCATTAGAAGGTATAAGCCAAAGACATCAGGTGGAGGTGGCAAGCATGTAATTTGCTTGAATTGTGATGAAAATTAGGAAATGAACTGAAAACTATGAGCTGGGAGGCAGAACCAAGGGGCTAAAATGCAACCTAATCGCCACTTTCAAAATCGGTCCTCAATCATTTGAAAATATCAATCAGAACAACATGGGTTCCCCTACTATTTTACATACTGTTTAGAGTTCAATGAGTGGGTGGGGTGGTATACTCTAGGTCCACAAATTTAAGGTGGTGGATATCAAAGCATGCGAAGCATATAATTGGGGTGTGCATGCTCTTGCTTTACATGTTCTTTCTTCTTTTTGAGATGTCTTAACTTTGTTTGAGACCGACTGGAATTTTCTAAATGAAGTGTCAATTGAATGCGGTTGGCATACTGAAGATTGATATCATGCCATGTTATCCACCTCTACTTTATTAAAGTAGAAAAAAACATTTTTAAGCAGTTCTTTGATTTCTTCACAGCTTCTTGGCATGCTACGCAAAGATTTTCAATAACTCCATATATCACACCAAAACTTACTCCAACCGGGACTCCAAAAATTATTTCTAAAAGCAGCTCTCCTAGAGGATATTCTGCTGCTGGATCACCACAGAAAACTTCAGGTGCAACAACTCCTACAAAAACCCAGTATGCACTCTCTATGTGGTACCCATCAAGTCAGCAGTCATCAGCTGCAAACTCGCCTCCTCGTGGACGTTCTTTGCCAGGTTTGTAACGAAGAGTGATTGCTATTCCATTTTAAAACTGTTTGTTTTCATGTATTTGAACTTTAGATCTGCTTGTTGACCGTGTTTGTTTTTTTTATTGAGCCATATTCTCTTTCCAACACTTTGATGGTGTTTTGTCTCTTGTATAAGCCAACGCCAGTGTAGATTATGCTAGCTATAGAATATCGTGTTCCTTTGATGGACAACTGAGCGCACCTTCCTTTCTTTTTTCCTGTAAAATTTACAGTAGGGCGCACTCCTCGAATTGATGGAAAAGAATTTTTTCGTCAAGCCAGGTACATTTGCACCACCTCCATTGCAATTTTGATTTGAGTGAGAGACCTAAAGTATTGGGACATTTCTGATGAGGCTATGCTCTGTTTGGTATTGGGTTAATGCAGGACTCGTCTATCATATGAGCAATTCAGTGCCTTTTTGGCAAACATTAAGGAGCTTAATGCTCAAAAGCAAACTCGAGAGGTAACGTTCTTAGAGAAAACATTCTCTTTAATCGTTGAAATTGGCTTGCGTGCTTTTGGATTATTATGTGCTGATGTGGTTTGTACTCATCATTCCAGGAAACTTTGAGGAAAGCAGAGGAAATATTTGGCACTGACAACAAAGATCTCTACTTATCGTTCCAGGGATTGCTTAACCGTAATGTTAACTAGGTGATGAGAAAATCTCTACTGGACATAATAAAGGGTACCTTTGCTTCTCTAAATAACTGCAACCAAGTTCACTCCAGCCCTGTCAAATTTAGTCTTTTACATGTGTGGTGGACTAGCCATGAACACAACTTTCAAGCAATTTAATTTTATGTTATAGTTGATGCAAATTGGAATTCAAAATTGATGTCATATATGTCGTGTTACCAACACATTTAATGAATATATACACGATAGCACTCTGCGAAGCATATAAAATCTTCCTTAGCATTGCTGCCTCTGTCTTTCCTAATTCCTGTGGGTGCTGTTGCCCCATCTTTTCAGCAAGTTTTTGACCGACCTAATATGAGGTGATTTTTCTGTTAGCAAAAGATACCGTCATTCCATACAGTGATTTGATGTTGGATTTTATTTTAGCATAAGCTGCTTTTGGTGTGTAATCCATCTTTTTCCGAAGTTCGTTTGTTGATGGGAACGATTGAATTATCAATTCCCCAAAGGTTATCTTTTCTTACGAAAGATAGTCGGTTTCATGATTCTTTTTTGCCATCCCATAACAAAAAGTTAATACGTCTCTGTTTGGAGTTGAATGAATGCCATTTACACTATATATTTATTCTCTGCAGGAGCTGATTTATATCAATCGTTATACTGTGGATCACTCATCACCAACTGTTGCTTGTATTCACTGGACTGTACTGTCTGCAAGTCACTATTATTTCAAGGATGGTTAGTCAAGCTAGAGGAAGGCCAATTTTGGTTCACTGCTTTCCATAGTTTGCTGTTGTCTGTGTACATCATAGTTTGCTTGTGCAATGGCATCTCAGGCAGTAAATTTGTAGAGTGTGCAATGTATGGAGGGAGATTTTCTGCAAGTCTCGTTGCAAAAGGTGCCCCTACCGTCCCTAGGACAAACGATGAGTTTATTTATATTATATGATGACAAGTCAACTTTGAAAAAAGAAGTATCCATGGAAAGCATTTCTTTGAGGGTTTTTTTTTAAACTAAATATAATAGAGTTCAATATTCTTACATAATTGATTACAACATCATTTTCATCTTATGGATTTCAGTTGCTGAACAAAATACAGCGACGATATTGAGGTACATCAAAGCTGGAAAGTTATCATATATACTGATAATCAGTAGATTCACTCTGCCAATGGGCATGAACGTTTGTACCATGAATCATTTGCGAGGAATGAATATGGATGCTTGTTTCTTAAGCCAGCAATAGGGTGGAGTGCTCGACTGCTTGTCCCTTAGGCCCTGGCTATTGATGAGTGAATTGCTATCAAATATGCCTGATTAACTAAATGTTTTCTTTCCGACGACAAAAAAAAATAAAACCTGAATATTTCTTAGCTCCATCTTGAAATTTAGCTAGATCATCTTAGGATAGAGCTTGCCGTTGCTAAATTTCACCATCGGATGAGCGTATACAGGTGAGGCGGCGTACGACTCTGGTTGGCAAGGTGGGAAGCAATCAAATCCCTTTTCTACGTGGCGGCTTTTTCGCTAATTAATCTTTGATATTTTTCATGATGGAACTTGATTTGGGGTTCCTACACCAATAATTGCCCCCGCCGCCTACCATAATCAAGTGCACGAGCGACCAAGAGTATTTCATGGCATCGACAAACTTATTCGAATGGTAAAGTGGTAAGCAAAGTTATGAGATGATTTACAGCTCATTGCTACATTGATATGGAGGTGATCGAGTATATTTATTGGCGAATTTTGGTAGTCCAATACCCATGAGGTAAGAACTGGCTCAGAAGATCATTCCAAGTAGCCACGCTGGAGTCAGATTGAAAGCAAATGCACTTTTGCCTGCATGGCTGTTGTGATACACCTCGGAAAACTTCCAGTAAAGCGCTGAGTTTGCGTGCAATCTCATTCACATTTGAAAGGATCCAATTGCAAGGGCATTCTCTTTCCAATTTGAAAAGATCAAGCAGCCTCCAAATGCACTTCCCCCATTGAATACCCGAGATCAATTATTATCATGGAAGCAAGAAATCATTATATAGCTATAAGCCCCAATCACAGTATATATCATCCCAAAAAATTCCCCCGTAACAACCAAATAAATCATTTGGAACAGTAATTCCTAGTCTTAGCTGGGGCTTCAAGGTCATAGAAGCCTCAGAAAATCCTTTTCTGTTTTTTGTTGCATTAAACTTCATGTTGCCATCGCGCGGGTCTGGGGCCAGTAAAGAATGAGAAAACCTGCCGTTTAAGTGTTATCCATCAATTCAGCATCTAATCTTGAGTTCTCCTTCTGGAAAAATTCAAATTCCTGGATAAGCTTAGCCAGCTTTGCAGCATTGTCTTCCTGGATATGAAGTGGGACCTTCTGTTCATAGCCAGATACATTCATGGTCTTCTTAAGTTTCTCTTGCTGCCTGTATAAGTAGACAAGTCGCACCAAGTTATTAGATCCAAGCCATGTGATGAAAGCCATGTCTTCAAGGTTCAATAAAATTCTAGAGAACCAAGGGTAATAAAATGTTTCTTAATGAGAATCTGCCAATAGTTGCTCCAGTTCACAAGACAAATAAAAATTGATATGCATCACCATAACAATCAATGACATCAGGTGGATAGACGAGGTCAAGGACAAGAGAAACACTATGGGACTTCTCCTAATAATGATACTTACAGAAATAACAGAGGAGCGGGATATACCAGCTCTCATAGGACACAACTAGATTCTATAATACACTTTTTGTCTAACTAATAGGTTCCATTGAGGCACAAAGGAACATGCGCATTAGTTCTGATAAGCTATTGGTAGACAATGTGATGTATGCTAATACTTCTGAGCCGCTAAAAGTAACTTTTCAAGTAAGTGCTGTTTAGATTCAAGCATGCACATGCGCACATTACACACATTCAAACGCGCACGCACGCACAGTGAGAGATATGGACGCCTCTATTTTAAGTGGACTCACTTCTGAATCTCTTCCATCTTATTCTTGATCTTTTCACGTTCTGCCTCCGCATTGAGATTTCCTTGAACCTTAAGATACACTTTGAGATTTTCATTAACATTCTCAAAAGCACATCTTGCTGGAGCAACATCTCTATCACTCAGCAAAACCTGTAAATTAACAGTGAAGTCATCACTTGAACCAACAAGAAGCATTTTACGTATTAACGACTAATATGGAAGCATTTTGACCTAAAAGATTGAGCAGTGAAACCCTGGCAAGTTTGGTATGGAAGGACTAAAAGTATTATCAAGGTACAGATCTTCATCATATTGACCAGATTTTTATCCCCATTGGGCAGCTAAACATTCAAGAACTATAAAGATAAGTGGCAAGTCATCCTTTGGACCCCAAAAAAGAAAGACTGCCGACTTATTTTTTTGACAACAAACTAACCTTAAGACGAAATGGTGAACCAAATTTAGAAGGTAATGAGCACACACAAGTTGCAATGCAAACACAGCATACCTCTAATGATGATAAAGTAGCAAGAGTTACAATCTCCAATTCATGGCTTTTAATGATGCCTGCAACTTCCTCATTTTGGCAATATGCATAAGCAGGTAACCTGAGGAAAAAGGTAATCAACCAAGAAAACAATAAAACATATGAATCATTAAGTGCCAACTCAGTTGATCTGATTTTGAGATCTTTTTACCCCACAGACCTGGACTATTATAACATAGGTACCCAAGAAAATACACGAGAGAATTGAGATAGCTAAACAACCCAACAGATTAGATAATCCATTATGGGAAATCTCACTTTTGGATCCTAACTGGGAATTTATCTAAACACTTAATACTGATCAGGAAAGTCCCCAGGTTAACGGCTAGGTATGTGTCCAATTCACCTGATAGATCCTTTTGACTACTTTAGAATTTCCATCACCACATGCTCATCTAAGCACACGTTTGTGGAATAAATTAGCTTTGATGATGCGATTCCCCAATGTTGCGGTGCATGGTAAGAAAGCACCGCAAACTTCAAGCAGCACCTTTAACAGTTATAAGATACCCAGGAAGGAAGCATGTTATCTTAATTCTCCAGGGGAAAGAAGATGCAGGAAAACAAAACAAAGACCCCAAATCCAAAGCTGGACAAGTAAATCAACAAACTTACTAGACCTTTACTATTAGGATTGCCAAGTATGGCATCAGCACTAGCAAATTCTTGATAATATCAGGGAATAGCAAATACGCGCGAAACAAAATGATGAAAAGGTGAACCCATACCTTTCATTTTTGTGCTTTGCAAGCACCTCTGACCTTAGTGACCGAAGAGATTTTACCGTGGACTCAACAAGATCCATCTGAAGCTCCACCCTTTCATTTGTCCAGTACTGCAACAAAAAAGTAAATGACAGTGATAAGAACATAATCCACCCATTGAATTTTAAACCAAATCCTTAGATTCACAGATTTATGATAAACTTACAAATGTGGTTAGTGCCAGTTGTAATATATAATGGCATATAAAAGTCATACTGTCACAAACGAACTTTCATTAGATTATCAACCCAGATTTACCTCCACACAGGATGGGTAATCGCATATCACTATTGATTCTTTTCTCTGATTGCCCAGTGATGAAGGCAGCCGCTGCCACAATTCTTCAGTAACAAAAGGCATGAAAGGATGAAGCAGCCGTAACCCAGTTTCCAAGCACAGCCACAAAGCTTCTCGTGAAGAATTTCTTTCAGAGGAAAAGGTTGGGTCCTCACCAACAAAATAAGGCTTGATTGCTTCAATAAAAACATCACAAAACTGATACTGCCACCATGAGTACACTGCAGTGGCTGCATCTGAAAATTCATACGAATCTAGCGATGATACGGTTTTCGATATAGCCTTGTTCATCACAGATATTATCCATTTGCAGCTAAATGGCATAGTTTCTGGATGTACTTCCACGGGAGGAACATAATCATCTCCAAGTTTGTTCATAGCAAATCGAACGGCATTCCATAATTTGTTGCACCATTGACGATAGCCAACAACTCTTTGGATATCCAGATTTATTTTATCAGACTAGAAAAGGAGATAAGAAAAAATTGTTAACACAGAAATACAACGGAAATTTTACTGAAATTGCAACTTAACAGTTGTAGAATGACACTAAGTCCCGTAGACAGTAAGTACTATATCATGGTCAAATAGGTGGGCAAAAGCATAAACCTGAGCCGTGTAAGAGACAAGAGCAAATCGGAGAGCATCTGCACCACATTCAGCAATACCATTGGGGAAGTCTTTGGCCTGTCCTGCTTTTGCAACAGCCAGTTCATTGGGGTCCAAATTGCCATCCTCCAATCTCTTATGAAGACCTTCAAGGCTTACGCCATTAATTACTTCAAGTGGATCGATGACATTTCCTAAAGACTTCGACATCTTTCGTCCGTGTGCATCACGAATCATGGGATGCAGATAAACCTGCAAAGACAAATCATGGATCAAGCCACATATGTGGCAGAAAAGAATTCTATGAGCACAGACAAAAACTCTCTTCATTTCCCAAGCTGTGGCAGCTAATAAAAATTTTAATCACATGGCAATCAGACTGAGCGTTGACTCTTGACTGTACCAACTAGAACTATTTAGATGTAGAAAATGGCATTCAACAATTTAGTCACAAAAGCAAGAGTCACATTGACATTTGACAGAAAAAATCCATCTATGCAACATATCAATATGAAGACAAATTTTCTGAGTATATATAGAAATAAAGAAACAAGCTTGTTGCTTTCAAGCATTAATACTATATATTGATATCACTTGCAATCCTTACGCTGTTCAAGTTATTCCAGATCCTTAGGGGAAGTTATTGTGTTACAAATGCTGTTTTAGGCAAGTCTAAACCAAGAACTCAAAAGCATATTCCCAAAGAATCAAACTAAAAGTCAATCGATAGACACATCGCATTTCTACCGGGTTTAGAGGAGCACATTCCAGGCATTTTCCTGGAAAGAAATCTCCTGCAGAGTCAGTTCTAGCAAGCTGCGCTATTGGCCAACAAAAGAGCAATTATCATGAATTTAGCACCATATCTTCATTTGATCATAGTTAGTCATATGTGCTGGAAGAAGATCTTACTCACCTTCCTAAAAGGTACATCCCCTCCCAGTTTAATTCCCAACATCACCATTCGGGCAACCCAGAAAAAGAGAATATCGTGACCAGTCTCAAGGACAGAAGTAGGATAAAATGCCTTCAAATCTTCTGTATCATCTGGCCATCCAAGAACAGATAATGGAAAAAGGCCAGATGAAAACCAGGTGTCAAGCACGTCAGGATCTTGGCACAAATTAAACTTCCTCCCTGCGTACTTCTTGCTGGCTTCCTCGCGAGCTTCACTCTCATCTTTAGCAACTATCCAGTGATCATTATAAACACCAAGTTCCTTCAGTTCATCGTCTTCCAATGTGACATACCATGCTGGGATCCGGTGACCCCACCATAGCTGCCTCGAAATGCACCAATCGCGTATATTCTCAAGCCATCTGGGATGTTGAAACATTTCTTTAGTTCATAAACACTTACTATAACTTCACAAAAATGCTTACAGACACAATTGATATGCATTAAAACACATTGACATCAGACACTTGATAACCACACTGTCCAAAAATTAGGAACCAGATTTTACCCAATAAAATAGCCCGCATCTATACAAATTGCTGGGAGCCAATCAAAGGGAAAGATTATCAGAGGAAACATTGTTTCATGGTTAGCCCATCACAATAGCAAGCACATCAGAGTAAAATATTGGGTGGAAAAATAAACAGCAAGCACTTCATAGACGTGGTTCCCAATTTTGTAGAGAAGATGATAGCACCTTTTCCATTCGGCAGCATACTGTTTAGGGATTATTTCAAGCTTTCTATCCTCAGCGTCCATCGCCACATCAAGAGCTTGCTTCGCCATACCATTACAATCGACATACCACTGGGGCTTTATTAATGGTTCCACAACATCATTGCTCCTTGAACAAAGGCCAAGCCTCATCTCATTGTTTTTAGAACCTCTATATAGTCCCTAAAGGCATGCAAATAAAATAGCTCAACAACTGGACATGCTGGAGAGAATAAGAAGGGATATGTAAAAGAGTATAAGCTACGTATCCGCATCAATAAAGCATAGAAAAAGTAAAAGATCCAGAGTTTGGTAGAAGTAGTTGTCTTATATGACAAAGTGACTTAAATATACCCCAACATCAATAGGATAATGAGAATGTGAGTACAACCTAAATAGCCTGGGCATTCTCCAAGCAAATTGAAAGCTGACTGTAGTGATGGAGGAGAATGGCAACAGCCTTAAAAGACTTACAAAAGGCGCACCAAATGAAGTGTGCTGTTTATTCTCTTTGATTAATCAGGAATCTTCTTACGTGATTGGAGTCCATTAGAATCTTAAAAAGTTTCCTTCTCCTAGTTGGAATAGGATTTAATGTTTCCTATTCCTAGTTGGTAGTGGACATTTGATTCCTAGTTTTGATATATCAGGTTTCCTATTTGGACTTAAAATCGTACTTTAGAGAGTCTACATATGTGGTTGTAATTCTTACTTTTGAATAGAGTTGATTGTTTGAATTTGGTAATTCTTTGCTCTGGGATCGTGTGATGCAATTCTCCCCTTAATGTGATGTACCTAGGTGTGACGCTTAGGAAGCTTTGGGTGTGAGCCTAAAGATATATTCTTTGTTGGGACTAATTGTCCTACATCATGTAGTCGACCATATCATCCACTAAAAGAGGTTAGAGATGTAGTGCTTGTCGAATAACATGTCAGTTGTTGAAGCTCCTGTCAAGTTAGGAGATTGTCAATCCCTTCATTATGAGGATGCACTCTTTCAGCGTACAGCCCCAAGCCACAGTCAAACTTCTGAACACAACTACATAAGAACAGTTGAGGTAAAACTAATCAGCATCAAGAAGGTGATACATGTTTTCTAGAAGAAGCCCGGTAGGCATCTAACTCATTACACACATTTTAATATAGGAGTTTCAGCTGGGCAAGACATCTCCAAGTGGGATTTGAGGGCATGGTAATGTAGGAAGGATGTTGTCTGATGATGGGCCCAGGAGTTCAATAAAATGATGCAAAAAACAGGTCCGTTCTAATACATTGTGTGGGTTTGATGAAACTGCCCCATCATCTAGCATACCCCATTCTTGTGTAGGGGGAGGAGCTGTGATGGACTTTGACTCATGTGACTTTCAATGTTAGTTGAGTTCTGGAGGACTTATGATAGAAAAACTAATGGCTAGTCTATATAAGCTACAGATGCATGTGTATTAAGGGAAGCAGATTCATAATGGATTCCTCCCTCTACAAACTTTGGCAAATGACAAATGTATAATACTGTTAATTCCATTCAGTTTGTTCAGAAAAATTTGGTTGCAGACCCAGAAATGTTGATATCAAGGATACCTGACTCTTTGTGGGCTTCAAAGATTCAATTAAATTTGCCTCTTCTGAAACTATTATGGAGAAATTAACCACATCCAACAAGTGATAAGAAGTCGAATAAATCGTGGAAGTCAAAGTAAACTAAGATTCACAACAAGATCCAAAGTCACATAGACCACAAGAACCTACAAAATAACTGGAAACATCTATTGTGCAATGCATATAATCGTACCTTTTGCTGCAGTGCCTCAGTAATAGCTTGACGGGCCTTAAAACGTGGCATCCCAACAAACTCGGAACTGCCATTGCTATTTATCTTCCCATCATCAGTAAAAATGTTGATAAAATCAAGACTATGACGCTTTCCAACCTCAAAATCATTTGGATCATGTGCTGGAGTGATCTGAAAAGGATGGAACAGGGTATAAAAGCTAAAATAGGAAAAGACAAATAAGGCTTACAATTGCAATTGGTAAAAATTTGTACCTTAACAGCACCAGTACCAAAACTTGGATCAACAAGGATTGCATCACAGACAATGGGAAGTCTTCTTCCATTGAAGGGATGAATTGCATATTTTCCATGCAGATGAGTATACCTTTTATCGTCAGGGTGAATTGCAATAGCAGTGTCACCTAGCATTGTCTCCACCCTTGTCGTGGCAACAACAATCTCTCCCAGGCCTTCCTCCAGTGGGTAAGCAAAGGATGTTAAAACTCCAAATTCCACAGGACTTTCATAGCCCGGAACTTTGAGAAGTGTTCTTTCCTTGATATCCACATAATCTACCTACAAACAGATTCATCCAGCTAAGCAATGGAAAAAAGCACTAAATGACTATGCAGTCATAAGGCATCACTTGCCTCAATATCAGATATTGCAGTCCTTAAGATGCAATCCCAATTCACTAGGCGGATATCCCTGACAAAATTTTCAATTAAACATGAGGAGTATGTAAATGTAAAACATGCAACTAAGATTTGAGCATTTACACAAATTTTACTACTTTCCAAAATTTGGAAATGAAAAAGAAAATGTTTTAAAAAATACAAAAATTTATATGCAAATCCACTCACCAAATATTTTAATTGTTAATCATTATAACAATCAAAGAGGTAAGCTGCAATATTTGAGAAATAAAAAAAAAGTCATACCGAGCGTCTCGCAGTAAATATGTTTCAACACTGTAGATATACATCCAATTGATGACAATCAACCATCAGAATCATAGAATGTTTGTTCGGTTGACTAGTTCCAATAAGAAACCTATTACTTTTTTCACAAAATTGTAACACAAATACGTGCAGACAACGTGTTGATAAGTGGAAAAAAGCAGAGAACAACAGAGGAAAAAAAGAGGCTGGAAAAAGAACGTTATTTCTCAAATACCTATAGATAAGACCATCTTTGTACAGTCGAACAAATGCTTCAGTAACAGCCCTTGATCTTCTCTCATCCATTGTAAAGCACTTAGAAAAAAAGAACAAGAGATGTTTCAGGGGAAATTATAAGTTTCTAGTCAATAAATCACCACAGAGATAAACTGAGATATTGACAGTAATGTCTTCATCCACTGCAAACTCGAGCACACAATCTATTCCAGTCCAAAACACTTCATCATAAAACTCACGAGCTTGAAAAAGTCACCTCACGGGACCAATCAAGCGATGCACCCAAACGACGTTGCTGCCTCAATATAGTGCCACCATACTCATCCTTCCACTTCCATACCTAGTCACAACCAGACAACAAATAGATTAATGAAGCACGATGACCTCCACGTCGACAGTGAAATACAACCACTGAAGGTCCAATCAGCGAAGAGAATTTCACCTCAGACACAAATTTCTCTCGACCAACATCATGCCTCGTCAAATGACGTTCACGCATTAGCTTCTTCTCCACAACAACCTGCAAAAATTGCATCAAAACCTTCCCAGCTTAGTGATTAACCTTCAGATAAAAAATAAATAAAACCTTCAGATTCAAACACAACCACAAATTGACCAAACATGACATAGTTTCTTATTTAGATAAAAGCAATTGAGGGTGGTATATATTAAGATGGTACGTGCTGACAGCAAAGATAACCTATTCTATTGCCTCAAGTGGTACATGTTAAGATGCAGCATTGTCATCTCAATAATACTGCCACGATATACTGCTGTAATTGCGGGTATATGATGAATTTACTGGATAAATGGCAAGAAAACCAATTAATATGTCTCCTACATACCAGATCTATGAAAATAGAAAATCTGTACAATAAGGAAAAATAAGAATGTCATCAGATCCCATACTTGCCAAAATGACGACATCCGGGGAAAACACAGATCTCACTTCATGAAATCTTGCGATACCTAGCAGAATTCACTCAACTTTGGCTAAACATGAATCGCTCAATTGAAATGTTTAAATATATGCTAGCATAGCAGTAAAAGGATAAGACTTTGAACTCATCAGACCCTACCCCAATGACAACTACAGACATAATTAGTATAAACAGTTTAATTAGGGTCCCATCATGACAATTATCCTTGCCAATATCAACATGGTTGCAACCTCATGTGCAGTGTCTCCACTATCAACAAGCACATATAATCAACCAATGCTAATACAATAGTCCAACCACTACACATGATTAGACTGAGGCCATATTAGTAGTCTCTTCATTTAACTACCAACTGAAATTACTGAAGATCTCAATTGCTTTAGAATGTCTACCCCAATCCAACCAAATGATGATCAAGCTTGAGATACTCATGGAAAAGGTCAGGGTAAAAGCCCTAAACTCTAGGGCAAACGAAGAAAGAGTTATCAAATTTATGTACCGTGACTGCGAAAATAGACATAAAAAGATGAGGACTTGAAGACAGCTTTGGCCTTTTTACATTGAGCTATTGACAACCAAAGTTCTTGCAATAGTTAAGGATTAAACAGGCAACCTGCCACAGTAACCCCAATATCCCATCTAAACATTAAAAAAATTAGAAGACAATGGCAACATCACCTGTGTTGCAATCCCAGCATGATCCATCCCAGGCACCCACAAGGTATTATAACCAGACATTCTCTTCCAACGGATAATGGTGTCCTGCACATGATGATAATGTGGACATGAAGGATGTACTTAGTCTTCGTGAATGAGCAAGTGGAGAATGCAGAAACAGTGACGCAACCTGTATAGCAGAGGTAAGGGCATGCCCAATGTGTAGGGCTCCCGTCACATTTGGCGGGGGAAGAACCTGCATGATGAGAAGCATATTTTGAAACAAAACTTAGGAAAACGATTAATATAATGAGATTGTAAGCTGATACTTTTCCAACCCACAAAACAATTTTCCCTGTGTAAAAAAATAGCAGCACAACTCCTCAGGTAAAAGCACTTTGATAAAGATAGGATGACAGTTTTACATCCCTGAATGTAGTAACCCAATTAGTTCGTATTAAGCCACATTCACAAGAAGATAGAAATATCGACACGTTATCAACAAAAAAGAAGTATGCAAGCAAATAATTATTCAATTCAATTCAAGATCATCTACATATTTCAGCAGTAATAAGAAGCACGAATGATACTTTCAGTAGAACAAACCAGAAAAGTCAGTTGGAACATAAAATCCACACCCCTAAAAGACAATCAAGACACAACTACACGTGGTTTCTTTCTCATTTTCACCCTCTGCCTTTTCCATTGTAGTTTTACCATCTACCTACCCTGAGTACCATTTACTAGCGACATTGCCACCACGCCAAAGCTATTGCTCCAACAATTAGCCATTTATAAAGGTCCATGGTGTTAAATGGATAAGGATTCAATAATAAAAAAACCACCCATCCTAAACCTTGAAATAATCAGAATGCACATTGGAAGAGCGAAGTTTACTATTTGTGATTGCATTAATAAACTCTGCAGTAAAAGCCAAACTAGTGAACAGAAACTCACTGCATTCATTCTTAGAAAACCCCGGTAAGATCCTCGATCAGTCGCTCATATCAAGTTGCAAACAATAAGATAGAATAGAATCCTAATTATGCTGTAAAAAAGTTTCCAGAAGCAAAACATACTCACAATTACAAATGGTGGTTTTGGGCTGCCGGCATCTGCCACAAAGAAGCTCGATTTCTCCCACCACGCGTACCATCTAAATCAACAAGAAGTTGGTCTGAGAATAGATCTAAGACACAACAATAAGTCAAATCTAGAGTTAACAACAAAGAAATTAAATTCTTACAATTTCTCAACGGCACTTGGGTTATACTGCTTCGCCATTTGGCTGGACAGCCGTTTCTTCTCACCAAGAGGAGTCTCTGGGTCAACATAATCCTCCGGATTCTCTTCACCCGCATCTCGCTTTATGTTCTTCTTTGCAGTCTTTTTAGGGGCATTGGCACCTTGTTGAGCCTTCAAAGAATAACACGACAAAATATATCAACCCCAGTTTACAAAGTGCAAATGGAATTAACAAGACCCCATATGAGATAACAACCAAACGATCAACCCCCAATACTGAAAACTTGCTACCAGAGTGAGAACGATCATACACGAGAGCAACTATGCATGATCGATATTACGATAAGCAAGAACTCTGTTAGACAATAATAGATACCTTAAGTTTAGCCAGTTCTGCTTTTTCAGCAGCCTTGAGTTTCTTCAATTCCTTCTCTCTTGCCTTCAAAGATAAATCAAAATGCAACATGTTAAATCTCTTCTAATGTCACTTAAGCAAATGAACAGCCTTCTCAATTGGGCAAAGCTGGAGGGCCAAATGGATAAGGACATTCGGACGTCGGACGAACAAGGTCCATTGCTGCTCGATGTCAGCCGCTCATTTCCAATCAACAAGCTTCATGCACTATACAAAATGGCGGGACGAGCAACAAAAGAGCGAAGCGAGATGCAATTCGCAACTCATGCCGCGAGCGAAACAAGATCGAACTCTTTCGCTTTCTTTTTCCCGCACTCAAGCCCTATCCGAACGAAGCCCGATGCACAAAACAAAAGGGGGGGGAAGAAAAAAAGGAAGAATCGAGGAGCTGAATTAGCAAGAGGCGGAAAGAGAGGAGACCTTGTCTTCCTTCTTCTTCTTTCGCTCCAGGTCTTCCACGGTTTCCGGCTTGCCATCCGGCTGAGACTGCACCATCAGACGCATTTTCGTCGACAAAAGAGAAAAACCCATCGCCCATCAGATCAAGATACAGAATCACTACAAGCACACGACGATACCGAAAGCCAAAGCGGATTCGACCCGTCCAAGAACCGTCGCAATGAGCGACGACAGAACCGAACGTACCATGTCGAAGGGCTCCGTGGAACGAAGATGGAAGCACCGGGAAAGGAAGAGAGATTCCTCCAGGGGGAGACCAACGCCACCGCCGACGCCAACAGTCGGTGCAAAAAGCGTGAAAATGGAGGTGGTGGTGATGGTGGTGGTGGTCTGAGGATTCTTGATTCTGCTTGCCCGGCAAGAGCACGCTAAAACCCTCGACGACTTTTGGACTGATGTCGGACGGCCTTCTTGCTGTTCGATTTGATCGATGGGCTTTCTTTGGGCCGCACTCGATGAAGAGCCCAGTAACGAGGAAAAGGGCGGGTCATGGGCCACTCTTACCGCAAACAAAAATAACAATCTTATGTTTTCGAGCGATTGTTCACCCCCGAGCTTCTCTCTCTCTCTCTATTGAGTTATTATTGTATTAGAGATGAGATTGCGTATGCATGTCGTGAGCCTTGAGTTTTTCCTGGCCTCTCTATCGAAGGGAGACGGAAAAATAGGTGAAGGAACGAGGAGATTCATAAGTTTCCTGCGGAGATCTGACGAGTCTTCGGCTCGTCTATTATGGGGTCTCGAGCTTATTGGCCTCCACCCACAAAGGAAGGAAGCCTAGGTGCCACCCGTTTCAGAACCCCCGGATGCCTAAGTTAAATCGGTGTCCATGTGAAAAGGACAGCTTTGAGTTAAAAGAGGGAGAAGTCAAATACCATGTGGCTATGTTTGGTAGTCATAAAAAATTTCTGGATATGATAAAATTTCTCATATTTCGTGTTTGGTTCCTGTCTAAGACAGAATGAGATCGAATATAAGAGGGATATGATCCAGATAAACATATTGCATAAGGAAAGTGGGATAAAAGTGGATAAGATTTGCAATATCAATGATACAAGCTTGTTATGGAGGAAGACCATGAGTTTGTGTGTGGCTTTGTTGATGGACACACCCATTAAGGCCTCGCGGCTTTATGGGCTTATTCCATAATGGACCCTGATCATTCATGCTCGTATCGGTTTACGAAATATAATAAAGTGTCTGGTTTTCTTACATGCCTGATTCAGGAAAAACTCCTCCAACAACCCCCCCTCTCCCCCTCCATGTGTTTGGTGAATTCGCGTAAAAGGATGCACATCTGGTCTGGGTGATTCGTACCCATGTACGTAAAATCCCTAACAAAAACAAACTAATCTCTTTCAGATTACAAAGCCACCACACCTCTATCAGTGCTGGGCGACCCCACAACCCGCCCATCCCTCCCTCGTTATCTGCTGAACAAACCACCACATAGCACCACCACCTTAATGGCCAAGCCGCCGCCGCCGCCACACTCGAGCTCCGCTGATGGTGGCATCAACCTCCTCATGGTCGTGAGGGTGCGGACTTTACTGCTGGTGGCGCTGAGAAGAGCAGGCGCAGGCATCGCGCGAAGGAGCGACGATGGGCTACCGAGGCTGCTAATGGCAGCGGAGAGAAGAGGGAAATGAGAGGGAGAGAGGGGCGGGGAGGATCTAATGGTTGTATTGTTCAAATGAGCCGGACGCTGGACCCCATCCTCAAACAACAATAATGATACCTAATACCTTTGATCGCAGAAATCCATGCCCACGTGAGTCCACGTTATGCTCTTTTCAACTTTGTATTCCCAAAGCACTATCGAGATCCGTTCGACCCCAGTTGGTAAAGCAGGTGAAACTCGAGCCTTACATCTCCTAATAAATTAGCTAAGCTTGGAGATCGTGATTGGGTTAGGTATGGTGTTGCTGTCTCGCTTTACGTATTATATATAGCCTCGTGGGTTCATCTCGGGCACTTAGAGATACAATGGCATTGGACAAACATCAAACCCCCCATGCATGCAACTTAATCATTAGCTCATATGCACGCACTGAAATGCCCAGTGGGACCCTTTTATCACATAATCTCGAGATTGAGTTTACTAATTTGAGTGTTGGAGCGGCAAAAGCAAAGAGAAGACGAGCAAGGCTGGGTGTACTATGGCTAAGAAATCTCACTAAAACTCTCTCACTTAGTGACAAACATGGCAATTTTATATTAAATGCTAAGAAAGCAAGTTAATCATTTAAAATAATGTGCGTGCACTTATTTCAACGTTTAATTGAAATTTGTCATGTCATTTGATAAATAAGGGAAAATGACTTTCACTTTCCAAAAAATTGGAAATCATTTTCCCCACTTTCTGAAATAAAGTCCTAGCTCCATTTCTCTAGCTGGACGCCTCCTCCTTCCTCCTCTTTGCCTCTTCGCTCATCTCTCTCCTCCTTCTTGTCGCCTCATGCTTCTCTTCAGCGATCTCGTCAGCCTGAGAGATGTCCACGTGGACGAGGCGAAGCCCCAGCTCAGCAGCAAGGGCAAAGTCGAGGCAGAGGATGACCTGATAGGGGCGGAGGCGGCGCGGGGAAGTAAGGCGAGGGAGTGGAGGAGGACGGCGGAGGCGATGGTGCGGTCGCAGGAGGTGAGGCGACTAAGGCAGACATGCTCAATGCAGGCAACACCGGCCAGGGAGGATTGCTCAAGGGAGCAATCTTCGATGCAGTTGAGGGGTGACGACAAGGGGGAGGCCTAGCGAGGCACCACCGCGAGGGAAGTTCTGGCCATCATCGCGGTGGTGGTGGCTGATAGGGGCAAGTGAAATTAGGGTTTAGTGCTTGAGGATTTGGGGCAATTTTCAATTCAATGAAGATGGTGGTCATGCTTGTTTGGATCTTGTTCGACGCAAAAGCGTTCGAGTGTAGAGAGTATGGGTATGGAGCTACATTCGACGCAAAAGTGTTCACAGAAAAATAAAAAATCAATCCTTCAAATATATATGTACACTTCTATATATGGGAATGAGCTCTCAACCAGATAATAAAATATTTTTTTTTAGAAAAAAATATTTTCCTTTTCATTTTCAGGTCTCAACTAATTACCAAAAAATATAATCATTTTCTTAGAAAATAATTTCCTGAAAAATAATTTTTTTCTCGAAACAAACGAAACCTAAGTTTTCATCAGACTTCTAGCACCTTTAGCATTCTCTAGAGATGGGAGATGTCTTCGGCTCCATTCACCTCATAGTCGATCACAGGCCGTCAACAACAAACACAGGCAAAATAAGATAGGGAAATGAAGCCATTCTGAAACTTTATATAAAACATTAACACATGATCATGGAGAAGTTTTAAAACCCGTGAAAACGTCTCTCTATTGCTATACATTCTGATGAACAGTCAAGCTCCGTGATGTCAGGTACAAATCCGAGGGGATGAGAGAGATTGCATGCATGAGAACCACGACTTTATAGCTAGCTAGTGAGTAAGTTCGAAGATCTGCAAACGAATGTATGAGAAAAGTATAGGCAGCATCAGAAATAAATCATGTCATGACCACAAAGAGTCCTCAACGTCGGTTTGATCAACCTCGTTCAGGGGAAAGTATGGCCGCCTGGAATGTGAGTCGCACCCCCGCGAGTTGTCGTTGCCGGCGGCAGCGATGGCTGAGCTCGAGGTCGAAGGGAACTGATGCGTTTGAAGGCGCATGTGGACGACTTCAGCCTGCGTGAGCGCAAGCTGGTTCTGAAGCACATCGACTTGCTGCTGAAGCGACGATATGGCCCCAACACAGCCATACACAGGGTCTCGCACCCTTGCGTTCGCTTCGTACACCATCGAGCTCACTGCATCGCTCCTTTGGTGCTCTGGTAATTCCTGAGAATACAAATGTAACACTAGCAATGTGAGAAATACTCGAGTTCATTAAATCCGAAATGCTCCAAAACCTATCCAAATTTTCTAAAAAATTGGCACGCAAATTCATATGTAATTTAAATCAGTACAAGTAATTAAGAAATAGCCGATAATTAAACACATGGTTAACCTGTCGAATTGAGAAATGCTCCTCCATTATTAAACCGAATACTTAGGTCGCCATTGTCGTGTCATGATTACGCCATACCGACTTTTTTTTGGCTTAGATTCCCTCGCGGTCAAATTGCTCTTTATGCTCCAACAAGGGTAAAATTTTGTGTGGCTTCCCGTCCATATCTCCGCAAAATCATCATCTACTTCAAAAGCAAAATGACAAGAGCGGCTCTCCACACCGCTTTTACGTTCTAAAGATGGAAAATAAGCAGACATGACCCAAAGAAAAAGGCAAGCGCCACACCTCACGGTCACAAAAAAGCAGGCATCCCCTCTACTTTTCCTCTTTCAAAACCTTGATGGCCACGCCTAATTCCTTCCTTTCTTAAAATTACCAGAAGCGACGATGTTCACACAAGTGAGGCTTAAGCACTAATGAGTATAAAGTTAATTTGGCAATTCTATCTATTCCTTTTTTTGCCCTTTTCTTGCGGAGATCTACTTTTTTTTTCCTTCCTTTTCATTTTTCTGCACTCTTGCCCGTCTTATGCGAGTCATGATGTTTAAGGGTTACTTTATCATCTTTTGTCCAAAAATCTATCTACGAATTCGGGCTTCTTCGGCATAAAGAAGATGATAACAGTAAAGAACCTTTAGTGCATGTCGCACTTCTATACATGAGGATATGAAGATGTTTTAAAACAATTAAAGCCTAGTCATCCCATATGCTAAATGGAATTGGTCAAAAAGTCGCCTTTTGAATAAAAAGGCCGAGAAACCTCGTTAATGGTGGGGCCTCTTTAGCTTTAGCTTTTGCCCAACAGAAACTAACCACAATAACTGACATAAGAGATGGATATGGTGATTGATTACTAATCATATTTTCTTACTTCCATAACGACTGATTAAGTGGCTCTTTGCCCAAATTGAATGAACGAAAATGAACCAGAACCACTTACAAAGAGGGGAGTGCATGCATGCAGCGAAAAGGGAAATCAACGAAAGAACCCATGTCAAAATTTTTCATGAGCTGTAGTTAGTTTCATTTCTAGATAAGTATGCGTTGAAGTCATGCTGCAAGTCACCGCAGATGGACAGGGTTTTGATAACAGTTTCATAGATATTCATGTAATTTTTCCTCCACATAACGTAAGATAGCTTCCGACCAAAAACATAAAAAACGTAAGATCGCTTAATTTTTTGGATTGGGGTTTCGTTATAGCTATAATCTATCTTTCTCACTTATCATAAAAGCGTGGAAGGACATTAGAGCAGAGGGTGATGCATGCAAAAGCCAAAGAAGAGGGGAATATGATTAGCCAAACCTGTAACATCTTGTTGACATTGCTGGCACCGAAGACCTTGTGAACAATAGCGAATTTCTGGGGCTGATCAGCAGGGAAATAAGGAGCGAACACGCAGTCGTGAGCGCATCTCCTCCTGAGCAGCTTGCACGCCGCGCATGGCGACAGTGCTCCTTGTTTTCTTCCACTCTCTTTCATGGTTCTCTTTCTCTCTCTCTTTTTCCTATTCTTTAGGACATTAAGCCAATTAATTAATATTTACAATAGCAACCAAACTATGGTACTAATGTGAGCTTAAAGATGTATGAACTGAGACAGGAGGAGCAGATGAAGAAGAAGAAGAAGAAGAAGAAGAAGAAGAAGAAGAAGAAGAAGAAAAAAGTAGCAGAAGAGGGGGAACTGAAGGTTTTGCTGATGGTTTCTTTTATAGTGCCAAAAAAAAATTTGAAGTGTGACAGCATATCTTCGGAGGGTCCTACTAAAGAAAAAACCCTAGATTTTGCTGGGCCACCAAACATCATTTTTCATTAAGATTATATGGACCCACCTCAATGTATCGTATTTTGATCCCTTGTCCTTTTTCGTTTTTTTCTCTTTGGAGAAAGAGATAAAGTTGAAAGAGACTTTAGTATAATAGGTTATTATAGCGACAATTTGTCTACATCAACCTTAAAGTTTTACCTGTTCCACGAGAGAAGAGAAACTCAGTTATACTTGACATCTTGCTACATTTTGAGTGGGCACGATTCTATTATTTCGTGCCCAAGCATACGGATTTTGTTCTTTTCTGCAGGTAGATTTAAATAAATGTTGGTGACTTTCAACTTTTGATAAAGAAAATGACCAATTATTTCTTTTTTTTTATAAATAGCTAGTAGCTTACCAATACTTTCACGAAATTAGTTCCTTTTTTATAGTTTGCAAATTAGCAAATACTATCGACCAAAAAAATTAGCAAATACTAACTTATCCAAAAACATGGTGTTAAGGCAACAAATTTTTTTTTGTTGAGAATAGTTTGTCATTTTAGGGTGATTTTCTTGTAGTGATTACTTACCAAAACTTTGAATTTACTAAGTCCCCAACCTAAAGTAGAGCGACTTACCAACTTTTATTAGATTAGATTATCAACTAATATTAGGTTATCAACTCTCATTTGATTTACGTATTAACATTTATATTATTATGTTTAATTTACAAACTTTTCTATTAAGTTGCCAATTTCTATATACCTTGGGAGCAACACTTATGTTTACAAACTCTTTTTAGAGATTACCAATTTAAATTAAGGTGAATCACCAACTTTTCTCACAATATTAAATTAAACTCTCATTTGAGTTACTTACTGATATTTATTTGATTTTTTTATTTGCCAACTATTCTTCTTGTTTACAAATTTTTTATTTGCATTTCTTATCATATGACCTAAACTTACCAAATTTTTTTAAAAACTATTTACTGGTTTTAATTAGAGTGACTTCCAAACTTTTTCTCTTGTTAAGTTACTAGCTACTTTGAGATTACCAGCACTAATTTGAGTTATTCACCAGTATTTTTTTTATTTACTTACCAACTTTTCTTATATTTTACTAAATTTTATTTATCTCTTTTAATTACACCTTAAATTTGTTGGGTCTTATATGAAATTACTTATCAACATTTAATTTAAGTGATTTATCAACTTTTTCTGATCATATTATTAATTATTTATGGATTATCAATTCTCATATGAGTTAGTTACTGACATTTATTTGATTTTTACGTATCTACCAACATTTTATTGGATTTCATAATTGGGAATAAAGCTGTTTTGTCATCAAGAAAAGGTTGGCAATTTCATATATTAGATAGTAAATTTCATAGACCGGTAAGAAAGTAAAAGAAATGGAAGGAATAAGATATATTTTTTTGTCAGAGACAAGAAAAGTTAATAATTTGGAAAAATCAAATAAACATTGATAATTAATTCAAGAGTTAGTAACGTAAATGATTAAGTAATGATTTATTCGTAGAAAATGATTGCCGAGACAAGATTTGCACGACAAGACTTTCGAATCAAAACCCAAATTTAATATGCAGTACATGAACCGAGACTTTAATTGGTGGACTGGACAGTATTTCTAAAAGCTATCTGATGCAACTCATTGCTGATCTCATCGATAAAGAGTTGATTTGATATTCGCCGTCACGTAACATCATTATAGATCATTTTTTCATTGACTTTAATTCCCAGGACATTACAATATTCATCATCTAGAGCCCATTATCGACAACATGTTTCCGAAGCTTTCGGTAGGACATCAATAATAACAATTTTTCCATTGTTTTCATTGGTCAAAGAAGTATTGGTTTGTGCAACATAAGATTCCATGAGATATAGTATTCGAATAATTTAATACGTTGGTAGGTCATCTAGTAAATCGGTCGAATCGCGAGTAACCAATTAAGTGCAATGCCTCTCGAAGCCCTCACGAATGGGGAGGTTATCAAAACCAATACGTACAAGGTTCCATCTGGTCTTTATCGTTAATATCATGGTCAAGTACATGGTTGGTTTCTTACGCTTCGTACCTCTTATATTTTGTTGGGGGCCAAGAGAATAAGGAGACATGTCCAGGTACTTCACAGAAGAACTTTGATCAGAAAGCCTGCGCATGAAGAATTGGGTGGAAAGCAAACATGCTAGGCAGACATGTCTAGTTGGTCTAGGTGGTTTGGATATCACCTGAGATGACTAACCGAGTGATTTATAACTAAAGACTCGTCCTAAACAATCACTATTTGAATATTTCTTTTCTGGGGGCTTGGCCCCCGTCATCAAGTCAGCTGCTACAAATGGTATTAAAGCTGGATTTCCAGCAATTGATGTGGGGGTTCAATGATGGACCAAGTCCGTTCCAATTCGATAAGGGCAGGTAACGATAGAAAGGTCAAAAGAGCTCGGACAAGTTGCGGGGTCTATGTTGTCGTGAATGAAGTTCCCAATTACCCGAATTGCACATTTTGCAAGCGGAGTTCTGTTGGGTTTTCGCTAGTCAAACACTAATGAGGATGTCTATGCTTTAAGTGAATGAAGTTCGACACGATCTTAGTCAACTCATATCAAATGAGTTGAGTCTTGGGATTTGATTTATATATTGGCAAAAATCCACCCTAAATGGGTACCACTTAGATGCTCCTTTTAAGGGGTTCACTTATGTGAATTAGGTCAAGCTGTTGCAGACGCTCTTTACTCAGGCTAGACTTCCTTGGTTTTGGGTTAACGTGACGGGGTCAACCACAATCTTTCATCACGGGGGACTTATGTGGGTCCTTGAAAATCAATACGTATCTTAGAAAAAGCCTATTGTGATTGCATATAGTTCATAAATCATGATCCATGCAATTTTTTAAGTTTTCAATTTACTCAAACTCATTTATTTCTGCTTAGGCCCAGAAGGCCCGCCAGTACCCTAATTAACTTTAACGTTTAATTACAAACTAGCAAAGGTGCTCACGCAATACGTGCGTGTGAAAAATTAATATTTGCAGAATTAAACACATCATTTATAATGAAATGCATAAAAAATTAATGTGGACAAAAATTATTGGTAAAACAACACTATCCAATGATATTGTATATATGAAAAGTCAAGAAAATGTCAAGATTTGAGTTTTCTTAGGAATGTTGTTATAAAAAAAAAGATTCAAACTTTAATACTGAAGCATGCAATAGATTGATAGATTATTAACTTATACATTTGTCCATGAGTGCAATACTTATCAAATAAGTATTTGAGGATATTAGAGGAAGAAAGAGAGATATTTACTATCCCTAAAAAGTAGGAGGTCCTCATTAGTTTATATATTAGTGTAGATAACTAATTAATCAGTTTCTTTCAGAGTGCGACAAAAAACTGGACTTCTTTCAAAGCGTTTGGTGCAAGTTTGGTTAGGTATGTATGATTTTCTTAATTATAAAAACTTGGTGATGAAGTTCTTAAATCTGGGACGGCCACAAAACTAGCTAGTTGATTAGTCGTAGGGAAATGAAGAATGCCGTACGTTTGCAACTTGCACGTGTGGATAGACTTACCTGGAGCAACTCTTCTCTTAATTCATCAACTATGAACACCATGCAATGGGACCTCCGAACTATGATTCCGAAATGACTTCTGAAATGCAATAATTGGCGTCATAAGATGTAGATAAGAAGATTTCATTACGCATTCAAATAATTGGTGGATCCACCTTTGACGTAGATAATATGTAGTATGTGTGAACAAGAGATTAGGGAAGAAAGAGTAAATCAAGAAATGAGTGGCAGAAGATTTATGCCAAATTTAACAATGGAGACCACTTCTTTTGGATTGATAAACGCATGGATGGCTACGATAACGTTTGTTAGAAAGCAACAAAAGCAAAAGCATTGGATATGATAGATTAGAATGGTACCCATATATTATCATTTCACAAAGTGTCGTCACAGAAAAAACGTTTCAATGAAAAGAAGCCGACTCTTGAGCCTTTGAGGTCATCGCTCGATTTAACTTACAAGGAATATAGTACGAATATACCTCACCTTTTACTCAATGACATCTGCATCGGTCGCAATTTATGCGATTAGGTGGATTGCTATTCTTCTCAATATATATTTATTGCCTGTCATACCATTTTACTTTCTCAATCCGTTTTTGAGGGATTAACTACCTTTGAAAGAATCTCTTCGATCAAGTATTGGAAGCTGACTCCTCATCCTCATGAAGAAAAAACCTTGAGTTAATTGGGAGAAACTCTCTTAGGGTTCCTCTCTAAGTTGTCGCCGCCCAATCATTTTTCTTTGAAGCGACTCCTTTGAGGGAGAGAGATTTCTCCCCCTCCTTTCCTCCCTTTCTCTCTCTCCCTCTTTGTCTCTCTATCTTTCTATCTTCAAGACTTCTTCGTTGATTTTGTGGACGACGCGTTTGACATCCTTCGTGAAAGTGAGATCTAAAGATTGAAGCATGAGTGCCTCGGAGATCTGCTCGCTCACTCCGGCTCCAGGTGCTTGCTCTAGATAATCGAGCGCTCCATAAGTGTCCAAGCCTCCTTTGTTATTGCCTTCAGGAGTCGACTTATCTGATAATGATTTTGTGATCAACTAATATCTCTTTTGCAGCTTTTCTCTCCCGATTTCGAGTTAGATATAGATTTAGATATTCTTTTATACCTATTTAGATATAAATATAGGATTTACAAGGCGCTTTTTGTGCTTTTTCAACCATTTGGTGTTGTTGTGGTCTCTCTACGGTGATGGTGGGCATCGAATCTAGACGCGCACTGTCTTTTGGCAAAGAGTAAGGATTTTTTGGCGTGCGCTCATCACTGATGATGATGTGAGATTTTGTGATCGGATGCCGATTGTGCTTTGATACTATGACAAATCCGTTTTTGTGGAATAAGCAAGTCTCTACAGGCTGTATCAAGTTGATTCACTTCTAAGATTTACATGTTTTGTGGGATTTGCATTTTTGTCTTGCAATTATGTACCTCTCTTTTTTATAAAATGAAAATTTTCCTTCTGTAAAAAAAAAGAAAAAAAGAAAAAACCCTAAAGATGGAGATCAAAAGCAGGAAGAGACCCTAGAATGATCTTTTGTTGCTATCAATGCTTCTTTCTGCATCCAATTGGAGTAACGACGAATCATCAACTCTCTGAGATCAAAGGTCATGGCCATTGGAAGATAAGAGAGGAAGTGATGTGATTTCAATGGGGTGTATACATCTATGACTTTATCATCTTGATGTGATCCATGTTTATCAAAAGATAGCACTTGTTAATTAACTCGCGCACAAAATCTATGTTCTCAATATATATAAAAAAAATATAACCTCAGGCTTGGGTATAATTGCTTTATGAATCAGTGCTAATTATATATATTTATAAAAAAAAAAAGGCATTCGTTTCTTTGGTATACCACAAATATAGACATCATCTACGTGTAAATTGAACTACAAATAATATGAGTGATGTTTAGATTTTTAATTAAAGTAGATGTTGTTTCAATTAGGGGAAAATTGCCCAAAAAGTTTTAAACCTATTGCAATTTTCTAAATTCACTCCTAAAGCATTTCACATTTTGCCAATTGAGTGCTAACGTGGATACGAGTCGTCCTACGTAGACAATTTTAATGATATTTTTGATTTTTGATTTTTGATTTCCCTTTTTCTTTTCTTTTCTTTCTTTTTCGTTTTCCTTTAATCCTCCGCCAGTTGTTGGGCCTCGGCAATGGCCAACAATCAGCCAAAGGCAACTATCAACGAGGGTTGCCCTCGCCAGCCTCAAGCGAGGTCACCTTCGTCGGGATCTGGCAAGGGCCGACCTAGCTGGCCTTGAGCAAGATTTGTTATCGTTTAATTATCTTGAATGATAACTAAAATGGCGTTCTTCATCTTCTTCGGATGAATAGTACCACTATGTTTACAGATCTTGGTATTATCTTCATCTTCTCCTAGTGCAATTAAATGATAAAGCTTCACCTGCAATTGCAATTCGCATATGTGGAGGAGAAGTTGTCGAGCTTGCCGAGGTCTCGAGGTTTTGCGAGCTTGACAAACAGAATCCATTCATCTTCCTCCGAAGAAGACTGAGTTGAGGAACCAACAATTGAGTCGAGGAAGAAGAATGAGTTGAGTCAAATAAGAAGACCGAGTCATCAGTCACGGACAAGTAGAGGGCAACCGAGTCGAGGGTGCTCAGGTCAAATTCAAGCCATTGAGCTTGGATTCGAGCTTGGCCCGTTAGATTCAACACCTTTGAGCTTGGATCTAATCTTGTTGGCTTCGAGGAACCCCAGATCTCGGCGAGGGTGACCTTGCATGACGTCGGCATTGCCTTCGGCCGGTTGCCGGCCATTGCCGAGGTCCAACGACTGTCAGTGGAAGAAGAAAAAGAAAAAGAAAGAAAAGAAAAGAAAAGAAAATTTTAAAAATAAATGTATTAAAATATTATTAAAAATTATCTCCATCGATGCCAGCTGCCCCACATCGGATGGCCGGCGTCCGCGTAAACGATTTATGACCAAAATTGATCGAATGTACTCAATTGACCAAAACATAAAAAGGTTTAGGACTCAATTATCGCAATTAAAGGATTTAAGAATAAATTTAGGATTTTTTAGACAATTTTCTCTTTCGATTAGGGACGAAAGAAAACATAACTTAAGAAAAAAAATAATTCATACATCTCCGTATGTTTATACACGTCCTCGAAACAATGCATAGCAGAGTTTGTAACAAGTCATGCCACGATTGAAATATTTTCTTAGCATCAGACTTATGAATCACATTCTTGGTCAAGAGGAATACTTTACGCGGGCGACATTATTCACTAGCCACCCGACTTAAATATTGGATTAACATCTGTCACATCATTCATACTGATTAGAACAAAATTTCATATTGAATTCTTTATGTCCGTGACATTTTTTTAGTCAATAATATTTAAAGAGCACGCCATTGCACTACTTCACGAGAATGATTTTGGCTCGTTCAATTACTTCTTTAGGGGGGCATTTTAGAGATGAAACGTTTCGAGCAATCTTTCCTGCAGACATATAACATCAATACGAGTGACTGATGCACCCTAGATAGGCTTTAATAATATGGCCAAGACCCCGCCAACTCCAAAATGGACGACGGAAGTGAAACAATTATATTGTGGATTGTTCTTACCTTTAGACATGATAGACATATCTGGTGGAGACTTATTGATGTATTGGATCTTTGAGGTGGATCTTATTGTCAATAATGCCAGCTAAAAAATCACCTTTTTTCTTAAGAAAATAAAATCCTGACACATTATTAAAGTCCGAGAGAACAATCCTATTCTTCCCGTGAAAAAAAGGCGCGTGTCCTTTTTCAGTACCAGTGAATTTCAGTAAGTATTGGTAACCGTAATAAAATTGTTGGTAAAAAAATGATCGGTGATATTAGTTCAAATAATTTCTTGGTAACTTACCAGCACCTTTATGAAATTACCAATGTTTTTTTTATAGTTTGTAAATTACCAATATCCGTAGTGACTTACCGATATCTATTGTATAACTTATAAATGCTTTTTATTTAGTAACTCTTATATAAAATTACCAACATAAATTAGAGTGACTTACCAACTTTTGTCATATTAGATTATGGACTAATTTTGGGTTGACAACTCTCATTTGAATTACCAATTTTCATTTGAGTTACATATCTACATTTATTTGTTTGTTTTTTAATTTTCGAATTTTTTTAATCATTTAATGACTTATTTGCATCTCTTCGTAATGCTTAATTTACTAATTCTTTTAAGAAATCACCATGTTTCTTTTCCTTTAATAAACAATTTTTTTTATCTTTTACCCTATTTTATTCACTTTTCTTAATAACACCTTTTATTTACCTCCTCTTATATAAAATTACTTACTTGAATTTAAGTGATTTATCAATTTTTCTCTTATTAAGTTATCAACTAATTTTAAATTACCAACTCTCATTTTAGTTAGTTATCAAAGTTTATTTGATTTTTTTTATCTTACCAACTTTTAAAATTTGGTTACTTAATCTAAAAAAAGTTGGTAAGTCACTGAAATATAAGATTGGTAATTTCACATAATGGTTGGTAAGTTTAAGGTATTGGTAACAAAGGTGCATAAAAGATAAGAGAAATTTTTTTTGTCAAAGTTAAGAGAAGTTGGTGATTTAGAAAAAAAAATAAACATCGGTTATCTAGTTATTAATGCAAAATTACTTTACAATTTAGTCTTAGAAAAAGGGGTTGGTGATAGCTTTCATTAGTGAGGAAAAGGAAGGAGTTTTCATTAGTCAAGAACAAAAAGATTATCTAGCCGAAGAAGCAACATAAAATCCTTAAGGATCAGGATTGGAGAAGTCAGAAGTCAATCAATCTCTGTCCTCTTTTACGTCTTTCTATAATTACCAGAATGATTAGTTTGACCATACAAATAGATTACACGACATTAGACACTCTTTCACGGTGAAGAAAACTCACCACCTCTTTTACTTATCCACGAACATCATCATTTTGTTGGACGTTTCCAAAGCCCACTACTTTAGACCAGCACAAAACTCAATTCAGAATTTCTAACAAACAAAAGCGACATAATGCAAATCACCATCATCATCATCAATCACTCGGAAGAAAGATTTTGTTGAGAGCTTTCCTGGGACGACTTAGTCTTTGTGTCCATTCTTTTTTAACTTATGATGCCCGTTGGCACTCAAAGTGACCCCTATCGGATCATGTGTTTTGCCTGAACATTACAGTAGTTCTTTATTCATTGACTAGGCTTATGCAATTCGGTGTCGGGTGCTTGATATCTGGCGGAGTTTAGTGATGTAGATGTGCTATGGGGAACCAAAACAGGATTACCCAGAAGTAGAATATCTCGATTTGGGTCGGTGTTCTTCCCTCTCTTTTTTGGAGGTGGATTCTACTTGTGTCGTGGGCTGAAGCAAATGGGGTTGGGCCAGAACAGGCCCCTATATGCCAGTTTGCACGGTTGAGATTCAAGCTCCTGAACAAAATATCTTGGAGGGATCTGCAGTATTCAAAACCAGAAGCGGGGTCGTGCGTTTGAATAGATGCAAAGGCCCAGAACTCCTCTCCGTGACATCAAGGCTTATCTATCTGTCATAGAGTCGTTTGGATTCTGTTGCACCGACAGGGCTGCAGCCTCGGGACAAGCTTTTCCCACAGTGCGTGGTCGACCAGTGGGATCTTCAAATCCAATGGAAGCTGGGTCTCAGTTTGTACAGCTTGTTTCCGACATTCGCAAGAGGAAGGGCTTGAAAGAGCAGATGAACCCTCTGTCCGAGTATAAGGACAAGTCGTAATTTACATTCTCCTACAACTGTTAAAACCAACAGGATCAACAAGGACGGGTGTATTGGTCTACACCTTAGTTTTCATTGGTGCTTTATTTTTTGGCCATGTCCCATCGGCATACAGTTAGAATTAGTTTTTCTCTAGTGCCTTTAGTGGTTTTTGGTACAATTGAGCAGTTTTTTTCTTTATACATCGAATGTACATATTTTGATCCTCACGTGTTTCTTCTGGGTATCAAGTCATTCATTTTGATCCACTCTGCATTTCATTTTGCTGTCATCTTCAGGGAATTTTGCATCTTGCAGGCTTCTGTTCAGTCGGAACCAAAAGAATAATAATGACTTTAGAAATTTGGAACAAGAGCACAAATAAAGATTGGAGGGAGAATTTATTAAAATGCAAATGCTTTTGCGTCGGTGTGTGTCTACAAATCTGAACTTCACAACCTTTTCTAGTGGCCGGATGCACACAATTTAGCATAGATGCCTAACAATATTAAATGAGGAAAAACAAGAAAGTCCATAAAGTTAACAAAAGCACACAAACAAAGTCAATACAATAAATGCATGTGAAGACAAGCGTAGCAATCCGTGGAGAACTCTTCAATGGCCTCTGTTGGCATTCTTTGTCTTCATGCTTCAGTAGCTCTTCTTCATTAAATGCTTGTAGCTTTTTGTTTTAGGAAAACGACACAAAATCTTTGAATTTTGGCCCAACGTGTATTTTGATCCCTGAACTTTTAATTTATACAACGTAGACCCTAAATTTTAATCTAATGTGCAATATGATCCATGAACTTTTAATTTGTTCAATATTATCCATGAATTTTTGGTACATATTCAATTCGGTCCATGAACTATATGAAAATGTTCAATGCAATCCTTTCCATTAATTCAAGTTCAGGGACTATATTAAATATTTTTATATAATTCAGGGATTGAATTGACCATGTGCCAAAAGTTTAGGGATAACATAGAACATTAGCTTAAAGTTCAAGGACTACATTGAATAAATTAAAAGTTTAAGGACCAAATTGCACATTGGGCCAAAGTTTATGAACTATTTGCGTCATTATCCCTTTTGTTTTCATTCTTCTTCACAAGCCTACCATGAATCGAGACTTTTTTTGAAGAACACCAACAACCAAATCTAGAAACCAGCAACCAAGGTGCTCAAATCCAACAATCAATTTTATAATATTCATACATTTTCAAGTTTCCAATTGTTTCTCCCCCTTCCCTTCCTGATTTCTGTTTACCAAACATTGCCAAGAGCAAATTTTCATGTAAGTGCAGTCTGAGGCAATTCTTTTTGGAAGTTTTGAAGTTAAGGATGATACACGAGGTGAAAACGAAGTACTACAAAGCGTGCTTGCCTGGAAACTTTTGTTCTCTACTACTGTAGCGCAGTCAAGTAACATGTTGTCATTTAAAGTTGGATTGTTCTGTTTGCTTGACAATACACAATTTGCTGTGATTTTGCCAAGTGACATGCCCATACCGCATCTTTGCATGGTCCTTCAGTCATTTTATAGAGAGACCAATGCAATTATGATAACCTCCTGCTTGGATTCTTTTCATGACAACTACTGATTAACATTTGATAAAGAGTATAGGAATTAGACTGCCATCCTCCAGGTCGCTGAATAATTATTTCTAGCCAACTGATAGCTAAATCTCCTACAAATGGAATGGATTAAAGACCCTAGAAATTGGTTCTGAAATGAGTACTGTCTACTGCAGAAGTAAAGCTTCAGACTGAAATGTACGCAAACATGAATGTAAAGCTGTGAGTCGTCACTTTCGATAGACTCCGCAGTAAATGAATGTAGACTCTTGATCAGTCCTTCCGCTTCTTAAGAAAGCATGAACTGGTGAACATGGTTCTTCAGTTGGTTTCATCCTCTGATTCACAACGAATTGCATCTACCTGCTAAATATTGAAGTCACGCAAGCCGGTCAACTATAGTCGTCCACGGACACGTTGTAGAGTAGTTTTCTGTTGAAAAAACTTCATTGAGAAAACAAGCGATCTTCAGTAAAAGCCGGAGATTGTTCCTTTAGGAATATGTTAAGTTTGAGTGAAGAACATCACGAGCATGCATGATTGATTCGCTCAGCGATCTGTTACGTGAGATCTCTACCAACTCATTCATACATTTATAAGCTCAACTAGTTCGACGAAAGTACAGTTTTATTGTCCTTGAATACTCTGATATCTTCTTCACGTGTATTCAAATTGTTTGACGTCCTAGGCCTAAATCAGGCGCATTTTTCATTGGCTCTTACACGGGTCAACGATCAACTGCATATGTTTCACATCGCATACCATGGTAAATGTGAGAAGTGACCGGTGAAGTTGGAAGTATGTATTTAGATCCATTTTTTGTAAGATCCAGGTATGGTTTATAGTTCAAGCAGAGCCCATTTTGCCTTGAAATAATTCTCAAGGCTTGATTGCATGGGGTAGGTAGTGCGACAACAGCTGATGCACCCTCTTGGTCTTGAGCATTCACTATTATTATTGAAGTTAGATGGTGCATTAGATTTCCATAGAACCTTTTGTCCATCTATACTGGCTTTCATGTGCCCAAGCAATAGGGAAGTATTTATATTTCGATTAGAATCTAAATTGCCTTTTTTTCTGGAAGGAATGTGCTCAATAAGAGGTGTTTGGTCAAGATCGAACTTTCTCGGCAATCTTTGACAGAAACTGTCAAATTTTAGAGAATCAATAAAGCAGGTACATTCCCAAATCCTACTCCTATTCCATCGACCGTTCTTTCTCGTAAGTGCTTTTTCTCTTTTCCTTTCTTTACACCAACAAAATTAAGTTATTGCTGACTGTATCAGTCTTTTGTTTCAAAGGCTTCCCCTACTTACACTATTACATGGATATACTATCATTTTAAATGAGAAAAACTTTTAATTGTATTTCTCACCTGATTTGTGGCAATCTTAATATTGCAGAATGGCTTTGATGGCAAGCTCGTTGTTAATTATGATTGTTCTGTGGCATTGGCTAAATATCAGTAACATCGGCAATGTATCTGTACATGTACTTAACTTCTTCATAGCATATGATCAGTCCTTTTTCTCCTTCACATAATGATAATTATATGTTCCCTTGCGCTCGTGCAGATTTAGCTAATTAGCATGACCTGTTTCATAATGCACAGAAGTTTAGCATTGTTCGGGCAAATCTTTGACACGGCAAAACTTTTGAGTCACGTAATATATGCTTTCAGTGGTGACAGATCTGGTGGCTGTTGTAATGATATCATTTTAGAATGTCAAGTTTCCTCATTACAATTCTAACGAATTGCAAATCAAGAGCTGTCAATTTGTTGATGGCTCATGGACACTCGCCGCCGTGTTGGAAATTTAAGTCTTGATTCGTCAAACATATGCCATCTCTGCTAGGTAATTGACCTGAACTTTTTTGAGAATGAGATTTAACTTGCCTATTCATTGAACCTTGTGTTTGGATAATGACTCAATTTTGTCTTTTTTCGCAGAAATTCAAATTTCACACTTCATTGCCCTCAGGAAGACGCCATCTGCTGTTAGATTAGGGATTCGCATCGAGGAACATTAGTCGAAGTACAGAACCCGCACCCGCATGATTCTTACATGTTTTTATCTGTTTCTCATCATTTGGTTGATAAACAGAACTAGGTGGGAATATTTTCAGCCAAGGATCGCAACAAAGAATGTGATTTGAGTTGACAGGAGTTGTACTGGGGTCACATGATTTTGGCATCGATGTTATTCATGTTAGCTGGCCTCACACTTTTTGGTTTCATGTTGGTGTGGAGGCAAATTGTCATCATGCCTACTTTTTTCTTTTTGTTTTGCTTTATCACCTTATGGAACTTTATGGCCAGACACTGAATTGACACCGGGAGATACTTTTTTAGCTTTTACTGTACCAGTTTCAATTACAAGGAAATAGGAGAGGCAAAAGGTTCTGTTCCGTGAAATAGGAGATGGTCTAGAGTGCGATGAATAATCCATTTCAAAGCTTTGAACTGAGCAGGGAGAGATTAGCGATCTTCAGTAAAGGCTGGAGATTGTCCCTTTAGGAAGCATGCATGATTGATGATTTTGCGACACATTATGCGAGATCGCTACCAACTCATTTATACATTTATGAGCTTGACTGAGTCGACAAAAGCATGATTTTATTGTGCTTAAATACCTTGATATATTTTCTTCATGTGTATTCGAAATGTTTGTTGTCCTAGGATAAAGGGTCTTTTTATCCGCTCTTACACACGTCAACGATCAAATGCATGTGTTTCGCCTCGAGTACTGTGTTAAATGTGAAAAGGGGCCAGTGAAATGAAGTTGGAAGCGTGATTCAATTAAATCGATATCGCGTCCCGGATCGATAACGATTTAACTTGTCTTTCCTAAAATCATGAAATGGTTTGGAAACCGATCGGAGTCTATTTCGCAGTGAAATATTTCTCATGGCTTGATTGCGTGGGGGTAGGTGGTGCCGTATTTCTCATCTGATGCACTCCTCTTGGTCTTGAGCTTTCACTATCATTTTTGGAGTTTGATGGGTGTATTAAAATTTGATAGAGACCCTTTTGTCCATCAGGGAAGTATTCCTATCTTGATAGAATCTGAATTGCCTTTTCCTCGAATGAGTGTGCTCGATAATAAGAGGTGTTTGGTCAAAGATTGAACCTACTTGTATTCCATTGATTGTTGTTCCTCTAAGCGCTTTTTCTCTCTTCCTTTTTTTGTAATTGGTAAGTATCTCTCACATGTTAGGAATGTAAAAACATTGCATTATAATTATAATGACCCGGCCACGCCTCCGCCGCTGATCGAGATTGCCACCATGAGACGCCGCTCTCTCTCTCTCTCTCTCTCTCTCTCTCTCTCTCTCTCTCTCTCTCTCTCTCTCTCTCTCTCTCTCTCTCTCTCTCTCTCTCTCTCTCTCTGTGTTCAAGATGACCAAGCCCAATGTAGCTCACTCCGTCGAAGCATAGCAAGATTTGGCTCCGCCGATCTTCGGCGACGAGGTAGATCTCGCTTGCTCTTTGACGGTGCTTGCTTCGAGCTAGCCTCAATTGGCCTTCGTTGAAGACAAAAGACGATAGAGCCATCGGGTCGACTGTGATTAGTGCTGGCCTCGTCACAAGAACATAGAAACAAAGTCATAGGAGAGAAAGCATAGAGCAGACACTGCCAGCGGAGGAGACAGTTCTGTGGACGGTGCGGCAATGGATGGTAGGAGTTCACACGATGCAAAGACGATGTCATTTTTGTCTAATACGTTCGCAAGCATCATGCGGCAATTTTCCCCTCGACCTATTTTATGTGTATAGCATAGTCAAATCCAACTTATGCTAAATGGAGACAGTTATGTGTATAGCATAGTCATTTTATGCTAAATGCGGCAAGTTAACGAGGGCATACGCCAACTTGAGCTCAATTCCCTAAGAAGCAATAATGTTAAATCGGATATCAGTTTTGGCCTAAGCTTTTTTTTGTTTCATAAAATAACACGAACTTTAGTCAAATCCCAATTTTAGCCCGAACTCTCTTTCTCATAAAAAAAAACACCAACTTTTAGGTTGGATCCTAATTCTGACCTAAACATTTTTGTCATAAAAAGAACCAATTGTCAATCGCTATCCAAATCTAAACCCCGTCAAGTTTCCGTCCATTGATGGATCTTTGATAACATCATTAGATGGAAAAATCAAATATTAAGTTGGATCTAGCCTCCATCATTAGATGGAGGCTAGATCTAAATACCAAGTAAAAGTTTGTGTTTTTTACAAGACGAAAAATCAAATATTAAGTTGGTGCTTTTCTATAAGTCATAAAATATGAGCAAAAATTGGAATCTGACTTACGGTTAGAGTTATTTCATGAAATAATAAAGAAAGTTCCTGTCGAAATTGAGACTAGATCTTGAAATCGGTGATTTTTAAGAGAATTGAGGCCGCCGACCTGATAGTTACATGCTTGGAAGTGACAGATACAACACCATTTCTCTGTTGTTTTTATTCAACGGGCAGTTCTCACTATGAAGTGACAACTACGTCCTCTGGAAGTAGACAGACAAACTAAAACTAAACGAAGTTTAGTTACCCCAAACTCGAGAAAGTTACTTAATCACAGTACGTTTTATCTTCAGGTGGCTCTAATCTATAGCAGGCGAATCCATACATAAAATTTCGATCAAAAAAAAAAAGAATCCATACATAATTATGAGGATGATACGGGGGCATCTTTTGCAAAAGATCTCTTTTCACACAGCATGATTAGAAACCCTTTTAGTCAAACGTCGACTGTTGCATCATCGCATTAATGTCCTCCACCAGTTTTTCCACAGCATCGCAGACGGGTCCTTTCTTGCTTTAAAAATCATCCCTCTTTGCTATATGCCTTTGCACTTTCCTTTTTCTCGAGGATCTGAGAAACCATTTGACAGCTACAAGCCAAAACTGCAGTGCTTTTGAACAACATCGTTCATCTTTCCATTTCCCTCTTCGTTGCCAAAGTATACCCCATGATTTACCCTCCTGCTTTCTCCTACTATAGTAAAAGAAGTTATTCAATTGGGTAAAGCACTAGACGATTTGAATAATACCCAGAAAATAATAAGAAAGAGCGAACGGGACGCATGCCAAGCAGAGTGGTTTGCATTTCTTAGCAGATGGCAAAGGTCACAACCTTTTCTCTGGAATCATACACACAAGAGAAGAACATAACGTAACATATAATTTTTATTATCTTTGAGCTCTCATGATTTCTCATCACAAATGCCTTTATCTGATTCAAGAAATCTGCTAACCCACTCTAAATTCAACGGACTCTCGTTAGAAAAATCGAAGAACTCGTCCACGTCGAAATCGACGCTCGTCTTCGACTCTTCGCCTCCGTTGGACGAACTCTCCTCTCTCGCTTCCACACTCACCCTTTCGGTTTCCCTCCTTCTCTGGGCTTCCTTGCCTTCTCTTTCAGGCGCTTCGCTTTGCGGCTCCTTCTGCTTTATTTTCTTGCTCAAATGAGAGTTCCAGTAATTCTTTATCTCATTATCTGTTCGACCGGGTAATCTTCCAGCAATCAAGGACCACCTGAATTTTTTCAACCCAAAAAAAGGGAAAACAAATCAGACCACCCATTTTAGGCAAACTGTGAAACAAAATGAATGACTCATCAAGAAAGCAATCAACATATGCTAAATGCGAACCTGTTCCCTAATAGTTTGTGAAGCCTTAGTATCAAGTCCTCCTCTTGGTCGGTGATGTTGCCTCTCTTGATGTTGGGTCTTAGATAATTCAACCATCTCAACCTGCAACTCTTCCCGCATCTACTGAGACCTGGAAAAGAGAGAAAAAAACAAAAGAACCATATTTTTAAAGATGTACACAGGATATAATATACTTCAAAATGTTGTTTTTATCTTCTCAAAGCCAACTAAAAAACATGGATAAAAGTATCAAAAAAGATCACCTGCTGTAGCTGCAATTGTCTTCCACCTTTTTGCACCATGAACTGCAATAACCTCAGCAAGCTTTCTATCTTCTTCAGGTGTCCATGCTCCTTTACTATATTCCTTTGCAGCTGATGATTTCTCCATGGAAGAGAGAGAGAGAGAGTTGAAAGGCCTTGGAGAGAGGATGGGTGTTCTGAATTGTTACTTGAGGACGATCTCTCTATATCTGAGAGGGTTTTGTGTTGTTGGGTCCCTGTGTCGCCTACCCTTCTTGGTGGAAGAGAAAAATAATCAAGTACCACTTGTATATGTACGCATATAGAACAGATCATATAGATACTGCAAAAAAGAAAAGTTTTAATATTTATGGAACTTTATGATTGAGCAATCGAGAGTGCCATAAAGTTTGAACCCTACTACTACTGCCACCACCAAATACACGCTAATCCAAAGGCTGCTAAAAGGAAAAGAAATTATTTCTTAATCACTGAGTGCGGGTACACCTGCTTTTAATTACATGCCAAAAAGAAAAAAAAAGTTGTATATTGTAAGAAAATCAGACATCTTTGGACCATTTTCTGGACAATAGAACAAAATCAATATGGTGCGAAATCTGCAAGAGATACGGTGGATCGGAGTGAAACTCGGTGTAAGTTTCATGGATTTTTGGTGCGCAATGGTTTGATCAAGGAGGACGGGTCTAAAAATACTTTATTGAAAAAGTTAATCACGAAAGGAAACGAAAAGAAAGAAGAAAATGACAAAGGCATAATGGAGGGCAAAAGTGTAGGCATCACATGGCAAAAAGTTATTACCTTCGAGGGTTGCCTTTGAGAGAGTCTAGGGATTTACATAGAGGTCAAAGTTGAGGAACATAAAATTTATTTTTTGCCGTTTTGCATGTGCAATTTATTATCAATATTTAGGGCTCGAAATCTCATGCTAAAAGGGTTTATAACAAGGGGCATGCACATATATAACGGTAATAATATATATCAGATTTTGCTGGCAACACTGCAATAGCTTTAAATAATTATAAGAGCTTTTCAGAGCCCCGAAAAACAAACAACTAAAAATATTTTCCCCCTGGTGAAAGGCATGAAGAATTTCTATCATTGGTGCCACGTCTATACAGCAGTAGACTCGGACCACGCGTGAGGCTCTTCTAGATTAGTACAGTTCGTATATTGAATTAAAATAATTAGATGAAATATGGACCGTTTGTAATTAATTAAATTGAGAGACAAAGTTGCAATTATCAGCTTTCTATTATATTACACCTCGCTGTCAGTGGCAGCGGCTCCTTGGTCTATGGACCCTTATGCGAATTGTTCGTTGTGGAGCTTAATTTGTCCTCGATTTTGTGGATTTAATTTGCGGGTAGAAGTCGTTGATAAGGAAAGTGGCAGTAAAAGCCAAACACTTGCCTAAAATAAATGAAGCATTAGGTGAAAACGGGGAAACTGCCACTCTTCGATCGAGGAAAGCAAAAGACAAACTGACTTACGAAATCGCAGGTATGGAGTTGTTCCAAGATTGCATCTCCCTTGGAGTGCTTTGGTCTAAAGAATTGGAGGGATCACCTAATCAATTTTTTCATGCGAAAGTACTTCCAATTGTCTGTTAATAGACATTGTCGAGGAAGAGAATCCTTTCGATTGCGAATGCAGCGTATCAAACGAAATTATTATTATGAAGTGGGAAACTCAAGATGGGTCTTAAGAAAAAAAAACCCTAGTGAGAGATAAGCAAACTTAGTCAAAACATCATTGGACAAATTTTAGTTTTCGGGTTGAATTTTATCACGACGAAAGAGAGTCGTGAGAAACGGGCGGAGCAAAGTGGCCGTCCCTAACATTGATGTGTTGAAATAGCAAAAGAAGAAAGGGAGAAGGACAAGGTTGTATGACTGATTGGTCACGCATGTGAGTACGGAAATGACGAAGAAAGTCGCGATTTGATGTTAATTGATACTAATTCGGATGTGTTAACAACGCGTGGGGACATAAAATATATTATATTTTTAGATATTCGCTTTCACCTAAAGTAACTTGGACGTGTATATACATGATGGTCTCAAGTGACGGTCAATTTGTCTCTCTTGTCCCTATTTTCAACGCTAGAGCTAAAAAAAACATTTTCGGTTTACACCCATTATTTTGTGTTTACATCTTTATGTTTTTCGAAAATTATTTTGTAAATCAACATCGGTACTTTCAAATTCAAACCAGCACAGGAAGATGTAGTCACAACAGTTTGCGGGAATTTAAATTTTTCTCGCCTAGTACTCAACAAGAGTTTAATTGAAATTAAAAATATCCGTAATTGTCAACGATAGTGTTCGGTTATATATAAAATAAAGATGCACCAACATAATTACATGCACATTTGTATAAGCTTAGCATGCATGACCAATACGAGGTCCAAAGTTCACTGAAGTCCTGTCCCTACCTTCACTTTCTTAAGCACAAATGATTGTCCCTATTCTTTCCTTTTTTTTTATTTCTCTTTGTGAAAATTTATGAGTCAAAAGAGCTCATATTGTATTGAGAACAGATATAATTTGCATATAATAATTTATATGGTATAAGAACCACGTACACACAGAATAATATACTTCGTATGTTAGTTAATTTTCTAAGAGGCAATAATGAAGCATGACTCACGTGTATATGGACCCTTTTGCCAAAGTCTTTTGATGTGATCGTGGGACAAACCGGAACTCCAACGAAAGTCAATGTCTATACAGTATACAGTATACATCGACGGTGAATCTTTCTTGTATTGTGTGCCTCCTTAGGTTTCTAAACCGGCAAATGCCCGTTGCTCGCTTTGACACATGTGCATGCACTTCATCGCATATAAGAAGTTGGACTTTTTCATTGCTAATATGGACTTTTTGGAATTACATTCACATTCAGTCTGCGATTTACACATGTAAAACGGCACAATTACAAAAATAAATCATAAACATATTATAGTTATGTCAATTTAGTCTTAAACCTTTTAATAATTTATCGATTTAATCATTCCGGCCAAAATTGATCGGAAATCGCTGACGTTGACACTGGCCGTCTCTTTTTTCTTTTCTTTCTTTTTTTTCCTGCTTCCTCCGCGACCCGCATGGGTCGCCCTCCCCAAAGGCCGGTGAGGTTGACCCTTGCCAGATATCGGTGAGTGTCACCCTCACCGGTCGACGACTATGGCCGATTGCCGGGCATCACCTAGGCACGACGACCAGAAGAGGAGGAAGAAAAAAAAGAAAGAAAAGAAGAGAAATAATAAATAATTCATAAAAGAAATTTAAAAAATTATCCATATTAGTGTTGGCTATGGATCCACGTAAGCAATTTTCGCTCAAAATTGATCGAAATGACTAAATTAATAAATTGTCAAAAAGTTTATAACTAAATTAATCAAATTAAAAGGTTTAGAACTGAATTAGTATAAATATAATAAAGTTTAATACTTTTGTTTTCTAATTTTTCCCATGTGAAACACTACTCACAACTAAATAAAAGCATGCCAAACAATAATTCTCACATTGAATTTGGTGACACGACAATTTCCTGGAAAACAAAATGTGCTCCGTCCTTTTAGCACGTGTCAGCTCCTAAAACTGTCGGTGCTCCCGTGACTATCCACCAATACCTACTTGTAAATTGCAAAGAGACATTATAATGAATTCACCCAATTGATGATAGAAATTTGTTCCACGAGATTTACATCAAATGTCGTGGATTTCTAAAAAATCTCTGAGATAAAAATGGCTGTACAACGATTTTCCAATGAGTACGTTACGTTGAAATGCGTAGGGATCTTAAACAAAATCGTATTAGCGTGGGGAACCTCCACGGAAAGGTGAAGATATTCTTGCCTCTGCTGCAACTTGATTTTCAGCACACCCCTCCCAATTTGGTATCTGCAATTCGAGCCTTTCTTCACTTGCATTGTAGCTTCGCGTGCGGGCAAGCATTACTGTGGATTAGTTGGAAAGCATTTGAATCTGAAAGTGAGGCGATGAGAAAAGTCCTCGTGATTACGGGCGCTCTTGCAAATCGATAACCGTTGGATCACGAAGGAACAAATCTCGATCGTTCATTGAAAAATCTCGAAGTGCTTGTGAGACACGACTTTTTTGTGTGGGAGGTGTGACGAAATGGATCACATTATGGCGTTTCTAGGATGGGTGGATCGGTTCCTCAAGAGACTGTGAAGACTGACTAGAATAACCGGGTAAGTTTCCTTGAAGTTGGGGTAATTGACGGTGACATTAGGAAAAGAAAACTTAGGGTCCATTCCTCTTTTTTCTTTTATTTTCTTTCCTTAAACTAGTTTGCATTTATTTAAATTTTGAAAAACTTTAAAATTCTTTTATGTTAGGGTTAACTTGGTGCATAGTTAGATAACTTGTTAGCAGCACGTGCCTACCAAGGCAGTGATTTTACTAGCAAAGTGCCTAGATTTGGTTAAAGTGCATTGATTGCAAACAAATGAAAATCCCGGGATATCGATTGTTCAAAATCGAAGCTTATCGATCTAATTAAAAATCCGTGAAAGATTTTCTTACCACCACTTGAAATTTACCAATTTGAGCTACAAACATGTGGCTCCCACTGTATATTTACAAAACCATATTGTATATTAGCCACGACGAAAGATAATTATAGGTATATTGTCCGGGACAATTTGTCCCGCAGCTCTCCTTTTGATGCATTATTTTAAAAAAATGAAAATAAAGCAAAAAAAAAGAGCATCTAGCTGGACTAGGAAAAAAAAGTAAAAACATGCTTTGCTCTCTCGCTCTCTCATGATTATATTTTGTCTCATTTTTTATCTCCGTACTTGCTCAGTTGCGCGACTTTATTCATAACGTGTTGTTCCCACCCCCCCGAATTTCGAATTTTGTGGTTGCAATTCAGTGATGTGACTGGCACATGAGGAGGGCAAAAGTGAAATACAACGTTGCTCGTTGACTGCGTTATTATTTGACATCAGAACGTAGACAAAACTGAAGACGATCGCGCCCGTGCCTACCTAGTATGCTTTCTTTCCTCATTATATAAAAAGGTTTCGAGTATGGACACGTATACATTTCTGAATTTTGATGAATGAAGTCTTTCTGATTTATAATTTATATTCATTAAGGTGAGTACAAGCTTAATGTTTCTGTTAGTCCGGTGTTTGACATGAATCGGCCAATTTGTTGTCGATACAATTGACCATATGATTAATCTAATAAGTCGAAAGTTACATATTCACCTTACTCTCACATTATATTCACATGATTCGGAATGACATTGGTCTTTTAGGACGCCTCCGAAATTCTTACGGAGACTCGAAGATATTCACGTCATTTTACAGCACTGGCAAATAAAGGGAGCGGTTGTGGCGCTCGCTCTTTTAAGCCTGACCACTTTTTTAAGTACACTATCCACTAAGGTTTTCCCAAAAGAAAGTTACACATTTGAATGAACTAAAAAATGAATTGTCCAGCACTCCTAAACCTATAAGAGTCTGACAATTTATGAGTATCTAGCCCCTTCATGCATTCTTGCACATGTCGTTCCACTTAGCTTTGGCAAGATAAGTTCTACATGAAAAACTGATTAAAGAGAAGATGATTGCTGAATACTAATAATGATAATTTTGCGCAAATAATAATGCTTTTATCCTAGTACTCCTACGTGCGATAACTTGTTCCGGAGGTCTACTGTTGTTGCATGTTTTAACTTCTGAGAATTGGGCAACGCATTGCATTCTTACGGCATCAGGAATGCAAGAAAGGGAAAAAAGAGAAAGAAGATTCGACGTCTCTCGCGGGCTGAGCTGAATCGATCTGCGAAGAAAGTCTTGAATCGCCTTATGCCTCCTCATCATGTGAGGGCGTCTCTAGTCTTCTGCACATTATCATGCAGACAAAAGTCTGTCCTTTTTGCACTTTTATTATCATCTTTCGTTTTCCTTTCTCCTTTTTTATCTCTATGCCCGATTGCCACGCCTGGAAAATCTTTTGTTCTCTTCTCTTTGCCTTTACTAGAATGCCATTTATCAATATTTGCAAATTTGTCTCTCCTTTTGTGGTTCTTTCTCAGCCAGATTTGTAACAACAGACAGGTCAATCGTGCAGAAAATAGTAGGAAAAGGAATGAGAAAGTGGCGCCTTTGCTGATCAAGGCAGTACCAGATTGAACATTTACAGATCAAAAATTTTGATCCGCACTGACTTCAAACAACAGTAGATTGAACTTATCGAAAGTATATGAAAATCAACAGTTGTGGTTTATCAGATTCATGAAGAGTTTTGTGGATTCATGAGCATGATCCTTTCGAAGCATTGTCATCCTCCGATAGAAGGAACTCGCTTGGCCAGTCGAGATTTAGAGGGGTCCTCATGGAGAAATCGAAGAGATCATCCACATCGAAGCTGGTGATAGCTTCTAAGTGCTCTTTACTACTCTCTGATGTTTTCTTCTCTTCTAATTCTCTTACTTGTCTAGTCTCGTCCTTTTCGCTCGAAGCTTGACTAATCTGCTTCTCCTTTCGGTTATTAATTTTCTTGCCCAAATGAGAATTCCAGTAGTTCTTGATCTCGTTATCTGTCCGACCCGGCAATCTCCCCGCAATCAAAGACCACCTATACACGCAAGACAAAAAGAATTCAAGTTATCAACAACAGGTTCTCAACAGGCTTTCTTTTTGTAATATGGGGAAAAAACAAAACCAAACCTATTTCCGAGGAGCTTGTGAAGCCTAAGTATCAAATCCTCTTCCTGGTCTGAAATATTGCCTCTCTTTATGTTGGGCCTCAGATAATTCATCCATCTTAGCCTGCAACTCTTGCCACTCCTATTCAAGCCTGAAGAAGATGGCAAGCTTTTCTCATCATCATGTCGAGAGATCGAGAGAGAGAGAGAGAGAGAGAGAGAGAGAGAGACCTACCAGCTCTAGCTGCAATGGCCTTCCATCTTCTAGCGCCGCTTACTGCAACGACCTCAGCTAGTTTTCTGTCTTCCTCCGCAGTCCATGCTTCCTTGTTAATCTTCTTGATCCCACCCTCCATTTCTGAGAGAGAGAGAGAGAGTGTGTGTGTGGGGGAGGGGGGTGTTGTTGTGTGGTGTCGAAAGCCCGAGTAATCTCCCACTCCCACTCCCAGCGATGAAGTGAGTTTTGGCTATATTGAATTCCTCTATTATAAAGAGGCCGTTTTTATGGGACTCTATGATTGAGCAATGAAGGCACGTCATGAAAGGCTGCTATATAGAGAAGCATTTTGCCTAATTTTGAGTGCCCACCTCGGGATGTACTTTCTCATTTCTTCTAGCAAAAACTATGAAGCCAGAGTCTAAGGCAATAAGAATAGACTTAATATCATGAAAAATCCGAAATTGATATTAATTTTTTAATCATAAAAAATTCTAAACTAGGATATTTATGACAAATTTATCCTTAATTAGTTTTCATTAAATTGGATTAATATAATGAAAAACTCCAAACTAGTACACATATGATAAAGGAAGGGTAAAACCCCAAACCGATATATCTGTCAACTGTCACGTGTCATTAACTCAACAATTTGACACTAAAATTTAACAAAAACTAACGAATGACAAATTTATCATAGGTATACCGGCTTGAGGTTTTTTGTGATCAAAAAGTTATTTCGGCATAAACTTGTCACATGTGTATCAGTTTATGATTTTTTTGTAGTGTTAACCCATATGAATAATAGTTTGTCATGTATTTCTACACTGATATAAATTAAGTTAATCCCATGTTGACTAACCGAGAGTATCAATAAACTTGATACTTTGAAATGACTCGATAAATTTTAGTGTATTCAAAAGATCGAGTCATTTCGTAATTATCAATCAGTCGATTCTTTTTCCCCTATGACCCTAGTTACGATAAATTCTTTGACCTTATATATATTCAAGAAAATTACGGATGTTCATCTTGTTTTACTTTTGCTGGGTATTAATTACACCATTAGTCACTCTCCCTCTTGATGCCAACAACGATTTCAAAGGACAAAAGTACACTAAAAGTGTCATAACTTGTGTACGGCGATCACTTTAGTATTATAACTTTTTTTCGAATCACTTTGATGTCGACTTTTTTGAAAAACGATCATTTTAGTGCCACTGCTGACGTGACTCGCCGGAAATCCGATGTGACGCTAACACGACTCGTCGGAAAGGTCCAGTCAGCATTAAAAACCAAAAACGACACTGTTTAATCCGCTGACGTGTACTTTTTTAAAAAAAATTAAATTATATTAAAATTTTAAAAATTTAAAAGAAGAAGAAGAAGAAGAAGCCTGCAGTAGCGGCGAGGGAACCCTCGCCACTGCTGCCGCCAACCCATCACCGCCGGGAAGGGCCGGCGATGGTGGGCGCAGTGGTCGGTGAGAGCTGGATCCGACGATGTGAGACCTCGCTGTCGCGACCCAGGCGATAGCGAGGTTTTGCCTCGCCCAGCAAAGGCGAGGCCGACCTCGCCGTCGCCTGGGTCACGACGGCGAGGCGCGGCCTCGCCTTCGCTGGGCAAGGCAAGACCTCGCCATCGCAACCTAGGCGATGGCGAGGTCGGCCTCGCCTTTGCTGGGTGTTAATTACGATGGTGAGGTCAACATTGTTTATCCGTAATTCAAGAAAATTACGGATGTTCATCTTGTTTTACTTCTGCTAGGTGTTAATTACACCATTAGTCACTCTCCCTCTTGATGCCAACAACGATTTCAAAGTAGACTAATCAATGCGGAAGGAAAGATGTAATCTGCACATGTATATATACATTGATTTTGTTCAGGCAAAAGCATTGATGATGGGTTTCTACCTAATCATTCTAGAATATACATCAAATCGTCCAATGCGGGATTTGCAAGTGACTCATGTATGTGCGACCAACGTACAAATCATTCCCACCTTTTTCATTAACTTTCTATTGTCCAATAAACATGTGTGTCTTGACGAATCATGTGAGAGGACAAAAGAGGGTGAAAGCTCAGTGGGAGCTTAGGTCACAAATCTTTGATTTTGTTAAGGGTTAGGTGAAAAGGGTGCTGAATTCTCTGAAACGCAGACCAGGAAAACATTGACAATTGACAGGCGAATTCGCTAACGTGGCCTCAACAATCCCATTCCTCATGGATTCATTACTTTGTAATGGCACGGCGTGTAGGATCTCCCTGCACTAAATAAGATAACTTTAATTAGTTTCACTGATAAAATGTCGCTCTCTTTTTCAATTAGAACAGTTCACTGAATCACATGCAAATATGCATGCATGGGCTGGGTACAAAGGGAAAGCGGGGAGGGAATGATTAAGTGGAGTAATTAACAAAAGGAATTTGATAAGAGGACAAAGTTTAAGGACAAGATGTCAAAGGACAAACGAAGAAAGCCAAAGATTTGTCTAAATTAAATGTTTACACTTTATATGGTACGCTGCTTTCTGCAACGGGCTCTCCCCACTTGCCATGGTGCTGAAGTAGACGTATGAATCATATGAATATGAACCTTTTCTTCCTTTCTTTTATGAAGAATGAGAATTAACTTCATCAAGCTGATATTAGATAACTATAGTAGAACATCGACTTTATGGACCGTAGCAATGGTATTTGGCGGGATTTATAAACGAAGCTATCGCTATTGCTGTATTGCTAAAAAGTTGTGCATGATTACATTGGAGGATCAGATATTTTTAGGTCTCGAAAGGGATCAAAGAGGACCTCTTCTTAATCATGACCCACGTCCATGTAAAAAGAAAGGTGAAAGTGACTTTGTGATCTCTAGTGAGGACCCAGCAAGAGATATGAGTTCTGTATACTAACCACAAAAAATCAAGAGGATGTGTGTTATTATGCAGAAGGGACAATTCTGTGAGAAAAAAAGTGAGCAGTATGAATGATGCAGGAATCCTTCTAGTTTCAATCAAGAGACGGAAAATATTGTTGCGGATAGGAGATGTGCCCAACTATGTACTGAGTCAAAAATTTCAAATGAGAAAATCGGTGCTAAAATTATTGAATATCATAAAAGTCAGTACAATCTCTAGTTTGTTACTTATTTTACAAGTAACTGCTCACACAAATTCGAAACTCTTTGGGGCTCTGAAGCTTGAAATACGATAGATATGGACTGAAAGACAAGCATGAAAGCATAATTAGACGAAACTTCAATATATGTCGATGAAGACGGCGAGGTTTGGCAGTGTGATCCGATGAGACTTTGGTATATGGCGACGAGGACGAGAACGCATTAGAAGCGTGATCCAACGAAACTTCGACATAGGCCGACGAAGGCAACGAGGCTTGGAAGTTTGATCCGACGACGAAGCTCCGATATGCGTCGACAATGACGAAGGGGTGAAGCTTGAACAGATGAGACTTTGTTGCTCTTCGTGTTTCACGATCTCCATGTTCTTGAAGCTTTTCGTTCTTGCTTTTCGAAAGGCAAGAACTTTAGTATATGTGGAGAGCTTTGATGCTTCTTAGAATCTCTTTTGAAACGTGTATTCTCTTTCCTATGAACGTGCATTCTTATTTGTAAGGACTTCGCGAGGATGTTTAAAAAGGAAATCCTACTTCGAAAGATCCCGAAATCGTATCCACATTTTATTATCAAAGATATCCTGCAATGCCATCTTCCAATTATATTCCTAGAAGTTTATCTCGGAAGATACCAACATATTATTGAGATTTAAAATACATACCCGGAATATATCACGATAGAAATTTCCTCTATAAATGAAATATTTTTTTCTTTCGACGTTGTTCATGTCAACACGAGAACTGTGTTACGTAATTTACAAGGAAAATCGATATGAAGTGGGGTAGTGAATGACTAGAGAAACTTTACAAGTTACAATTTGAGCTCCAAGTTCGAGCTGAATTCAAGTAAATTATTATGGTGCAATTAACATGTGCATCCAAACAAGAAATTGTACTCCAGCCTGATTCCAAGGAAGTAAAGTCAATATGGGGGCTCGAGTCATGACATTACTTCGTACTCTTCTGTTTGTCTTTTGCTAAGCATAAAGCCAAATCAAGATGATCATTTTAGATCGCCCGACCGGTCAAATTCTGCATGCAGGGCTTAGATAAACAAACCCTATTTAAAGAAGAAAAGAAAGACAAAATTCTCCACTTGCATTCAAAAGCCTATTTGTGAGCGCAAGTGCATGTTAACTAGACTTTATTAAATTGGACCGACCCTATATTTTATTATATTTTTAAAGTTAGATCTAATAGTCATTCGGGCTATTAAAAAGATTGGCGGAGTCGTGCCAACTGTCACGTATATCAAATCTAATACTTGAATCGAATCAAGAAATGAGGTGCCCCATCCCAAGATTTAAGTAGGGTCCCAGGATTAAAGGACGTAATTTTTGTCTTCTCTGCAGCTTTATTCTTTCTGTTTTCTATTAATTTATCTCTCTCTTCTCCTTTTCTTCTTTTTTGTTTTTTTCTCTCGCCTCAGCATTTATTTCAAAACTAATCAGCATAGTAGTAAAAAAAAATTTTCAAATAAAAGCCTAAAATGTTATCGTTTTCTCAAATAAGAGTCTAAAGTAGATCTTAATTTTAATAAGGACCTAAAATATTCTCATTTTTTCGAATAAGGGCCTGGAGTGAACATTGTTTCAAATAAGGGTATGAAGTGGTTATGTCGGTCTCAAAGAACAGCCTGATCTCACCAGTGTCAAGGGCATTTTTGTCTTTTAAATTTTTTTCTTTCATTTTTCCTTTTTTGTTATTTTCTTTCCATAAAAAAGAAAACTCAAAAAACAAAAAAAAGGACAAAGTTAAAAAAAAAAAAAAAGGAAACACATACTCCGCCTATGGCTGGCAGGGCCACCGGCACCTTAGCAAGGGCTTGCTGGCCCTTTCTAAGTTCAGGAGAGAGCCGATGACCATTGCCTAGACTAGGGCAAGGGTCGCTGGCATCTCGGCGAGGGCTTGCTAGCCCTCACCAAAAATGGGAGAGGGTGGCAACCCTCTCCCCGATCTGGGCGAGGGTCGCTAGCCCTCGCCCCAGTCTAGGCAAGGGTCACCGGGCCTAACCTAGGTCTGCAAGAGGGTCGCTGCCCTCGTTGAGGTGCTTGCGATCCCGCTTGTCTTTGTTATTGCCCCATGGGCTATAAATTACCCCCCCCCCCACTTGTATTTTTTATAAAAAATTATCTTTTTTTAATTTTTAATCCAATTTAACCATGTTAAAATTGTTTTTTGACAAAAATGCCATTGACCGACTAAAATATTTGGCCGATCGGCAAAGTTAGGCCCTTATTTGAAATTGTTATAGCCACTTTATACCATTATTTAAGAAAATGAGGGCATTTCAGACATTTATTTAGAATTTTCCCTAATAATAATATCATTGCCTCACCTCTCCCCGGGCTGAATCAAGCCATTTCATCTATCCTAACTAAAGTATGATATCTATTTTAAATCAAAAAAAATTTCTTTCGTTCATTGTTTTAGATATCCTTGTCCCTAAAAAGGGTTATGATTTGAGTAATGTAATAATGTAAAGATGTGTATTTACGGTACTTCTCTTTCTCTATGATGGGGACAAAAACCAAAATCATATCAGCTTTTAGGCAAAGAATTTCATGTAATTTCCCTTTCAAATTGCAGGCCGTGGCCTTATATAATTCGGGAAGTAATGCAACCAGGCCCATTAGCAATACCTGGGCCTCATCAACCCTCGTAAATCGGGTTCATCTCCATTGTAGCTCGCTGGTTCGACGAATTCGAGATTAGGAGAGCAGAAGATAAATGCTACTACGTTATGATGGGCTTTGCCATACATTTAGCTATTTCACTTCTTCAAGAAATTCGTGACGGGGCAGATTTGGTTCGTGACTTAGTTGACCAGAGAGTCCAAGGAGGAATCCGGGAGATTACACAAATTTGCACTCGTTTATGCTAAAATCATGTGAGATCATTCAAGAAAGATTAATTGGTGTAGAAAAAATGTAAAAGGGTAATATGAGAATATGGGTGGCCTTCAAGATTTCATTTTGGTAACTAGGGACCTACCTTGGATCCTTGGTGGTGGTTATCAAGAGTACCTCATCAAAGCAGAGAAAGCAGATACTTCCGATTAGGGTTGCCTCGCCTGTCCAGGTGCATACACCTGTCGGGCTGATAAGACCGTATTCTTTATTTTAACGTGTCGGTGCCCGCATACCCAATCCCCCAATTGGAGAGAAAGTTTTTTTTCCTTCTCTCCAGTGAATACCCCCGTGTTTAACGTACCAAAGTTCAGAAGAAGCCTCTTAATGTCTTGCTCGGGAAGTAGATTGTTTGATCTTATAACATTATAATAAAACAAAGTCTCACATATTTGGCTTGGGAACTGACAGAATGAGAGTATAATATTGATGAGTGTACTTTCTTTGCAACCAAAATTCACCAACTAGAATAGTAAACTTAAGCTTGGGAAACTCACTCTTATTAGGGATATTGACTTCTCAGTTAATAGATAAATCTCAGCATAAAACAGATTTTTGCCTTATTTAACAACTAATTACATAATTAAATCCGTTCGCGTTTTTTTTTTCAATTTTTGTAAATAAAGAAAGAGACCAATGGCAATAGACTATTCTTGTTGGGCTTGGGGTTGGGCCTCATACTCTCAAAAGATCAATACCAGTGGTCTAGGCCTACTGGTGTTCACTCATTAAGCCCACATGTCTTGGACCGATTCCCTCTAAACAACACTGTCTATTTTTTTAGTATTAGGTGTCAACATTTCGGTTCGGTTCGATTTATGTTATCAACAAAACCAAGCCGAATTGTCAGGGTGAGTACTTGAATCAAATTGAATTACGACCTGAATCGAATTTGCAGTTTGCTGTGGGTTTTCATTTTTTTTTAACCTTCTCACAAGGTAAAGTTTGGTGAAGCAATAGTGGATTCATCATTTTTGTGGCCTGTTATCATTTGTCACAAGAGTAATTCTCCCATCAACAATGTTTTTCAACTTGACAAGAGATAGACATGCCCAAAATCCTGCCAAAAGCATGCAATTGCTGGTTTAATGCAAACCATTGTTTTTTAACTTTCAGTAAAATAAAATGTGAACTACAGATGAGACATATCTTGTGAATGAACACGAGGTTTCTTCACTGAGCTTTTTATGTCTGAAATGGAAATAACTTAAGTATCAACAATTTTGTCAAATAGGAGTACAGTTGAATTACAAAATGCAGCATAAATTTGCTCATAAGGTAGAACGTGAGCGTGAATAGCCCGCGACCATGAGCACCGATGACTGCAGTTCTTCCCTAATCAAGCATAATGCATTTTCATGAACGAAATGGCTTGAATTCAATATATATATATGATGGTCGAGACACAAACCCCTTCATGTTTTCTAAAGGTTTTCTAGGTCTCCGAACGTATGGGACAAAGTTTGGTCATGATTTGCGTTTTCTAAAGATTAAAAAAAAAATCGAAACCTAAACCGAACCGTGCAAACTACCCAAAATCCTTTACCTACTACGCGAACCGAAAAGATCCAAATTTTTCAGTTCGATTTGGTTTCGCTTTTGATTACAGTTTTGGTTTCGATTTTTGACACCCCCACTGCTTGGGTCAATACCTCTTTCGTTTTTTTCTTTTGATAAATCGGAATGGCGAAAACAACTATAAAGAGATCGTCGTTCAGCATCACTCATCATCTCATTACTCCAACGAGCGAGCCAATTCACCATAGTGCTATTGTAGTGCCAGAGCGTGTTTGGTATCGATCAAAATTCAATACATGCATTGCCGCTATGAGTTTTGTTAGCACTCGGTGACCTCGCATTTGCGAAAGTCCAAGTGTACCATGAGGTCTGGGCCATTATTGGAATGTTTAATTATTGAACCGTGCTTTCACTGAACATCCTAAACTTTTATAACTAGCGGTGGTAGGTAAAAAGAGAATTTCGATCTTTTCTTCGATTTTTACGAGAAATATGCAAAACTTTTCTATGCATCTGTCATTTTTAATTCCCTTTTCAAAGTGGACTCTTAAAAAAAGGAATAATATTATGAAAAATTCTAAACTGATACACTTATGATAAATTTATTTTAAATTAATTTTTTGATCATAAAAAATCCCAAACTGATACGTATGTGACAGATTTACCCAAAATTAATTTTTTGATCATCAAAATTTCCAAACTGCCATATTTGTGATAAATTTATCCTCAAACTAGTACGTCTGAGACAAACAAAAGGTAAAATTCTAAACTGGTACATTCGTCAACCATCACGTGTTATTTAACTAAGTAATTTCATAATAAAATTTAATAAAAATTAACGGATGGTAAATTTATTATATGTGTATCAATGTAGAATTTTTAAGATAAATTCGTGACACAGTTCGGGGTTTGTTTAGGATAAAATCCCTAAAAGAGATAAAGTATAAACAAAGATGCATAGTGTACTTTTATTTTCGTTTAGCGCTTCCAGAATTTATTTTTAAATCTTCCTGCAGCGACAAGATTTGGTGGCAAAGTCTTGGGGCCACCTCTGCAGAGAAATCTGAGAAAGAAATTGAAGGGCGGCACAGAAACCGAGGAGGCATTGTACAGAACAGACGACGCAGGACGCTCCCGCAGAGCTGAGAATATAAAGACGAAGAGAGATGAGAGAGAGAGAGAGATGCTCGCAAATCCCCGCAATCCTCCCCCCTCTCCCTTTCTTCCTTCCAACCCGCAGAACAGACAAAACAGAGTTTCTCGACGACTCTGAAAGTTTTTCTTTGTGATAAGCACGTTGAAAGTCTTAAAATTTATTATAAAAATATAATTTAAATTTAAATTTTTTTTAAAAATATAAATAAATTTTAAAATTTATCGTGAAAGTGTATTTGAGTCTTAAAATTTTTAAAAAGTATAAATAAGTTCTAAAATTTATCACGAAAGTGCAAATAAGTCCTAAAACTTGTTACAAAAGTGCAAACAAGTTCTAAAACTTTTAAAAAGTACAATCACTGAAAAGATTTAATTGAACAAATTTGATAAATTTTAAGACTTATTTGTACTTTCGTAATAAATTTTAGGACTTGTTTGTACTTTTTTAAAATTTTAAGACTCAATTACACTTTCGTAATAAGTTTTAAATTTATTTATACTTTTTAAAAATTTTAAAATTCAATTATATTTTCGTGATAAGTTTTAAGATTTTGAATGCGTTTATACCTTTTTCTTTTCTCTTTAGTCCTTCCCCTGTGCAAAAGGTTTGAAATTTCTCCTTTTCAAGAGAAAAGAAAGCAGAAAACCACGAACCCCCACTCCGAAGTTCGAGCTTAGAATCCCTCCAAAGATCCCAAGTTGCAAGAAACTGGAAAGAGAGAAGACTTTTCACCGGTTTTTAGAGAGAGAGAACTTCTTCTTTTTCTTCTTCTTCGTGGGGTTTCGAGGTTGGAGATAGAATAGTTTTTCCTGATTTTCCGAGAGGAAAAGATAGAAGGGAGAAAGAATGAGCAATTGGCTGGGGTTCTCTCTGACTCCGCACCTGAAAATCAACGAAGAAATCTGCAGAGAAGGCCAAGCAGGAGGAGGAGGTGGCGGTGCCGGTGGCGGTGGCGGTGGCTTTCCTCCTGATATTACCGTCATGCCACTGCGCTCCGATGGCTCCCTCTGTGTTCTTGATCCTCATTTCCGGCGTCCTCATGGCAGTGAAGGTAATCTAATCTGTTTGCATGTCTCATTTCCCGATGATCTCCCTTTAGGATGGAAATGAATATAAATGTTCTAACTGATATTTGTCCCGCAAAAAAAAAAAAGGAAATAGGAATCGAATCTCTCTACGCATGTCGTGTCGTGCTTTCCAACTGTTTGACCGATTTCCACGAGAATCTCTTGTATCCATTTTCCTGCTAACATAACTAGCGTAGTTGACATTATATGGCGGTTGTTCCAGTCTTCCTTGTTTATTCTTGGGCTTGTTTGTTTGCTTAGAATGGAGCTATGAGAATGCCAATGATGGGGAAGATCATCGAGGCCCGAAGCTTGAAGACTTCTTGGGATGTTGCTACTCAGGCTCTCCTCACGGCGATGATGAGCCCCAAAATCAGAACCACCAAGCCACAAGCTCAGCTTGTGCGGGGATCAATGTGAACGTGGCTCCGAGCTGCTTTAACCACGGCAACCGTCCAGATCATCCCCATCAATGTTACATTGAGAACTCGCAAGCCGTAATAGTTCCATCTGCTCATCATGACAGCAACAACCACGGATGTGATGTCGATGATCGCATGTACCTCCACCAAGAACATGTCCCGTTTGATGGTGGTGCGAGTGCAACGACTTGTTCAGTTTCTGGGTTCAAGTCATGGTTGCGTCAAGCGAATGGGACTACTACAAGTAGCAGTGGTGGCAGCCTCTCTCTCACCATGATGAGCCCTAGCTCTCAAAGTGACAACAACAACAACATCAACAGCAATGTGGGTGTTGGTGCACCGATTTCTCAGGCACCACAAGTTGGTGACGGTAGTATCGCCAAGAGGGCATCATTCTCGAGCAGCAACAACAGCAACAATTGTATCGTTCCTCGTAAGTCTATCGACACGTTTGGGCAAAGGACCTCTCAGTATCGAGGTGTCACTAGGTAAGCTACAGTTTTTTTTTTTAAAAGGTTGTCTTTTTTTCATTTTTTTTGTAAGGCTGATGCCAGTTTTGTTCTTTTTTCGCCACAAAAAAAACTTTTACAACTGCCTTTTAGTTTTTTTGTTCCATGCATCTGTATTTTGCATTCCAGTTATTGAATTAATCGAAGATTCGGGTATTGTTTTTCCGTTTTTGGGTTTGTGTAAATGTTTATGCAGACATAGGTGGACGGGGAGATATGAGGCTCATCTGTGGGATAACAGTTGCAGGAAAGAAGGCCAAACCAGAAAAGGGAGGCAAGGTAAGAGAAAAGTAAATAGGAGTAATCATTTCACATTCTTATTATTCTTTTCTTTCCCAAGGTTTCTGGCATTCTGCATCTTTAAGAAATTTCTAATGATGATGGTGTTATCAATGTATTTTTCTTGAATGTGCTTTTGCTTGGGGCGATTCTTCTTTCACCGAACCACAACTTGGCAGTGTATCTAGGTAATGCTCCTGACCCATTGTTCTTTTTTTTATGCTTGTCTCGTGAAATTGGAGAAAATTACTACATACGTTTTTTTCTAAGGAATGATATGACAAATTTCCATTGATAATGCATACAAAACATGAGCATTACCTCTTGAACCATCGGCCGAGCTTCGTCTCCTTTGTAAAGAGTTTTAGTAAAACTTTTAGCAACTCTAGTTCAACTCTTAAGGTAAGTATGATTGGTGTGCATTTTGAGTCTTTATCAATATTTCATTAATCGCACGGATATATGGATGTTTATCAGGTGGGTATGATAAGGAAGAAAAGGCAGCGAGGGCTTATGATTTGGCTGCACTAAAGTATTGGGGCCCAACTACCCACATAAACTTCCCGGTCAGTTTTTGTTGGATAATCCCTAGGAAAGAACTCTTCTGTATCTGTAAAAAACTACAGAAGGGAAGGTACTAATGTGCATTAACTGTTCTCACTTTGTGAATTGCTCAGCTGGGCACTTATGAGAAAGAACTGGAGGAAATGAAGAACATGACCCGGCAAGAATTTGTTGCTCACTTAAGAAGGTAATGATAGGTTTACGTAAAGCCTTACTTTGGCCAAAATAATTAGAAAATTGATTGATTAGTGTGGGGTTATATATAATACTTGTAGTTATTTATTTTAACAGGAAAAGCAGTGGATTTTCAAGAGGAGCATCTGTATACAGAGGAGTGACCAGGTATGGTGGCAGGCTTTATGAAGTGCAAGTTATTTACTGCACTTTGCGGGATCTTCTTTTCTTTTCTTCTTTTTTATAAATTATCTTTTGCAATAATAGGCAAAACATAAAGGGTGCAATTTGCTATATGACATAAATCAATTGGTGCCATTATTGAAGAGGGTCTCATCAATCTTTTAAATAATCTCTCTCTTTTTTCCTTTCCTCTTATCTGTCAAAAGTTGTCTTTCTTGATTGTCAGACACCATCAGCATGGACGGTGGCAAGCTAGAATCGGAAGAGTTGCTGGTAACAAGGACTTGTACCTCGGCACATTCAGTTTAGTTCCTACCTTCGTTCCTTGATTTTTTTATCTCAATGTGGGATTCTTGTTGAAAAAAAGCATAAAAAATACTAGTACATTCTTTTTAATGTTTAGGTTTTCCTTTCGGCCAACTCTAGGTCGATGCTCTTATCCTTTTCCAACAAGGAATGAATTTATCGCACTCTAATCGCTTTCGATGTTTGGCCCAAAAATGAGACGGAGGTTGCCCTTTTGTGAAATTCGTGTAACTAGTATTCATGTTACCACTGTTAACAAGAGCTTTTATCCACTCAAGAATTTACGAAGTGTTATCGGGCTCTAGTTGTCTCAAGTTTTAATCGTATCAGATAATCAATGTGCTAGTTACTATTGGAATTTATATCATGTACATTTCAATCCGTTTACTCCATTGTTTGACCTTGTGTGCCGAATATGTTCAGTGCACGACGAGGATCCGACATGTCGAAATTATGCATACCTGTCCTGTTGATTGAAAATTTTGTATCATACCTAGTACAGTCATCCTCAATTATTTACATGGAGATCTTTTCTTTGTTTAATTTAGGTACCCAAGAGGAAGCCGCTGAAGCCTATGACATCGCAGCCATCAAATTTAGGGGAACGAATGCGGTCACAAACTTCGATATTAACCGTTACGACGTGAAGAGAATTTGCTCAAGCTCCACTCTAATAGCAAGCGATCTCGCTAAACGCTCCCCGAAAGAGGCTACACCGGCCCTTCTCGATCACGACTACAACTCGTGTGCCTCCTCATCGTCTCCGCGAGCACTTCTTGCGATAACCAATGGCGAGACACCTGAGGATTTTACCAACATGGTGTGGAGTTCCAACATGCCCGAAAGTCAAGATCCTCCAACGATCGCAAACACTACCAACGGCGATGCCTTGATCATGGGCTCGAGCAATCATCAAGAATCGCCAAGTGCCAGTGATTTCTGCGGTGGCAGCGGCGGCGAAGATTACTCTCATGCCTATTTCTCAATGCAGGACCAGAAATATGAAGATGGAAGCAATGAAAGCGATCATAACGGGACAAATAGGTTGGGAAATTTGAGCTTGGTTCATCAAGTTCCTATGTTTGCATTGTGGAATGAGTAAAGTGGGGGCTCATTAAAGATTTCAGTACGCAGAAAATTATTCAAATCAAAGGACTTGGTGGAAGCTGGAAGATAGAGAATGTCCAGAAAGGATTTGTTTCTACTAGTAGTTTGGACTTTAAATGGTCAAGAATTTCATGCTATCTACAACATAGCTGCATTCACATGTCATATCGAAGTTGGCCAACAGTATACCTTGGCTCGGCGAAATAATAGTTTATACATCGAAATGGGCATATGATTATGCACATGATTCGTATATGTATGCATCATCTATGGTGGATTCTCGTGTTTGTCCTCGCGATCTTTAAATGGATTTCCTCAGAACAACGTACATGCACTCATTGCCATCACAAGATCAAATGACATTTTTACTACTCGTGCATGCACAACTACTGTATTTATTGGCTTGTACCCAAAGTGCAGAAAAAAGCTGTGGGAGTTGACCAGATATAAGCATTTGAATTGGAGCTTGATCCTGCTCCCGCGTGCTGAGTGACTAGACTATCAGGAAGCTACGAATTCAACATGTAACAAGGATTAAAAAAATCATGTGACTGAGTGATGTTTTTCTCGGACAAAATAGTATCGAAAATATTAAATAAAATAGGGCATACTTGGCCGAGTTAGAGGAAAATCTTTTTCACAAACAGTTTCGTCACATACAAACATGAGGCGCCTGTCATAATGTTGGAGGAGTTCGAGATCGAGAAGTCAGCGTGTACTGCTGTTGCTGAAGATGTTGCCTTAAATTGCGTGCCCTCGGAGACGTAGCATCTTGATGTTTGCTGCTTGGAGTCATTTCTCTCAAACGCTCCTTCTAACAAAAAGACAAAAACACAACGACACAAGAAGAGTTTTGTCCTTATCGGTTTTTTAAATATCATATTTTTTATAAGTAAAATGAAGACTAAAAAACAAATGGAATTCGATGCAGGAGTGATCATGATTTCAAGCTTTGCCCTAAAACCTGATAACCTGATCGATGAAAATATAAAGGTTACAGGTTTCGAGGTATATATGATAGGTTTCAGATTTTAAATATTAGGGAATCTATTTCGACGAATAGATTTTAGGTTCTAGGTAGATAGAACCTAGAACTTGGAATCCGAAATCCGAAACCTAAATAAGTCTTTTTGTGTCTTTTCTTGGTCTATGTCTTTGTGTGATCCTGCAGTGCTTCATGGTGTTAGATGATGAGTATATAATCTGAAACTACTAATCTGAGCTTTCATTTTATGACTTATTAATATTTCATATTTTTCGTGTGTCTAAATATAAGTTGTGGTCAGTGGATCATAGCAGCAAGTGGTAGTCATTAAAGGTGATGATTCACTACAATTGTTTAAATAATAATACAGGTGGAACCTGAGGAGACTCTCGAATTGACATTGGAACCTATGATAGAGTATGTTTTAGATTCCAAAAAATGAGGAACCTATTCTCATGCGTAGGTTCCAAGTGGAATCTGTATGAAATATGGAACTGCTCACTCCTAGTATCGATTAATGCAATAACTTTTCATTTTAATTGTATTTATTTGAACCATAATGTCAGGAAAACTAGTTTTTTTGTATTCTCTTTGGTGAATAACAAATTTGTTCAGTATTGTTATATTCATTTTCGTTTTGTTTAACTAAAAATGAAATTAAAAAAAAAACCTGTTAGACCCAGGAACCTATATGGAACCTGTGATAGGGTAACCTACTTGGAATCTGTGATAAGGTAGATTCCAAATTTCAGGTTTTGACGAGTAGGTTACGGCTTCTAAAAAATAAGAACCTGTACTTGAGTATAGGATTCAAGTATAACTTGTAAGGAACCTGAAACTGCTCACCTATAGTTCAATGCACATCAAAATTATCATCGTGAATACAAGAAAGTGGGGATGTGCAAAAGAACCGGACCTAATTGATCGGCTATGAGCGATTCCCGCGATCGTCGGTCCAGTTCCCAATCCAAATAAATTGAAACCAGTGAATACCGACCCGTTTCTCGATTCCAGCTATGGAACCACTCACCCAGACTGGATTAGAATGTATATATTTAATTTGTATGTTTCAGAACCCAAATTATTAATTAGAGACACTAATTCACACACCCCTAATTCACGCTCCTCACTCCTCAATGAAACATTTCCCTTATATCGCCATTTTCTAGGACTAGAGGGAGTTTTTACAATTTTCTCTCAATTTTGGAAATGCGGAGAGCAACGTGTTGCTTCCCACCGACAACTCTAGTAAGGGTGAGCAAGATGGACCGCCCAAACCGGGACTAGACTGGATCGGACCGGACCGGATCAACTGGTTTGGTCCAGTTTTCGGGAATATCGGTCTAGTTCCCAGTTCCTAAAAGTGAAATCAATTTTCGAGCAATTCGGTTCCCGATTCTAAGGTGGGAATCGGACTAGACCGGACTGATCGGATCAGACCGATAAATGTATATTTTTCTATTTTTTTCATATATATATTTATTTTTTAAATATATATTTAAATAACAAAAGAAGCACTTGATAGTTCATTTTTATTCGGTTCCAATGGGATCAACCCAAAAATGCTTTCATATATTGATCCTGAAAATGCTTCCTAGTTTCCTCTTGCCTTTACCAATTGGTCCATTGGAACAGGATCGGATGGGACCAACGGTCCGGTCCAGTCCACGGTCCCAAGATTAGCTAGTCTAGTCCCCAGTCCTAGAAACTGGGAATCGATCATCCCGGTCCGATTTTCGGTTCTTGAGTTGGACCGGACCGGACCGAGAACCGCTCATCCCTAAACTCTAGAGAGTTATGCAACGACAGTCTCCATTTTCACGTCCTCTCGCATTGTAAGTCCCACCATCGTTTACACACTTCGTTTCCCAGCCTCCTAGGACATTGGAAACGATCAATTCATGAACTCACCGGGAACCGTTCTGAACCGACGTTTGATTCTCGGGTGGGTTTAGGAACTGACAAGCGGTTTCCCATTTCAAGATTAGTGGAATTGGTTGTTAGTAGGTGATGGAAACCACTCATCTTGAAATCGATCACCCCTACAAGAAAGTGTACCGAAATTTTGTAAGATGATCATAAAATTATCTTTGCTATTGGTTCTAGCTAAAATCGAATAATTTTTTCAGCTTTCCACTTTTCGAAAGGCCTTTCATTGAAAATAACTTTTTCATCACTTTTCATGATTCGTTATAGAAGGGATGGAAGAAGGGGAACCAACTAACCTCGTCCCAAACCCATCTTATCAACTTTTTATCATTTTCCAAACCCATCTTACGAGTTTTGACGTAAGATCTCAAACCCATCTCATTAAATTATGTCGCTATTTCAGTAAACAAATATCTCACAATAAACACATGATAAATAATATCAAATTTGCATAGTAGAACCAATTATTCAAAACTTATGCATTCTAAATCTCCAATTAGAAAAACTATGGAATAAAAAACACAAGATTGAAAAAACAAATGAAGATCAATAATCGTAAATATCTAAAATCTGGCTATCCTAAAATGAGATATCAAACTTACCGCCGGGTAACTCTTTAGGTGTTCACAAAAATTATATAAGCAAGCTTAATTATTTTAACATAGCAAGAGTAATTTGGTAAGTGATTTTTTGAGTTTAGGTTTCGAGTTTTCCTGTCAAGTTACTCTTAGGGTGCGTTTGTTTCGTGGGAAATGATTGAGCTGAAAAATATTTTCTTAAAAATAATCGTTCGTATTGCTTATAAAAATGAACGAAAGAAAAACGTTTTCATCGTCCGCGAAAATGTTTAGTCATAAATCATTTACGATAATGAAAATAATTTTCATCGACTTATTATATCAAGAAATATAAACGATCATTTAGAGTCACGTGAATTTCGGATCCTCGAGGCACGCGTCGATTTTTATCAACATCTCTTTCGATAGGTCCTCAATATCAAATTTTCTCCTACAGATTTATGAAATTTCAAGGGGGGAAAACAGGTAACACAGAAGTGGGACTGTTGGCCTAGATCTGCCTGCAAAGTGCTATCCCAAAATAGAAAGTTGCTGACTCGAAGTCTTTATGGAGGGTCCAAAATGCCAAGGGTCCAAAATGCTAATGTCCCTAGGTTTGCTAACTCAATAAACTTGCTCGAGTCCTTCTATTCCCCGTATTTTTACTTATAACATTCTTCATATTTGGACCTATTGGTGTTTGGGGCACGAAAATGCTCATCGACTAAGGTCAATTGACTGGTTTAGAACTCTCGGGTACTTCATTGTGAAAAAGATAAAGTGTGTATATATATATATCATTTATTGATTTTTGGAAATGGTACTAATAAAAGAGTGCCGCAGCTCCAGGTAAGAGTCTAGTGAAATTTAAGGGTAAATGACACAAATGTTTCATGAATTTTAAATTTGTTCAATGTGATTCTTGAACTTTAGTCCAATGTACAATGTCATCCATGCACTTTTATTTTATTCAATGTGGTTCATGGATTACTGATACATGTTCAATTTAATCCCTATATTGTATGAAAATTTTCAATATTGTCTCTAAACTTGAATTAATGGAAAGACAATATTGAATATTTTCATACAGTACGAAGACTAAATTGAACATGTATCAAAAGTTCAGAGACCACAATAAAGTTGAGGGACGACATTGCACATTAGACTAATGTTCATGTTGAACAAATTTAAAGTTCATGGATCATATTATATATTGGATCAAAGTTGAGAAATTATTTGTGTCGTTATCACAATTTTGAAATAATAGAGATTGATGAAAGTTAAAGCAAAGTTGATGTTCAGATAGAAGCTTATGCGTATTATCGCTGCTTGTAGGGTCTTGCTAATTTAGGTTCTATATTGACGACTCTTTTTTCTCAAATATGCAATCGTGTAAAGAAATTTATTTCCACTATCGAAAAAATAAAATTCCTCATCAGCTACTTTACAAAACATATATTTTATCGTTAGCTAAACTAAACGTCGCATCGTATTATGATTAACATCAAAGTTAAAATGTGCGCTTATAGTTTTGAATAGTTTTTTATCCATGATTTCTTTTTCACTTCCAGCATGAGGATATAAGTTTTACCTAATATGTAGGATCTAACAAAATACATTCATGTCAATATTTAAAGTTAAATGAATCTTTTTTTATTAAAATATAATGTTATGAATAATTTAAAAGATCATTATAATAATCATCGTTAAGTTCCACGTGTTGTCTATCCAACTGTGAATGTGTGGAAAGTTCTTTTATCCGACAGTATATCTAATAATATTACTAAGTATAAAGGATAGCTATACTCAATCTTTGAAAATTACATTTATAAAGACTCAAATCAGTGGAATTTTTTATATATGCTCCGCAAGTATATATAAGACTAAGTGATGGCGTACGAAAATCTGAAATTGTTGCAGGAAGGACATTTAGATATAGATTTAGGGCAGAACAGAACGAGGAGGGTCCAATTATAAATCCAAATCAGAAAAGCAATTGTAACCTGGCACAGAGAGATCTGTCAAAAGATAATAATAAATCACCCTAGTACAAGACGAGTTAAATTTCTTGAAAGGACAAGATGCTCCATGCAGAGCAGAGACATTTCTCCATCACGCAAGAACCCTTTTCTGGAGCAGATCTTTCTTGAGCTACAGTGTTGAGGTTCAGATCTATCTAGGGTTTAGGGTTAGGGTTTCTGGATCCACTCTCTGTTGGTCTTGTTCCATCCGAGGACCCCTCTTGATGAACAGCTGCTGGGAATTACTTGGAATGTGCTCTTGACTTGCTTTCGATGGAGGACAAAGTCGTGCCCTGTTGCTACAGTTTGCACGCACGTGGCGTGCCCTCTCGCTTAATTTGGCTTGTTTCCTTGACATGCACTCACATAGAGAGAGAGAGAGAGAGAGAGAGAGAGAGAGATGGAGGTTAACGATGAGGATGTTTGTGTGTACTCTCCAAATAATTGAGGAGTAATTACGAATTGTAGCATCGGTGGACCGAAAATACTTTCTCCATTTCCAAAACCACTTTGCAATAATTAGCTTGTAACTCGCAATTTCTGCTTTGTCAACCCCACTTCTATGGTGATAATGATTCCACATGTAGTCAACCTTTTTACATGGTGTTAGTGGACTTGTTTTCATTGTTAGAAACCCAAAGACACTCGCATTATCCAAACGCCTATATCGCCTCGGTCTTGTGCTTGCACTGGCGAAGCAAAATTAGATGAACTTCACAACATAATGTGAAGTAGCCAAAGATTTAGACACTTTCATTTTTTTTCTTTTTTGAGTGTTCAATGTATATGATATTGTACTCTTCCCCAATGCATGAGTTGAATTAGGGGTATGTTTCTGCATCTTAAATCTACTCTTTGTCACAAGTTTTGAAACTTGAAACTCAAATGAACTTTACGTATCGGAACAACACTTAAAATGTATACAATCGTGCAGATTATGCCACGTTTCGCAAGTTTCACGGGTTCGAAAGAACACATGCAGATTAGACTATAAAAATAGGAAAGAGCACTATCACAATTACAAACAAATAGCTAACTCTTTCTTATAATCAGCTCTAGTGTGAACTCTCCTTTCTCTTCCCCTTCCATTTTCTCGCTTGAGTGCAGAGCTAGAAGTGGTAGTTGTGAAACCATTTGAAAATGACCATAGATCTCTACTATTCTAGTCTTATTCGAACATCAAGACCAGAGGAATTATTTTGAATTGTGGGACAAACTTTTTGGTTTCCTTCAAGAGGTAGTGGCGTGCTGGTTGAGAGACATCTGAATTTCAGGCTCATAGAAGGCAAAAACAGAGCAAAGGGGAAGATCAATTTCCAAGGCAAAATACCCCCACATGGAAAAAAGCAGCATGATCTTAATAACAATATTGCGGAAAAACACTCTCTCTCTCTCTTTATGGCCCATCCCCTTCCTTCATTCCCATCCTCTGCCTCTGCAATTCCAACAACCCTCTCTCTCTCTCTCTCTCTCTCACGAGTCACGAATTTAGATGCCAGCAGAAAAGGACCGGGGGGGAGAATCACGATGTTGCCACTAGCATCCTTTTCACAGTCTCTTTTATTTTCGACACATGGAGTCTCTCTCCGATAATGACGTGACAAGACAAAGAAGAAAGGTCTCTCTCTCTCTCTCTCTCTCTCTCTCTCTGTGGATAGACATCTCTGTGGATAGACAAGATAAAGATCCTTCCTTTCGGTGTGAATAGATGATGAAGAGGAATGTGAAACCAGGAAAAGATGTCCCATGCTCGCTCTTCCGTTTTTGCTTTCTTTCTCCTTCTCTTTTCATCTTTGCGTCTGTTACTCCATGTCGCCGAGTTCAAACTTAATCATGTAAATGCATGGATCTTCTATGTTCTTCTTGAGAGGGTACGAATCTGATATGGTGTTCGATTGCAGAACCAAATGGTGGCCTAACATTATTCAGTAGAAGCTAGAAACTCAAATGAGAGGCCTATTATCTTTGGGTCATGAAGTTATACGGTCTAACATGTTAATCCTCAAGCTCCAACCTTTTGGTTCAATACATAGGGTATGAGCCCGAATTTGACTATAGCATCATGGGTGCAAACAATAGCAAGGAAAGCTAATTTGAACACATTTGTACAACCCTTTCGATATGTAATGGATAGTTACCGAATCGATCAATTAACCTAAATTTTATAAGTCCTAGCGTCTCGTGATATAGCTTCTTAAGTTTTAAATTACTAATGTCTCTTGTACTCAGTGCTATCTCTACTAAGTAATCTAGTTACGAACTTGACGTTAATTAATGTGGAATCAATATGAAATCCTGTCATCATTGGCCTGTTGATACAGTTATTTACACGTCAAGGGAGGCAGAATGCTCATCAACATTAAGGAGAGCTACTTATGGTGCTCAATCAAGGCATTCTGAATTTTTGGGCCATGAAACGTTCCAAAGGCAACCAAAGTCAAAACTTGGGCCGATGAAGAAGGTCCGCAACTCACAGCCGGTAAAATCGTTCTCATACTCTCTTAAGTTTCGCGTTTAGGCGATGATTAGAACAGTCGACTTGGAAAATAAAAAGATCGAAAATCTTTTGTTATCTTTTATTACGTAAACTCTGCTTGCTTCACTGGAAATGAATAATTTGGCAAGAATTTTCCTACAAGTGATAGCTTATATCGCTAGTAAAAATTAATAAACGAAAAATATTTTCATCATTATTTCAAACATAAATTGTTATCGATGCCGATAGTTTTTTTCATTAGTTAATTATTTAGAGCCATACGAGGGATCATTTTCAAGAAAGTATTTTTCAAATCATTCATTTTCCCGCGAAACAAGCGGAGCCATAGAATCACCACGGTTTCGGGTTTACCAAGTTTATGTCGGGAGCGAGGTAGAATGTTTTCTCCAAACTCTTAGACATTGCTATAGAAAAGCTATATTTGATAATTTGCAAGATGGATTATAGCATTTAATGGAACAATTACATGGTACAACACGCGGTTGGATTTTGCTTATTTTATGTCCTTTTTCAACTTCTATATTTGATGGCATGATCTCTTCATATCGGCTGGACCTGAAGCAGGTTCTGGCACATATAATTGTGGGTTCGTAGGAATGAGCTGTCGAGGGAGAGTTGTAAACGCGCATGCAAAAAATACTATAAGCCGTATATAAATGGAAGAAAAATACTATATGCTAATCAAATAAAGAATGGACCGACGCGCGGAACATATGTGACTTCGATGAACAATAAAGGGAAAATGGTGTTGTGTGATTAATTTTAAATTGAGGAATACATGTGAATCTTTGCAGGGAAGGAAGTGAGATCCACTTAAATAGGTCGAAGCCCCCTTTTGCTCCTTTGCTGATTAGATTTATCATTTGATAAGCATGAGAATTGCCGACATCACTAATTGCAAAAATAAATAAATTAATTTGGAGTTCGAAGTCGGCGATGTGATCGGAGGGTAGCTGGGCCGAACTTGTGAAGAGCATTTTATTTGTTGATGAAAAAGAAAAAATAAAAGATAGGAGAGAGTCTTCGATTTTAATTTTTTCATTTGAGGATGCATGGGCAAAAAGATCGAATAATTAAAGTATGTTTAGTATTTTTTATGGCTATTCTCTCGTTATGTGTGATCGTTGTCTTAAAAATTAAAAGATTTATAATCAAATATGCTTAATAAGTGCTCGGAAGACTATGAATTTCTTGAAGATTTTACACGTGAACTTTGAAGTTCATCCTGAATTGATTAGCAAACAAATTTTCCCTTACTTTATATAGATTATTTTTGCAGTAATTCTTTGGGAAAAGTCGATAAGCACCTTTTTGATTGAAAAAAAGAAGAAGATAAATCGAGCATATCTGCAGCAATATTTGGGGTTTTAGTACGATTTGTCGTAATCAGCAGATGTGGTCTTTCTTTATCAAATGAAATTTTTTTAATTGTTAGGGCTTTGATAGAAAATAAGAATAATACCTTAAAAAATCGCCAATTCGTGAGAAGCAGGTGCTTGTAATTTCGCTTTGAATTTATTTTGAGTAGTGTTTCAATCGAATTGGAAAGAATGAAGATGAGAGGAGGAAGTTGGAATTTAACCACGATGAGGTAGATGAGGTAGCTGGTAAAATATTTATATCGCTCTAATCTTCATTTATATAAGAATGAGTAAGAGATTTCTCTGGAGTGAAAAGAAATTCGAAAGAAGCTTTTCAACTGGATTTGAAAGCACTATTATTTTGATTATATTTCAACTCATTCCGACTCCATTTGTTTAGAGGAAAATTTTCAATTGGAAAACATTTTCCTCATTTCCGACGTTTGAATTGATTAGGAAAATGAGTCTACAAAAAATCTTTCTAATAGTCAACAGAAAAACCTATACTTCAATTCAAAAATTGTAAGCCCTTCTCCTTCCACTTACTCTTCTAATGATAATTAGTACAAATCTCGATGTAAACCAGAAAATCTTAATGAAAACTTTTGTTTTTCCATCATATGACTAGACAACGACGTTTCGATTAGAGGCCTTGGCGCTTGGGCACGGGAACCTCGACACTCATGCCTGGAACCCCCGGTGTCCGTGCCTATGTCCCAGCAGCCATGCCGAGACCTTGAGGCTCATGCCCAAGTTCCAAAAACCATGCCCTGATACTTGGTTCTAGATCCCGAGTCCATTAAGGCCAAGATAATTTCCTCCGTGGCTAGGCTCGAAACCTAGTGCTCATGCCCAAGTCCCCCAATGTAGTCATGTCTGAAACCCTAGTACTCGTACCCAGGTCCCTAGCGGCCATACCCTAGTCTCCAGCTCCCGATTCCGAGTCCGTCAAGGTTGGGACTGATTCCTCAACGACTGGGCTTGGGTTCACAAAAGAGGAGCCTAGGTCCCTTGAGGTTGGGCCCAAGACCCCTTTTTCTGTGTCGGAGTACTCAGCTCCTACCCCTATGTCACGATACCTCGAGTCTGGGGTCTTTTGAAACTAGGCTTGAGTCCATGAAGGCCGGGCCCAATAACTTGGTGCTAGGGGCTTGGGTCCTTGGCTGCCATGCCCGAGTACCCAACACTCGCACCCAAGTCACCGACATTTAGGATTGAGTCTACATATGCCAAGTCTGAATCCATTGAGGCCGAGCCCAAGTCCAAAGAGGTTCAACTTAGAACCCCAGTGCATGTGCTTAGGTCTCTAGCCATGAGCAACTACCTACTCCCATGCTCAAGTCACCGGCACTCGGGTACCCGAGTCCTTGACGGCCATGCCTTATATATGGCTTCACACCCAAGTCACTATTGCTCAAATCTATGTCAATTAAGGCCATGCTTAGATAAATGGAGATTGGGTTGGATACTTTGGTGCACGTGCCCGGGTACCCAGTTCCTGTACCCATCATTGTTGCTTAAGGCTTGGTTCATAGAGGTCGGGCTTGAGACCCCAATGCCCATGCTAGAGTCCTTGCCAGCCATGCCCTGGACCATGATACATGTGTTTGGGTTCTTGGCGGCTGTACCCAAATCCACAAATGATGGCCTTTGTGGACCCGAGCCCAACTTCTGTGGACCTAGGCCCAAGCACCAAGGTTCTAAGCCTGGCCTCTTTGGCTCACCCTTGGCCTTGATGGACTCAATGCCTTGATGGACTCAGCGGATCCGACCTTGGCCTTTAGACTCGAGTTCGTTGCCAAGGGCCCGAAAGCAAGCATTAGGGTTCCTGTGCCTAAATGCAAGATTTTTGATTCAAGTACTGATATTTAGTCATAGTTTAAAAAATGATTTTTGATTTTTTTATTGAGGAAATCATTTTTCTGAATTTAAGAATTAATTTTCCATTGACTCATTTTCCTTAGTGATTCAAATGCCGAAAACATAAAGAAAATGTTTTTCACGAAATAAATAGCGTCTCAAGTTTCAAATCACTCGTGTCGAGACGCTTTTAATATCCTCATGTCAATCAAAGTTTTTATCCAACCCCACGTATATATCTAATCGTAACTCTCTTTCTCATTCTCTGCAATGACTGGTGAAAGAAAAAATCATGCTGCCATAATCCGAAAAACGAGCGTTTGGTTTCTCGGGGCCAACGAATAAACTCATCCGGCAAGAGTGAAAGATCCATCAAAGCGGTGGATTTATTGTAACCAAAACAATCCCGGTCCGAGATTATCTTTCGCAATTTCCAAACACCCTATTTATCCGCTATTGATTATCTGTACAGAGGATACAGTCTACTTCTAGTGTGGAAACCACCGAATCCAAGAAGCCTGTCTGTCACCTTTGATCTGATGATGGTCAAGATCACGTTCCCGAGATTTGAGAGTTTTGACATTGATCCCGCCGGAGACTCCTTCCTCTCTCGGGTAGCTCTCTGATTCTGTTACCGTCCCTTCTGGATTCTGCTCCCAAAACAGGGTTTTAGATTCCTTTCCTAGGCTTTTTACCCCCCCAAAATTAGACAGCAACATAATTTCTTGTTTTTTTCTCTTCTTTTGTCTTTCGGTTTTTCGGTGAAACCCCCATTATTGAGGTTGGAAGATCTGTGGAAGAACCAAGCAGCCCCACCCCCCCATTTTTCAAAGATCCTTTCACACAACTGCCCTGTTTAGCAGTCGATCGATCGATCTGAAAACGAAAGCCCTGTTTTTTTTTTCTTTTGTTGAATCAGCTCTTCCTTCACCTTGTGTGATTTCTTCGGCCATCTGTCCCAACTTACGAGCAGAAAACACCTTCCCAGCTCGACCCATCACGCCATTCTCTTTGATGCTTCCCGAGGACGACGTTCTTGAATCGCCCCCGTCGTCACAAACCCTAGTCCTCCGGTTTCCAATCTCCGAATCGAGGGAGTTCTTTTTTTTTTGATTTTATGTTTTTATCCAAATTAGAGACCGGGAAGGAGGAATTTCGGCGTTCGGGGCAAAAGGGTCGATCGATTCCGCTTGATCGTCCCCGAATCTCATCTTGTTCGACGGAAAGGTGAGATTTTTGTGTTTCTGGCTTCAAGAGGTGAACAGGGGAAAAGATCGATGAAGTGGGGTCATTCTCAGCTCAAGACAGGCGAACAGAAAATTTCATTTGCATTGAGCATCTCCTCGAAGTTCTTGTTGTAGTTGTTTGTGCTGGTGTTGTTTCATGGAGTCGTTGTTATCAGCTCATTTTGTTGTGATTCTGGTGTCTGTATTTGCAATCTGGGCCATTGTAGTTGAGTCTCAATCCCAGAACGCACCCGACGCTCAACAGTCACCTCCACCTTTGATCCCGCCCCCACCTCCTCCGCTCCCGCCCCCGCCCCCGCCGCCTCCTCCTCCTCCGCCCCCACCGCCTCCTCCGCCGTCTCCATCCCCACCGCCACCGTCCACACCACCGCCGCCGCCGCCATCTCCATTAACTCCCCCTCATCCGTCGACTTCGCCACCAGACACTCTACCGTCGCCCCACTCTTTAGGAAATAACAACAGCACAAAGAGATCGTCGCATCCGTCGGATAATCGGTGGCATGGTGCAAATAATAACAGAAGCAGGAGGCCCCCGCCACGGGGTGAAGACAAGATCAATACAGGCAAGAAGCTGGGGTTGTTATTTATTGGCATAGCTTCGGTTTTGCAGATTTTCGTCGCGGGGTTTTTGGTATTTAAGAGAAAGCAGCTGATGAAAACCAAGGTTAGATATGAAACATGTCCATGAGAGTTCGACATTGGTTCAATTGAAGAACAAGGGTGGAGATGTGGTTCATTGATGAGATTGTTTTGTTGGAGGACTAACGGGAGGAGTTCATTTGTGAATGGCCAGAGGAGCCATTGAGACGAGAGGTTGTTGATAGATAGCAATTGCAAATTGACTGTAGCATACATCGATCATCAGAGACCTTGATTTTTATTTTTTATGTATCTGTAATTGGTGATTGCCGCTTTCTTATCCTTTGTCTCAATATCTTCATTCTTCACATATGATCTTCTACCATTTTCTCCTTGCGTGCATTATGTATTGACAGAGAGTTGAAGATTTGTTGCTGGCCCTGGTAGTCAATGCTTATTTTCGTAACTCTGAATACCATCAGAGCTGGTATCATTTGCATGGGCAAGCTAGGAAATTTATGGATAGGATGAGAATTTTGTTGGGCTACAGAGGTAAGAGAAATAACATTACATTCCCATTCGCAATGATGTTATTGCTATCTATTGACCCTAATGGAGCTTTTTCTTCTCATTTACTCATCGTCTGAGATTCAATTGTGGAGTTGTGGTTGACAATTTAACAAGAGAAATTAGCTGGTCAGCAAGATTATTTTGCGCTGGATGTCATTGCTGATATGAATCTCCATCCTTAATTCGAATAATATTTCCTTCTGAGTTACCATCCTAGTTGCTCATGAAACTTATGCTAGGTATTGTCACTTAGCTAGCCTCATCTAGAAAACTGTTGAATAGAGTGAAACTTGGAAGCGATAGGTCCGCCGTAGTAGGACTGCGGTAGAAATACAGCCTTTGCACCTTTGCAGAAGTTCAGTCGTAAGATTTGTTTCTGAAATTCAAATGATGCAGTTTCTTTTCATTATTAGCTGTCAACTATACAGGATTTGTCCATATTTCTGAGCACAACTTCGGTATATTATAAGCCATTAGAGGAAATCCTTCATCATTGAATTTAAATGCACTCTTCGGAGCCATTGCAAACTGCTTCATTGTCATTTCTGGGTAATTTCCTACAGCACTCCATTCTTGGTGGAATATCTTATAACTGGCTGCTTAAAGATCTCTCTATTTGTGTGCGCGTGTGTGCTGGGTGGGGTGTGCGTGTGTGCTTATGCGAGGAATTTGTTGTGTGGCAAGATTACTGTATCGACTGTATCGGCAGCATTCTTTTCTGTCCTATCTATGTCCCCTTCACCCGTCATTGTGCTTCAGATGTATTGCTGAGTTGAGACACTTTCTGTGTAGACTTCCAACAGAAACAGTGTTTAGGCACTGCCCTGTTTTGTGGCTATCAATATGTTTTGAAGATGTCTATGGATTTGTTTCAGTCTCCCAGCCCGTCACGTGGTTAACTACGTTTTTCTTTTTGGTCGGGAAGCATAGTCATCCATTAGATTTTGTGTTCTTAGTAGGCGGTAGAATATGGGTGGTGTGACATGAATGCACATGTTGCTGACTTTGGTTACCAGCTGTGTGTTTGCTGAATCGGGAAGTGATGAGTTTGATTATGGTTAGCATCGAAAGGGACTTTCAAAAAAAAAAAAAGTACTGGTTTTGTTCTGGACTCGACTGTGAATGCTTCAAGTTCAATCTTCAGAGGGGGTGTGACCAGGATATGCAGTTCCTGTTCGTATTCTAGCATTGAATTGATCGATTGTTTAATGAAGTATGTCGCTGGGTTGACCTGAGAAGTTGCAGCCTTTTAAGCCATGTTTGCGTTGTAAAGGTGTTAACTTTTTCCGTCACATCTTGGCTTGGAGGCTGGCTTCAAGAAAAGAAATAATAACAAACAGATATTAAAGCAAGCTACAGACTGTTCTTATGGGGACGGATTTATCTTATGGCTGTCTTCCGTGTCCAGGACCTAACTCTCTTGGCGTTTTCTATTTGGTCTCCGAAACAATTCCTACGTGGATGAACACGTCTTGAGAACTTGTTTACCAAGTCAAACTAAATACTTACGCGTGAAGCGGCATTGCCGGCTTGATTATCTGGGGGCAGTATCAAGTTTCCTTATAGAAAACAACTGGTAAATTTGTTAGACCTTAGTACAAAAAACTGCAAAGAGAAACAGGGGATAGAATAAATGAATTGAATTCGTTATCGCGTGACCTCAGGCCGCCTCGCTTGAGGTTAGGTGAGGCTGGCCGGCGCCAAATCTGGTCGTCGGCGGTTGGCTAGTGACCAGATCTAGCCGGCGGTGGTGGCCGGCAGTGGTGGTTGGTCGCCAATTTTTTTTTTTTAAATATCAGCAAAAGCCATTTTACAAATAATTTTTATTAAACGATATTTAGGCCAAAGTTGCTTTCAAATGTGATTTTAAAATATACATTATTAAACACTACTTGCATTTCGGAAAACCTTTTTAGCTCAAAAGTCTTTGCATTTTGGCAAATATATTTCCCAAAAGCTGAACTAAACAGACCCTTAGTTATCAGACTCAAAGATGGCTTGTGCTTAGTCGAAGTTTTAGGTATCCTACACCCAGTTTGTGGAACCGGCCTATCTTGAAACCGATTGCTCCTAACCATAATGGGCGAGGGCCCTTTCCAACACGTTAGAAGTCACTATGGAAGGAAATATCCCTTTCAGCACTCTACTCCATGGAACATTTGGGGCTTGAGTGAGTTTCCCAAGCTTGTTTATCCAGGATAACTCTGTTGAAAGCTAGGAGATCCTTAAACCCCATGCCTCCTTGTCTTTCCTTTGTTTCAATAACTCCCATTTTTTTACAATGAAGGCCAGCTTTGGATGCATTTGTTTTCCACCAAACAGATGCTATCTTTTGTTTAATGGCTCTACAAATGGACATTTGAATTTTGAAAATTGACATCACACATAATAGTAAAGCCTGCACCACAGCTTTGATTAGAATTTCCTTTCCCGCCTTGGAAATAAACTTTTCTTTCCGGCCTTCAAGCTTCATGTTCATCGACGTCATGATCCAAATGAACATTTTCTTTTTAGATTGGCCCGTCTGATGGAATCCCCAAGTACTTCCCTATTTTATCAATTTATGGCACTCTCGTTTCCTGAGCCATGTTCTTTCTCAAAGGTTGTGGACATCTAGTACTGCGGTAGAATCCTGACTTATTCAAATTGACCACCTGACTTGTGGCGAAACAATATTGATGTTGGAAAGCTGGTAAATTCTAACGGTCCCTAATCTTCCCCTCAAGAACAAGAGAGTCACTGCAAACTATATAAGTGTTAATGTAGGGCAATGACTGTTTCATTTGATACCTTCAAAACTACCATTTACAACTGCTTTATGCATAAGGAAGGACAGTACATTGGCCACAATTATGAACAAGTATGGGGATAATAGATCACCTTGACGAACTCCTCTTAAAAAGTTTGAAGTAGGAAAGAGGTTCCTCGTTGAACTTAACATTAAGAGAGATTGAGGTAACACGCTGTATGGCCCATGAAACCCATATCTCACCGAGTCCCATTTTTAACATACATGCTTTTAGAAAATCCCATTCCACTCTATCATAAACCTTTTTTATATCTAATTTTAGAATAGCCTGAAATTTCTTCTTTCTCTTCTAGACTTTGAGTTGGTGCGTACCCATTGAACAATACCTAGGAAATAATTTTGTAACTAAAGTTGCACAGGCTAATGGGTAGAAATTGGTCTAACTTCTCTAGATTATGGATTTTTGGGATAAGGGTAATACGGTTAAATTAAGGGTCAAGAATGCCAGTGTCAAGGAAAGATCTCACAATATTGAAGACGTCATGCGGAATGATTTCCCAATGATCATGATAGAATTGTCCACCAAGACCATCCAGTCCTAGTGCTTTTAGGGCTCCCAATTGGAAAGTTGCATCCTGTACCTCCTACATTTTCACATTTTCTACCATCCTATGATTCATACGGTGCAAGACCAAGCTGGGGCATTGATCTAATACTGGCCGAAAGTCCTTGGAACCCACTGAGCTGTATAATGACATCAAGAAGTCCCCCGTGATCTGCTTCAATCGTGTAGGGTCTTGAGTCCACTTCTCTGCGATAGATTTCAACATAGAGATCTTGTTTCACTGGAGCCTTTGAATTGTGGATGCATGGAAAAACAATATTTTTATCACACCATTTCCGCCAGTTTATTCTAGAGCGCATACCCCAGTACATTTCTTCTTGTTTCTGCATATCTTCGATTTGATTGTTCAGTTGCTGTACTCTATCCCTGTTACGATGCAAAGTCTGCTCATTTATGATCTTCTAGAGCTCCCTTTTCAGGGAATTGGTTTGGCTCTGGGCATTGGAGAGCTTTTCCTTGCTCCACTTCTTTACGGCCTCTGTTAACTTCTGTAATTTCTTCAACAAATGCTCATTTACCATTCTGGGAGTGCTCCACACCGAACTTACAAGTTTGCAACAATCTTCTATACCTTAAATTTGAATGATCTCTTCCTTTTTACTGGTTCAAGTAGTTTAATTTCAAAGTCCTTTTTTCTAATCCCCGTTCATCTGTATTTTATTCTCGACATATATCTACGTTTTAATGTGAAGTACAAGAAACTTGACCAAACCATATTTCAGGAAGTAAAGTTAGGAAGAGTTCGAGTATTAATTGCGATGATCTTAAGGCCCAACCATAATATATAGAAACTAATGCCAATGGCTAAGGTTGCAAAGAACAATTAAATCTACCTTATAATGGCGACAAACATGTAAGTAGGTATTTAAACAAATTAGTCATGTTACAAGTATTCAAGAGAAATCTTTGACAAAAATAGAAACGTTAAGTACCCAATATAAGCCGACTGCACGTCTGTAATTTTGTATACACTATTTGCATCTTCTGCTTTTTGTACATGAATATGCCATTCGCGATGCAAAAATTGCCACGTATGTCTGTCAAGTACAATCGGTAAGGTTTGATCAAGACGAGGTCCACATTACCGATGACATGTCATTTGTAGGATGACCGAAGCACCACTTAGAAAATGAGAGATTGTGTATGATCACGTAACTTTGTGGCAAAAGAAAGTAGATCGTGTAACTTATTTTTAACCCAACCGAGTCAAACTGAACGTGTGAATTTGCTTTTAGCGGCAAGATGATAAAGACAAAGCACGATGGGCCTCAGTCGGACCCAGGTAGTACAAGCAATCGCTGTGACTACCAGTACCAGATGACTATTGTGCATCATGTTCGATCATACATGGTGCAAATAATGCACTGCGTTCTGGGTTTTGCTGGGCCCATGTATGATGTCCAAAAGAGAACCAGCAGGAGCAAAAAGTAGGTGCTGCTTTGATTACAGAAAGTGGACAAGTCCCTCATGGAGCATATTCAAATGTTGCTTCCAGTCAAGAAACAAGCCTTGCAAATCTGAGACATGTTTGCTCACAGGGGAAAGAGAAAGTGCAATGAAAGCAAAATAAATATAAAAGTGAGAACAAAACTTCAAATCCTCCTTCTGCTATGGGACCCTACCTCTTTTCAGCAGAAATTGAATTCATCACCTACTGTTGCGTTCCTCCGTTCCATGTCACCCCCGTCAGTGAGACTAGAGCAACTTGCACAGAAGATCATTCATTTCCCAAAGAAGTGGTGTAATGGCTTGTGGGGTTGGTCTTCCTTCTCTGGCTTGATTGGCTCAGCTGATTTGTAATCACGACCCAGAACAAAGGAGTGACTTTCTCTGTGGTCCTGTGGCTGTGAAGAGAATTGGATCGGCCCCTGATACGGATCATGAGCTTGAGAGTAATTTGTTTCTGCACCTGAAGCTTCTGGGAAGAAAGACCTCTCATAGTCCACTTCACTGAGCTTCCCATGCATAAAATACCTATTTGCAAGACGGGTAATATTCATCGAACAGCAGTTAGAGAAATGATGTGAAAAGAAAAAAAAATTGATCTTTTTTGCGCGAACCATTCGGTTTTCAACGGGAGTCTGACAGTTTTGCAAAAGCATTCGAAAATGACATGAATTTATGATAATTCAATATCTTTAGAATGCTCAATCAAACTTCATATATTTTGCAGAGATTCGAACTGACAGGAACTCACGACTTTTGAGTTTTGACAATTGAGCACGAACCGACAAGGCCTACCTGCCATCTTTATGACTCTGAGAGTATGACCCAGGATTCAGCACATAGTTGGGCTGAAGGTGGTGGCTGCTTGCTTCATATGGATGAGGGAATGGAACAGCATCTGGAGGAGGCCTAGTGGAGGAGGAGGAAGAAGAAGAAGTAGTCAGGAAGGGATGGAGTGTTGGGTGGTGGTGTTCATGTTCACCGCTAGCTGAGACAACGCATGAAGAAGTTGGTGGACAAGCGGTGGCGCCGATCGACAAGGCTGGCGGCGGTTGCTGTGGTTCCACATGCTTTCTTGAACGGTGCTTGCCTCGGTGCATGTGCTTCTCACAGTACTTGGAGTCAGGGTAGGCCTCCTTGGAGCACCTCCATTTCTTACCATCTGTTCTTCTGCACCTCCCTGGCTCAGGGTCTGCTTTCCTGCCATAACCCACCTGGAACTCACCCCACCCACCCACTAACCCAAAAAAAATGAAAAAAAGGATCTCACTTTTTTTCTTTTCTTCATCAAGAACATATAGAATAATATATTTGTTTTGCTTTTGCACATGGATAGAGCTTACTTTGATGAGGAGGGAATGGGCCAAAGGAAAGTGAGGAGGAGTTGGAGTCCAAGCTCCTTCTAACACTGAAGATGAGCTCAGGTGGGACTTGGAGTCCTGACACCATGTATTTGTAGACAAGGGCTTGTGTCTCTAGCTCTTGCCACTGTGCCTCTGTGAATGGATAATACCTGCTCATCATTCTTCCGCTCCCGCTCATCCTCTCAGGGCTCAGCCGACTAAAAATCCTCAGCAACACACAAACAGAGAGGACTCTTTTTTTTTTCTTATCCCCTTCTTGGGATTGACCACTTCGATAGGAGTACTGACTAAATGCTAATCAGTCATTGCTGGTCAGTATTGTTTGTACAAACTTATGCATGGATCATGGAAAGAGAGACTCATGATATGTGCTATATGCTGTGTTCTCTCTCTCTCTCTCTCAACCTCTGAATTCTTGGTGGGTCCTGTTATTTTCTGCTACTTCTGCCATTTCTTTGCCTCCTCTGTCACTGCTATTTTTTGGCTCTCTGATATATTAATTTTACAGGACATATGAACCAGTGCTTGCTAGCGAGGACACGAGAAAGGGGCGCAAAAGAAATTAGAGGTCGAGAGGAGGGCTAAGCGTGTATTTCTCCCGTACTGTTTCCACATCATGGTCCTTGAAGTGGGTGCCTGGCCCCTCGTGGATGATGACATTTTTTTTCTGTTAGGGTTTAAATTGAGCAAAAAAATTACTTACCCAAAAAAATTAATGTGAATCCAAACAACTTATCGCCACCCGCGGTTATTCTTTAGTTTTAGGCTCCGTTTGTTTCCGAAAAAATATTTTTCCAGAAAACATTTTCTGCGTTTTCCAGTGTTCGGAGGGGGAACCCCACCCCCAAATCCTTCATTATTTTGAGGAAAATGATTTCCTCTTTTTAAAAAGAGGAAATCATTTTCCCCCAAAGTGAAGGCAAAATTGCCCATTGGAGAGAAAATATTTTCCGTGGGAGAGGGAGTTGATCGCCGGTCACCACCATTGGCCACCGGTCGTTGGCCACCGCCGCCGCCGGTCGCCCGCCGCCGCCAACCGCCGCCGGTTGCCGCCGCCAGTCACCAGACACCGCCGGATCGGCGATTGCCAAACACCAGAAAATATTTTCCGAAACTTTTTTAAATTTTAGCCGAACATTAGAAAATTGTGTTCCAGGAAAACATTTTTCAGGAAAATGACTTCCGGAAAAATATTTTCCAAAAGGAGAATATTTTTCGAGAAACGAACGGAGCCTTAAACTCTCTCTCTCTCTTCCTCAGTAGCTAGGTCAATTTAATTATTGGGATGTGGGTCGTATTTATGATTAGATAAGAGAAATATTTCTCTTTGTGATCAAAGAAAGTTTCGCGGAATAGAATGGTAGTATATTTGATTATCTGACATCCTGTTTCGCCGAAAAATATTGACCAAAAACCTTTTGAAACATAAATTGATAAGAAAATTGACGAAGAATGTAAATGGTCCTTTACTGATTCTTGAACAAGAAATATAATTGACAAGAAAATTAAAAGTATGAAATCTAGATAAAATCGTATTGGACCATGCAGTACTAATACACAAATAAATTGGAAGTAAAAATGAACAGTTGGCTACATTAATTGATTAGCGGTACCTTGCACGAATAACGAGTCTAATATTTGTTACTACTGCCTATAATCAATGGCAAGGAAAACGACTGCATCAATTCACGAACTTGTATCTACCTACAATTGCTCAGCACCTACTACTTCAACGGTTGTTCTCTCTCCGCTCTTCACATGCAATATCATCGGTTATTTTGAATCCCTTATTCTCCTTTACTTGATAGTTGCCATAATCCACATTTCTCAGCCGCTATCATTAGTGGCTTCTGAGATATAAGGCATCCACTACTTGACGGTTGTGTCAATTTCACTTCATAGCTATGTCGATGAGCCTAACCAAATTGTGCCCGAGATTATCGGCTCCATCACTTAGATAGCTACTTTGCATCTAGCTCATCGTGAGTGGTGTTAGCCGTGACCCTTTGTTGATTAAACCGACCTTCATTTGTCGATGCCTATGCTCCAGGACATAGTTATTCCTTGTCGCATCTTCCGTCGGCTAAGGCCACTTACTTTGTCCACTAACTATACTTAACAACCGAAAGCCTTCAACACTAGGAAAGTTTTATATTTATTGCATTTCACTCGGTCTTTTTCAGCCCAAGTCGATAGTAAAAAATTTGGACATTTTTTGGTGTTAATACATACTAAACACTACAGTTAGTTCCTCATTTAGATCTATACTTTCGCCAGTGGTGGCTGGAATGTATATCTTAGCGTGTTTCCTTTTTGGCGTTTCATGTAATAATATTGCTTATCCAGTGTATCCAATATATTCATCTACATTTTTTTGACGATGAGCTGCTAATATTATGGAACGTGTTAAGAGTACTTGTTAAGTATGCTTAATCGAGGATGAATTAATTACACTTACAACAAGAAAACGTAAACACCTTGAAAATTAATGCTTTCCGCATTAATTTGAGCATGGCAAAATTGGCGTAATTTTTAAAAAATAAGTATCGACTTTACCTTGAATGACAATTTTGGCCCGAAATTTTTTTATCTCATAAAAAATCACAAAATTTCACTTAAATCCCAAATCTGGTCTAAGCAATTTGAAAATTTCATATTACGGGGGCCAGATTTGGGATTAGAGTAAAATTTGATGCTTTTTATTGAAACAAAAAAAAAAAATTCAGGCCAGAATTGTCACCCAAGATAAAGTTGATACTTTTTTTTGGAATTAGCTCCGTCAAAATTATACATTTTTGGAAATGAGATGCTAGGAGAGTTCAAGTAAATGATATATAGAAATGTTTACTTTTCTGTTTGTTTGCAAGTGAAAGCACTTTTTCTTGAAAGTAGAAGGTGCCAAAAGAGATGAAATATGAGATAGCAACTTAGTCAATTTGTTTTTCTTTGTTATGACTAGAAATGGTAGAATGGCCACTTAAATATGTAAAAAAAATATCGTTTAGGACTAAATTGACCAAAGTACGATAGGTTTAGGACATTTCAAATAATTTTTCCTTTCTAAAAATCATCATTTAATTAAGCATCAATTAAGAGCTCATGTGTGTGAAGAAGGAAAGAGAGTAATACCACATTTTATACTGGCATGCAATTCACAAAATCATTTAAGTACTCCTCCCATTGAATCAAATCGATTACTCTTTAGAAAGTAATATGAACTCTGCTTGTAATCATCCGGAATATAACAATGACTCCATATAACTTACATTATGGTTAGTTCTGTCGATCACGTGGATAGTAAAACCAATGAATTCAGTTTTGCAAAAGGTGCATGTTTAGGTGCGTGAGACAAAGAATCTCGAAGACGAAGACCATTAATTTAATGAGATTTCTCAACATGAACAAGCACTCGAATTTCCTACATCAAAATCCTTGTCAGCTCCAATGGACCCGGAATCAGCAATTTGATTTAGAAAAGTTATGTGAGTTTAAAGGCTTTATGTGCAACTAAAATGGGCAAAGATTTCGTTTAGAAAAATGCTTAACCCAGGGTTAGTGCAATTGGCTGGAGCATCGAGGGATTTCTAGCTCAGAAACTGGAGGTCATCAGTTCGAATGTCACAAATTGTGTGCAAATTGCTTTGGATAAGGGCCACTAGTTACATGTAAAAGGTATAAACTTAATCGGTTGACAAGACTCGTACGGTGTTCTTCGAGCCGTTAGATAGTCGGGTCTCTGCGTTCGTGGCTCTGGATAATAAAAAAGAAACTAATGCTTTCTCCTCACTTCATGCTTCTACGTTGCATAAACTAAGTCCAGATAAGAAATCATTTTTCTTCCCCGTGTTGCATAATTCAAATTTTTTCCTAAGAATTTTGGTTCTATGAGTTCGAGTTTCACACCCTTCGGCGAACCCTTTAAAGCCCGCATGGGCATGTGATGGCCCATGTTAGCAGGCTAATTTTGGGCGGGCCAACGCCAACGGCCCACCTAATTGTCTGATGTCCATCTGAAATGACATTGCCGGCTTTGTTTTGCGAAGAATTTCTGCAGTCTAATAAGCCCTTGTTCATTAAATTTTTTAGTAGGATAATTACACAAATGGTTCTTGAACTTTGATCCAATGTGCAATGTCGTCCATAAACTTTTAATTTGTTCAATGCAGTTGTTGAACTTTAGTCCAATGTGTAATGTCGTCTCTGAACTTTTAATATGTTCAACGCGGTCTCTAAACTTTTTGTACATGTTCATTCTAATCCTTAGACTATATGAAAATGTTCAATGTTGTCTTTGAGCTTGAATTAATGGAAGGACAACACTCACACAGTTTATGTATGAAATTAATTGACTATGTTTCAAAAGTTCAAGAACCACATTGAACAAATTAAAAGTTTAGAGACGATATTGCACATTGAACTAAAGCTCATGGACCACATTAAACAAACTAAAAGTTTAAGGACAGCATTACATATTGGATTACACCAAAAAAAAAACATTACATATTGGACAAAGTTAAAGACCATTTGTATTAGTTTCCCTTTTATCATCAATCACCAATCCTCTAACAAGCCGAAAAGGAACAATACTTAGCTAAGCCGAAGGCTTAATAGTGTGCTCGATCAAATGTACTTAGTGGTAGTAGTCCTAATTAATAAAAGCCTGACGCCCTTTTGAATAGAACAATGCTCCATCGATTATTTCGACCACCTATAGTCACATATAAAATTTTCTTGATCTATTCAAGTATACACTAGCACACCTAAATCAAACTTCATATTTTGTCCGACAATGCGGATCCGCTTAAAGAATCGCATTGGGCATCTACGTCCAACACATTTCTTAGGTTGGATAAGAGGAAATGCGGGCCGAGATATATGGGGCTGGCATAAGCCCATTCGTCTATCGGGTTCGGGCGTGGAGAGAGAGAGAGAGAGAGAGAGAGAGAGAGAGAGAGAGAGAGAGAGAGAGAGAGAGAGAGAGAGAGAGAGAGAGAGAGAGAGAGAGAGAGAGAGAGAGAGAGAGAGAGAGAGAGAGAGTATCCTATAAAATCTGGTTTTTTGGATATGGCTTGGGAGGGCAATTGGGAATGAATGGGTTGATTCTAGACCATACATCAATTCTGGTTTTTTGGATATGGCTTGGGAGGGCAATTGGGAATGAATGGGTTGATTCTAGACCATACATCAATTCCACGGTTCACGTTACGGAATGACAACCAAGAGATGCTTCCAACGATAGTTACACTGCGGAGAGGGGCTCGTCTCGTTTACTTGATTAGAGCTGGCAAAATGTCTTCTTGTTTTGAGCTCCATGCGTTCCCTCTTCACGTGCCTACACTGGACCACCCATGCAATCCCCCTTCCAGTTCTTTGTTCATGTGCTTCAGTGGCACTCGTTATCCTATTATTCCATCTCTTTTTCTCATGATTTATTTGATCTCTCTTTCCCCAGCAAATATTAGCAATGAAAGGTCCAACTTACTCTGTGCTTTAATCCAGATAGTTAGCAATCGATTGACTACGATATATTCCGATCCTTTTCTACTACTAACTAACAAAGAAACACAAAAAATGTGAGATAGGTTCAAACACTTGGAGAACTCGATATGCCCGACTCAAAAGTGTTGAGCAATCAGACGTTTCCGACTCGTTGATCGGAGATATTAGCAAATGAACGCCAACGTAGACACATGCCCTCTTTCTTTTGTTAATCTCTAGCCACAGTGGTTCTCTTCTTTCCATGTATACGTCTCATTTATTTTCATTCATGCTATGATCAACATCAGATGAGGGAAGGCATAAGGTCCTAAATGGAGTGCCATTTCAGCAAAGATATCCAATGAGACCCACCAAAATGATTATCCTTTAGTTTCGTGCCTTTTCCTTGTTTGACATGAGAGGGGACTTTCGAGAATCAATTGGCTCTTCCATGCACTGAAATCCCTAACTACCAAAAGAGCCTTCCTGTTTTTGTCCTGCAGCTACAATGGACCACCAATCTCTCCAACGTGGTATAGGCTTCAGCATTTCGATTTCTCTCTCTTTTTTTTTTGTTTGGGTTCAATGAAGATGTCCCGGCTCTTCACAGCCCAAAAAACTTGTGGCTCTCTTGCAGTGCAGAATAATCACTATATCCTGCGTGATCAAGTCTTCTCAGTTCAACTTGTATCCTATTAGTGCACGACTACTATATAAACCTTATGCGACTTAGTTACTACAGACCATATCTTGGGACCTGAAGGCAAAGAAAAAGCACAAACCAAAATGCTTCACATTCTCTTCTTCTTCTCCCTTCTCTTCTCCTCTTCTCATGCCTCTGTCCAGGATTTCTGTGTTGCGAACCTCAAAGGGCCAGACACCCCGGCGGGCTTCACTTGCAAGAGCCCTAAAAAGGTCACTGTCGATGACTTTGTTTTATCAGCACTAGGAATACCTGGTAACACCACCAACATCATCAAAGCAGCCGTGACCCCTGCATTCGTTAGCCAGTTACCGGGCCTCAATGGGCTCGGCCTCTCAGCAGCCCGATTGGACCTGGCGCCGGCCGGTGTCATCCCATTGCACACCCACCCGGGTGCATCGGAGCTCCTGTTTGTGGTTCGGGGGAAAATATTGGCAGGGTTCATTTCTTCAGCCAATGCTGTTTATTTGAAGACCCTGAAGAGAGGTGACATTATGGTTTTCCCACAGGGGTTGCTTCATTTCCAAGTGAATGCAGGTGGGTCCACGTCCATCGCTGTGGTCAGCTTCAGCAGCGCAAATCCTGGCCTCCAAATCCTCGATTTTGCATTGTTTGCCAATAACTTGCCATCTCCGTTGGTGGAGAAGACCACTTTCCTGGATGATGCCCAAGTGAAGAAGCTCAAGGCTGTGCTCGGTGGAACCGGCTAAACAAAGCCAAGCTCAGCTACAGATTGTTTTCTGGTGTGATGATATTTGTTGTTGTGGATGTGTTTTCTTGTTGTTGCTAATGTGGAAGCCATTTCTTCATGTTTAATAATGCAATTGAAACATTGTTCTAGCTTTGTTTTCCCTGGAAAAATGTTTGTCGATGCTGTACCTTGTCAATTGTATGCACAAAGGAACTGAACCAGCTCAACTAGTAGCTCAATTCAGCTGAGGTTTTGATCCATTTTAGTCGTTTCAAAATATTCTGATCCTATGGTGATTCCACCAAGCAAACTAGCAGTTCAAGCAGTCATTCTATTGAGCTCCTATATTTCTGGTAGCTGAACAGAGAAAAGAGTCATTGCAGCATATGGCATAAAAAAAGAGGAAAAATATTGCGTAAAATGGTAGAGATCTGCTAGCCTAGGGTGCACAGACCGTTTTCACTTCCATGGTGACCAGGTCTCTACTTAGGCATGCAGACAGAGCAGGGCATATCTTAATGAGAAAGGACTTCTTAGGCTCTCCTGGGTATTTACGCAGAATCTCAAATTGCTCATACAAATTAAGATGCATCATAAGGAACAAAATGTAAGCTGTCAACTCACCTCCTAGTTCTTGTGCAAGCTGCTGTGTATGCTGCTTCCACTTATTCCAGATTGCAACGTAGCTCAACATCTACACCCAAACACAATGTATGGACTCCCATTTTTCTTCCCCTCTGATACGTGTAATTGTAATGACTTGACAAGCTTAGATGCATCGGAGACTAATGATGGCACGAGCCTTCCATGAGGAGCTTGAAAGTTGAAGCAATTTGCAGCAAGCTAGATTATCCTTCAAGGTACGGGAAATTTGTCACATGGTTACTGGATACCTCTTCTCCGCACTACCTTTTGGGAGCATAGTTGGGTACATGATAAGAAGGTGGAGCATCTAATCAGAGAGGCATTTGCTAATTTTGGCAATGCGATCTTGGGTTTCCAGCTTCTTGATTGTTGTTGTGGTCAAGATCGTTGTGATAGCATAATTCTGTTGCCATGTGCCACTGAGAATGCTTCCGCCCTATTCATTATCTCTTTTTCTCTAAGCCATAACGTGATCTCCATGGCCATCCCTAATTTGCCTAAAAATTTCATATTCCACTCGAGACGGGTCTCGCGTGTTTGGCCAAGAGCTGGACGATGATTAGTTCTTTCACTCTATTGTTCACCTCCGCAAGAGTCATTGACCACTTCCCTCTCAACAATGCAGCTAGGCCAAAGAGATCAATTCCTCGAGACTCGCCTGCATCTGCCTTGAGACAGAGACTTACTAGATCTAGCTGTGACAATGATCCTGACCATCTCTTAGTATAGTTCCAGTGAGAAATGCTGGTCTAAGATAAAAAAAAAGGCTGGAGTAATCATATTAGGTTGTGAATGGTATTGATCAGCCAACCGAGACAATGTCCAATCAGAAAACGTAAGTAATACTGTGCCATAGATCTCCAAAACAATAGCCCCAACTAGAAGTGAGAGAGTTATGCCTCTGTCAACGCTCGAATAGCTGCACTTGTGGGCAAGGGTTGTCAAGGAAACTGAAGCAGAAACAGAGAACAGGAAACTAATGAAACGGAGACCTTTACTCTAGTGAATTGAAGTTGCTTTTGTTTAGTAGATGTCGTACGAGAAGCATAGCTTGGTTTCAACTGGCTTAAAGGCGGCCGCCTCCTGACTTTTTGCATATGATTGAGAAACCATCTTGCATTTCCAAGAAGTCCACGATCACATCAGCTGAAAAGTATGTGAACATGAACGAGTAATAAGCTTCTCGGATGTTGCTTGCCTCAGACCTGAAATAAGCATCTCGTTTAATTTGTCCTGGGTCTCTTTTTTGGATGAATTCATTGTAATGGCGGGATGGATCAAAGAGCAAGAGTGAGGCCCTCATAAATTTTCTTGAGTTAGAGGACTTGAGAACCCAAGTCCTTTCCCCATACTTAACAAGTCCTGCTATAAACACTAGAATTGAGCAAACGCAAGAGCATTGGCCTTTTAGGACACAGCATGTAACCAGCGATCCCAACCTGGTAAGCTCAGCCATAGGTCATTGTCTTCCAAGTAGTAAGCCATGACATTGTCAGTACCACTGAGGTAGAAGAGAAGGAAGAGGGCCCAGAATGCGTGGAGATGGCTCATCGGATGATCACCGGGATTTCTTGTGCTTTCTCCTTGTTGCCTCGAGAGTCGGCTAGCACGTAAGTCGGCCAGAGGAGAAAGCTGAGCCAGGCTCCTACCATGCGCTCGCAGTGAGAGCCAAATTGTATAAGGATAATTTGTTGAAAAAGGCTGAGGAGAACCATCATGCGCAGCTCTCCTCTAGTGCTCTTCAAGAAGATCTTGATGGCGCTTCGCTTGATTTGGTAACTGAAAATGAATGAGGGAGACAAATCAAGATTCTTCTGCCAAATTATGGTACTGTTGTACATCATCTTGATTGGGATTGAATATTCATCGTGAACATTACCTGTGATCAGAATGGTAAAAGCTCATTCTTGACAGCGAGAGTGACATTTTCAGCCATTTCTTCATACTTGACAACTAGAGTCTGAGTTGAAGCGACAAATGTTCTTTCCTTACATTGCTTGTTTGAACTTATCAATTGATTCTTTTAGCAATGTTAAGAACTAAACCAGTCCGTTGAGGCAAAGGACGAGAATAGTAAAATTGAAAGAAATTGCCCTGCAAGTTGCTTTATGGATTTGGCTCTTCAGTCTTCACGGGCAGAGAAAGAGAAGGCAATTCGTCTGTCTAATGTTTTTCCCCCTTGAAAAAGAAAATGAAGGCGCTGGGAAACAAGAAGAAAGAAGTCGCTAAGCACGACATTCTCCAAGCGATGAGGATGAGATCAACCTCACGCATGCTTGCCATCAATAGTCATGTCCAATCAGTAGCACGAATTACATCCTCCTGATTTGCCTTCTGGTAAATGTCCAAAGAATTAACAAGGCTCAATTTACAGAATGATACCGTAATCACGGTAGGAGAGACCTACTAAGCATCGTTACTTGTTTACACAAGAAATAATCACCAGTTCACTGTGGTTTCTCCATTAAAGGATGGGCATGCTCTTTTACTGAGAATATCTATAGGAAGAAAAGCTAACATTTTCGTCTTCCCACCCCTTAAATAACAGAAACAGAATCAATATTATACTCAAGAATCATAGATCCGAACTGAATTGGAGATCGACTGCCGACAAACAGGGCATTTTGGCGAAACCTCCCGTTCCACGGATAATGCACATTGCTGACAACACACAAGATGACCGCATGGAACAAAAGCGGATCTCCTCCTCCTCATGAGACAAATTACACATAACTGTCCATCTGGTACATCTCCCAATTCATCCTCTGCTATGTGAGTGTTGGGCTCATCGACTGCAGCACGGCTCTGCTGCTGTTGCTCATCCCGTCTACGCTGCCTCCACTCTTTCCATCTGTTCCAATTTCTGAGGAAAGAATATTCAGTCTAAGTCCAATAAAGTCAAAGATTATTGAGTCTTGAAGTCGACGGGATATAGAATACGGATTACAAATTTACTTGGTCGATAGCTACCAACCTTACAAAAGCAAATCCAAGGATACCAACTGAAGCCGATCCAAGAAGAATACTACTCCAGAAGAGTATCTTTGTCCGGAAGGCAAGATCAATCACCATCTGATCTTTTGTCATCTCGGTACTGAAAAATGTCAAATCACAGTCAATTCAATAGTAATTGACACTGTCAAGGAACGGCTGCCGGTGCAAGATCTAAGCAATATATCCTAAAGCATAATTATGTCAACAACCCTAGAAGGAAATATGAGATGGTCGACTCTTAACAACTTGAGTTACGTGAAGCAGACTGTTCGTTTACACAACATTCCATACTCAAACAAATGACAAGCATCAAAGAAAGAGGCATCACAATTTCCTTTGACAGGTAAGGGGAGAAATACTAGAATAATAGGTGGTTGTGCAGATCACCCGAAAATTCATGAAATTACACGACTGTTGAACTCTCCATGTTATGCAAAATGCAACCATACAAACTTCCAAACAGGAAATTCACTACATATTCACATCCTTCTAGAAAACTTGACCAGAATTAGAGTGAATAAATTTGTACACATGGGTCGATTTATTATCAAAGAAAATAGTGCACATGGGTAATTAGTCCACAGATGGGAAAAGAATCTACAAGCAAGCATCAAGACTAATCCAATTTCCATCCATCACCATGAGAGGAACACTCACAGAAAATATGGAAGATCATTGCATGACTTGATCTCCGGAATTCCATTTTTCAAAAAGCCAAGGCCAACAGCACTGATGTCCTTTCCTATTGGAAGAATTTTCTCCTCATCAAGCAGTCCAACCTTCATAAAACAGAGAAAGAAGAGCATTGGGTCAGATACTTGTATCAAAGTAAAAACATCAAAAGAACAAAATTGAATGAATGGCAAGGTCTAGATTATCATAAAGATCTTCAAGGTGCAAGAAACATCACAGTTACCCATCTGCATCAAGAAGTATATGTCATTATATGTTGAAAACTTACAGGGTATTCATGACCAAAAAGTGCCTGAAGGAATGTGTAAGGAGAAGCATTAATCGGCTGCAGTTGGTGATATACTGTGGTAAGAGGTAGATGATGCTTTGAACCATCCATGTTCACAACAACATAATCCGCTGCCGGCCACTGACCGCCATCAACGAGTACAAAAGGAACCTGCAGTCATACTAACAGATATAAGCAAGTCCGGCAACTAAAGCAGTAAGCCAATATTTGACTGCTCTGTTCTATAACATCAAACCCAAGTTTCTCATCGCACATAGTTAAGACCATCAAGAACAGGAAAAAGTATTACAGAAATTATTTTATAAAGACAATCTCAATAAGATGATTGTACGCAAACTTTTCTTGAGGAATCTTCAGTTTTGTCGGCCAAAAAAAGAGAAACCTCTGACTTCTGAGATCCCAAATCTCCCGTGCACAATGCGAGAACAGAAGCATAATAACTAAATGCTTGAAACTGAAAAGCTAAGCCTTGTAAAGTTGTCTTATATCTCTCAATATCTTTAGCTTCACCAACTGCACATGTATTTAAGGAAAGCAGTAACTCTCCCTGCCTTTTAATTTGGGATAAAGTACAGACTCTATAGCGCAACATCCCATTATTCAGGACATGAACACCATGTGATGTCCCATGGCAACACCAATTTTGACATGTCTACAATCACGGTTGTATGTATAGTCTGCCAGACATTTCCAGTGTCAAGGGAGAAAATAAAATGAGATATTTATCCTTAAACCAGAAGGAGGTCCATGGTTCCTAGCTGAAGACAAACATTATGTAAAGTAAACCCACTCAAAGAACAAGTAATGTAAGCTTTAACAGCAGTTTTCCTAGCAAAAATATAGCTTAAATATAAGAACCAACCTCTGGAACAATTCTACTTACCGTTCTTAGTGATGAGGATTTTCTTTCTCGCAAGGATCTTGACAAGATAGCGCGTAGATCCGAAGTCCATCCAAAAAATCCCTTCCACTCATTGTATATGCACTTCATGATGGAAAATAGAAGATCAAGGTTATCAAATGATCATGGAAGACTGAGGTAAACAATAACAAATATGTTTCCGTAAAACCACTATCGGCACGAGCAATTACGACATTTTAATGCATGAACTGCAGTTATAATTGCTCAATTATGCGGATTTCACAAAACTAAGACCTGTCCTTTCATTGATATTATAGTTCTACAAAGAAAGAAAAAAACAAAAGAGAAATTATTGCGTAGTTCGAGCAAGATCCCCGGAGCAGATGACAGGATATGTGGTCCCACTCAACTGAAACGCACAATTAGGGGAGAGAAGGGTATAGGCACCTGGTGCATGTAAAAGCCCCTCAAATATGAGAGGACACCGAACAGCAGGGAGACCCTGAATCCTAGATTATCCTCTATACTTCCTAAATATTGATCTTCCCTTTGCTTCTAGCTTTTTCTCTAGGTATGCACGCCAAATCAACTTTCTGGTGGTGTCTTCCCAAACCGGACTGGCATATCCTTCATAAGGCCCAGAGACAGTGCATCCGTCCCCAGCCCATTGTAAATTTGTAATTACCCAAATATATATATCTCAAAAAGAGAAATGAAAGTGGTGCATGTATCCTACTCCAACAACTTACTCTGTTAAAGTCCTCATCTTTTCCTCCTTTCATCATGACCAAAATTACATGAGAGTCCACTTTATCATAAATTGCATCGCACTTACAGAAGAAGGAATTCACGTGCTAAGCCAAGACTATTTGCTATAAGCTTGAAAACTCTCGAATTTCAAATTGTCAGCTTTACTTCACATCACAAATGAAGAATTGCAGCGACACAACTTTACCAGCAAATGCACTCATACCAGATGATGTAGCTAAGTCATTGCTTCAGCCTCCCTACAATTCATGAAATCCTCCATTGTCTCAACATGCACTTATATTGAGACCCACTCGAAAAAGAAGCAGCAGCGACTATGACATTTCCAAAACTAATCAAACCAAATTCATAACTCATAAGGACTCCTGGATACCTCAACAATCAATTCGCTTCCCTTTCGCAGTCTTGTGGCATTGAAAGACAAGACGAAACATGAACTCACTGAAATTGGCAATACAAGACATGACTTGCTTACACTGATGCAAAACATACGGATAGAACATCCGAACATGAGGCGTACATTTACCCCTTGTACACATCTTCATGCTTTAATGCTACCACGAATTGTCAGACAAAGACCACTTTCAATTACGTTACATACTCGAGTAAAATATTCGAGGACACTGCGTGTAATCACACTTACAGTTTGAGTCCTCTGTACGATCACCGCCCTATCGCCGGAGTCCTGCGAGACCAAGACATTCTGCCTCAAGCTCTTCCACGTCCCTCCTTCGACAGCCGATTTCGCCTCCACGAGTCCGCGCACGATCACGAGCTCCTCCGTTCCCGGCCGGCTTGACGAATCGGACTCCGAATCGGAACCGCCTTCGACGGAGAGCACGGACCGGAGGTCGGAGACTCGGGCCGACGGGGCGTCCCGGAGCTTGCGGAGAGCGGAGGAGCTGGAGGTGAACTTGACGATCGCGCGGACGGCGGCGTAAGCGAGGGTCAGGCCCAGGACGGCGCCGTCGAACGAGAGGGCGAAGTTGGAGAGGAGAGAGACTATGGCTTGCTCGTGCGAGGACATGGCGCGGTTTCGGGGAATTAGGTGGCGGTGGTGGTGGTGTTTCTAGCCGGTCACATGTGAGCGGAGCGCGGTGGTGGCGGGTGCGATCGGAGCTGAGGCGGTGGCGCGTGGGGGCGGCGGGAATGGCTCTCGGCGGTGGCGAAGAAAGACGCGCTGCGACAATAAAAATATCTGACACTCGACGATGACGGTTCATACCGGGAGAATGAAACTGATAATTGGGCTGATGGGCCGATACTGGGCCCTTTGATCGGCCCAAATACAAATTGGGCCAAGCCCAAATTGGGACCATCATAGCTTTGTGACCCGTCTCCACGTTAGAAGAGCTAAATTGATTTTCAGGTTGCGTTCTGTCTGGTCAAAGCCAAAGCAAAATGAATCATTTCGAATTTTATCACATTCATTTGCAGTTTTTTAGGAAATTGATGGAAAGATTCACAGTCAATTTGAAGGCCAACATCTACCTAAGTTAGATTAATGTCTGATCTCAAGCTCTAAAGTTCAAAAGAAATAGTCAGGAACTGATAATAAGAGATAGATACAACTTAGAAACGCTTTAAGATCGGAGAGCTCTATTGCAAACTTCTCAATGTATTGATAGGATAGAAATTGAGCTTTGCTCAAATAAATTATTGTTGATAATACTATAATAATGGAATTAATAATGACATTACATGTATTTCAACCATCGAAGGAGCAAATTAGAACAAGGGGTATTACTGGTCGAGGGAATTTTCCTCCAGACGAGAGAAACTATAGGCTATTATTTTTGGCCGAATATTACATGCTAATTTGTAGGTGAATATTTTGTAAAAAATTCTTCATGTTTTGGACTTTCTCCTTGTTTTTAACGAATGTAAAGGGTAATTTATGAACTCTAAGATAGCTTTTGCATTTATAAATATGTATGAACGTAAATGTAATTTAACGGCGGTGAAACTAATTTTACCAACACAAAATACTACTTATGAACATTGTTTTGCTTTTATGACACTCCGATGAGACTATGTTAGCAATTTACTAATAACGAGTATAATATTAATTAAGATCACCAAGGATTAGCAGTCACTCAATTTACCAATTACAAGGGAAATTACTACGTTAAAGTTGAATTGCATTTTCTGTGCTAAATCAGTGCTTCGTGCTGCATTATAGTTTCTTTAGCGAGTAACTGCCACAAATCAAATCAAATCAAATAAAACAAATCTGCCATATTATTTATTGTGGAGGCAAATTTGGAACAACGGGGAAAGGGAGACTAAATACCCGTTAGAAGCCCTCCTCTCTCTCTGCGGCCAAAATAAAGATACAAAAACCCTCACGCACCATCACATCATTTCTTCTTCTTTGTTTGCGTATTTCCTTTTCCTCTCTTGACGGAGCTAGATTCGGCTCGATTGGAGAGGGCAGAACCATTGCAAGCTCCGCCTGTAGCCGATGATCGGCAACCGGATGCCCCAATGTTGGGGCACAGAGAGACATAGAGGAGTGGGGCTTTGGTCGAGACTCGTCGACTGGGTCACCCGTGGCGGCGGCGAGGGGCAAGCGCTGGGTTGATCACCGGTTGAGGTGGTTTGTTGTAACATGACGATGATGCTGCCGTTTGTGTAAATCTCGTTGTAAGAACTTAAAATCTTCGTTCTACTCAATATGAAATCTTCATTCTACTCAATATGTATATACTTGTGACTATTAGTTTTTCCTTACATTAATTTGAACAAGACTTGCTATTTTTGAGACTTCTTTTGGAATTCATGTAGTATTGTATATCCCACAATTTTCCCGAACCTATCTGTTAATGTGGTAATGAGCAGTACTTTCTCTCTATTTTATAGAAGACTTTTGTTTTTTCCTTTCTCCATATTGACGTCTTGATTTTAAGTTTTCTGTCAAAGAGTAACCTGATTTGAAGTTTCCATTAAATTTAGTTTTCAAACTTGCCGTGACGGAATTTATACTCCTTTCTCTGATGTGTACAAGACCTATTATTTTTCAAATAATTTTGGGGTTTTGAATTTGCTTTTAAAAAACATGCATATTATGATTGATTATCCCACAAATTTGTTAAACCTATTTGTCGATGGCTGTTTATGAGCAGTAATTTTTTGGACAAATCTCTATTTTTCTCCAGACAAAAATGTTAAGAATTTTTTTTGTACGTTGGTTATTAATCTCTTGCTTCAATCTACTTTCTTTGAGAATAACTTGATTTGTTTGGCAGAGTTTTGCGGCTTTTTAACCTGTTTGTTGATCTTTTGTAACACACACATATTGACGAAATATATAAAGAGATTGATATGTGTCATGAGTCGATCGATCTAGCGTTCCTTTACCCGTGTAGCCTTAGGAATTTCTTTCTAAGTCAGACTTTTCACACTCACTCACAAGAATCTTTAGAGAGAGAAACTCTAGAGAAAAGCTCTGGATTGTATTTCACTTGAGAATGAGATTTGCAAATGAGGAGATGAGACCCCTTTATATACAAATGCATGAATGATTGTATCCGTAGATCTCTTGTCGATTTAATGGTGGAGATCGCACGTCTCTATCCCTAATCAAATGCCACCTCTCTATTGGCCAATAGATTTACAAGAAAAAGGTACAATTACAATAATGTCCACCCCTAGGAGTATTCTAGAATATATTAAGAAAACTCTAGGACTCAGTATCCTAGAGGCCTGCCCGTTCGTTCATGGATTAATCACGGTCCTTCGTTCAGAACCCTCGTGAACGATCCAATTCTCTTAGTTGTGACATTCTCCCCCACCCATTCAGGCGATACCCTCGTCGTGTCTTTGACATGGAATACATCGATATATTTCTTGAATTGCCAAAGAGTTTCTTTGGGCTCCCCACTTGCTTCACTCTTCGAAAGACCTTTTCATTGGATCAAATACTCTCACTTTGGCGCACGATATCGCTTCCGTATGACTCGATCCGCCATGATGAAGTCGACGTCTCAATCATAGGAGGTTTTTGCCTCAAGCGGCACCTATTGCGACTCCCCTCGATCCAGATCTTCTTCGTTTACATGGAAACGTCTAAGCATACTCACACGGAATACCGAATGTACCTTAAGTTTTGGTGGAAGTTCTAGCTTGTATGCGACATTCTCGACTCGTTGCCGCACTCGGAATGGCCCCTCATAATGACGAATATGCCCTTTGTGTACATCCTTGTATCAAAGAACTAGGTGTAGCTTGGCCAACACCAAGTCCCAAACTTGGAACTCCACGATCTGTCGCTTCTTGACATGTCCGTGGCAAGTCCGCCTGCTTATGCTACTCCTTTGTGAACTTGAAAGCGGAGGGACTACTCCCCTTATAGCCCATCATAACCATACTCAGGGTGAGTGGTTGTTGCCCTATCATGATCTTGAACGGACTTTGGTTCGTGGACTCGCTCCATTGAAGATTGTAAGAAAACTAGGCTATGTCGATCAACTTCGTCCAATTCACCTATGTCGTACTCACGTAGTGCCGGAGGTACAACTCCAAGAGTGCATTAACCTGCTCCATCTGATCATCGGTTTGGAGATGCACACTCGTGTAGAAATTGGGGTCTGACCCTAGTAATTTAAAAAGCTCGGTCCGAAACTTACCCGTGAATCAAGAATCGCGATCACTCACGATCGTTGGTGGCACTCCCCAGTATTTGACGATGTGCTTCAAGAATAGCCTGGCCGCCTATTCGGCTAGACAATCTTTTGATGCGGGCACAAATGTCGCATACTTGGAAAACTGATCCACCATGACCAAGAGAGTCCGACACCCTTCATACTTAGACAAATTCACAATGAAGTCCATGGATACACTCTCCCAGGAACGCTTCGGGATAGTAAATGGCTCTAAAAGTCCCATCGACAACCGTTGCTCTAGCTTGTCTTGTTGGCATGCGAGACATGTCCGAACATAGGCCTCGACATCGTCACGCAAGTGTGGTTAATAGTACCGATCCTCCACAAGTACCATGATGCAGTGAATCCTCAGATGACCTGTCCACTTAGAATCACGGTACTCGTGTAGGACTTCCATCCTTAGCTTTCCATGCATGGAGTGGCACATACAATCGCCGTCCCTTGGTGTAAAGCAAGTCGTCTTCACACCAAAATTGCCGAGTTTTGCCCTCCCGTGCATACTTAAGGAGCGCCTTGGTGGTTGGATCATGTTGCAACCTCTCCTTATCCGCTCGGTCCATGGATTCTTGGGACGACTGATGGGCACCAGCTCCATCTTTCGACTAAGTGTGTCGGCCACGGAGTTCGCCTTCCCAGACTTGTACTCAAGTACATAATTGAACTCTGCCAAAAAGTCTTGCCATCGAACTTGCTTTGAACTTAACTTCTTTTGAGTCTGGAAATAGCTTATGGCCACATTGTTTGTCCTCACGACGAACTGGGATCCCAAGAGATAATGCCTCAATGTATGAAGGCAATGCACCACCGCGATCATTTCCTTCTCTTGAACCGTATACCGTTGTTCGGTATCATTTAGCTTCCTTGATTCAAACGCCATCGGATGTACATCCTACATAAGGATACTACCGATAGCATAATCAGAAGCATCGGTCTCTACCTTGTAAAGTTTGGTATGATCGGGCAGCATGAGCATCGGCTCCCTAATCATGGCTTGCTTCAATCAATCAAACGCCTTTTGGCATTGGGCCGTCCACTCCCACAACTTCTCCTTCTTCAACATATCCGTGAGTGGCACGATGATACTCGAATATCCTCGGACGCACCATTGATAATAGTTGGTGAGGCCAAGGAATGATATGCTGATATTATAGTAGAATGATTGTGGAGTGATGTCTATAATTTTGGGTGATAATTTGATCTTGATTTTGTAATGATTATTATATTTTGGGCGATTATTTGGGATTGATGTTTGGCAAATTTCATAGATGAAATTAATTGAGGTGAATATATGCTAGTGTCATGAAACTACGAAGAAATACAGAGCAGAATAATTTTGAGGTTGCTGCTAGTGTCCTGTTTTCTTAAGTTTTGATATCGAGTCAGTTCCCTCAAGAACTTCGAGGTTGATGTTTTGCAACTTAGGGGACAATTTTACTTAAGGGGCAAAATGATTGTTGGAGTATTGATTTCTATGACTTTAGAAGGTGAGTTTATGAGTAATGATTATGTAATTTTGGGTGATTATTTGAGCTTGACGTCAGAATGATTTTTATTATTTTGGGTTGACTGTTTCACATTGATGTTTGTTGACACCTAAATTTTGGCGCATCATTTAGTGTTAATTGCATAGAAAATTAGGGATTAAAATTTTAACCCATAAATAAAAATATTAAAATTGCATAGCATATAGTTTAGGATCATATAGATTAATTGCATTCCGCATCAGATCGGCGGTGGCAAGCGAGCTTAAAATTTATCACGTAAATCGAGCTCGGGCATCGAACGAAACTTAGCTCACTCGGAAGACGGGGGCCGAAAATCACACGCAAAAATGGCTTGGTTGTTTTACTTTGAGCTTAAATTAGCCCATTAAGCTTAATTAAAGAAAAACCCAAATTAATTCAGCCCACTTAGAATTAAGCCTAAGCCCAAGCCTAAGCCCATTAAGACTAGAAAGCCCGGCTAATTAACCTAGGGTTGCGATATAAATACCTGTTTATGCTTCATAATCAAGAGGGGGGTTCTCACAATTTCAGATCAGAATTTTTTTAGAGAGACACACAAGTGAATCACTTGAGAAAAGGTGAGAAAGAGAGAGAGAGAGATCGGCACCGTCCGCACCACACGCCTCTGCCGCCGCCGCTACACCGGTGAAGTCGCTGCTCCCCGCCACGCACTGCTGCCTCCCGCCGTGCGCCACCGTCGTTGCGCTGCTGCTCCCCGCCGCGTGCCACCGCTGCTGCACGCCTGCCGCCGCGCATCCCCCGCCGCACGCCGACGCCGTTGCCCAGACCGATCCGCCGCTGTGCTCCGCCCAGAAGTCGCTGCCCCGCCATCGCACGCCGCTGCCCGGAGCCGTGCTGACGCTTGGACGCCATCGCACGCCACTGCCCGGAGTCGCGCTGACGCCTGGACGCCACCACCGTGCCCGACGCCACTGTCCCGACACCACACCGACGCTGTTTCCGTCGGTGAAGTCGCTGCCCCGCCGTTGCACGTCCCTGCCCGGAGCCGCATCACGCCCGACGCCGCTCGTGTGCCGCCGCCTGGACAATCCTGCCGTCGCTGCACACCTGCATCGCCGCTGTCCGGACAGCCGCACTGTTGTCCCCGCTGTGTCACCTCCGCGAGCCGCCACCGCGAGTCGCCGCCGCTCCCGACATCGCGCCGCCGTTCCCGACGCACCGCCGGTTACCATCCCGATTCGCAATCCCGATCCGCTACAAATTCAAATTTGGAAATAAATCTGCAAATCAGGTAATTATCCTATCCTGATTTGATTTGAATATTTTATTGCCTAATTTGTACTTATTGATATCTAATTTTGTATATTTGAATAATAAGCAATATCTCACTTAGGATTTATTTCCTTTTTTTTGAAATCTTAGATATTTATTTCTTATTAAATTTGGATAGAATTTAGAATTTTCAAAATCCTTTGAATATATCCAAGATATTTAAGATATCAGAATTTTTCAAAATGTGATCGATTAGGAAAATTTCCTAATCCCCAACCGCACACATGGAAATAAATCTATCTATTAGGCTTTAGATAGAATTATTTCCATAGCGGGTATTTCGAATTTTAGGGTCGATCTGTCAGGCTTCAGATTGAAACTTAATTCGAAAGATTTCGCGGTTATATTTTTTTTACTTGATTTTAATTTCGAATTTCATAAAAAAAATACAAAAAATTGCTTTAGAATAAGTTAATTTCTTTAGTTTAAAATTGCATGTTTAGATAATTGGCATTTTTAATTTCGAATTTCATTAAAAAAATAAAAAAAATACAAAAAAAATAATAATGTGCCCGTCATTAGAAATAGGTCACGTCGTCGCATGGCATATAGTTTGCATGTTAGGTTGCATTAATCGCATGTCAATTTTTGCACGTCATTACATATAGGTTAGCTTTCATTTAAATAAGTAAAAATCAAAAGGAAATTTCTGCACCTTTGAACGCTAAGTCAGGATTTATCAAAATTGTCAAATTGAGTATTTTTCTCGAAATTGGTACCGAAAGGGCGTTAGGGAATCTAGCGTAACCAAGTCCCCGAATTTATGATTTCTGGTTCGTAGAAATAAAATAGTACTCCCGCTATTTTATTTAGGTTTCTAATCAACCTACCCTAAATGATTAGTGGCGACTCCGTTGAAAATATTTGCATGCTCACAATTGGACCTAAGTTGCGATTTGGTAGAGTTTGGGAGAACTCGAGCTAGGTCAGTTAATTTAATTGATCTAGTAATCCATTAGCCTAAGATCGACACTCGATTTTTTTTAGGTCGCGACAGCTTGGCGACTCCGCTGGGGAAAAAACTTGAATTTTTTTAAAAATTTAAGGAGGACTTAGGCCAAAAAAAAATTTCATGGAAAAAACCACTCGATTTGACAAAATTTGATCGAATTCTTATTCTTAGGTGTTAAATGGTTTTGCAGGATGGGAGTTATAAGGGGAGTAGTGATTGGCTAACCCTTTGTTTTGCAGACTTGGTGGAGTGGAATTGTGATTTAATTTTTGCATTATTGAAGCGGTGTTTGCATATAATTGTTGTGCATGATTTACAGTATTCACACTACACCACACACAACCTGTGACCGGACTTGGGTTACACCCATAGTTCTAAGATGGTATTTAGATGGTTCTTTAACCTTGGTAGTAAGACCTCGTTAAAGGTTATCCCATTTGGATCCCGAAAATTTTTCAAAAAAATGGCTCAAGGGTCGTCCTCATGCACGTGAGGCTACTACGCATGGAGGTTCCCCTTGTCGACCGAATCAAGCCGAAGTGATTGGACCCGACTAGTCATGACTATTGTATGCGAGGCTGCGGCTAGTCATGATGAGTGTGCGCGAGGCTGCGACATGTCGTTCCATTCATCACTTCATTTTGCAAAAACCTTTAGGGTAGATAGATTAAGGTTTAAACTCACGATTCATATGCATGTCTCTGTGATTGACATTCTCTCCCCAAGGATGGTAATTTCTTGAGCTTTATCTTTAGTTTTCTTCATCTTATTTTGGGTCGGTCCATGATTTAGGTTGAGTCATTTGGCACGTGGTCTATATAAGAATAGGTCGCCTCGATATCCGTTTCGTGCCTACTCCGAAGCTAGAGCTCAAGAAGTTATGGAGCCAGTTGAAGCCAGATGGTCAGCAGTACGTTCTCAAGCACATTGGATTCATGCTACCAATCCTAGACATAGATGTTCAGAGCGGAATCATGCAGGCACTCGCTCATTTTTGGTGCCCTGAGACGACCACATTTGTATTGGGCGGTAAGTTCGAGCTCACACCGACTCTGGAAGAATACAGTTTTGCCATTGGGAAATCAATTGAGTTAAATATAGTCGAACCACCCATTAAGGTAGATCCTGTGGTAGTGCTCGCTGAATTTTTGAATTTGACCAAAAAGGAAATTGAAAAAGTGTTAAAGGGTAATTGTCAAGCATGCCCGCTATCTTTTCTTATTGAATGTTTTGAAAATAACTCCGTCCTCATGAGGTCTAAGATTTTTATCTTAACTTTTTTCGGACTCATCATTTTTCCATTCCGTCAAAATCCTATTGATCCCGTCATAGCCTGGACGGTAAAATTAATATGTGGTGGAGTTAGTTTTATAAACGCAATTCTAGCAGAGACTTTCATATCTCTGACACGATTTAAAAAAGGAAAAGATAGAATTTTTCGAGCCCCGATTGAGCTTTAACAAATATGGTTTTTCTCACACCTTTCTCAATTCGGGGAAAATATGACTGTATTTGAAATGAACATGACTGATAATCCTATTTTAAGGTTCAAACAAATACAAGATCAAACTAAGAGTTTACATTATACACAATGGGTCTATCTGTTCAAGGATCCAAGCTCTAAGATTTTCCTTTGGCAAGCTGTATGATTTCGGGAGGTTGATGCTCGACTATACCATGGTGATCAGAAGCCCGTACCTTTGATGGGCATTTATGGGGCAACCTGCTATCAGCCCCTTCGAGTTACACGTCAGTTTCGAGTTCTGCAGGACGTCCCACCTCCACTCGGACCCCATGAATTTCAAGTCCAGTTTGAGAAGGGCGAGTCCTACAGAGTTGAGCTTAGGCGTCATTCCGACGCTTGGCAGAATTGTTCTACTCAGAAGCTGATTTGGCCTGCGGATGAGCCCATCGAAAGGATGAAGAGTCACTTTGCCACGGCCCAGTATATTCAGCATCATACCATCCCGACTGAGATACTCCCGAAGATCCCGATCGTGACAGTACGGCACACTCTTCATACTCAAATCAAAATCAGTGAAGAAAAGGCGATGAAGGCCCAGGACAAGGCAGATGCTCTGGCTGAAGAGAATGCACGACTGCGACGTGCCTTGAAGGCCCATTCGTCTATAGATCACGTGGCCTCTAAAAAGAGGAAGACCGTCTGATTTCTTGTTTAGTTTAGGAAATTTTTCTTTCTTTTTAGGAGGAAATGCTAGCTTACTATTAATGTTTTCTGTAATAAATGTCGTTTCTGAACGATTTTTATAAGAATTCTTTTCAGACACCTTCCATCTTGGGCAATTCAATGAAAAGTATTAAGTTATAATTTGTAAATTTTGGAATTAGTCCAGGTTTCTATTGAATAAAGCAATTTGGAATTTCGAGATTTATTGGACGAATCGATCTTTCGAAAGAAATTTCATCTTGAGGGTCTAGAGGATGTCATGGACCGACTCGTTATTCTTACTCGTTGTATTTATTCCATCGTTACTTTTGCAGGTAATTTGCCACGGATCCCCCTCATCCTCATAATACTCGATCGGTGACCAAAAGAAGGATGGCCAATCAAGCTGAGATTGCGGCCATGATTGACGAAAAGCTGAAAGAACACATGAACATAATCAATGAGCAGATCGCGGCTGCCATGTCCAAAATGATGAGTGATCTCATGGCCAAGCAGCAGCAGATCAATGCTGCCTCTTAATTGGAGATTCCACCTCCAGCCCGTCAAGGCCTTCGCCTTGACAAAACTCCTGCAGTGAACATTAATCCCACCCTTCAACTGGATGATGTCATTCTGACTGATACTTGTCGCGACCTAAAAAAAAATTTCTTTCTCAGGCTAATGGATTATTAGGACTAAACCTAACTCGAGCCCTCCCAAGCCCTACCAATTCGCAATTTAGGGTTTAAGTTTTTAACATGCAAGTGTTTTCATGCTCGGAGTCGCCACTAATCTATTTGTGGTAGGTCGATTAGAAACCTAAATAAAACATAGGGAGATATGTTTTTATTCCTACGAACCAGAGATTCTAAGCCCGGGGACTTGATTACGCTAGATCTAGTCTAACGCCCTTTCGGTACCTTTTCTTTTCAAAAAAAATGTTTTGGCAAGCAATTTGGATCCATTTTAACTTAGTCACTAGCATGTGAGGTGTTCATGCGGGTGCGCAAACCACCAAAGTAACACCCAATAAAGCATTGAATAAATTGCAAGTTTGAGAAAAATTACTTACCTCGAAGCAACGTAAGCATCTGCATTGTTAGCTAGAAAATCACATCAACAACCTAATATGATTTCTAATTAACAAGGAATTCACTCAATTTTTGGATTTTCTCTTATTTAAATGAAGCCTAATCTACATGTAATGACGTGCAAAAATGACATGCAAGTAACGCAACCTATCATGCAAACTATATGTCATGCGACGACGTGACCTAATTCTAATGACGGGCAAATGATTTATTTTTGGTATTTTCTAATGAAATTCGGAATAAAAATATGCCTAAATTAACATGCAACTTATGATGACTTAACATATCCTAACATGACTTATTTTTGAAGTTTTTTGTTAAAATTCGAAATAATAAATTACTTAAATTAAGAATGCAATCTATCCTAATCTACCATAAAACAATTCATTCTTTTTTAGAGTTTTCATGAAAATTCGGAATTAAAAAAATAACCTAAATAATCTATTAAGATTAGAAAATTAATTAATTTAAACTAGGGAATAGATTATCTCAAGTCCTAATTTAAATTAAATAATTACTCTATCGTCTAGATACATTTAGGATTCCTAAACATGCAAAATTCAAATTCAAATCATAACTGATATTTTTTGAATTTTCTTTTTTATTTGAAAAGGAAAAACAATTTAAACAAAGATAGCATCCACATTTAAAACAACCACGCAATCCGCAAAATTCGTTTCAAACTTGGATTAGGCACAAAAATCGAACTATCAGTCATATCTATAGGGTTATAGATATTGACGGAAAGTCGATCGTTCAAATTTGGAAAGCAGATAAAAATCATTATCGTATCCAAGGGATTATGGATAGGATAATGATTTTCCGTATCGCCACGTATCATACCTTAGGGATAAGGTCGGATAGTTGTCCAGATACGTTGCTGAATTAGGAAAGATTCCTAATTTTGAATATTTTTAAATATTGCGAACAAGGCAAACATTATCCTAAGATATCTAGCAATCCACGCAATATTCACAGAATATTCAAACATCCAAAAATTAAGAAACGAAATATTCTAAAAATATTGGATAATGTTCAATTACCTAATTTGCGGATAATTTCCAAATTCGAACTTGCGGATCGGGATGAGCGGCGAATGGCGGACCGGCGGCACGGTGTCGGGGCGACGGCGACTCGCGGTGGTGACCCGGCGGGGAACGGCAGCGGGCGCGGCAGCGGGCGCGGGAGCGGGCGCGGCAGCGGGCGCGGGCGCGGGAGCGGGCGCGGCAGCGGGCGCGGGCGCGGGAGCGGGCGCGGCAGCGGGCGCGGCAGCGGGCGCGTCGCGCGAGGTCTTCCTCCTCTTTCTCTCTTTCTCACTCTCACACTCTAAAAATTTTCTGATCTGAAAATTGTGTGTCCCCCCTCTAAAATTCTGACCTAATGAATGTATATATAGTATTAATCTAGGTCAATTAGATGGGCTTTCTAGTCCTAATAGGCTTAGGCTTGGGCTTTAATTTAAATGGGCTGAATTAATTAATGATAATGGGCTGAATTAATTAACGACAATGGGCTGAATTAAGTTCAAATTAAAACAACCGAGCCCGTTTGACTTATAATTCCCGGCCTTTACATTTCAAGCGAGCCGAGTCCCATTCGATGAAATTTAAGCTCGTTCATTCACCGCCGGTCCGATGCAAAAATGCAATGAATTTAAACTATATGTTATGCAATTTAAATATTTTTGTTTAGGGGTTAAAAATTTAATCCCTAATTTTCTATGCAAATTACACTAAATGATGCGCCAAAATTTAGGTGTCAACAGCTGCCCCTCTTTGAAGGTGAGCTCGTAGAGGTTGCATTCAAAGACTAAATGATACCTAAATTCCAACCATGCAAATGCAATGAATGTTGTTTTTGTCGGGATTATGGGTCCCATTTTACAATGCATTAAGAAATGATGCATGCTGACTTGCATAGAAAACATACCTGGAATTACTTACCTGACAGGAGCGAGATAATGCAATTCGAGGCACAACTTCAACTTGTATGTTGTTTTGGCAAATGTATGGGCTTAGTCCCATAGGTCTTGCCTGATATGCGTTGATGAACTTCGGTGATCTGCAGTTAAGTCAAAACACACGAAGAAAGCTCAACGTATCCAATCATCATTTGGATTCGTGAGAATAGTTCCGATCCTTACGAACTACCTATACATCTCTCTAGGTGTTTGCAAAGATTTGGTCGCTTCACTTATACCTGCTCATAAGTGAATTGCGGGGGAAATTTTTGAAATCAAGAGGATATTCTGACCTTTACATATACCTGCTCATATGCAAAGATTTGGCCGCCTCACTTATACCTGCTCATAAGTGAACTGCGGGAGAACACCTGGGGTTGAGAGAATATTCCGACCTTTACATATACCTGCTCATATGCAAAGATTTGGCCGCTTCACCTATACCTGCTCATAGGTGAGTAGCGGGGGAACATCTGACATAAAGAGAGTATTTCGACCTTTACATATACCTGCTCATATGTAAAGATTTGGCCGCCATGCCTATACCTGCTCATAGTCATGTAACGGGGGAATACCTGAAATTTGGGGAAAATATTCCGACCTTTACATATACCTACTCATATGTAAAGATTTAGCCGCCATGCCTATACCTGCTCATAGTCATGTAACGGGGGAATCTTCTCGAGATTGTATGAAAATCTGTGATTTGATGAACAAAGGGGCTAGCCCAAGTGTTCAAGAGTTCCTTGACAAAGTACCTGGATATCATCAGAAGTACCTGAAAAGGTTTGATCAATAGACACCTGAACACAATCAAAGGCATCTAGAGATTGCAAAAAAATGATCAAATGTGGGACCTGACAATTGCTTGAACAGGTCAGGGATACCTAGATAATCATAGACATCCTAGGGATAGAGATATACTTACCTGGTGACATCTCCAACTCTGAAGGTGTGTCTCCTGTTAGACACGATTTTATGTAATATGCATTCGCACACTGTCAAGAATACATATACACATGAACTATAATTTCAACTGATTTTCATGCATGATGGTTTTGTCAAATCAGCATTACAAACTTCGCTGGGGAAAAATCATGACAAGACAATCCAAACTCACAAGCGGGTATCTTGAAAATGTCGAATGAGGGACTTCCGGTCCAAAAGGGGTTTTACTCACTCTCATCGAAAAAGGCTGATTTATTGAGGATCGCTCCATCTCGCTATCATCATGTCAACAAGGGTCCGAGTATTCTCGCAAACGGTACAACTTTACCAATCTGAGAGGTCTTTGTTAGGACCGTAACATGGGCTTGGTCAATGGCTTAGCAAAAGAGACTCTTCGAGTCGAGGCTATTGAAAGAAAATACTCTGCAATTGTCTTTGGGTTTACAAGTCAAGAACCTACAAAATGAGATAGAAATGGACTTGCTCGCACTTCTTCGAGCTAAGCTTATAAACATCAGAAACTCTACGTTAGTTCAAGTGCCCTAATCTGAAGAGACTTTGCAAGGGACGTAACGCAGGCTAGGCTCATGGGTTGAGAAATGAATGGATCATAAGGCTCAAAATGCGTATAATTGGGGTGAGAGTTGGTGATCATCTCGGCATCGTCACCGGTCTTCTTCTTCATCAGAGATTGTCTTCTCAGTAGATGCTCCATTGGCTTCGAGAGTTCATCACTTGACTCCTTAAGACTCTGGCTACTTTTGTGACTTTGACACATCTCAACATTTTCTAAAGTCGTCACTTTTCTCCATTTTTTCTTCTTCTTTTCTTTTCTTTCACGGGCATTGGCCTTGCTTTTACCAGGCACACTGCTTTTTCATGCCCTCTAGTTTTTTTTTTTTTACTTTTGACACAAACTGTCTACAATGCATATATTGGCCAATCACACTTTGGCTTGTTTTGACCGAATGACTAACATTTGGACTCTCAGGGTCTTCGTCTTTTATCGGCGCTCCGGATATGCTGCCTAAACAATGATAACTTTTGCCTTGCCCCAGCGTGGGGGATGATCACCAACTGGGTTTAAGAAATGAATTTGCAGGCTCAATTGGGCTTAACAAAGGATAAAGTATGTATAGGATAGAGAAAGAAATGCTCTTCGTCATCCTAAGGCACTTGAACTTTACGTGAATTCATCTGAAAAACAACATTCGAAGATTGATGCAAGTGAGAGCATGAAAATTTCTACTCATTTTTCACCTTATGACGCTGACTTACCTCCAGTTTGCCCCGATATGGGGTGGTTCTTGACAGGGGTAATTTGAATGAATTTCTCCAAGTGTTTAGGCTCAAAGTGGCGAAACAATGGATAACCTGTAGTGTTTGGGATAGAGAAATGAACTGCCTCTCGTCATTTCAGTTGCCGTACCTTTTGCAAGATAACCCTTTACCTTGCAGACACGGAATTTTTCACTCAATTCACTGGGGATTAGTTCACGGGACTGTGTATAGGATATGGCTTGCCTTTCATCATCCCGATGTATCTCATTCAACACATTCAATTCATTCCACATGAGTTATGAGATTGTCCAAATAGATTTCCCCTTTTGAAATCGATACAGGTTGATAAATAATCATGCAGAAATTAAAGCCAATGCAAACATTTTAACTTGAAATTGATCGAAACCATTTATTCATAAATGCAATATTTGCAATTCAGAGTATAAAACCATTTGAAAACTTTTGCTGCAAAATGTTAAACTCTATCAGGGATAATAGATCTTCACAGCATCAGAATTAACAGGAGTGGAGAACTCACGACCATCCATTTCCGCGAGAATCAGGGCACCTCCGGGAAGCACCTTTTTAACCACATATGGACCAATGTAGTTTGGGGCAAATTTTCCTCCAGGAACAGGAAAGACTGGCAGTACCTTCCTTAGGACTAGATCATTTACCTTGAAGTGTCTCGGACGCACCTTTTGATTGAAGGATCTAGCTATCCTTTGCTGATAGGTTTGACCGTGGCAAATGGCTCTCAATCGCTTCTCATCAATTAGGTTCAACTGCTCATGCCTTTGTCGCATCCATTCCGCCTCGGACAACTCCACTCGAGACAAGACTCGCAAGGAAGGGATCTCTACTTCGACGGGTAGGACTGCTTCCATGCCATACACCAAGGAAAAAGGGGTTGCTCCGACAGAGGTTCGGATCGAAGTCCGATATGCCATTAGTGCGAATGGTAACCTTTCATGCCAGTCACGATAGTTTTCAGCTGTTTTGGCCAAGATCTTCTTGATGTTCTTGTTAGCGGCTTCAACTGCTCCATTCATCTGTGGACGGTAAGGAGATGAATTCAGGTGCCGGATTTTGAACTCGTTGAACAATTGATCAATGAACTTGTTGTTCAAATTTGTCCCATTGTCAGTGACATAGCGAGCGACTATGTCTCGCCTGATGAATTTTACAACATTCTTTGCAGTGACGTTTGCATAAGATGACGCCTCAATCCACTTAGAGAAATAGTCAATCGCGACCAAGATAAATCGGTGTCCATTTGATGCCTTGGGATTAATCGGGCCAATCACATCGATGCCCCACATTGAAAAGGGCCATGGCTCAGACTGCTGATGTAATTCCGTCGGGGGAACATTTATTTTATCCCCATGAACCTGACAGCGATGACATCTTCGAACATGTTGGATGCAGTCACTCTCAAGACTGAGCCAATAATAACCCAACCTCATAATCTTCTTAGCTAACATGTGGCCATTCATGTGTGGACCACATATCCCCTCGTGTACTTCTTGTATGATTCTGGTAGCTTCAGCCGCATCCACACATCTCAATAGGATTGAATCATATGATCTTTTGTACAGCTTCTCACCACTAACAAAGAATTTTGAAGCCATTTTCATTATGTATTTCCTGTCGGCCGGGGTGCTTCCCTCAGGAAATTCTTGTCTCTGGATGTAACTCATGATATCATAATACCATGGCTTTTCGTCAGGTTCTCTGGTCACAACCATACAGTAGGCCGGTTTTGTCAGGACTTCAATCTTCAAGGGTTCTATCTCTAACCCATCAATCACTTGCAACATGGATGATAACGTAGCTAGCGCATCAGCAAACTGATTATGAGACCTCGATAAGTACTCAAAAGAGATATCTTCGAATTCTTTTATGATTTCTTCGAGGTATTCATGGTACGGCACTAGTTTGGTATCTCTCGTCTTCCACTCTCCCACAGTTTGAAGAATAATCAAAGCAGAATCACCAAACACTTTTAACTTGGTTATTCCCATTTCCACTGCGGCTTGGAGTCCGAGGATGCAAGCTTCGTACTCGGCTATGTTGTTGGTACAGGGGAACACCAACTTTGCTGCTACTGGATAATGTTGCCCATCTGGGGATATTAATACTGCCCCAGTGCCAGAACCGGCCAGGTTTACAGCTCCATCGAAAAACATGGTCCACATGTCTTCCTTTATTACCAAAATGCGATCTTCTAGAGAATATCTATCATCATCAGGGACTCCAGGATTTTCAGCTAACACATCAGCAATTACTCGACCTTTAACTGACTTTTGCGGCTTCATCTGGACATCAAACTCTGAAATTAAAATCTGCCACTTGGCTAATTTCCCTACCAAAGCTGGCTGATCAAGTAAATACTTAATGGGATCATTCTCAGTCACCAGCAAAGTCTGGTGATGCAATGTATATTGTCGCAGCCTATGGAGCACCCATACTAGCGCAGCGCAAGTCTTCTCGGCTTCAGAATAATTCAACTCCGAGACGGTGAACTTCTTGCTTAGGTAATAAATGGCTCGCTCTTTTCCATCTTCAGGACTTTTCTGGGCTAGCATCGCACCTAAAGACTCACTATGAATTGTGAGGTAAAGGATCAAAGGCTGGCCCGGCATTGGTGGGACTAGCACTGGTGGTTTCATCAGGTATTGCTTTAGTTCATTAAACGCTTCCCGACAATCATCGTCCCATTTCACTTGAGCATTCTTCCTTAGAAGTTTGAAGAATGGCTTAGCAGTTTCGGAGAGCTGAGAAATAAAACGGGCTATGTAGTTCAATCTACCCAGGAGGCTTCGCACTTCTTTCACGGTCGATGGGGGTTGTAACTCACATATAGCCTTTACTTTGGAGGGGTCAATTTCAATGCCTTTACTGCTTACTATGAACCCAAGTAATTTACCCGAGGTTGCTCCGAATACGCACTTTGCTGGATTGAGACGGAGCTTAAACTCACGGAGCCTCTCGAATAATTTCTTCAAAGTATCGACGTGACTCTTCCCAGGTCGAGACTTGGCGATCATGTCATCGACATAAACCTCAATCTCCTTATGCATCATATCATGGAAGAGTGTCACCATTGCCCGTTGATATGTTGCCCCGGCATTTTTAAGGCCGAAGGGCATGACCTTATAGTGGAATGTCCCCCAAGGAGTGATGAACGCCATTTTCTCCTTATCATCGTCCTTCATTTTTATCTGATTATAACCCGAGAAACCATCCATGAAGGAAAACAGCTCGAACCCTGCAGTACTGTCCACCAAAACGTCTATATGTGGTAATGGGAAATCGTCTTTAGGACTGGCCTTGTTTAGATCGCGATAGTCGATGCAAACCCGAACTCGACCATCCTTCTTCATGACTGGCACGATATTGGCCACCCAACTGGGGTATCGGGTGACTTCAATAAACCCTACTTTCAACAGCTTCATGACCTCCTCCTCTATCTTCTTCGAAAGCTCAGGTTTGGTTCTTCGCAACTTCTGTTTCTTGGGCGGCATGTCCGGATTAATAGGTAGACTATGCTCCACGATAGAAGGGTCTAGACCCGGCATATCGACATACGACCAGGCAAAGATATCCTGGTAATCCTTCAGCAGTTGGACCAGGCGTTTAGCTTCACCTTCGGGAAGGGTTGCCCCTATCTTCACCTCTTTGGGTTCTCCAGAATCACTCAAGTTGATGGTGATAGTTTGGTCTATCATTAGGACTTTAGGTCTTTCATGATGCTCTAGATCACGCTGGAGGTCCGAGAAATCTTCGAATTCATTGGCGTCATCAAGATCAGGTTCGGTAGCACATAATTCATCAGATTGGACCGTTCCCATACCCTTACATGTCACAAGATTGCCCCTGAAACATAAAGTAGGAGGTTCAGTAGGACAAACAGGGCTAAACAGTGTATTTTATTTCTTTTGATGATTTTATTTATTTTGAAATTCTTTTCAAAAAGGTTTTAACACGAGGAAGCATGAAGAAGCCCAGGCCTCAGAATTCTCCTTGGACTATATTTTCTTTTATCGGTTGGATATCATCACCGGGCTGGTTTGATATACCTCAACATGCCCTCAAAACGAAAATAACTTGTAATTTCATTGATTATCACAAAATAAATTACATTTATTGGAATGGAAATTGCAACAATCAAATCCTAGAAATGAAAAGTACTAAAAAGCAGCTCCCGAGACGGGGCAAGTCCTAAAAAGCAGTAAAAATTCCCGCGTAGGGGAGTGTGCGAAAAAGGTAAATGTGTTACTCTTGCGGGCCAATGCCCATTCCCTCCAACGGTCCTTCCTCGATGGCTCCAACTAAGAAATTATCGAACAGGGCAGTGATTCCCTCCATTGCATCATCAGAATCTTCTGCCAGTAGAGGTGTTGGATCATCCATACCCCCCCATCCATCCGGGACAATGTCACGGGGGTCAACATAGAAGCTCGGGGGTGCTGAGTATTTCACATAATAATCGAACTTGCCGCTTGGTTGCCCCAAAGTGTCGATCACCTCTTTCTCTTCATCAGCTTTAGGCGTGCTTACTACGTTCTCCTCCTCCCAATTAATAACCACTTCAGAGATAGTGGAAATGATGCCAGTGTGGTCAGCATAAACGATCATTCCAGCTTCTACCATTCTTGAGATTCTTTCTCTCATGATGGCAAGGGGAAGGTCCTCATTACTCGGGTAACAACCGGCTTTCACTAACTCACCGTAGACGTCAGTAGTATACACCTTAACATTCTTGATTCGACCAGCATTGAAGCTAAATATGGCATTCACATTGCCTACGTGATCAGGGAGTGGGTTACTCTGAACATTCGCCTTAGCAGGTTGAAATGAGAAAGCCTTCGTATCTAGGAGGTTTTGGATTCGGTGCTTGAGGGCATATCAATCATCGGTTGAGTGTCCCAGCTCACCCATATGATAATCACATTTCTTTGACGGGTCGAAGTTATAGAACCGCTCAGGATTGGGTCGCTTTGGCTCAGTAGTAAGCAAGCCTTTCTTCTGGAGCACTGTCAGTACTTGAGACAACGATCCGGGGAGGGGGGTAAATTGCCTCCTGTTGTTCCTCCTCTGGAAAGGTTGACGACCCGAGTTTTGTTGTTGAGCTTCTACTACTTGGATTGCTGGGGCGGAGTTAGTATTCCGTCGGCTCGGCTGGTTATAAGCCATATTCACTTCAGCTGCCGGTTCTTTCTCCTTTCTCGCACCAAATCTTCTGGTCGAGGAGGACGGTTCGACAAACCATCAATCTTTCAGCCCTATCTCAATTTGTTCACCCATGGGGATGAGCTGGTTGAAGTTGTCGGCCGGAATGGCAACCATCCGATTACGGTATTCGAACGGGAGAGTTTTCACGAACATCCTCTTTAACTCACTGTCTATGGGTTCTGGGACAACCTGAGCAGCTAAATTCCTCCATCTGATAGCATAGTCTTTGAAGGACTCAGTCTTTTTCATCTGAGCACGTTCGAGATCATCACGGGTAGGAATGATGTCCGTTATGAATCTATACTGCTTCACTGGCTTTTTTCCAAGTTTTGAGGCCATTTATCTTCTTCATGAGATACCAGCTCAAAGCAGGACCCGTCAAACTTGCTTGAAAGGCATGGATCATCAGGAGTTCGTTATCAACGTACGAAGTCATCTGTACGTGATAGAGCTGTAGGTGGGCTTTTGGACATGTGGTGCCATTGTACTTGTCGAAATCCGGCATTTTGAACTTCTTTGGGATTTTGATCTGTGAGTACAGGGACAGATCGATCGAAGGTGAATCCTGCGAACCTTCCAGCTGCTTCACTCTTTCTTCAAGTTTATTGACCCGTTCATCAGGTTTGTCTTTGTTGACGATGATCTGGACGGGGTCATCTTCTAAATCAGGAATATCGTCATCTCCGTCAACATCGACATTTTTTCTGATTTTCTGCTTCGGGACTGACGCTTCGAGGGGTGTCGAAACAGGAACCGACCGGAGAGCTTTGATCTCAGCGGACATTTGTTGCATTGCGATGACAAGTTGCTTGATCTGGTCTTCCACACCAACAACACGCTCTTGCAAGTCGGTTTGATCGGCCATTCTGGCCCTCGACCGTATACGAATGGGCGATCGTGATCGGTCCGTAGCTACCTAATTAAAAGAAATGAACCAAATAAGTATATGGTCAAGACAAGGTTGGTCCATGACACGCTTCTAGTCTTTTTTTTGTTTATTCATGACAATATTCGTGTATGGACGAGACTTTATGAAAAGTGATCTAGGAAAAGAAATATAAATGACGCCCTAGACATAACCTAGGAAATAGAAGCACCAAAAACCCTAATCATAAAATTATGAAAAACAAAAAGTGAGACTCCTTAGAAACTATGGACTGAAAACAAATTCTCTAAAACCCCTTTTTTGTAAAAGAAAGATGACGGCAAACTTTGTAGGAAAATAATTACCTATGACACATCTAGGAAAATAAAGACATAGATTGAAAATAAATTCTCTAAAAGAGCTTTCTTTCTTTCTTTCTTTCTTTTTTAAAAGGACTCAATGATTATTACTTTCAAATGTAAAACCAACCTAGACCTATCATGGACCGACCAAAGAAAATACGAAACATAAATAAATTGCTAGATAAAGGTTCAGAAATCTTACTTCACTCAGCAGAATGATGGCAATCACATAGACATGCGTATGAAACGTGAGGTTCGATTTCTACCTAGACTCTGGCTTGCAAAAGGGAGACATGAGGATTACCGAGCTAAACCAGTCATGGTGGTGGTTAGGCTGGGATTCCCCTGACTCCGGCTTAGTCAAAGAGCCGACCCGGGTTGCAAAGGGTGCAACCGTGATAGGTACTCAATGACACCATGAAAGAACTTTCGGGACCAAGAAAGGCGACCCATACCACGCGGGTGTGGTTGGGGTGTCCATTTTCTCAGTACCATCCTAAACCTGTGCCGCCCAGGTCCGGCAGCGGGTAGTGTGTGCGGTGTAGTGTAAATGCAAGGCATGCACAGCAGGTTATATCATACAGCGCTTCGTGCATAAAATAAATCATTCATCCAAACACCTCCCTGCAAAACAAGGGTTAACAATCACGCCTCCCCTTATACCTCCCATACTGCAAAAACATTTAACACCTAAAATGTTAGGGACGTACCTGGGATCCTCGCTGCCAAGCAAAAATATATTTTTTGAAAAGAAAAACTGGCCTAAGTCCACTAAGAGTTTTAACTCAAGTCCCCAGTGGAGTCGCCAAGCTGTCGCGACCTAAAAAAATTCCTTTCTCAGGCTAATGGATTATTAGGACTAAACCTAACTCGAGCCCTCCCAAGCCCTACCAATTCGCAATTTAGGGTTTAAGTTTTTAACATGCAAGTGTTTTCATGCTCGGAGTCGCCACTAATCTATTTGTGGTAGGTCGATTAGAAACCTAAATAAAACATAGGGAGATATGTTTTTATTCCTACGAACCAAAGATTCTAAGCCCGGGGACTTGATTACGCTAGATCTAGTCTAACGCCCTTTCGGTACCTTTTCTTTTCAAAAAAAATGTTTTGGCAAGCAATTTGGATCCATTTTAACTTAGTCACTAGCATGTGAGGTGTTCATGCGGGTGCGCAAACCACCAAAGTAACACCCAATAAAGCATTGAATAAATTGCAAGTTTGAGAAAAATTACTTACCTCGAAGCAACGTAAGCATCTGCATTGTTAGCTAGAAAATCACATCAACAACCTAATATGATTTCTAATTAACAAGGAATTCACTCAATTTTTGGATTTTCTCTTATTTAAATGAAGCCTAATCTACATGCAATGACGTGCAAAAATGACATGCAAGTAATGCAACCTATCATGCAAACTATATGTCATGCGACGACGTGACCTAATTCTAATGACGGGCAAATGATTTATTTTTGGTATTTTCTAATGAAATTCGGAATAAAAATATGCCTAAATTAACATGCAACTTATGATGACTTAACATATCCTAACATGACTTATTTTTGAAGTTTTTTGTTAAAATTCGAAATAATAAATTACTTAAATTAAGAATGCAATCTATCCTAATCTACCATAAAACAATTCATTCTTTTTTAGAGTTTTCATGAAAATTCGGAATTAAAAAAATAACCTAAATAATCTATTAAGATTAGAAAATTAATTAATTTAAACTAGGGAATAGATTATCTCAAGTCCTAATTTAAATTAAATAATTACTCTATCGTCTAGATACATTTAGGATTCCTAAACATGCAAAATTCAAATTCAAATCATAACTGATATTTTTTGAATTTTCTTTTTTATTTGAAAAGGAAAAACAATTTAAACAAAGATAGCATCCACATTTAAAACAACCACGCAATCCGCAAAATTCGTTTCAAACTTGGATTAGGCACAAAAATCGAACTATCAGTCATATCTATAGGGTTATAGATATTGACGGAAAGTCGATCGTTCAAATTTGGAAAGCAGATAAAAATCATTATCGTATCCAAGGGATTATGGATAGGATAATGATTTTCCGTATCGCCACGTATCATACCTTAGGGATAAGGTCGGATAGTTGTCCAGATACGTTGCTGAATTAGGAAAGATTCCTAATTTTGAATATTTTTAAATATTGCGAACAAGGCAAACATTATCCTAAGATATCTAGCAATCCACGCAATATTCACAGAATATTCAAACATCCAAAAATTAAGAAACGAAATATTCTAAAAATATTGGATAATGTTCAATTACCTAATTTGCGGATAATTTCCAAACTCGAACTTGCGGATCGGGATGAGCGGCGAACGGCGGACCGGCGGCGCAGTGTCGGGGCGACGGCGACTCGCGGTGGTGACCCGGCGGGGAACGGCAGCGGGCGCGGCAGCGGGCGCGGCAGCGGGCGCGGGCGCGGCAGCGGGCGCGGGCGCGGCAGCGGGCGCGGGAGCGGGCGCGGGCGCGGCAGCGGGCGCGGGCGCGGCAGCGGGCGCGGCAGCGGGCGCGTCGCGCGAGGTCTTCCTCCTCTTTCTCTCTTTCTCACTCTCACACTCTAAAAATTTTCTGATCTGAAAATTGTGTGTCCCCCCTCTAAAATTCTGACCTAATGAATGTATATATAGTATTAATCTAGGTCAATTAGATGGGCTTTCTAGTCCTAATGGGCTTAGGCTTGGGCTTTAATTTAAATGGGCTGAATTAATTAATGATAATGGGCTGAATTAATTAACGACAATGGGCTGAATTAAGTTCAAATTAAAACAACCGAGCCCGTTTGACTTATAATTCCCGGCCTTTGCATTTCAAGCGAGCCGAGTCCCATTCGATGAAATTTAAGCTCGTTCATTCACCGCCGGTCCGATGCAAAAATGCAATGAATTTAAACTATATGTTATGCAATTTAAATATTTTTGTTTAGGGGTTAAAAATTTAATCCCTAATTTTCTATGCAAATTACACTAAATGATGCCCCAAAATTTAGGTGTCAACAATACTAGTGCGTCTCCAGCGGCCCATGTTCTTCATCCACCCCCAAATGATGAGAATGCCAAGTTGTTGGCTAAGATTGACCAGAGGTTACGCGAAGTAGAGGGAACTCAAAGTTTTCCTTCAGTTGATCTGTCTATTTTTGCCAGGGTCCAAGTGCCCGATAAATTCAAGATGCCAGCCTTCGAGAAGTACGACGGCACCTCAAATCTAATTCAGCACATCGAGATGTACCAGGGGCTCATGAACAGATATGTTTCTAATGGACCTCTAATGATCCAAACCTTCCAAGCAAGCTTGAAGGATGCTGCAATGAGGTGGTATACTAACCACCAGATCAACCGGAAAGACTCATGGGAAGAGGTGGCAAACCTTTTCGTCAAGCACTTCAAGTTCAATCTCGACGTCACCATTACAAGGGAGGATCTAGAAAGAGCTGAGCAGAAAAAGGGCGAGACTCTAAAGGAGTATGCCACTCGCTGGAGGAACATGACGGGACAGATCATGTCTGAATCCTCAGAACGTGACTTAATGAAGTTGTTCGTGTCCACCCTACCGCGGTCGGTTCGTTCACGAATGTTAGTGACGGCTGCCCAATCTTTTGGCCAACTAATAGCCATGGGTGAGGAGATTGAGACCGGGCTCAAGAAGGGATGGTACAATGAGTCAGGTTCATCGAGCAAGAGATTTACTAGTAAGAAGGACAAAGAGCATGTCTCCGAAGTCAACATGACTTATGTACAGAAGATGCCAGCTCAGGGCCCGAAGCTACAATTTAGCACTCAGCAGACAACCTCTTATGGACGGCAAGGCTAGCAGGACTCGCGCCAGCAGCGTAAAACTCGTCAGTTTACTCCACTTCCTGGGACGTTATCTCAGGTATTGGCAGTGCTAAGGAAGAAGAACCTGCTGAATTCAGAGCCACAAAGATTTAATGCTGCTGGCTATGCAATGTATGATCTGTCGAAGAAATGCGATTACCATAGAGATGAGGTTGGACATTCGACAGATGATTGCCAAGTACTCAAACATCGAGTGCAGGATCTACTCGAGACTGGAGCGTTTGCGCTACAGCCAACCAGTAAGCCCAATGTGCAGAACAATCCACTCCCTGATCATTCGAGCAGTGCAAATGTTGTCCTTGGTCCGGGAGTCAAGCAAGTTCAAGGCTTCAGGGTCCCTCTCGAAGATATGTTCGATGCTTTAGTCCGAGCTGGTTACGTTTCGACTGGTGAGGTGGTGTCACTCGGTGAGATAGAAAAGAAATTGGATGAGTTGGTGAGGAAGGGAATGATTGGGACAACGGATGAATTCGGGGTAGTGGCCACTATATCTCAAGTCATCATTGACTGGAATGAAGAACTCGCAAGGATGACCGATGAACAAGTTAAGTTGGATCCCAACATGTCCCCTCTCGAGGACGCCTCTGACAATGACCTCGGGATCATTATACCCGATGCTTCATAAGTATTGGTCCTAGCATCGCCTCAGCCCTACGCTTATGAAAGTAACAAGATGGTTCCATGATTGTACGACGTTGATCTAGAGCACAAGGTTCAGGACCTCTTAGATACTGGGGCATCAACATTTCGTGCTTCGTGTCTCTGTCAAGGTCGAGATGATCTTCTCATAGTTCCAAACATCCAGACCACATCCCCGAGTCCTGCAAGAATGATACATGAAGAGAAAGAGGTGATCGACACTTTGGGGCAACCGAGCGGCAAGTTCAACTACTACGTGAAATATTCGGCTCCCCCGAGCTTCTATATTGACCCGCGTGATATCGTCCCCGATGGATGGGGAGGTATGGATGATCTAACACCTCCAGTGACAGAAGATCCTGATGATGTGATGGAGAGAATCACTGCTTTGTTCAATAACATGCTCATTGGAGCTATCGAGGAAGGACCATTGACTGAAATGGGCACTGGCCCGCGAGAGTAACACCTTTATTTTTTTCGCACACTCCCCTTGCGTGGGAATTTCTATTGCTTTCTAGGACTTGCCCCGTCTTGGGAGCTGCTTTTTAGGATTTTTCATTCCTATGACTTTATTGTCCTAGTTTCCATTCCAATAAATGTAATTCATTTGGTGATAATCAATGAAATTACAAATTATTTTTATTTTTTGAGGGCATGTTGAGGTACATCAAACCAGCCCGGTGATGATATCCAACCGATAAAAGAAAAATATAGTCCAAGAAGAATTCTGAGGCCTGGGCTTCTTCATGCTTCCTCGTGTTAAAACTTCTTTGAAAATAATTTCAAAAAAAAAAGTAAAAAAAAAATCAAAAGAAATAAAAATACATTGTTTAGCCCTATTTGTCTTTCTGAACCCTCTACTTTATGTTTCAGGGGCAACTCCATATTCTCTTGTGTACGGTATGGAAGCAGTTCTACCTGTTGAGGTTGAAATTCCTTCATTACGTATTCTTTCATAGGTACAATTGTCAGAAGCAGATTGGATCCAACAGAGATTGGACCAGTTGAACATGATTGACGAGAGAAGGCTTAGAGCTCTATGTCATGGCCAGTGCTACCAACAACGAGTTGCTAAATCTTTCAACAAGAAAGTCAAGCCTCGACATTTTCAGGTAGGTGACCTTGTCCTGCGGAAGTTATTGCCGATGGTTCCTCTTGAAGAAGGAAAATTTGCCCCAAACTATGGCGGCCTATACATTGTGAAGAAAGTCCTTCGAGGAGGTGCTTTGATTTTGGCCGAGATGGATGATCGTGTTTTTTCCAGTCCAGTTAATTTTGATTCTGTGAAGAAATATTACACTTGATTTGTACTCATTCTGACTTTGTTTCTACCAAGTATCAAGTTGAATTTTATGAATCAATTGATGTTACTAAGCTTTGTTTGAGGAAGGCTTTTAATTTGGCAATCTATTTCTGTCCTAATGAAGCGATTATATTGCATGAGAGACTTCAAGATGACGAAAGGTAAGACATTTCCATACACGTCCTGAATAATAATCCCTAGTGCGAGTTGAGTGAAAATTCCGTGCTGACAAGATAAAGGATTATCTCACGAAAAGTATGACGACCAAAATGATGAGAGGCATTCATTTCCTCTATCTAAACACTACAGGTTATCATTTGCTTAACCCATTTTGAACGGAGTTTCATTTCTTACCCCTGTTAGGAACAATCCCATACCGGGGCAATTTCTTAGAAAGTTCAAAATGGTTAGAATTTTCTTGCTTTCACTTGCATCAATCTTCAAGTATATTTATTGCATGCAAGTTTCGTGTTAGCTTGAGTGCCTTAGATATGACGAAGAGCATTTCTTTCTATATCCCTACACATTATACCCTTTGCATACCCAATTTGAGCGGTGAATTCATTTCAATCCAATTGGTGATCATTCTTGTGATAAACAAATGAAATCATCTCAAGATAAGTTCAAGGTGACTTGGGGCAAATAGAAGCTCGAAAGAAAATTCATCAGAAAGGATGCAAAAAAACTCCATCAAATCGAAGTTCTCTCTCGGAAAAATCTCTCGAAGAAAAGAAAATCTCTCTCAAAAAAAAAAAGAGAGAGAGAGAAGAGCTTCAGCAAGAACTAAGTCGATATGCAAGATCATTCTTCAAGGAAAAGACCATTTGAAGGTTCATTTGTGGAGCAATTGCTAGATGGGATAATCACCAATCTCCATGTTCATAATACCCATTTTGATGAAATAGGCCATTCATTTCAAGCCTACCCGAACCTACGTTACAACTATTACCGAAGTCTCTTCAGAATAGGGCACTTGAGTTAACGTAGAATTTCAAATGCTCATAAATGTTGCTCGAAGAAGTGCGAGCAAGATTTTTCTATCTCATTTTTGCAACATTCTTGACTTGTAAACCCAGAGCAGCTGGTGATATCAATTCTTTCAAAACTATGACTCTCATGAGTCCCCATTATGAAACCTTTGACCAAGCTTACGTTTTAGTCCTTATAAAGACCTCTCAGATTGGCCAAGTCATACTAATTTTGAGAATATCCGAACCCTTGTCAAGTACGATGAAGAGAGTTCGAGTGATTCTTATACCCGCATCAAAGGTCGGGTCAAAAGCCTTTTATTGAGAGTGAGTGGAAAGTCCTTTCTGATTAAAGGTCTCTCATTTAATATGATCAAAATGTCAAAAGGACGAAATGGTTGTTCTTATTAATAAATTCCCTAGTAAAGCTTGGTAATGCAAGCAGATTCATGAATTATGTTTTCTCTGTCTCTGCGCATGTGTTATTTTAACATTTTCTTAGGTAAAAATAGGAGCGATGCCATTGGCTCTGTCATAAGAAGAATTCAGGTACGTCTGCTAATTATTCTTCATTGTTTCTCTCTCAAGAATAGGAGAAATTATCTCTCTCATATGTTCACCAAGTGGAATAGGTGACATTTGGTGTTGCTAAGTGGAGTACGAAGCACACCCCATTTCATATTCGTCCAGTAGGACAGGCGACATAATTTCTTTCTTGGTGTTGCTAAGTGGAGTACGCGGCACACCCCATTTCATATTCGCCTAGTAGGACAGGCGACATAATTTCTCTCTTGGTGTTGCTAAGTGGAGTACGCGGCGCACCCCATTTCATGTTTGCCCAGTAGGACATGCGACATAATTTCTCTCTTGGTGTTGCTAAGTGGAGTACGCGGCGCACCCCATTTCATGTTCGCCTAGTAGGACATGCGACATAATTTCTCTCTTGGTGTTGCTAAGTGGAGTACGAAACACACCCCATTTCATGTTCACCCAGTAGGACAGGCGACATAATTTTTCTCTTGGTGTTGCTAAGTGGAGTACGAAGCACACCCCATTTCATGCTCACCCAATGGAAGAGGTGACATGATCCTTTTCGTGATTGCCCAGTGGTATAGGCAACACGTCCTCATTCTTTCTTCATATCATGCACTATTTCGCATCTGTAGGAAACTACAGGTAATAGATAGGCAATCATGTACCTTGAGAACCTTACTTCCAGTGGACTAGAAATTTGGAAATTGAGGAAACTCAAAGCATTATAAAGCTTTCCCCCACTTGGACGCTTTTTGTGCGATCCGTATGTAAGACTCTTTCATCGCTCCGCATGAAGTGAGAAGCCTTAGCATACGTTCCTTATTGATTGCATATCATGCATCATTTTTTTTAAAAAAAATCATCATTCATCATTTTTCATAGTTTAATTTGAGTCTCAGTCTTTGAGTGAAACCTCTGTGAGCCTCCACTCAAAGAGGGACAGCTGTTGACACCTAGATTTTGGCGCATCATTTAGTGTTAATTGCATAGAAAATTAGGGATTAAATTTTTAACCCATAAATAAAAATATTAAAATTGCATAGCTTATAGTTTAGGATCATATAGATTAATTGCATTCCGCATCAGATCGGCGGTGGCAAGCGAGCTTAAAATTCATCACGTAAATCGAGCTCGGGCATCGAACGAAACTTAGCTCACTCGGAAGACGGGGGCCGAAAATCACACGCAAAAAGGGCTTGGTTGTTTTAATTTGAGCTTAAATTAGCCCATCAAGCTTAATTAAAGAAAAACCCAAATTAATTCAGCCCACTTAGAATTAAGCCTAAGCCCAAGCCTAAGCCTATTAAGACTAGAAAGCCCGGCTAATTAACCTAGGGTTGCGATATAAATACATGTTTATGCTTCATAATCAAGAGGGGGGTTCTCACAATTTCAGATCAGAATTTTTTTAGAGAGATACACAAGTGAATCACTTGAGAAAAGGTGAGAAAGAGAGAGAGAGATCAGCACCGTCCACACCACACGCCTCCGCCGCCGCCGCTGCACCGGTAAAGTCGCTGCTCCCCGCCACGCGCTGCTGCCTCCCGCCGTGCGCCACCGTCGTTGCGCTGCTGCTCCCCGCTGCGTGCCACCGCCGCTGCACGCCTGCCGCCGCGCATCCCTCACCGCACGCCGACGCCGTTGCCCAGACCGATCCGCCGCTGTGCTCCGCCCAGAAGTCGCTGCCCCGCCATCGCACGCCGCTGCCCGGAGCCGTGCTGATGCCTGGACGCCACCGCACGCCACTGCCCGGAGTCACGTCGACGCCTGGACGCCACCACCGTGCCCGACGCCACTGTCCCGACACCACACCGACGCTGTTTCCGTCGGTGAAGTCGCTGCCCCGCCGTTGCACGTCGCTGCCCGGAGCCGCATCACGCTCGACGCCGCTCGTGTGCCGCCGCCTGGACAATCCTGCCGTCGCTGCACACCTGCACCGCCGCTGTCCGGACAGCCGCACTGTTGTCCCCGCCGTGTCACCTCCGCGAGCCGCCACCGCGAGTCGCCGCCGCTCCCGACATCGCGCCGCCGTTCCCGACGCGCCGCCGGTTACCATCCCGATTCGCAATCCCGATCCGCTACAAATTCAAATTTGGAAATAAATCTGCAAATCAGGTAATTATCCTATCCTGATTTGATTTGAATATTTTGTTGCCTAATTTGTACTTATTGATATCTAATTTTGTATATTTGAATAATAAGCAATATCTCACTTAGGATTTATTTCCTTTTTTTTGAAATCTTAGATATTTATTTCTTATTAAATTTGGATAGAATTTAGAATTTTCAAAATCCTTTGAATATATCCAAGATATTTAAGATATCAGAATTTTTCAAAATGTGATCGATTAGGAAAATTTCCTAATCCGCAACCGCACACATGGAAATAAATCTATCTATTAGGCTTTAGATAGAATTATTTCCATAGCGGGTATTTCGAATTTTAGGGTCGATCTGTCAGGCTTCAGATTGAAACTTAATTCGAAAGATTTCGCGGTTATATTTTTTTTACTTGATTTTAATTTCGAATTTCATAAAAAAAATACAAAAAATTGCTTTAGAATAAGTTAATTTCTTTAGTTTAAAATTGCATGTTTAGATAATTGGCATTTTTAATTCCGAATTTCATTAAAAAAATAAAAAAAATACAAAAAAAATAATAATGTGCCCGTCATTAGAAATAGGTCACGTCGTCGCATGACATATAGTTTGCATGTTAGGTTGCATTAATCGCATGTCAATTTTTGCACGTCATTACATATAGGTTAGCTTTCATTTAAATAAGTAAAAATCAAAAGGAAATTTCTGCACCTTTGAACGCTAAGTCAGGATTTATCAAAATTGTCAAATTAAGTATTTTTCTCGAAATTGGTACCGAAAGGGCGTTAGGGAATCTAGCGTAATCAAGTCCCCGAATTTATGATTTCTGGTTCGTAGAAATAAAATAGTACTCCCGCTATTTTATTTAGGTTTCTAATCAACCTACCCTAAATGATTAGTGGCGATTCCCGTTGAAAATATTTGCATGCTCACAATTGGACCTAAGTTGCGATTTGGTAGAGTTTGGGAGAACTCGAGCTAGGTCAGTTAATTTAATTGATCTAGTAATCCATTAGCCTAAGATCGACATCCGATTTTTTTTAGGTCGCGACAATGTTTGACAAATTTCAAGGATGACATTCATGTGAAATTAGTGGATGTTAGTGCCCTGATTTTTAAAGAGAAACATAAAGAGAATAAATTTGATGCGTCCTGTTTTCTGAATTTTTGATATAGAGTGTCATAGGTTCCCTAATAAATTTTGAGGATGATGTTTTGCAAATCAGTGGAAAAGTTCATTTATGGGAGCAGATGTGATATATTGTTGTTTTAGAGAAATTTAGAATATAACGACTTTAATTTCTTTGACTTTTGAAGGTTGTGGAAATAATTTTATAATTTTGAGTGAATATTTGATCTTGAAGTCAGAAGGAAATTTAACCTTGGAAGGATTTTGATAACTTCAGCTCTTATTTGAGATTTACGTTTGGCAGATTTTAAGGATGATGCAATTGAGGTAAATGGATTCTATTGTCCCGATTCTAGAAAGAATTATCGAGCAGAATAATGTTGGAATGATGCTTTATAGTTTTTGGATGCCTATTGATTGAAACTGTATTTTAGGATTGAGAAAGCTCTGTGATACTGATGGATCTCCAAAATCTATACAGGAGATAGGTATTAAGTTCTTCACCATAACTGGTATTGAGTTTGGAAGGAAGTGAACGGAGTATTAGGATTCTTCATGGTTCAGAGAGCTTTATGTGAAGACTCACGAACAAAAAGAGAGAAGAAACAATGAGAAAAGAAACAGAGTTTTAGATTTACTTCTCTCTGAATACAAGGAAAGTTTCCATCTCAGAGTCCTTCATCTTGTGTGCTCTGTTCTCTTATTTATATTACACGATCTAAACCTGAAGAACCACCAAAGGTGGTTTTACAGCTCACCTAATGGAGATAACAAACTAACAGAATAACAGAAGAAGAAAGTAAAGTTGTTTTTTTTTTGGTAAGATTCATTAATTTTTTTTTTATAAGAAAAAGAAAGTAAAGTTGTTAATTTAGTTAAATGCACAAAACAAAATAACGGTTCTGCAGTGAGAGAGCTCCACTCATAGTTGAACACGTGAAGCTGGAAGTTTTACTGTTGACTTCATCTCTTGCCTTCCTGGTTGAATCAGCAACATCTTCATTTCTTTTCTTTGTTGAAACAGAGTGTGCGTTCACCATATGATTCTTAACACTTTATGCAACGGCAAAGTAGTCATTATTTAAAGATACTGTGGTTGTTTTTGAATTGCAAACTTGTTTTGGCTAGAAAAATGGAAGAACAAATGGAATGATTTCTCTGATTTTGGATGATTATTGATTTTGATGATTGGGAGGTAAAGAAAATGAAGTTTCATTTAGAGAGGAGGACATTATCATATTCAGATTTTTAAAAGAAATATAGAAATTGACAAACTTCTGTGCAGTGATTTCCACGACTCTTTGGTAACTAATTTTATTACAGAATGATTCCCTATTATTTGGAGTGATTATTTCTTGTTGACGTTTGATGATGAAATTTTTCTGCTGCAAGGTCTCCTTTACCAAACCAACATCACTTTGCCAGATGAAAATTGCCTCTCTCTCTCTCTCTCTCTCTCTCTCTCTCTCTAAGTAATTTGACATCAGGAGTACTTTGTTTGTCACGATTCTTTCTTAAATGGTATGAATACTTGCAGGAAGGACCGAATTCTTTTTTTCTTGACAGAAACATCAAGCAATTTTATGATATATTTTAGCAAGATAACCATATCCTAAATCATGTGGTTCCTTTAATTTTTAACTCCAATCCTCTCTGATTTTCATGTTGGCCGGTTGTCTGGTGTTCCGTCCTAAGGATATGTTCCATTTTCCATAGACGTGAATATGGGACCCAAACTAAATTCCACCAGGTCACTGTGTGAGACAATTTGAGTAATTGTCTTTTGTGGAATGTGCGCTCCATTGAGCATCAGTGTCATAAGATTTTCTTCTTCTCTAGAGAGAGAATTTTGGGCTCATGTTTGTTGAAGTAGGGCTTATTAACAGACTGGGATGTTAATATCGCATGGCAATTGTAGTTTTACTTATAAGTTAAAGAACATAAATAAGACGATCTACTTGAGTGCTGAGAAAGCGTTGTTAACAGGGTTTCAGATTGGCATTTGACATGGTCACATGGCTCTCTAGCTCATTATTTTATAGATGATTGAGTGGTTTTTTTTTGGGCTGAGTAAGGAGGAGAATGTCTGGATTAGGATGGAGCATTTAGATGGATAATTTGGGGAAGAGGAAGTTGATCCTGCTGGAAGAGGTGACATGGGGTCTGTGTCCTATTGCAGACTCATTTGCACAACTTAGGCTGCTAACCTTCGACTTATCTTGTTTTGCTTGGGTTAGCAAAATTTAAGGACAGCAATAATGGGATCTAATGATGTCTAGAAGGGTTCATATGTCCATTGACGGTGTTTCAAAAGGATAGTCGCAAACGAGGTCTCCATGCGGTGATTGGTTGACTTGGGTCAGAAGTGGTTTTACAGCTTTTAATTGACTTTAATTTCCTGGATATTTTTTGAGGTTTTATTCAAAGTTCATACTTATTTTGGTGAGCAAACTACGATTAATAGAATTGGGGTTTTAAAATCCACCAAAAAATAACCCATGTTTCGTAATGCTAATTGATTATCACGCAAAATCCAACAAAGGTAAAATACGACTAAACATGATTAACTAATCCAAAATGTAATCTACCGCTACATGCACATCGAATTTTTGTAATCAGTTGTCATTTTTTTGGTCCTTTTCATTTGTATTTATGATAATATGATTAAAAATGTGCCAATAGAATATAAGTCGACAACAATAGTGAAAATTAGTTAACGGTGTGACACGAACATGCAAATTTGACTAGGAAATGAAGCAATAACGTTTAAGGGACCCCCGAGATCACTCGGACTCTTAAAAAGGTCAAATTAATGTAGAAAAATAAAGAATTCTAAAAATTTTTCTGTGATTTCTTTATTCTGGCCTCCGTTTACAAGGATATAAGTACATATATATGCAAAGAAAAGAATCAACCCTAATTGACCTGCAAATCAAGGGATATACTTAGAAATAGGAAGTATACATGGAAAGAGTATAAAACAATAAAAACTTTCCTATTTTGACTCTAGAAGACAGCTCACGCTAACACTTCCCCTCAAGCGGGTGAGAAGATGTCTTTGATACTCAGCTTGACAAGTGAGTTGTGAAAAACTCGACTCGACAAGGCCTTTGCAAGAACATTCGCCAACTGATCTTCAGATTTGACGAATGGAAACTTTATCACCTTAGCATCCAAGTTCTGCTTGACAAAATGCCTATCCACCTCAACATGCTTAGTACGGTCATGTTGAATTTGATTCTGAGAAATTTCAATCGCAGCTTTATTATCGCAAAATAGTCTCATCTCGGACTCAGGTGGGAAACCAAGTTCTGTCATCAACATTTTTAGCCATAATAGCTCGCATAGACCTTTAGCTACCCCTCGGAATTCTGTTTCAGCACTTGACAAGGCTACAACCTTTTGCTTCTTGCTAGTCCATGTTACCAAGTTTCCTCCCACAAATGTGAAATACCTGACGTAGACCTCTTATCAGAGATACTACCTGCCCAATCCGCATCTGTAAATCCTTCTACCTTAAGGTGACCGTTCTTTGCAAAGAACAACCCTTTTCCTGGAGTTGACTTCAAGTAGCGCAGAATCTGAACCATAGCATTCATATGTCTTCACTCGGAGTATGTATAAATTGGCTCACAACTCCTACAGCATATACAATATCAGGACAAGCGTGTGACAAATAAATTAGTCTCCCTACTAACCTTTGGTATCTATCCTTATTGGTAGGCACCAGATCAGGAAACTCTTCGAGTTTATGATTTTGAACTATAGGAGTGTTAGCAGGCTTACACTCCAACATTCCAACCTCAGCTAATAATTCTAACACATACTTTCGCTAAGACAAGAAAATACCTTCCTTTGACCTGGCTACTTCAATTCTCAAAAAATATTTCAAGCCTCCCAAATTTTTCATCTCAAACTCATTGGCTAGCCGCCCTTGAAGGTCTGCAATTTCTTCAAGATCATACCCTATGATGATCATATCATCCACGTATATGATCAATGTTGTCACTTTGTCCTGTCTACGTTTTAAGAATAACGTACGATCAAAATTACTTTGAGTGTATCCATATCTCTTCATCGCTGAGCTAAACCGACCAAACCACATGCAGGGTGATTGCTTTAACCCATATAATGATCGCTGAAGTTTGCACACCACATTTGATTTATTAGCACACGCATACCTAGGTGGGACTTCCATGTAGATTTCTTCCTCTAGATCTCCATGAAGAAACACGTTCTTCACATCAAATTGGTGCAAAGGCTAGTCTAGGTTCGCAGCAAGTGACATCAAAACTCGTACGGTATTCAGCTTCGCAACTAGAGAGAATGTTTCTTGGTAGACCACACCATAGGTTTGGGTATATCCCTTTGCTACCAGTCGTGCCTTGTATCTCTCAACTAAACCATCTGCTTTGTATTTGATAGTGAAGACCCACTTGCCCTCCACTAACTTTTTCCCCATCAGCAACTCTACCAATATCCAGGTCTTATTTTTCTACAAGGCTTCCATCTCCGCTTTTATTGCTTGAACCCACTTGGGATCCCTCAAGGCTTCTTGTACTCCATTAGGAACTTGAATTGCAGAGACATTGGCCACAAACGCCTTCAAGTGTTCCGACAATCTCCTTGTCGAAACATAATTGGTAATCGGGTACTTTGACCTTCGTTCCTTCACATCTTGTGAGTACCTATTAGGAGCCTTGCTTCGATTGTGTCTATTGGGCAATTTATAACCAACAACCTTATCAGTATCAACAAGAGAATTATGTGTGATAGGAGAGCTTATCTCAAAAGTATCCTCAGGAGAATGGTCGAGTACTAAAGAGGGGATATTTTGAGGAAGAGAGGACTTCTCTTGATGTTGTTCTTGTGCCTCTTGTAACAAAATAATCCGCTGGTCATCTTCATTAAGAAGTTGCTATCGTGAGTCAGATGCATCGCTAACCCCTGCCATCAAGCCACATTCCCACCAATTTACCTTTTCACCATGGATCTCCCCTTGAAAGGTACAATTGGTGGTAGGAAAGAAGAGTTCAGATTCAACAAATGTAACGTCCATGGTCACATGAGTTTTCATTGTGTTCGGATTATAGCATCAATATCCCTTCTGGTGGGTATTTAAAGAAATTATTTACAGATTTGTTCAGTAGTTTATTAGATTTTGAATTTCACTATGAGACCTGCATCTTAGTGAAGAGCTACCGTGCTTCTTTTCCATTGAGTTTTAATAAGAGCCCAACTCCGTTTTCATTAATACATTTGGATGTGTGGGGTGCTTCACCAATTGTTACTATGTCTGGCATTCGTTGGTTTGTAACTTTTGTGGATGACTGTACAAGGATGACCTGGTTATATATAATGAAACATAAAGATGAAGTAGGGACAATCTTTCGTGTATTTCAACGCATGGTCATGACTCAATTTGGAGCTCAAATCCGTATCCTTCACAGCGACAACGGCGGCGAAATGAATGCCAGACATAGTAACAATTGGTGAAGCACCCCACACATCCGAATGTATTAATGAAAAAGGAGTTGGGCTCTTATTAAAACTCAATGGAAAGGAAGCACGATGGCTCTTCACCAAGATGTAGGTCTCACAATGAAATTCAGAATCTGATAAACTACTGAACAAATATGAAAATAATTTCTTTAAATACTCAAAAGAAGGGTGTCTTAAGCGATGGTGCCATAGCCAAACTTCTTTCTCCTTAGCAGTAGATTGACTGCGGGTGTAATATGCTCGGCTTTCAGTGAAGTCATCAACAAAGTACAGTCCCTCCCTCTTAGTACCATGTCCAATAATCTCCTTCGTGAGGATATCCTGAAATAAACAAAAGGAGGGATACATAATTACGCTGCAATTCAATTCGGCAGTGATTTGTCCAATAGAGAGTAGTCGGTTAGATAAAGATGGCACTAGCAAAGTATGAGATAATGATAAAGATAGGGAAGTTCAACACTGCCAACCCCCAACACAGGAAAACGACGACCATTAGCATTATATATATGTTGTCTCCTCGGAGCGGTGTGGCACAAAAGATCATATGGGGTGTTATGTGATCAGTAACGCCTGAATCAACAATCCACCTATCTTTACCTCTTGCTTGAGAATTATTGACAAGCACAAACCCATTGTTACCTGTAAGATCAAAATCAGGTGCAGTGGTGTAGTCTACCTGTGGCACCAAAGATAATGACGAATCACCTATGGCCAAGGAAGCTTGTCCTCTACCTGTTGGATTGTCAGCCTTCTTTTTTGCCTGCAATTCTTTCCACCACTCAAGATAGCCATGCAACTTGAAACATGTCTCCTTTGTATGTCGAGAATTCCCGCAGTGAGTGCAACCCCCTGCTGCTAGCGGTTGCAACTTAGCTCTTGGACTAGAGCTAGAGCGCCCTCCCCCAAGTAGAGTAGAACCGGGAACCATTTGTAAAGTAGCATGTCCGGAGCCGAATTTTGGAAATTTTGAGCCTGTTTTGCTGCCACGCGACACCATAGCAGCAGTAGTGGGAGTCTGTGGGTGTGCCATCATAACGGCCTGGCGCACATCTTCTCTTCTTACTCGTGCGTAGGCTTGTTCAACCATAAGAAATGGTTGCATCTGCAATACACCAACCCTAACCTTGTTGAGGCGATCATCCAAGCCATCCAAGAACAAATAAACACGATCTTCCTGAACTAAAGTGTTGTATATGTCAATATCATGAGTGCAGGTCATAGGATTAGGCTGTCGAAAATCAATTTCTCGCCAAAATCCTTGCAGGTCATTATAATATTTTTCAATGGGTCCGCCTGCCTGCTTCAATCGGGTTAGTGATCGCTTTAAATCATACACCTGGGAGACGTCGGCGCCATCAAAGAATGTTGTAGCCACTGCATCCCAAACTGCTTTTGCGGTGGGGTATTGTATGAAGTTGCCAATTAGTGCAGGAATCCATGGAATTGATAAGCGAGCCCTTCACAGTTGAATCATCAGTCTTCCACTTCCGGAAGTCGGGATCATTCGAAGAGGGTTGGGGAAGAACCCCAATAATATATCCCAACTTGTGTTTGCTAGAGATGTACATCTTAACAACTTAGGACCAAAGACCATAGTTGCTTCCATCTAACTTAATAGCAATCGGGGAAGTCGGAGTCTCAACATGAGATTGTGGGACATGTTGGGATAGGACCTTGGTCAAATGCTCAATAAGAGCATCAGTATTTGAAGTTCCCTCTTGTGCTACCAAGGGAAGAACATCGCCAGTCGGGTTTGTGTCTGCCATAGGGTGATGCAGCACGGTTGCGGCGATCTTCAAGAAATATGGTCGGAGCAGCGACGAAGGTCCCGGCAATGGAGTCTGTTTGATCGGATCGAGCATAGAGTCCCTTGATCGGTGGTTCTAATACCATGTAGAAAAATAAAGAATTCTAAAAATTTTTCTGTGATTTCTGTATTACGGCCTCCGTTTACAAGGCTATAAGTACATATACATACATACATACATATATATATATATATATACATATATACAAAGAAAAGAATCAACCCTAATTGACCTACAAATCAGGGGATATACATAGAAAGAGTATAAAACAATAAGAACTTTCCTGTTTTTGCTTTCCTATTTTGGCTCTAGAAGACAGCTCACGCTAACAATTAAGACCTCGCTGCCTAGCCCTTGAAACTTGATGGATAGCAAGCTTAATGGCGAGAATGTGTTTTGAGTTCGAATACATTTTCTACTTTGACTAGATTTCCTAAATTGGGTTTTCTTTTTGAATAGGAATATTAAATACATATGCGCGCACACTCGTATATAAGATAAAATTCTACTTTGATATTAGATATAACATAGCAAATAAGAAGAGTATCAAATTCTCTCTATGAGTTTTTCGAGTGAATTTTTTGTGAGAGATTGTAAGATAATACTTGCGGGTTTGCTTTGTGTGTAATTTATGATTGAGAAATACTTGAGTAATTGAGCAATTGTAAACTTTCTATTGTTTGGATTCATAGTGGATATCTTGCAACTAGTTCTCCCCGTGCAGTAGTTACGATACTTGATTGAACCACATAAATCTGTAGTTCTTTTTATTTTTTTTCTCACTGATTTCTCTGGTAATTTTCTCTTTCTCGCGTTAAGCATGTATTGTAAGATCCGTGAATATTTGTGTTATTTTTCACAATTATTGGTCTCAAAGCTAAGGTTGGGCTTTCTATAGTTGATTTGGAGTTTTTGCTTGTCTAATTATTGTTTGGAAATTCTATTGATGCAATTATGTTCGAAGAGAATGGTGTGAGGAACGACTTTGGATTGTGGAGAATTATAATGTGTGCCTTATTAACAAATTTAGGTTTGCAAATTGCCAAAAACAATTAAAGAGGCCAATAAGGTAGAGTTTGACGGAGAAGGCGAAAAGCATAATCCCGTTGAATTTATTGAACGAAATATTGATTGAAGCGGCTGAAGGGAAGGATGATGTGAACAAAACTGATGATGTGTTTGTTTGGGGGAAATCTCCTTGATAAAGGAAAATGCATTACGGTAAATAATTTTCTAGGAATTGTTAGTTTTCCTTTGTCTGGTCATTTGTGACTGAAAGGTGTTTGGATCTTATTTGAAAATATTTATCTCGTAAGTCATTGGACTCGATTTGCTTCCTGTGCTCCTCCTACTCATCTTCTCCAAGTCGAAACCCTCATCCTCTACCCCTCTGTCTGCGAGTGCTCCCGCCTCGTCGTCCCCTAGATCGATACCGTCTCCCTCCTCGTCGATTACATCAAAGCCATAGCCACACTCCGCGGGCTCGACCTAAGACAGTCAAGCCCTATCACGCCAAGCGAAATGCAGTACTTTGGACAATACATCTTCACCAAATATCCCCAGTACTTAAACGGCCTCGTCGAGCCTCACACCCTCGACATGGACAAACTTCTCCGTCTCCGATGCCGTCACGGCCTACGACGACAAGCTAAAGTCGCCGAGCAGGAATTCCTCCTTTGCTTTGCTCTCCTTCAATCGCAACCTCTTTGATGTCGACCCGAGTCAGCTCGGACCGTCCAAACTCCTCAACATCCTCACGAAGAAAGCGTCGCCGCAAGCAAACTTCATCTCCATCCCCGAGATCCAAGTTCGGAACAAAGCGCTCATGCACTGCGGACTGACGGAGGGCGCATACCTTGTCCTCTTTGCACCGAGCTAGAGAGACACGATGGTGATGATCGGGGAGAGCTATCCTTTTGCCCGAGGGAGCTACTACCTGACCATTGTTGGCGAGGAGGACGATCGCCTCTTTTGTACTGATTTTGAGAGTGAAAAGATTGAATCCAAAGATTGTATCAGCAGAGAGACAGAGAGTGAAGAGAGAGACGAGTTGGTACCCGGGAAAGAAAGGAAAGTAATTTCGGAAAGTGTTTTTACCTTTCTAGATTTAGGAATTCACTTTCTTAATTTTTTGCATAAATATTTTTATTGATCTGAAAGTGTTTTTAATTGACTGATGATTTTCGGCGAACCAAATAGGTGAAAGTTCGGAAAACTAATTTTCTGAAAAACACTTCCACTTAAATAAACACACCCTTAGTCATTTTATCTGATGAAGGATTTAAATAATCGTTTGTACACGTTGAAAATGATGTTTCAATTCCGAATGATTGAAGGCACATCATTAGAACCCACTTAAGATGAGTTTAACAAATTCATGTTGGATTTGAAGAATCAAAACGAGTTATAGGACTTTCACTGCTGTTATCCCAAAAATATATGACGTAAAAAACTTAAAGAACAACGTGGATGAGCAACAAATTGATCTTCTTTTTGGGGCCCATAAAACTAGTAATTTAAGAGCACCCAACGATTTTGTGAAGTGAAGAACAATAAATAGCATTCATCGTATTATACTTTTTCATGGAAAGAACGCATCCTCTACATATTCACCTGTCTCAAAGGAATTCTTCAATTGCAAAATTCATTCTGAAAACGTTTGATGCATAAGTGAAGGTTGATTTTCATGTGACCCTTCCAAGTAGAACCGGTGATATTATTTAAAACAAAAATTAAGAATGAAACGGTACCATAGCTACATGTCGGGGGACCCTAGTTTCTTTTGCAAGTTATTTGTTCCTTCATATTTTAAAGGGTTAATACCACGAAAAACCATAAACTGGCACATTTATTACAACTTTACCCCAAACTATTTTTTTGACCACAAAAAATTTCAAACTGGTACACTTGTGATAAATTTACCGCGAACTATTTTTTTGACCACCAAAAACCCCGAACTGGTATACTTGTGACAATTTTACCCCAACTAATTTTTTAATATTAATTTTTATTTTTTCGAATTTTTTTTATTTTTTCTTTTCTTTTCTTTTATTTTTTTCCTTAATCTTCTTCATCTTCAATTTCTGGCCGGTCGCCGGACTGGCGACCGGCCAGAGGCGAAAGCCCGCGAGGTCGGCCCCGCCGGCAGCTGGTGAGGTCAGCCTTGCCCAGCACCAACGAGGTCGGCCTTGCTAGTGGCCGGCGGGGCCGAGCCCTCGTCGCCTTCGGCCGATTGCCAAATTGGCGACCGGCCAGAAATTGAAGATGAAGATGATTAAGGAAAAAAAAAGAAAAGAAAAAATAAAAAATTTAATCAAAAAATTCGAAAAAAATAAAAAATAATATTAAAAAATTAGTTGGGGGTAAAATTGTCACAAGTATATCAATTCAGGGTTTTTGATGGTCAAAAAAATAGTTCGTGGTAAATTTGTCACAAGTGTACTAGTTTGGGATTTTTTTTGTGGTAAAAAAAATAGTTTGGGGTAAAATTATCACAACTGTACCAGTTTATGGTTTTTCGTGGTATTAACCCTATTTTAAAAGATTTATATGAAAAGAATAATGCATAGTCTTCTTTTGTTTATTTAAAAGTAGAAATGTATACATGTAATCGCGTAATCTTTGCACTTTTGAATTAGGTTTTACATTATCGTGTAATTAAGCACGTGCAAACCTTTAGTAATATTGATGATACTTTGCTATGGCACTTTTTCGGTGCTCGGTCGCGCAAATAATGAATATTAAATTTGAAAAATTACGTATCTATGTAGTTACTAGTGTTTTTTTTTATACCTGTAGATAGATTAGAAGATAAAATATAAAAAGCTTTTATTTGATTAATCTTAGGGCTCGTCGATGTTCGACCCCCTTTCTCGCAATCCTGCGTCCTCCACTGGCAACAAAGCTTAAGCTTGTCTTCTCTTTTATATTATAGTATAGTTGTCTTCTCTTTTAGATTATAGTATAGACGAAAGTGTTGACGTGGATTGCCACGTGTAATATAGCCAAACGCTAGGATAAAGAGGTCCATGTCGAAAGGAAGTAGCACTGAAGAATTAAAATCTCATGTCACTGTGGACATGTATTTATTCATCATAGATCCGATGATCGTTCAACCTAATATAACTCTATATGAGATTTTACGTTAGCTATTATAGGGAGAAAATTATCCAAAAAGTTTTAAACTTATTGTATGACGATCAATTTTGTCATAAATCTTTCAACTATGTCAATTTAGTCTTAAACCTTTTGTCAATTTAGTTTTAAATTCAGTACATGCAGGTTAAATTATTCTAATAGAGCATTCTTGGCAAGTATCGATACATGTTCTCGAATTAATGCATGCTAGAATGCTGAATCCAAAAGCTACACATCCTTATTTCACCCACCAGAGCAACGGTATTGCATGTAGCTAACTGAACATAGCTTTAGGAGCAGAGATCAATTCCTCACATTGGCTTTTCCTAGTCAATCTGCAAAAATCAAGCAACAGCGAGCCATTCCTGGTCAATCTGTAGAAAACGAGCTTTCCTTTGTATGAGATTTCCAATAGTTGATTGATTGCCATTCATTTTAATGAGCATGATACAAATGAAAAGAAAAAAAAAGAAGCAAGGCAATTTATTTTAGATTCATTTTAAAATACTATGGCACCAGAACAAAGTTTTAAGTAAACCAACAGTGCTCAAGAAAGTTTGTGCACCGCGGGCCCTGTGCTAGTTTAAATATGCCAAGAATACATATACGAAAACATTATTCTCTCTTCAGTTATAGGTTTTACCTGTCCACTTTCATTTGCACAAAGAAAACTAAATGTCTAACAGCTAAATGTAAGCTGTTAGCGGTTCATCTTGCCCATGTAAACCCCGTGCAAACAGTTTCTCCCTAATTTGATGCAGCAAACTCGCAACTACACTGATGCTCATCCGTCTTCTTGGCACTTTGTTTGAACAAGCAACTCCAATATTATACACCATAACCAAACACTCTCGAAATACGATATCGCTTTTGGAAATCCAATGCTGATGATTATAGGGACCTAAATGGCTGTCTCTTTCTTGAAGCAAAAAGTTGTCGGTAATTTCGAGTGCTCGTTCAGGCAAAGCTTCTATGACAAAACTATGAAGAGCCAAATTGTCTCTAAATGTATTACTAGTGGGACTCAATCCTGTGAACATCTCCAGCAAGAGAATGCTATAACTGTAGACATCACATTCTCTTGAAATCTCGCACCCCATTGCATATTCTATTACACATTGAGATCATGGTGCGTGTCAAATTGGAGCACGTATAATCAGAATGTAATATATAGAAGAATATAAGAGTTATCATTAGTTATCAACTTCACATAGGAAGACCCATCAATAACTTTTAGGAAAATAAACTTTCTTGGAGAGAGATAGAGAGAGAGATTATCTGGGGGAGCATAACCAAAGTGGCCAATCCAAGAAGGAATTTCACCAAGGGATGATCCAAGAAGGAATTTTGCCAATCCAAGGTCACCAACATGTGCGATCATCTCAGCATCTAAGAGGATATTGCCTGGCTTTAGATCACAATGAATGATGGGGATATGGCACTGGTGATGAAGATAATCAAGTGCAGAAGCAACACCAATTGCAATATTGATCCTCTGAATGAAATTCAACTTTTTCGGTAATTCATTCCCATGAGATGATGTTGCATTTGGGTGTAGCCACTATTCTAAGCTGCCATTGTCCATGAATTTATAAACTATGGCCTTAAAATCATTTTCTTGATAATCACTACTCGAGCAAATTGTCAGTATTTTCAAAAGATTTCGATGCTTGATATTCTTTAATGCCTCGCACTCAACTATGAAGCTCTTCATAGCACTGTGATGGAATAAATGAAGCACCTTCACGGCAACAGCAATTCCATTATCCTTGAGTACCCCCTTCCAAACAGAACCTAAGCTTCCAACACCAATCAAATTCGCTGAAGAAAAACCATCGGTTGCTTTTAGGAGTGTTCCATAAGATATGTCTGGACATGAATCATCCATCAAACTTGAAACCGATTCATTTATTTTCTTCTTTAACCAACAAAGATATATTAAAGCTAAAATAAGATCTATTCCAAGTACTCCAAAAGCAACATAAGCGAACAATATTGATATATTGATCTTTCGACTCTCAGAGCTTTTGGATATGCAATTGGGGAGATGAAATTCTGGCAATCCACTGCAGAGCTCATTATTCCCAATAATAGAAGTACCAGTAGAATTATTAAATATTCCTTCACATGGTAACATGCCTTCAAACTTATTGTATGATAAATTTAGAAGTTTCAAGGAACGAAATACTGTTAAGAATTCAGGAATTTGATCGGAGAATTTGTTGCATGAAAGATCTAGTTCTTCAATGCCTCCTAGCGATCTGATTGATTGAGGAATGGAGCCATGGAAGAAGTTGCCCCCCATTCTCAGTGATGTCAATTGAGTGCACTCACCCAAACTACTTGGGATTTCACCTACCAAAAAATTGTGCGAGATGTCCAACACAGTCAAAGCCCTCAAGTTGTCAACTTCTATGGGTAAAACCCTAGTCAAATGGTTACCGGACAAGTTCAAGATGATCGCTAATGATGAGAGACCTATAAGCTGTGGGGGTATAGCACCGCTGAGATTGTTATTAGATAGATCAAGCAAATCAAGAGATTGACAGTTTGATAGATGTCAAGGAATTTGCCCTTGAAAGTTGTTCCCACCAAGATATAGTTCAATCAGCTTGGTTAGATTTCCTAAAGAAGATGGGATAGTCCCTCTCAGGTTGTTATCACTTAATTGCAGTTCCCCTAGACTTTGTAGATTCCCCAAATTTGGGGGGATAACACCCGAGAGCCAATTGAGATTCATAAACAAATACTTTCAAGTTGACAAAATTCCCAACTTCTTCTGGAATCTCACCAGATATTTGATTCTCACTCACAAGAAAATGTGTGAGAGTGGTGGATAAATTACCTATACATTTAGGTAACACCCCACCAAACTTGTTCCGGTTAATGCCCACGTACTGCAATTCGATGCTGTTAGTTAACAAGCAAAGGAAGCTCAAGTCTTCAGGTTTTCCGCTTCCAAGCTGATTACCATAGATAGGAAGCCACCTAAGCTTGTACAAATTTTCCAAAGAAGGTACTTTCCCGGAAAATCTGTTATCGCAAAGTTGAAGTACATCTAATTTTGTGCAATTCGATATCGACGGAGGAACTGGCCCCTCAAGTTGGTTCTGGAAAATGCTAAGAAATTCAAGATTTGGAAGTTTGAGGCCTATGCTTGCAGGAAGAGCCCCCTGTATCTGGTTGGATCGAGCATCAAACACAGTTAGCGAAGAGAGATTGAGTAATGAAAATGGAATTGTACCCCATAATCTGTTTCTTGCGAAGCTAATGTATTGCAGGTTTGTCGGTGGCCTAGAACTTGGGGAATGCTCCCTCCCAAGTTGTTCTGGGTTAAATATAGCTGCTCCAGTGAAGATAAGTTCCCAATGGGCAAAGGCACACTCCCAGTGAGATTATTTCCATACACGGAAAATATCCGTAAATTCGATAATGAACCGACTTCCGTAGGTATTTCTCCAGTTAGGTGGTTAAATGGAAGGATGAGGTGAACAAGGTTAGAGCAAGCTGATATGTTTTTGGGAATTTCACCAACTAATGAATTGCTGTCTAGTCTTAAGACATGAAGGTGGCGCAACCGGCTGAGTTGTGGAGGAATTTCTTGATTGAAACTATTGTTTTGGAGCAACATTTCCCGTAAGACGCTGAGGTTTCCGATATGAGGTGAAATTGATCTAGAGAGATCTTGTGATTGCAAGTCCAGGACCATGACCCTCTGATGCTTCTTGGCACACGTAATGCCATACCACTGGCAAAGGCCAATGGAATTGTTCCATGAGTTGAGCACGCCGAAAGGATCTCCGCTTATGCCGGCCTTAAATGCAAGGAGCGCAAGTCTGTCCGTTTCATTGGTGGTGTAGACTTGGTTAAAACAAACAGCAAGAGCAATACCAAGAAGCAAGTGGCATGATTGAATCCCTGCAAAACTAATGCTTACAAGTTTCATGACTTCAAGCTCAAGGAGGCGGGTAGATATGAAAGCAAGGCAAAGAAGAAACAACAAACAAGAGGCAGGATCAGTGCTAATGGAAACTGTCAAGTGAATTATAGCTTTTTGAAGCGCATTCCTTCTGTTTTTTTCTCCCCTTTTTTTGACTTAGTAGTCATTGAAGCGCTTTTCTGCATCCGGAGAAGACTTCGTCCTCATATGCCCATGAGAGTCAATCTAATGATTATCCATCAGCGTGTATTGTCGGGCAAAATTCTTGCTAGGACCCGTTCCAATCTGGGCCCACACGGATAAGATCAATCACGACGGTCGATTCGCGCTGATCAATCACAATCGATGATCCACAGGTCCCACAAATTTCGATGATTATGATTGCGCGTGGTTCGTGGAATCCGAGCAGAACATTCCCTGTATTAAGGGTGAAGACATGTGAGAAACCTGACTGGTTTGGTTTGAAATGTAGACTGCTAGTCCGTGAAATTACATGAAGACTCCAAAGGTCAGACGAAGCAACCACATGAATTCGTGCGCAATCACTAAGATGTAAGAAACTACGCATCCATGTATTAAAGATTTCACAATTTTATTCTTTTATTAGTTGACATAAGTAATTGAGTCATTCCGCATCATTGGACACATACAATTAATTAGCATATTTTCTGCAAAACTACCGCTTACAAGATTCATGACCCCAAGCGGAAGCGGGTAGAGAGGAATGGAAGATAAGAAAAGAGACAGGATAAGTGCTAATGATTTTTCTGCAGACAAGCCACAACAATGATTTTTCTGCAGCCAAGCCACTTTTGAAGGGCTTTTCTTTCTATATTTCTGCAGACAAGTCACAACAATGAGTACCATTGGAATAAGAAACTATCAACCATCGATCATTGACCTTGGGTGCACTAACATTCAATGATTCTGGACTAGTGTTTTTGTCTACCAATATATGCTGCGGGAGCCGCTGCGATGTTGATGTATATACATCTGCGTGTGTTCCGGGGTGAATTTCTTGCCTTGACACGGTGTAATCATAATCGGTGTGGACCGGGGCCAATCGCAGCTGTCAGTCGCGTGGGTTTCCCGTAGATTCCCCGGATCTCAATGGCTATGATTGCATGTGGTCCATGGGCCATGGCGGCTGGAAATTTGAGAGAAGCCTGACTGTCGGGATGTTTACTCCTAGTCAATAAGTGGAGTACCCACACCACTACTTTAAAGAAAGCTCAAATGGTGACATCTTAGATAGTCCGAAATTTGATACTCAATAAATCGTGTGTAAAAATTGACTCTCGTTTGAGATACCGTCTTGCCGATGGAACTCTTGCTCCATTCAAAGAGAACAAAATAAAGAAAAGAAAAATGGGAGAACAAGAGGCAGAGGCAGCATTCTTGCATTGAAAAGTTGTTCCATGTGAGTGGAATCATAAGTCAGGCCGTGGCGTGCGTAAATAATCTAACAGCAAGCGCAATCAGAGTCAGGCTGTGGCGCATGGGGGCGGAGGGAGTGGCTCTCGGTGGTGCGGAAAAAAGACGTGCTGTGAGAATAGACTTATTTCTTAATCTATATTTGATTGGCTAAATTATTATATGTGTTAGTTATAATCAGTAAATAAATCATAAATGAATTTAGAATGGTAAAACTCAAAATAATATGGATGTTAAATGAGTTCATCACTTCTTCAGACCCATTTCTATGATCCTCTCTTTGCTCTCTATCGCCCTTGCTCGATCTTGCCCTCGCTCACTCTGCGCTCTCACCTCAGTTTAAGTACGAGTTTCCTAGATTATGTTCAATATGGAAGTATTTTTGTAGTATAAGAGTCCTCTCACATGTGATTTTAAGGAGGCAGTGGATGACGCAATTTTACATCTCCAAAAAGATATCTGAAACCGAGGATTGACAGATCAATTGGTCAGCTAAGTCTTTTAGGTATTTGTTATTCGTCATGCATATATGGCCATGCTTGATTCAGGAACGTGGACATGTTGTTTCATCTTCAGTAAACATATTTGACAGAAGTGGTCCCTGAATGTAGGACTTCTCTTCGTCTAAGAAAGTCGCTGCCGATCAAGACACAGCTTTTGGTTGAAACTTTTATACTACGCACTGGAAATGGCAGCACCACAATGAGCAAGTAAGCTAAGAGTGGATGTACTACTGAGATTTTGAAGTTCGTCGATTTACTCCTCCTTGTAATACAACTACTTACAGTCAGAATCTGTCTTGACCAATAATTATGGCATTGATTTATCCTCCAAGTATTTCGTGATCAACGTTGGTCGAGATGCACTTTGGGGACAGATTTTCTGGTGAACTATTTCCCTCAGTAGCTGTACCATGAACAAGAAGGGTTAGCTAAGTAATTTGATTTAGTTTACAATGACGCTTTTCTGCTGAGAATGAAACAGCCCAAGAATATGACAATAAAATGAGTAAAAGGACAAACGAAGGTCATCTCATTCTCATATGATGGTACAAGACGGCTTTGCAAGAATCTCTAACTAAATATGACATCTGGAAGCCAACTTAAACCGCAACTTAGACAAACATGAAATTGGATCATGAGTAGGGGAGGCTATGTTTTATAAAGTAAACTGGTGTGCGAGGTTGTGGTACAGACTAAAGAGCCTTACAATATCCATAATCCAGGAATTTCTAATGACCATAAAGTTCAATTCGCGGTTTAATGCAGGAACCTTCAAATATTGATCAAAGAAAAACTCAAAACCATGTATGGACCTTCTGCATCCTTGATTTAAGAAGTGTACCTCCCAAAGTGGGTACTGGCACGAATCCACTTCTGCAGACAAACATCTTGATAAGGAAAGATAATGACTCTTTCGCCTATCACGTTCTTGTTACTATCTGCGCGAATTTCCTCGCATCTACAAATTATCACGCTAACGGTCCGCTCAATATCAATCTCGTCATCATCATATTCATCTCAGTCACTGTGGAACAAACTGCCGATTCTGCGGTCCCCCTCCAAACTCGAGGGACAGTTGAGGAGTCTATCCAGCGGGAGGTCCATAATTTGTCTGTCTGTTTCGCTGCTTGTTTTTAAGGTACAAAAGCTTGGTTAGCTCTTTCTGTAGCTTTGTCGAATGAAATTGATTCTCCAAGAGATCTTGGATTTCCCGGCTTCCCCTGAAATCACTTTTCCCAGAAGTCCCAATTGCGAGTAATCCATGTGGCCAGTCGTCAAACTCTTCTCAAGGCTCTAGCTTCATCTGATCTGAACCATTAAGGCCTAATGCAAGAGACGAATGCAAGAGAACATGAAGTTCATGTATAGCGACGATGACGGTTCATCCCGGGAGACTGAAACTGGTAATTGGGCTGATGGGCCGATCCTGGGCCCGATTATCAGATTGGCCAAGCCCAATTTAGGACAATCATATCTTAATGACCCGTCTTCACGTTAGAAGAGCTAATTGGCATTCCGGTTACGTCCTGTTTGGTCAGAGCCGAAGCAAAAGGGCCTTTCGAGTTCTATCAAAGTCATTTGTAATTTTACGAAATTGATGAAAAGATTCAAGGTGACTCTGAAGGCTATTGTTCATCCAAATCAGATTAAAGTCTGATCTCAAGCCCTAAAAGACAAAAGAGAAAGTCAAGAACCGAGAGCAAGAGATAGATGCAACTTAAAAACACCTTGAGCTTGGGCTAGCCTACTGTCATAATCTGTCTAATTGCAAACTTCTCAATGTATTGATAGAAATTGAGCTATGCTCAGTTTAAGTTATCGATAATAATATTATATCGATGGAATTAATAAAGACATTACATGTATGATAGCTGATTAAACTATCGGTGGTTCAACTTATCCATGTAAACCCAATGCAAAGAGTTTCTCCCTAATCCGGTGTAGCTGATTTGCAACTCTATCGATGCTCATCCGTCTTCCTGGCACTTGGTACGAACAAGCAACTCCAATGTTATACACCATAACCAAACATTCTTGAAATGTGTCGTCGCTTTCGGAAAGCCGATGACGACGACTATAGGGGCCTAAATGGCTCTCTCTTTCTTGAAGCAAAAAGCTATCAGTGATTTCTAGAACTCTTTCAGGCAAAGCTTCTGCGACAAAACTATGAAGAGTCAAATTGTCTTTGAATGTGTCATCAATGGGACTCAATCCTGTGAATATTTCAAGTAAGAGAATGCCATAACTATAGACATCGCCTTCTCTTGAAGCCTCACATCCCGTTGCATACTCTGCCACAAATTTTGATCATAGTGCAAATCAAATTAAATTGCAGATCATCAAATCAAGTTATCATTAGCTACCAAACTTCACACAGGAAGACCGATCAATAATTTTTAGGTATATAAACTTTCTTGGTTTGAGAGAGAGAGAGAGAGAGAGAGAGAGAGAGAGAGAGAGAGAGATTACCTGGTGGAGCATAACCAATTGTCCCTCTAAGGCCCATTGAGCTCATAGTATCAAGGGATGATTTAAGAAGGAATTTCGCCAATCCAAAGTCGCCAACATGTGCGACCATCTCAGCATCTAAGAGAATATTGCTTGGCTTTAGATCACAATGAACGATCGGGATGTGGCACTGATGATGAAGATAATCTAGTGCAGAAGCAACATCAATAGCAATATTTATCCTACAAATGAAACTCAACTTTTTCGGAAGCTCATTCCCATGAGATGATGTTGCGTACGAGTGTAGCCACTGGTCCAAGCTTCCATTGTCCATGAATTCGTAGACTAAGGCCTTAAAATCATTTCCTTGATGATCACTACCAGAGCAAACTGTTAGTATCTTCAAAAGATTTCGATGTTTGGTGTTCTTTAATGCCTCGCACTCAACTATAAAGCTCTTAAGAGCACCACGGCGGACTAAACGAAGCACCTTCACGGCAACAACCATTTCATTGTCCTTGAGTATCCCCCTATAAACAGAACCAAAGCTTCCAACACCAATCAAATTTGCCGAAGAAAAACCTTCTGTTGCTTTTAAGAGTGTCCCATAAGATAAATTCAAATGTGAATCATCCATTGAACTTGAAAACGGTTCATTTACTTTCTTCTTCACCCAACAAAGATATATAAAAGCTGCAATAAGAGCCATTCCAAGAAATCCAGAAAAAACGGAGGTGAAAATTATCACCATATTGATCTTTTTGATTTTATGGCTTTTGGAAATGCAATTGGGAAGGTGAAATTTTGGTAGTCCGCCGCAAAGCTCGTTGTTTCCAACAATAGAAGTACCGGTAGCATTCTTAAAGACTCCTTCACGTGGTAGCTTGCCTTCAAACTTATTGTACGACAAATTCAGAAGTTTTAAGGAACGAAATGCCGCTAAGAATTCTGGAATCTGACCTGACAAATTATTGCGTGACAGATCTAGTTCTTCAATGCCTCCTAACGATCTGATTGATTGCGGAATTGACCCATTAAAGAAGTTGCCCCCCATCCTCAGTGATACCAATGCTGTGCAATCACCTAAATTACTTGGAATTTCACCTACCAACAAATTGTCAGAGATATCCAACGCGGTCAAAGTTCTCAAGTTGCCAACTTCTGTGGATAGAGCTCCAGTCAGATGGTTACGAGACAAGTCCAGAATGATGTCTAATGACGCGAGACCGATAACCTGTGGGGGTATGGCACCACTAAGATTGTTATTAGATAGATCAAGAAGACTAAGAGACCAGCAGTTTGATAGATGTGAAGGAATTTGCCCATGAAAGTTGTTCCCATTAAGATATAGTTGAATCAACTTTGTTAGATTTCCCAAAGAAGATGGGATAGTCCCTCCCAGGTTGTTATCACCTAATTCCAGTAGCGCTAACTTTTGTAGATTCCCCAAATTTGAAGGGGCAACACCTGAAAGTTGGTTCCAATTCAAAAACAATACCTCCAAGTTGACAAAATTCCCGATTTCTTCTGGAATCTCACCAGATATTTGAATCATGGTTGCAGAAAATACCTTGAGAGTGGTGGATAAATTACCTAGGCATTTAGGTAACACCCCACCAAACTTGTTCAAGCTGAAACTCACATCCTCTAATTTGGTGCTGTTAGTCAACGAGCAAAGGAAGCTCAAGTCTTCAGGTTTTCCGCTTCCAAGCTGATTATTAGAGATTATAAACCAACAAAGCTTATACAAATTTTCCAAAGATGGTACTTTCCCGGAAAATCTGTTACTTGCCATTTGAAGCATAATTAGCTTTGTGCAATTCGATATCGAGGGAGGAATCGGCCCCTCAAGTTGGTTCTCGTCAACATTAAAATGTTCAAGATGTGGGAGCTTGAGGCCTGTGTATGCTGGAAGAGTCCCTTGTATCCGGTTGCTTCTAACATCAAACAGAGTTAGCGAAGAGAGATTGAGTAAGGAAGATGGAATTGTACCCGACAATCTGTTTGCTCCTAAGGAAATCATTTGCAAGTTTGTCAGATGGCTTAGAACTTGGGGAATGCTCTCGCCCAAGTTGTTCTCGGCTAAATAAAGGACCTCCAGTGAAGATAAGTTCCCAAAGGAGGAAGGCACATTCCCGCTCAGATTATTACCAGACAAAGCGAACTGCCGTAGCTTCGGCAATGAACCAAGCTCTGCAGGAATTTCTCCAGTTAGTTGGTTCACTTGAAGGATGAGGCTGACAAGGTTAGAGCAACCCAATATGTTTTTGGGAATTTTGCCGACCAATGAATTGTTGTGCAATCCTAGGATACGCAAGCGGCGCAAGTGGCCGAGCTGTGGAGGGATTTCTTGGTTGAAACTATTGTTTTGGAGGAACATTTTCCTTAAGAAGCTAAGGTTTCCAATATGAGGAGAGATTGATCCGGAGAGTCCTTGTGATTGCAAGTCCAAGACTGTGACCCTTCGGTGCCTCCGGCCGCATATAATGCCATACCACTGGCAAAACCCAATGCTATCGTTCCATGAGTTGAGCATGCCAAAAGGATCTTCGGTTATGCTGGCCTTTAATGCAAAGTGTGCGAGTCTATCTGTTTCATTGGTGGTGGAGGAGACTTGGTTAAGGCACAGTGCAATAGCAATACAAAGAAGCATGGAGCATGATGGTAACTCTGCAAAACTAGTGCCCAGGAGTTTCATGACTTAAAGCCCAATGAAGCGGGTAGGTTGAGAAAGAAAAGGCAGGATCAGTGCTACTGCTACTGGAAACTGTGATGAAAATTTATAAGAGTGGGGTGTCGATTTTGAAGCGCCATTCCTCTTCTTTTATAAGAAGGGGTCGATTCTTCTTTTATTTTTGTTTTTTGTTTTTTGACTCGCTTTTCTTCTCTGTGAAGGGCTTTTCTGCCTCTGGAGAAGACTTTGTCTGGCCATCTGCGCTTATCGTGGGGGCTGGAGTGAATGGAAGAAGGGAATGTTGAAAACTCACTTTGGTTGGAGGACATTGACTTGGCGATTGGAGGCAAACCTAAACGAAAGTGACTTCCTTGGTGTAGAAGTGAGAAACGGACAGAGTTTGAGGGCCATTTTTCTTTTACTCATATGTGATGAGTCAGCTTTTTGCTTGGCTTGGTTTTCTCTCTGAGAATGAAGACTCCGCAAGATGATTTTGAAAATGTAAATTCTTTACATAGGGGAATGTAAATTCTTCCCATTAAAATCGCACTACTGGCCCATTTTTTCTTTTTTAAATTTTTTTCTTTCATCATGCACAATTTGTTATCTACTCACCTTGAAATCTAAAGGGATATACTCACTAGAAGTATTAAAATTTATCATCAAAGTGCAATTGAATTTTAAAACTTGCAAAAAGTGCAATCAAATCTTAAAACTTGTCAATGTAGTTCAAATGAGTCCTAAAGTTAACACCGTCAAATTTGTTAACGTGGCGTTGACATGACGCTTACGTGTCTTATTTTAATATTTTCTCTCTCTTACGTGACTGAAACGACGTCGTTTTGGCTAAAATTTGATTTTTAATACTAATTTGATTTAAATTAAATATAAAAAATTAAAAATTAAAGGAAAAAAAAAAGGGAGGAGGAGGACAGGCGGCGAGGGAGGGCTTGCCCTCCCTGCCGCCCCACCATTGCTGGGAGGGGCCGGCGAGGATGGGGGGACGGCAACCGGGCCCAAGGGCCGGTGACCCTCGCCGACCGCAGGCGAGGGGTCGTGGCCCTCCCCCAGATCGGGCGAGGGTCGCCGGCCCTCGCTCGAACCTGGCCGAGGGCCACCAATGGCGGGGGTCGGCCGCTAGTAAGAGAGAGAAAATATTAAAATAAGACACGTTGGCGTTATGTCAGCGCCACATTAGCCTTTTTCGTTAATAAATTTGACGGTATTAACTTTAGGAATCATTTGAACAACTTTGATAACTTTTAGGACTTGATTGCACTTTTTGCAAGTTTTAGGATTCAATTGCACTTTGATGATAAATTTTAGGACTTCTAGTTATATTCCAAATCTGCACTTTGATGACAAATTTTAGGACTTCTAGTGAACATATTCCAAATCTAAATGTACCTCATCCATGCTGCCTTTAGGAAAAAAAAGTAGTAATTATAGTCAATGATTTTTGTCTATTCTATACTTTTGAACAATAATTGGTTTTAATAGAATTGTTTGAAAGGAAATTTGTGGTTATGGTCTGTGGATATATGTTATTATAGCATAATTTCTCGCAATTTTGGGTTGCAAAATGTTACTCTCTTGGGGTTTTGCATTCATATAGTTTTCTCTCTCTGGTGCAGATGTTGTTCCTAGTCGCTTTAATCTTCAACCATCAATATCAATGGATTAAGTGAAAATGCACATAAAGATGCACAAACAAACTTGATTTAATTGTAAATTGGTAGTGCGCATATGTAATCTACGATATTCTACGAAAGATGACTTTACTCCAAAGACACTAACCATGAAATAACACTTCTCTATAGCATCAACAACATTAGATCCAATTGGATGCTAAAGTAGGAAATATGTTTGTCCCTGTTGTCCATATAGGCAAATCTGTTCTCCTCTGGAATCTTCACTAAGATCAACATGGACTTGTTCTTTCGAAATTGCTCTTCATTGGACGTCACCCATCTACTTACGAATTTGGTCAAATTATGTAGCATGTGAGAAAGTCAATATGAATTGATAGAAAACTACAAAATTATGCATTGTAAAGTTTGTCATTCATAATTGTCAATTTCGTTTTTTCGCTTGTTGAAACGAGTAAACCTCCATTACATCTAGGAAAGAAAACTTAAAAACAGAAGATACATACCTCAACCTTAATCTTCACTTTCATCATAATCCATGGAAAAGATAACAAAAATTCTGTTATTTAACAGGTACAAATACCAAAAGATGTATTATACACTTATTAGCTATGGAAATCTCCAAACCTGGAAAATCAGGGGCCAAGCACATTCTATACCTATTTTAGTAAGGATTTTGTTAACAGGACACTCATTAAACACCCCATATATAAAAGTTTGTCATTTTCAATATAAGTATTTTAGAGCACTGTTAACAAAACCATTTTGACAGCGGTCGTTTTCTTTTGGGATAATCATTATGGCGGCGTTATATATTCCTCTACCATAAAAAGAACAAAAAAATTAAATGGTAAAATCGTTTCCCTTCTTCCACGGACAATGAATCAAGAAATTTAATAGGTTTAGAATTGGAACTTTTACTCTCAGCGATTTCTAAGGGAGGTGTAAAATTCTTCTGGCAGTAAGATATTACAAGCGTTTATATTCTTAGCCACGGACATACCGGAAGCAACAAAACCTAGCTAGCATTTTCCCTCTAATATTCATTCAGCATTTAGTAATCATATTTATTGGCAAAACTCTATTTAATGCACGTATTATGGAATTGGCTATTTTTCATATTATTAATAATGATTAACAATTAATTGATACAATTAATGCAAAATACTTATATGTCATTATAGATTATACCATATTATAATGTTAGGTTAAATTATATGTAATGAGCCAAATAAACTTTCACCAACCATAATCTGACGTGCGGCACCACATCACGAACATAGACATATGTGTCACACCACATGACGCAACCACATGAATTCATGCTCAATCACTGATACACAAGAAAAATCACATTTTTTCATCAAAAGATTTCACAGCTTTTATTATTAGTTAACATAAATAATTATGTTATTACTTATTATTCAACATATATAATTAATTTGTAATGACCTCTTTATATATCACATAGATAAGCTAGAGAATTCTTATATATTGCCAATTATATATATATATATATATATATATATATAATATTTAGTCTGCAAAACTACTGCTTACTAGGTTCAAGACCCCAAGCGGAAGTGGGTAGATATGAATGGAATTATGGAAGGTAAGAAAAAACAAGAGACAGGATAAGTGCTAATGCAAACTGTGGAGAGACTTGTAAGAAGGTGTTGATTTTTCAGAAGAGCTTTCGAAGTGCTTTTCTTCCTTTTTTCTGCGAATGAGAAACTATCTACCATCGATCATTGACCTTGACTACACTGCCCATTCATTAAGTTGCGCTATTTTTCCACGTCTCCAATAGTTTCAAAGTATCGTAATGATACCATAACCATATATATATGCAAAGCATCGAAGTAAATGACCTTGACTCAGTGGTCATTGAACAGCGAAGCTGATCACGCCGATCTCTTTTCATTGACTCTGGAAGAGACTGTTGAGAAAATTTGATTACAGATGAAGATAAGAGCAGCAATTTATAGTTTTTTGATGCTTTGATGCGTGACGACGATAATTATCTTTAAGGTATTATTTGCCCTCACTATTGTTGCTGTAGAATTTAAAGTAAATATACCTTCAAGATATATATCAAGAACAAAAAAAAAACGAGTTCAGCGATTACTTAAATTCCTTCTTAGAACTTCACATTAAATGTGTTATCAAACTTTGTTGATAAAAGATAAGAAGAGAGAATTATGAACAAGAGAATGTTATGAAGCAGAGAAAGTTATTTTTTTTAAATAGTATGTGATTTGGTTCTATTTACATACAACCAAACAATATATCTCTTGAGGATAGGTACCTTATTGGAATCATCACTATTTTTCATGATCAACCATCACTTCTCTTCATGTCAATAATTACTTATTTTCATGAAAAACAAGGGAGGCACTATTTGCATCTTTATTTTGGTTAAGACACTCAATTTTTTCAGTTAATTGACTGAAATACCCTTCTTCTCTCTCTTCAATTCATGTTTCTTTTTTTTCATCAAGCTAATGTACAAAACTGACTTTATTTCTATAATTTCTCTCATCAATTTCACAATATAAATACGCCATTATACCCAATAATGTATCATCTTATCCAGCATCCTCCTGTTGTCACTTTACTTGGAGAAGGTTATATCAAAGAAGTTTGGGGGCCATTTTCTTTTACTAATATGTGATGAGTCAGCTTTTTGCTTGGCTTGGTGGGACAAGGACACTACAAGTGTCAAAACTTATGTACGATACTCACTTTAGTACCAAAAATTTCAAAATGATCACTTAAGTGCCAAACTTTTTGAAAAACAATCACTTAAGTGCCAACTCCGCTGGAAATCTAATGTGACATTTTTTTTATTAATTTCTGAAGCTAACGTGGCTTGCCGGAGGTTTAGTTAGTATGTACACATCAAAACAACGTAATTTAGCATGTACACTTGGATTTTTAAAATTTTTTTTTTTTTTCCTTTTTCTCTTCTCTTTCTTCTTCTTCTACCTCCGACCATCGGCCACGGCCGACAGCCTAACCTCGCCCGGACAAGGCCGCCATCGCCCACCACAGGCGAGGCCCGGCCAACCCTTGCCTAGGAGAGGGCGGCCGAGCCCTGTCGAGACTGATTATCGCTGAGGCCACGACGGCCTAGCTAGATCTAACGAGGGTCGGCCTTGCCAGGGCTTGCTCTCGCCCAGGCCCCGGCGAGGGCTCCCCTTGCCAGATCCGGCGAGGCCGACCCTTGCCGGGGCTCGCCCGTCCTCGCCTAGGCGAGGGTCAGTCAGGCGTCGCCCGTGGCAGGCGAGGCCAGGCGGCTGGCCGTGGCTGGTGATCGGAGGTAGAAGAAAAAGAAAGAGAAGAAAAAAAGAAAAGAAGAAAAAAAATCAAAAAAATATTTAAAAATCCAAATATACACGTGGAAATGCCACGCAGACTTTTTTTTTTAAATGCCACGTATTAATTCGGCAAGAATTTCTCGTCGTTGGAACTTAAGTGATTATTTTTCCTCCGATTTGGTACTTAAGTGACCTGGTAAAAATTTTTGGCACTAAAGTGAGTGCCGTACATAAGTTTTGGCACTTATAATGTTCTTCTCCCTAACTTGATTTTCTCTTTGAGAATGAAAACTCCGCAAGATGATTTTGAAAATGTAAGTTCTTTATATAGGGGAATATAAATTCTTCCATTAAAATGGCACTAGAGGCACATTTTTTCTTTTTCCTTTTTTTAAAATAATTTTTCTTTGGTCATACACAATTAGTTAGCTACTCACCTCGAAATCTAAACTCACTTCATGCATGCTGCCTTTAGGAAGAAAGCAGTAAGCATAGTCAATGAATTTTGTTCATTTAATACTTTTGGACAATAATTGGTTTCAATAGAATCGCTTGAAAGGAAAATCTGTTGTTATAGTCGGTGGATTTTTGTTATTATAGCATAATTTTGGGGAATGTTACTCTCTAAGGGCATTGCATTCATATAAGTTTCTCTCTTAGATGCAAATGTTGTTCCTAGTCGCTTTAATCCTCAACCATCAATATCAATGGATACCAACTATTTTAAAAGCTTATGCTATTAGATGATTGTGTGGTTTCATATTTGAATATTCTAACATTCCTTGTCACGCTTAATTTAATCTTTTTGCCAAGTACTTAGTGTGAAAATATGGTGGTATTCTTTAGATGTCGGTATTATTAACAATATGGTGATATCAAATTAGTACTAGGCAAAATTAGCACTAGGCAAAATTGGTGATATCACCAACACTCACAATATCGCACTTAGCATTGTTCCCCAACTGCACTTTACTACTATCCATGCATTGATAAGTAGTAAACTAGTTTCTATTTGATGTAGCATGAAAAGAACAACCAGAATCTGTACTACATCCATCAAACGATGAATAATCAGTGATAAACAAGATAAATTCAACATTATTTGAATTACTATTAGTTACAGCTGCAACATCATCTACAGACTCAACTCTAATTCTCTTACCCTTCTTGTTCTTCAGCTTAAAGCAATCCCTTCTAAGATGTCACCTCTTGCCACAATTCCAACAGACAGCACCACCAGTCCTAGACTGACTATGTCTATTTAGGTTTATACTACTTCTGCTAACATGTGTATTAATTCTTCTTCAATTTTAACTACTAAAGTAGGGGATACAGGTTCACCATATTCTCTTCTAAGAATGTCCAAATTCTCTTTTACGAATGTCCTCGCTCAAAATCAAATCTCAAACCCCATCAAACGTCAAGCTTATTGATCCATGGGAATTACTAACAGCAATAACAGTAGTATTCCAACTATCAAGTAATGAGGATAATAGAATCAAAGCATATACCTCATCTTTAAAGTCAATCTCAATTGAACTTAATTGACTAATAATCACATTGAATTCGTTGATATGATTAGCAATTTCGCACCTTCGCTCATCTTCAAGTTAAACAGACGTCGCATCAAATAAACTTTATTAATCACAGAGGGCTTCTTGTACATATCCAACAGGGCTGTCATCAAACCGGCAGTGGTCATCTCTTTCACGATATTAAACTTGACATTACGAGCCAACGTCAGCCGAATAACACCCAAAACTCGTCTATCAAGTAATTCATAGTTAGCTTTCTTCTGGCTTCTCCCAAGACAGGGGGCAAGTGCAATTTCCTTTCATACAAATAATCCCCAACCTCCATATTTTAGAAACCAATATCATTCCCATCAAATTTGTCGATTCTCACTTTTCATTCTTCTGTCGCCATCGATTCGCTTCAACTCAGTCAAGCTTAGCTCTGATATCAATTATTGCGAAAACAACGATCCAATAATAAAATAGACAGATCAAGAAATAAATCGAACACCATATTTATGCAATTCGGTCGTAGTGACCTACATCCATAGAGAGAGCAGAAACAAATTCCACTATAGATCAAGCGATACAACGGAGATTATAACTACATTCAAGTCACTCAAATATTCTCAGTATTTTCAAAAACCCTAATTATAACTCAATAACTCACACAATATTTAGTCCCATAATTTCTTAGGAAATAATCTCTCAATTTTACGAAGGAATTATATACAAATCTTACAACAAGATTTAATCAACCTCAACACTAAAATTATTGGTGTAATTCCACGAAGAAAAACCCTCGTCAAGTACTCGGTTGAACACGGCGCTTCACTACACTCACATCAACAACGATGCTTCAAGACTTCTTCGTCTATCAACCACGTCTTGCCCAAGGTGCTTACAACCAAATATATTTTTAGCCAAAAAGAAAACACCTTCAAAACCGACGTCAACATGGGTAAGGAAATAATGGCATTCGGTCAACAAGTCCAACTTGGTGGACTTTCCTCTTCAGTTCTCCTGTGGCCATGACTTCCACATGAAATAGGAAAGAATATTTTTATTCTTTCTGCTTTCCTTTTTCAACGTGAAGTCCAACAAGAGTTATCAACCAAGAAGGAATAATTAAATTCAACGTGCAGGAAAATTCAATTTGACCGAAAGTTCACTTTCCAATTTCAATGGCCAAAGACCTCAACACACATTAAGAAAGCTAATATCCGAATTTGATTGTGGATTCCTTTATTATTATTTTAAATTTCAAAATTTCAAAATTCATATTTTTACTTCGGGCTTAAAATTGAGACATAATTTAACACAAACTAGAAAAGCCCTCTGACTTCGTGAGGGCACTGCCCCCTACGACCTTCGCCTGAGCAGCCCCTTGGACCCCTGCCCGCTCAGCGGGGAGTAGAACCCCTGCGATTTATTGTCGATAGAGAGTATGAACTACACCTCAATAAACAACACATCTCTTGAGAATAAGCACCTTATTGGAATCATCGTTACTTTTCATGATCAAACATCACTTCTCTTCATGTCATTAATCACTTCTTTTCATGTCCAATTCTCTTCTCTTAATTATTTATTGATAACAAACTATTTCAGCAGAGCCTTTTTGTATGGCCACATATGCTGCAGGAGCCGCTGCTAATGTTGATGTATATACATCAGCATGTATTTTGGGGAGGAAATTCTTACCTTAGACACAGTCCAATCACAATCCCGCATGGACCGGGGCTGACCACAGCTGTCAGTCACGTTATTTTCACTCAGATTCCACAAATTTCAATGACTATGAATGCACACGGTTCATCATGGGCCATGGTCAGTATAATTTGAGAGGAGCCTAGCTGTCGGGACCTTTATTTCTAAGTCAACCAGTGTAGTGCCCACGCCACTACTTTAGTGCTCCATAAAATAAAGTGGAGTCTCAAATGGTCACGACTTTGATACTCCCAAATGACATGTAAAACTTAGGGATAATGATACAATCAATCCAGAAACTTTGGCCTAATGTGTAATGTGGTTTATGAGCTTTTAATTTGTTCAATGTGGTCCCTGGACTTTTGGTACATGTTCAATGTAGTCCCTGAACTTGAACTAATAGAATGACTGCATTGAACATTTTTATATAGTTCAGGAACTAAATTAAACATGTATCAAAAGTTCAGGGATCACACTGAACAAATTAAAAGCTGTCAGTTACGTTATTTTCACTCAGATTCCACAAATTTCAATGACTATGATTGCACGTGGTTCATAATGGGCCATGGTTAGTGTAAGTATGCCCCTTACATTGGGGTGGAAATTTGAAAGAAGCCTAGCTATCGGGACCTTTATTTCTAAGTCAACCAGTATAGTGCCCATGCCAATACCTTAGTGCTCCATAAAATAAAGTGGAGTCTCAAAGGGTCACGACTTTGATACTCCCAAATGACATGTAAAACTTAGAGATAATGATCAAAACAGTCTATGAACTTTGACCCAATGTACAATGTGGTCCATGAACTTTTAGTACATGTTTGTCCCTGAACTATATGAAAATGTTCAATGTAGTCCCTGAACTTGAATTGATGAAAAGACTATATTGAACATTTTGATAGAGTTCAGGGACTAAATTAAACGTGTACCAAAAGTTCATGAACCACATTGAATAAATTAAAAGCTGTCAGTCACGTTATTTTCACTCAGATTCCGCAAAGTTCGGTGACTATGATTGCAAGTGGTTCATCATGGGCCATGGTCAGTATTAGTATGTCCCTTACTTTGGGGTGGAAATTTAAGAGAAGCCTACCTGTTGGGACCTTTATTTCCAAGTCAGCCAATGTAGTGCCCACGCGACTACTTTAGTGCTCCATAAAATAAAATAAAGTGGAGTCTCAAATGGTCACGACTTTGATACTCCCAAATGACATGTAAAACTTAGGAATAATGATACAAATAGTTTATGAACTTTGGCCCAATGTACAATGTGGTCTCTGAATTTTTTGTACATGTTCAATATAGTCTTTGAACTATATAAAATGTTCAATATAGTCCCTGAACTTAAATTAATAGAAGGACTACTTTGAACATTTTCATATAGTTCAGGGGCTAAATTGAACATGTACCAAAAAATTCATAAACAACGTTGAACAAATTAAAAATTCAGGGACCACATTGCACATTTGGTTAAAGTTCATGGACCACATTACATATTGGGCTAAAGTTCGGAGACTCTTTGTGTCATTTTCGCTAAAACTTACGCTCCGAATTGCAGCCAAGTCGTGTGCAAGAATTAACCCTTGCATGAGATATGTTTTGCCAATGAAAATCCCTGCTCCATCGACAGCGCACAAAAGAAAGAAAAGAAAAATGGGAGAACAAGAGCAGAGGCAGAATCCTTGTACTGAAAAGTTGTTCCTTGTGACCAATTCATGCTACATTCTCCAGTACCGGTCCAAAGTACCTCACATATATAAAAGATTTGAAGAAGTGTGGAAAAATTAGGTGATAAATGGAGGTTCATCTAGCTTGCTAGCATACAGTGAAGAGAACCACTACTAGTCTATTGATGCAAAACAATGAGCATCACGGAAGCCCCCTGAACACTGTTAAAGCTCTTCCAATTGCAATGGCATCGTTAATGAAATTGTAGATGCTATCAATTGCTGGAGCATAGCATTCCTTCTCAATGCTCCGGGCAATACTTGGTCCTCCGACAAACCTCTGAAACTTCGAACTATTTCAGGATGATATACACTCATGTCCAAGGAACTGAAAAGAACATACATTGAATCAGTTACATAGGCAAAACGTAAAAACAAAACAGATTACCGAAACAAGTTTGAGTTTAACATTTTCGAAAAGGAACTTAAAGGGTCCTCTCACCCTGTGACTTCGATGTTGCAGCGGATGAAGGCAGATTCTACATCTCCAAAACAATATCTGAAACCATGGCTTGAAAGGTGAGTTGGTCAGTAACTTTTTGAGGCGACTCAGGAACATGGACATGGCCTTTCATTTTTCGGTGCTAATATATTGACCCAAGTGGTCCTGAAAGGAACATAATTTGAACTTCCGTTTTTATCTGGGAAAGTGGGTGCGGATCAAGATGCAGCTTTTAATTAAAGCATCTATGCAATATTGGAAGCACAGCGCGGCCAATGAACTACTAAGATTATGAAGTTTGTCAATTTACTCCTTATAATGAAAAAACTTAGTCGGAATCTGTCTCGACACATTTGCTTCCATCCCTAATTTCTTCCCTATTGTTTTCTTCTAATTATTTTGGCATTGGTTTATCCTCCAAGTATTTATTGACCAATGATGCTGGAGATGCATTTTGGGGATAGATTTTCTTGTGAATTTTTTCCTCAAAAGCTGTACCATGAGAAAGAAGGGTCAGCTAATCAATTTGACTTCATTTACAAAAACACTTGGTGCTGAGAAAGCACAAGATAAACATGACAATACATTGAGTACGAGGATAGACGAAGGTCATGTCATTCTCATCTGATGATACAAGACAAGGCTTTGCAAGAATCTCTAACTAAATATTACATCTGGAAGCCAACTTAAACCGCAACTTAGACACACATGAAATTGGATCTCGAGTAAGGAAGGCTATGTTTTGGAAAGTAAACGCACACTGTCCGGAGTGCGAAGTTGTGGTAAAGACTAAAGAGTTTTACAATATCCTTAATCCACGAATTTCTAGTGACCGCAAAGTTCAATTCACGGTTTTAATGCAGGAACCTTCAAATATTGATTAAAGAAAAACTCAAAACCATGTACGGAGCTTCTCCATCCTTGATTTATGAAGTGTACCTCTCAAAGTGGGTGCTGGCATGAATCCACTCCTGCAGTCAAACATCTTCTCGATAAGGAAAGATGAATGACTCTTTCAACAATGGTGCTCTTGCTACTATCTGCACGAATTTCCTCACATCCACGAAGTATCCCGCTGATGGTCTGCTCAATATCAGTCTCGTCATCATAGTAGTCATATCAATCACTGTGAAACAAGCTGCCGATTCTGCGGCCACCTCCAAACTTGAGGGACAGTTGAGGAGTCTATCCAGTGGAGGTCCATGATTTGTTTGTCTGTTTCGCTGCTTGTTTTAAGGGACAAAAGCTTGGTTAGCTCTTTCTGTAGCTTTGTCGGATGAAAATGATTTCCCAAGAGATCTTGGTTTTCCCGGCTTCCCCTGCAATCGCTTTTCCCAAAAGTCCCAGCTGCAAGTAATCCATGTGGCCAGTCGTTGAACTCTTCTCAAGGTTCTAGTTTCATCTGATCTGAACCATTAAGGCTTGGCAAGATAAAAAAAATGCCACCAATGCAAGAGACGACATGAAGTTCATGTATATCTACATCAATGTGGTCTACTCTCAACAAAACCCGTGTTTAAGAAGTGGAATAAGAACAGATTCCTCTGAATTCCTCCAAAATGTGAAGTACGTCGATTGGAAAAGTAGGCACCTTGTATAATGGTACAAAAGTTGTAGGCTCCGAGTAGATTCCTAGTTATTATAATCAAAATCATGCAGTCATGTAAGGATATGATATGCGTGTTCACTGACCGTGAAAGTTCCTATTCACAGCGCATTTCCATAAGCAAGTGAAATGTACACATGGCAGCATGCTAACGTTGCGTTCGCCAGTGGAGAGAAACAGATCGATTAAAGGCCTTTAATTCTACCCTAATGAGAGCATGGTTCCTTCTTAGCTTTCACAGGTTTTGCGATGTACAGCACAAGTCAAGAATCATCCATTAGAAAGACATGCCAAAATAGTACTTATGGTGATGTGTTGCTGAAAACTGCATCGGCTGTACAAGCATACCCCTCCTGTCTCACGCAGGGCTTGTTCATGATAGAAATTTATTTTTACTCCCTTAAAACTAATTGACATTACTAAACGGATTTCTATTTTTTTCTATTTCAAAAAATAAAATAAATAAAAACGTTACTAAATAAATCCTAAAAAACCGTCAACCATCGATCATCGACCTTGGGTGCACTACCATTCAATGATTCTAGACGAGTGTTTTTGTCTGCCAATACATGCTGCGGGAGCCGCCACGATGTTGTTGTACATCTGCGTGTATTCCGGGGTGAATTTCTTGCCTTGGCACAGTGTAAACATAATCGGTGTGGACCGGGGCCAATCGCAGCTGTCGGCCACGTGAGTTTCCCGCAGATTCCCCAAATCTCAATGGCTATGATTACATGGGGTCCACGGACCATGACGGCTGGAAATTTGCGAGAAGCCTGACTGTCGGGATGTTTACTTCTAGTCAATAAGTGGAGTACCCACACCACTACTTTACAGAAAGCTCAAATGGTGACATCTTAGATAGCCTGAAATTTGATACTCAATATACAATATTACGCCCCCAATTGCAGTCGAATCGTGCGTAAAAATTAACTCTCGTTTGAGATACTGTCTAGCCGATGGAACTCTTGCTCCATTCAAAGAGAACAAAAGAAAGAAAAGAAAAATGGGAGAACAAGAGGCAGAGGCAGCATTCTTGCATTGAAAAGTCGCTCCACTTGATGAATTTATGCTACCCTTTACTACCGATCTAAGTACCTCACATATAGATAAAATTTGCAGCAAGTTTATCAACTGTTTTAATGTGAAGATAACGAGCTTCTTGTTAATGATGAGAAATAGAAATTTGAAATCAGCTTCATCACTCCTAATATATGCTAAAGTTTGCAGCATACAAGTACATGGATGAGGTTGGAGCATCTCAAGGTGCATTTGATTAAGACAGGTTTTGGTTCTTAATTTCACTATAAATATTTAAAAGAACGCATATATTGATTTCTTCTATTTAATTTTCACTTTTAGAACATGTCTGGTGCTATTAACAGAGTATCTTGTCTGTTCCTTGTCCTATTTAAGATTCAACATCAAGAGCCTTTACTGAAATTTCAATATCCTCCCTCTTCCACTTACAAACAATGAAAATAACAATTTGTTGCCTTCTACATCTTTAGAAAATTACTTTTCAAGACTCCACAAAATTCAAAAGCAGGGTAAGCTGGATGCATTTGACCACTTTCTGTTGTCGTTGGAAATGAAAACTGCAAAACCAGGGGCGGACGAAGTTTTCCAGATGATACCACAAACCACTCTGTACATATACCACAAGAAGTACAGAGGGAAAAGATACGCAACAGATGGACTACAGAGAAAATTGTTAAACCTTAGCAGTTAAGCGGGAGTCATACTTATCTTTAAATCGGCCGGTATAGCAGTAGCAGATTTTTGGGCCTGACGCAGGAACGGTTTAAGCCTATAGGACAACGGTAGAAACTAATAGGTCACACAGTGCTTAAACGTACATATCGTACAATATCAGATGTTATTTTCTCATGAACAGTTTAGAGTAAGATCGGGCACATATAGTCCGATGGAACCTCCGATTGTATGCTCGTTCTTGCAGCCTATCGTGAGACAGCACATGAAAATTTAAGTAAGTTGAAAGTAACAGCAGCTTGAAAATGGTCATGATGCCAATCCAAATTTACTGTCATGCTGCAACGTACCACGCAATTATCTTGTGAAACAGTCAATTGAGAGGCAACTTCAGGTTAATTTCTGTATGACCAGATATGTTATTAATTAAAAATGTCTTGTGCAACAATACTGTATATAACAGATGTTAATAAATAACAATCAATTTTTCTGATTAGAATGATTTCATGCATCTGAAGATCAAAGCTCCAAAAGGTGAATTTGTCTAAGGCACCTATTTGCAGAGGACCGCTGCCTGCGTAGTGTCATCGAGCCAAACCTCGCTGCAAGCTGTATATTCTTACAAAACCAAGCCTGTATTGTGAGGTAGTCAATTTGTCGGTGCGCTGTGAGGTCATCAAAACGATGGATCTATCTTGATGGCTTTCCGGATGTTGTCTTGAAGTCAACCAATGCCCACAAAATCCAAAGCCGCCCACTTTGGAAAATGAAGCGAAGACTGATGATCAAGCGTGGTTGATTAGCTGGTCATGCTCATTAACAAATATCACTTGACTAACAACAGCCTAATCAGTTAACATCACGAATAGTAACTTTCTCAGAGGAAAACTGACTTTCGGCCTATTAATAGTTCCTCGTGCAAGGACATGGTGCGGTTTTGGGAATTTTGGTGGTTGTAGTATGGGGTGGTGTTCCTTGGTGATCACATGTGAGCGGAGCCGATGGTGGCAAGTGTTCACTAATAAATTGGAGTATTATAGGGTTAGTAATCACTCACGCTTAAGTATTTTTTAGCCCTAGTATATATTCAATATCCAAAGTATTTTTTAGCCCTAGTATATATTCAATATCCATACTATTTAATAACTCAACTCAATAGATCCGAGTACTCTACGCACAATTCTCGGCTTGCTTTGAGAATTCACAATGAGCTCTCTCTTTATTTTATTTTTTGGTCTATGACCTTCCGGTATCCGGGGTATCTCGGACTAAATCCGGAAGCGAGCACTGTCAGACCCACAAGAGGGGTGGCTCTCCCAATGCCGTTTGCTCTATACACAAGGCTCGAACTCGAGACCTTGCTTAAGGCTCCTTATCACCTGGGCCAACGGACGTTGGTAGTTATACACAGAGGAGTCTGCACCCATTTATTACGCATGAAGAAGTCGTCCCTTCTTTTCGGTTGGCAGAGGAAATGAATGAATAAAACAAAGGGAAAAAGCCACCAAAAACCCCAAACTTTACCACCTGTGACACATTTACCCTGAGCTTTATTTTGTGACACAAAAAACCCCAAACTATGCTATTTGTGACACATTTACCCTAATGTACTTTAATCCGTGGGCATTTTCATCTTTTTTGCTTTTTCTTTTTTTTTTCCTTTCCGGCGAGGGGGACCCTTGCCGGCGTTGGGCGAGGGCGGCCCTCGCCCGATCCGGCCAGGGGGGCCCTCGCCCACGTCGGGGGAGGGCGGCCCTCGCCAGATTCGGCAAGGGCCGCCCTCGCTCGCCCAGGCGAGGCAACCCTCGCCCGACACCGGCGAGGCCCCCCCTCGCCGAAAAGGAAAAAAAAAGCAAAAAAGACAAAAATACCCATAGATTAAAGTACATTAGGGTAAATGTGTCACAAATAGCATAGTTTGAGATTTTTGGTGTCACAAAAAAAGTTCAGAATAAATGTGTCACAGGTGATAAAATTTAGGATTTTTGGTGGCTTTTTTCCTAAAACAGAACAAGCCCACACCTTTTGATAGTTAAATGATATTGTCAAAGGTGGGGCCCCCTTCATTTATGTGTGCAGAGAAGAATTCATCTTCTCGGTTCATGCAACTCCTTATAATGTTAATGGAGTCTTCTTCATTAAATGTGCAGCCCGTGGAAATCCTGCGCGGGAAAGAAATTGGAGACTGCTGCGTATTAGTCAAAAAGTTCCGTCTCATTTGTCTTCAACATGAGAGAACATATCTCATTTGTCTCCAACAGATTTCTCTTAAACGAGACCCATGCGCAACTTACAATAAACACATCTCATGCGCCACCGAACATTAGATAAAAACATGTGCAGCCGAATCCACAAACTCAGCAAGATGACGTGCGTAAATAATTTAACAGCAAGCGCAATCAGAGTCGGGCTGTGGCGCATGGGGGCGGAGGGAGTGGCTCTTGGTGGTGCAGAAAAAAAACGTGCTGTGAGAATAGACTTATTTCTTACTCTATATTTGATGAGCTAAATTATTATATGAGTTAGTTATAATCAGTAAATGAATTACAAATGAATTTAGAATGGTAAAACTCAAAATAATATGGGTGTTAAATGAGTTCACCACTTCTTCAGAATCACCTCTATGATCCTCTCTTCGCTCTCTCTCGCCCTTGCTCGATCTTGCCCTCGCTCCCTCTGCGCTCTTACCTCAGTTTAAGTACGAGTTTCCTAAATTATGTTAACTATGAAAGTATTTTTACAGTATAAGAGTCCTCTCACATGTGATTTTAAGGAGGCAGTGGATGAGGCAATTTTACATCTCCAAAAAGATATCTGAAACCGAGGATTGACAGATCAATTGGTCAGCTAAGTCTTTTAGGTTTTTGTTATTCGTCGTGCATATATGGCCATGCTTGATTCAGGAACGTGGACATGTTGTTTCATCTTCAGTAAACATATTTGACAGAAGTGGTCCCTGAATGTAGGACTTCTGTTCGTCTAGGAAAGTCGCTGCCGATCAAGACACAGCTTTTGGTTGAAACTTTTATACAGCGCACTGGAAGTGGCAGCACCACAATGAGCAAGTAAGCTAAGAGTGGATGTACTACTGAGATTTTGAAGTTCGTCGATTTACTCCTCCTTGTACTACAACTACTTACAGTCAGAATCTGTCTTGACCAATAATTATGGCATTGATTTATCCTCCAAGTATTTCATGATCAACGTTGGTCAAGATGCATTTTGGAGATAGATTTTTCTGGTGAACTATTTTCCTCAGTAGCTGTACCATGAACAAGAAGGGTTAGCTAATTAATTTGATTTAGTTTACAATGACACTTTTCTGCTGAGAATGAAACAGCCCAAGAATATGACAATAAAATGAGTAAAAGGATAAACGAAGGTCATCTCATTCTCATATGATGGTACAAGACGAGGCTTTGCAAGAATCTCTAACTAAATATGACATCTGGAAGCCAACTTAAACCGCAACTTAGACAAAAATGAAATTGGATCATGAGTAGGGGAGGCTATGTTTTGGAAAGTAAACTGGTGTGCGAGGTTGTGGTACAGACTAAAGAGCCTTACAATATCCATAATCCCCGAATTTCTAATGACTGTAAAGTTCAATTCGCAGTTTTAATGCGGGAACCTTCAAATATTGATCAAAGAAAAACTCAAAACCATGTATGGACCTTCTGCATCCTTGATTTAAGAAGTGTACCTCCCAAAGTGGGTACTGGCACGAATCCACTTCTGCAGACAAACATTTTGATAAGGAAAGATAATGACTCTTTCGCCTATCACGTTCTTGTTACTATCTGTGCAAATTTCCTCGCATCTACAAATTATCACACTGACGGTCCGCTCAATATCAATGTCGTCATCATCATATTCATCTCAGTCGCTGTGGAACAAACTGCCGATTCAGTGGTCCACCTCCAAACTCCAGGGACAGTTGAGGAGTCTATCCAGCGGGAGGTCCATGATTTGTCTGTCTGTTTCGCTGCTTGTTTTTAAGGGACAAAAGCTTGGGTAGCTCTTTCTGTAGCTTTGTCGAATGAAATTGATTCTCCAAGAGATCTTGGTTTTCCTGGCTTCCCCTGAAATCACTTTTCCCAGAAGTCCCAATTGCGAGTAATTCATGTGGCCAGTCGTCGAACTCTTCTCAAGGTTCTAGCTTCATCTGATCTGAACCATTAAGGCCTAATGCAAGAGACGAATGCAAGAGAGCATGAAGTTCATGTATAGCGACGATGACGGTTCATCCCGGGAGACTGAAACTGATAATTGGGCTGATGGGCCGATCCTGGGCCCGATTATCAGATTGGCCAAGCCCAATTTAGGACAATCATATCTTAATGACCCGTCTTCACGTTAGAAGAGCTAATTGGCATTCCGGTTACGTCCTGTTTGGTCAAAGCCGAAGCAAAAGGGCCTTTCGAGTTCTATCAAAGTCATTTGTAATTTTACGAAATTGATGAAAAGATTCAAGGTGACTCTGAAGGCTATTGTTCATCCAAATCAGATTAAAGTCTGATCTCAAGCCCTAAAAGACAAAAGAGAAAGTCAAGAACCGAGAGTAAGAGATAGATGCAACTTAAAAACACCTTGAGCTTGGGCTAGCCTACTGTCATAATCTGTCTAATTGCACACTTCTCAATGTATTGATCGAAATTGAGCTATGCTCAGTTTAAGTTATCGATAATAATATTATATCGATGGAATTAATAAAGACATTACATGTACGATAGCTAATTAAACTATCGGTGGTTCAACTTATCCACGTAAACCCAATGCAAAGAGTTTCTCCCTAATCCGGTGCAGCTGATTTGCAACTCTATTGATGCTCATCCGTCTTCCTGGCACTTGGTACGAACAAGCAACTCCAATGTTATACACCATAACCAAACATTCTTGAAATGTGTCATCGCTTTCGGAAAGCCGATGACGACGACTATAGGGGCCCAAATGGCTCTCTCTTTCTTGAAGCAAAAAGCTATCCGTGATTTCTAGCACTCTTTCAGGCAAAGTTTCTGCGACAAAACTATGAAGAGTCGAATTGTCTTTGAATGTGTCATCAATGGGACTCAATCCTGTGAATATTTCAAGTAAGAGAATGCCATAACTATAGACATCGCCTTCTCTTGAAGCCTCACATCCCGTTGCATACTCTGCCACAAATTTTGATCATAGTGCAAATCAAATTAAATTGCAGATCATCGAATCAAGTTATCATGAGCTACCAAACTTCACACAGGAAGACCGATCAATAATTTTTAGGTGTATAAACTTTCTTGGTTTGAGAGAGAGAGAGAGAGAGAGAGAGAGAGAGAGAGAGAGAGAGAGAGATTACCTGGTGGAGCATAACCAATTGTCCCTCTAAGGCCCATTGAGCTCATAGTATCAAGGGATGATTTAAGAAGGAATTTCGCCAATCCAAAGTCGCCAACATGTGCGACCATCTCAGCATCTAAGAGAATATTGCTTGGCTTTAGATCACAATGAACGATCGGGATGTGGCACTGATGATGAAGATAATCTAGTGCAGAAGCAACATCAATAGCAATATTTATCCTACAAATGAAATTCAACTTTTTCGGAAGCTCATTCCCATGAGATGATGTTGCGTACGAGTGTAGCCACTGGTCCAAGCTTCCATTGTCCATGAATTCGTAGACTAAGGCCTTAAAATCATTTCCTTGATGATCACTACCAGAGCAAACTGTTAGTATCTTTAAAAGATTTCGATGTTTGGTGTTCTTTAATGCCTCGCACTCAACTATAAAGCTCTTAAGAGCACCACGGCGGACTAAATGAAGCACCTTCACGGCAACAACCATTTCATTGTCCTCGAGTATCCCCCTATAAACAGAACCAAAGCTTCCAACACCAATCAAATTTGCCAAAGAAAAACCTTCTGTTGCTTTTAAGAGTGTCCCATAAGATAAATTCAGATGTGAATCATCCATTGAACTTGAAACCGGTTCATTTACTTTCTTCTTCACCCAACAAAGATATATAAAAGCTGCAATAAGAGCCATTCCAAGAATTCCAGAAAAAACAGAGGTGAAAATTATCACCATATTGATCTTTTTGATTTTGTGGCTTTTGGAAATGCAATTGGGAAGGTGAAATTGGGGTAGTCCGCCGCAAAGCTCGTTGTTTCCAACAATAGAAGTACCGGTAGCATTCTTAAAGACTCCTTCACGTGGTAGCTTGCCTTCAAACTTATTGTACGACAAATTCAGAAGTTTTAAGGAACGAAATGCCGCTAAGAATTCTGGAATCTGACCTGACAAATTATTGCGTGACAGATCTAGTTCTTCAATGCCTCCTAACAATCTGATTGATTGCGGAACTGACCCATTAAAGAAGTTGCCCCCCATCCTCAGTGATACCAATGCTGTGCAATAACCTAAATTACTTGGAATTTCACCAACCAACAAATTGTCAGAGATATCCAACGCGGTCAAAGTTCTCAAGTTGCCAACTTCTGTGGGTAGAGCTCCAGTCAGATGGTTACGAGACAAGTCCAGAATGATGTGTAATGACACGAGACCGATAAGCTGTGGGGGTATGGCACCACTAAGATTGTTATTAGATAGATCAAGAAGATTAAGAGACCAGCAGTTTGATAGATGTGAAGGAATTTGCCCATGAAAGTTGTTCCCATTAAGATATAGTTGAATCAACTTTGTTAGATTTCCCAAAGAAGATGGGATAGTCCCTCCCAGGTTGTTATCACCTAATTCCAGTAGCGCTAACTTTTGTAGATTCCCCAAATTTGAAGGGGCAACACCTGAAAGTTGGTTCCAATTCAAAAACAATACCTCCAAGTTGACAAAATTCCCGATTTCTTCTGGAATCTCACCAGATATTTGAATCATGGTTGCAGAAAATACCTTGAGAGTGGTGGATAAATTACCTAGGCATTTAGGTAACACCCCACCAAACTTGTTCAAGCTGAAATTCACATTCTCTAATTTGGTGCTGTTAGTCAACGAGCAAAGGAAGCTCAAGTCTTCAGGTTTTCCGCTTCCAAGCTGATTATTAGAGATTATTAACCAACCAAGCTTATACAAATTTTCCAAAGATGGTACTTTCCCGGAAAATTTGTTACTTCCAATTTGAAGCGCAGTTAGCTTTGTGCAATTCGATATCGAGGGAGGAATCGTCCCCTCAAGTTGGTTCCTGATAAGACTAAGAATATCAAGATGTGGGAGTTTGAGGCCTATGTCTGCCGGAAGAGTCCCCTCTATCCGGTTATCTCTAATATCAAACAGAGTTAGCGAAGAGAGATTTAGTAAGGAAGATGGAATTGTACCCGACAATCTGTTTGCTCCTAAGGAAATCATTTGCAAGTTTGTCAAGTGGCCTAGAACTTGGGGAATGCTCTCGCCCAAGTTGTTCTCGGCTAAATAAAGGACCTCCAGTGAAGATAAGTTCCCAAAGGAGGAAGGCACATTCCCGCTCAGATTATTACCGGACAAAGCGAGCTGTTGTAACTTCGGCAATGAACCAAGCTCTGCAGGAATTTCTCCAGTTAGTTGGTTCATTTGAAGGACGAGGCTGACAAGGTTAGAGCAACCCGATATGTTTTTGGGAATTTCGCCGACCAATGAATTGTTGTGCAATCCTAGGATACGCAAGCGGCGCAAGTGGCTGAGCTGTGGAGGGATTTCTTGATTGAAACTATTGTTTTGGAGGAACATTTCCCTTAAGAAGCTGAGGTTTCCGACATGAGGAGAGATCGATCCGAAGAGTCCTTGTGATTGCAAGTTGAGGACCGTGACCCTCTGGTGCCTCCGGCTGCATATAATGCCATACCATTGGCAAAACCCAATGCTATCGTTCCATGAGTTAAGCACGCCGAAAGGATCTTCGGTTATGCTGGCCTTAAATGTGAGAAGCGCAAGTCTGTCTGTTTCATTGGTGTTGGAGGAGACTTGGTTAAGGCATAGTGCAAGAGCAATACAAAGAAGCAAGGGGCATGATTGAAACTCTGCGAAACTAATGCCCAGGAGTTTCATGACTCAAAGCCCAATGAAGCGGCTAGGTTTGAGAAACAAAAGGCAGGATCGGTGCTACTGGCAACTTTGAAGAGCATCACAGGAGTGGGGTGTCAATTTTGAAGCGCTATTCTTGTTTTTTTATAAGAAGGTGTCGATTCATCTTTTATTTTTTCAGGACAGCTTTTTGAAGCGCTTTTCTCCTTTTTTTTCTTTTCTTTTTGACTCAGTAATCATTGAAGCGCTTTTCTTTCTTCTTTTTTTTTTCTTTTTGACTCAGTAGTCATTGAAGCGCTTTTCTTTTCCCTTTTTTTTCCTTTTTGACTCAGCAGTCATTGAAGCGCTTTTCTTTCTTCTTTTTTTCTTTTTGACTAAGTAGTCATTGAAGGCAAAGTGAATGGAGGACATGGACTTGGCGTATTGCGGGGGCTGGAGTGAATGGAAGAAGGGAATGCTGAAAACTCACTTTGGTTGGAGGACATGGACTTGGCGATAGGAGGCAAACCTTAAACGAAAGTGACTTCCTGGGTTTAGAAGTGAGAAACGGACTGAGTTTGAGGGCCATTTTCTTTTACTGATATGTGATGAGTCTGCTTTTTGCTTGGCTTGGTTTTCTCTTTGGGCATGAAGACTCCCGCAAGATGTTTTGAAAATGTAAGTTCTTTATATAGGGGAATGTAAATTCCTCCATTAAAATGGTACTAGAGGCGCATTTTTTTTCTTTTTCCTTTTTTTTAAATAATTTTTCTTTGGTCATACACAATTAGTTGGCTACTCACCTTGAAATCTAAAGTCACTTCATCCGTGCTGCCTTTAGGTGGAAAGCAGTAGGTATAGTCAATGAATTTTGTCCATTTAATACTTTTGGACAATAAATGGTTTCAATAGAATCGCTTGAAAGGAAAATTTGTTTGTTATGGTCAGTGGATTTTTGTTATTATCACATAATTTCGCGCAATTTTGGGGAGCAAAATATTACTCTCTTGGGGTATTGCATTATATTTTTCTCTCTCAAATGCATATGTTGTTCCTAGTCGCTTTAACCCTCAACCATCAATATAAATGCATACCAACTATTATAAAGTTTAAACAGTTAGATGAATATTCGAAAAAATGTATTATACACTAATGAGTCATGTGGATTTCCCAACCTTGAAAATCAGGGGCCAAGCACATTCTATACCTATTTTAATAAGGATTATGTTAAAAGGACACTTTTAAACAATTGTTAAATATAAGTTTGTCATTTTCAATATAAGTTTCTCAAAGTACTCGTTAACGAAACCATTTTGATAACCGTCGTTTTCTTTTGGGATAATCATAATGGCGGCATTACATAGTCCTCTAGCATAAAAAGAACAAAAAAAATTAAATGATAGAATCGTTTCCCTTCTTCCACGGACAATGGATCGAGAAATTTAATAGGTTTGTAATTGGGATTTTTACTCTCAGCGATCTGCAGGGGAGGTGTAGAATTCTTCTGGTAGTAAGATATTACAAACATCTATATTCTTAGCCACGGACAAAACCTAGCTAGCATTTTCCCTCTAATATTCATTAGGGTTAGTATCACGAAAATCCTAAACTAATACAATTATGATAAATTTACCCCTAAACTAATTTTTTTATCACAAAAAATCTCAAACTTGTATACTTGTGATAAATTTACCCCAAACTAATTTTTTGACTACCAAAAATCCCAAACTGATATATTTGTGACAAATTTACCCTCCGTTAAAAGTGGATTAATACCATGAAAAATCACAAACCGGTATACATGTGACAAACGGAGGGTAAAACCCTAGACTAGTACACCTGTCAACTACCAAGTGCCATCAAACTCTGAAATTTGACAGTAAAATTTAACAAAAACTAACGGAAAGTAAAATTGTCACAAATGTACTAGTTTTTTATTTTTAGAGGTCAAAAAATTAGTTTGGAGTAATTTGTCATAGGTGTACCGGTTTGGGATTTGTCCTAATATTAACCTTATTCATTAAGCATTTAGTAATCATATTTATTGGCAAAACTCTATTTAATGCACGTAATATAGAATTGATTATTTTTCATACTATGATAATGATTAATAATTTTTTGATACAATCAACGCAAAATACTTATGTAATTATATATTATACCATATTATAATCATGTTAGGTTATATTCTATGTAATGAGCCAAATAAAATTTCACTAATGATATTCTATCTGTCACACCACATAACGTAACCACGTGAATTCATGCTCATCCTTTGAGCTAACTTTTGGAGTAAAAGATGACTAAGATCATCCAACAATCATAATGATATATACTATGCAGAGCACCGAAGTAAATGAACTTGACTCAGTAGTCATTGAACAGCAAAGCTGATTACACCAGTCTTTTTACATTGACTCTAGAAGAGACCTTTTTTTTTGGCTAAAAAAATCTAGAAGAGACTGCTGAGGAAGGTTTGATAGCTGATGAAAATAAGAGTAATAGTTTATAGTTCTTTGATGTTGTTGACTATGGAAGAGACTGTTGAGGGAAATTTGATTGCTGATAAAGATAGGAATAGTAGTTTATAGTTCTTTGATGGTATGCTTTGACGCGTGATGACAATCAATGTCCTTAAGATATTATTTGCCCTTTTATTGTTGTTGTGGGTTTAAAGTAACTATACCTTCAAGATATACGCCAAAATCACGAAAAAACGTGTTTAGTAATTACTCAATTTCTTTTTAGAATTTCACCCTAAATGTCTCATCAAACTTCTGTGATAAAAGATAAGAGAGAATTATGAACAAGAGAAAGTTCTTTTTTTTAAACAATATGTGATTCGGTCCTATTTATAGATAAACGACACATCTTGAAAATAAGTACATTATCGGAAGCATTACCACTAATCATGATCAATTATCACTTCTTTTCATGTCAATTATCGCTTCCTTTCATATAAAACAGTTACTTCTTTTCATGTCCAATTCTCTTATCTTAATTATTTATTGATAACAAACTATTTCAGCAGACTTTTTGTATGGCCATATATGCTGCAGGAGCCACTGCTAATGTTGATGTATATACATCAACATGTATTGCTATTGCTGACAACTTCTGTGATGGAAGCCAAATTGTCCTGTAAAGAATTTTATTTAGGATTTAGGAAACCAATTCGATATTGGCTTGAATTGAACATCTTGTCCAAGAAAAAAAAAATTTGTTATTCAGTTATTTATTATGATATGCCAGATAAGTGTACCTACGAGTAAAATAAGAATCCCGACCGATTAAAACATATTCAAACGGTCCAATCATAATCCCTCATGGACCAGGGTTGACCACAGCTGTCAGTGACATGATTTTCACTCAGATTCCACAAATTTCACTGACCATGATTGCATGTGGTTCATCACGGGCCTCGGTCGGTATAAGTGTGTCCCTTACTTTGGGGTGGAAATTTGACAGAAGCCTGGCTGTCGAGACCTTTATTTTTAAGTCAATCAGTGTAGTGCCCATGCTACTACTTAAGTACTCCCTAAAATAGAGTGGAGTGATCAAATGGGTCACGACTTTGATACTCCCAAATGATACGTAAAACTTACGGTCCGAATTGCAGCTAAGTCGTGTGCAAAAATTAACCCTTGCATGAGACATGTTTTGCCAATGGAACTCCCTGCTCCATTGACAGCGCACAAAAGAAAGAAAAGAAAAATGGGAGAACAGGAGGCAGAGGCAGAGGCAGAATCCTTGTACTGAAAAGTTGTTCCTTGTGATCAATTCACGCTACAGTCTCCAGTACCGGTCCAAAGTACCTCACGTTTATAAAAGATTTGCAAAAAGTGTGGAAAAATTAGGTGATAAATTGAGTATCATCTAGCTTGCTAGCATACAGTAAAGAGAATCGCCGCCAATCTGTTGATGCATTAAACAATGAGCATCACGGAAGCCCCCTGAACACTGTGTCAAAGCTCTTCCAATTGCAATGGCATCGTCAATGAAATTGGCGATGCTTTCAATTGCTGGAGCATATCATTCCTTCTCGATGCTCCCAAGCTATACTTGGTCCTCGGACAAACCTCTGAAACTTCGAACCGTCCCGGGATGATATACACTCATGTCCAAGGAACTGAAAGGAACATACATTGAATCAGTTGCATAGGTAAAACGTAAAAACAAAACAGATTACAGAAACGAGTTTGCGTTTAACATTTTCGAAAAGGAACTTAAAGGGTCCTCTCACCTTGTGACTTTGATGTTGCAGTGAAGGCACATTCTACATCTCCAAAACAATTTCTGAAACCATGGCTTGAAAGGTGAGTTGGTCACTAACTTTTTGAGGCGACTCAGGAACATGGACATGGCCTTTCATTTTTCGGTGCTAATATTTGACCCAGTGGTCCTGAAAGGAACATAATATAAACTTCCGTTTTTATCTGGGAAAGTGGCTGCTTATTAAGATGCAGCTTTTAATTAAAGTATCTATGCAATATTGGGAGCACAGCGCGGCCAATGAACTACTAAGATTATGAAGTTTGTCAATTTTCTCCTCCTTATAAAGCAACTGCTTACAGTTGGAATCTGTCTCTGACCCATTTGTACAAAAGTTGCAGGCTCTGAGTAGATTCCTAGTTATTATAATCAAGATCATGCGGTCATGTAAGGAAATGATAAGCGCATTCGCTGACCGTGAAAGCCCCCGTTCACAGCACATTTCAGTAAGCAAGTGTAGTGTAAAAATATTACGCCCCCAATTGCAGTCGAATCTGTGTGTAAAAATTAACTCTCGTTTGAGATACCGTCTTGCCGATGGAACTCTTGCTCCATTCAAAGAGAACAAAAGAAAGAAAAGAAAAATGGGAGAACCAGAGGCAGAGGCAGAATTCTTGCATTGAAAAGTTGTTCCATGTGATGAATTTACACCACTCTTTACTACCGATCTAAAGTAGCTCACATAGAGCAAAAATTTGCAGCACGTGCAGAAAATTTGGTGATAAATATGGGTTTATCTAGCTTCGCTGGCATACAGTAAGGAGGACCACCACTAGTCCATTGATGCACGAGACAATGAGCATCATGGAAGAACCCTGAACAATGTGTAAAGCTCTTCCAATTGTGATGATTGCTTTCAATTGCTGGAGCATATCATTCCTTCTTGATGCTCCCGGCTATTCTTGGTCCTCCAACAAGCCTCTGATACTTCGAACCATTTCAGGATGATACCCACTCATCTCCAAGGAACTGAAATGAAAATACATAGATTCATATGCATACGTAAACTGTAGCAACAGATTACAGAAACGAGTTTTCATTTGACATTCTTGAAAAGCTGCTTAAAAGGTCCTCTCACCCTGTGACATTGATGTTGCAGCGGATGAAGGCAGATTCTACATCTCCAAAACAATACCTGAAACCATGGAGTATTAAAACATTAAAGCATCTATGCAGTATTGGAAGCGCAGCACGGGTGGATGAACAAGTAAGCTCAGAGTGGCCGTACTACAAAGATTACGAAGTTTATCAATTTACTCCTCCTTTAAAAAGCAACTATTTTAATGTGAAGATAACGAGCTTCTTGTTTAATGATGAGAAGTAGAAATTTGAAATCAGCTTCATCACTCCTAATATATGCTAAAGTTTGCAACATACAAGTACATGGATGAGATTGGAGCACATCTCAAGGTGCATTTGGTTAAGACAGGTTTTCGTTCTTAATTTCACTATAAATATTTAAAAGAATACATATATTGATTTCTTCTATTTAATTTTCACTTTTAGAACATGTCTGGTTCTATTAACAGAGTATCTTGTCTGTTTCTTGTCCCATTTAAGATTCAACATCAAGAGCCTTTCCTGAAATTTCAATTTCCTCCCTCTTCCACTTACAAACAATGAAAATAACATTTTGTTGCCTTCTACATCTTTAGAAAATTACTTTTCAAGACTCCACAAAATTCAAAAGCAGGGTAAGCTGGATGCATTTGACCACTTTCTGTTGTCGTTGGAAATGAAAACTGCAAAACCAGGGGCGGACGAAGTTTTCCAGATGATACCACAAACCACTCTGTACATATTCCACAAGAAGTACAGAGGGAAAAGATACGCAACAGATGGACTGTAGAGAAAATTGTTAAACCTTAGCAGCTAAGCGGGAGTCATACTTATCTTTAAATCGGCCGGTATAGCAGTAGCAGATTTTTGGGCCTGACGCAGGAACGGTTTAAGCCTATAGGACAACGGTAGAAACTACTAGGTCACACAGTGCTTAAACGTACATCTCGTATAATATCAGATGTTATTTTCTCATGAACAGTTTAGAGTAAGATCGGGCAAATGTAGTCCGATGGAACCTCCGATTGTATGCTCGTTCTTGCAGTTTATCGTGAGACAGCACATGAAAATTTAAGTAAGCCGAAAGTAACAGCAGCTTGAAAATGGTCATGATGCCAATCCAAATTCACTGCCACACTGCAACGTAACACGCAGTTACCTTATGAAACAGCCAATTGAGAGGCAACTTCAGGTTAACTTCTGTATGACCAGATATGTTATTAACTAAAAATGTCTTGTGCAACAATACTGTATATAACAGATGTTAATAAATAACAATTAATTTTTCTGATTAGAATGATTTCATGCATCTGAAGATCAAAGCTCTAGAAGGTGAATTTGTCTAAGGCACCTCTTTGCAGAGGACCGCTGCCTGCAAAGTGTCATCGAGTCAAACCTCGCTGCAAGCTGTATACTCTTACAATACCAAGCCTGTATTGTGAGGTAGTCAATTTGTCTGTGTGCTGTGAGGTCATCAAGATGATGGATCTATCTAGATGGCCTTCCAGATGTTGACTTGAAGTCAACCAATGCCCACAAAAGCCAAAGTTGCCCACTTTGGAAAAAGACGCGAAGACTGATGATCAAGCGTAATTGATTAGCTGGTCATTGTCATCAACAAATATCACTTGACTATCAACAGCTTAATCAGTTAATATTGTGAATAGTAACTTTCCCAGAGGAAAATTTACTTTCGGCCTATTAATAGTTCCTCGTGCAAGGACATGGTGCGGTTTTGAGGATTTTGGTGTTTGTAGTATGGGATGGTGTTCCTTGGCCGTCAAGTGTGAGCGGAGTTGGTAGTGGCGAGTGCGATCAGAGTCAAGGCAGTGGAATGTAGGGGCGGAGGGAGTGGCTCTCAGTGGTGCGGAAAAAAGACGTGCTGCAAGAATAGAAGTACCCGGCTCTAGACGATGATTAGACTTGTCAAAATGAGTCATAAACCCATTTCTTAACCCATGTTTGATGGGCTGAATTATTATATGGGTTTGTCATAATTAGTAAATGAATCATAAATGGGTTTAGAATGGTAAAGCTCAAAATAATATGTGTGTTAAATGGGTTTACAACTTATTTAGACTCAACCCACCTCTTTAACCCTCTCTTCACTCTCTCTCGCCCTTGCTCGATCTTGCGCTCGCTCGCTCTGCGCTCTCACTTCAGTTTGAGTAAATGAGTTTTCCTAGATTGTATTAAATATGGAATTGTTTTAGCACTATAGGAGTCCTCTCGCCTTGTGATTTTAAGAAGGCAGCGGATGAGGCAGTTCTACATCTCCAAAAAGATATCTGAAACCGAGGATTGACAGATCAATTGGTCAGCTAACTCTTTTAGGATTCTGTTATTCGTCATGCATATATGGCTATGCTTGATTCAGGAACGTGGACATGTTATTTCATCTTCCAGTAAACATGTATGGCTATGCTTGATTCTGTTATTCGTCATGCATATATGGCTACGCTTGATTCAGGAACGTGGACATGTTGTTTCATCTTCGGTAAACATATTTGACGCAAGAAGTCCCTGAATGTAGGACTTCTGTTCGTCTAGGAAAGTCGCTGACGATCAAGACACAGCTTTTGGTTGAAACATTTATACAGCGCACAAGAAGTGGCAGCACCAAAATGAGCAAGTAAGCTAAGACTAAGAGTGGATGTACTACTGAGATTTCGAAGTTTGTCGATTTACTCCTCCTTGTAATGCAACTACTTACAGTCAGAATCTGTCTCGATCAATTTGCAGATATCTTCCCTGTCCTTTTTTCCTCTACTAATTATGGCATTGGTTTATCCTCCAAGTATTTCTTGATCAATGATGCTTGAGATGCATTTTGGGGATAGATTTTCGGGTGAATTTTGTCCTCAGAAGCTGTACCATGAACAAGAAGGGTTAGCTAATTAATTTGATTTAGTTTACGATGACACTTTGTGCTGAGAATGAAACAGCCCAAAAATATGACAATAAAATGAGTACAAGGATAAACGAAGGTCATCTCATTCTCATCTCATAAGATGGTACAAGACAAGGCTTTGCAAGAATCTCTAACTAAATATGACATCTGGAAGCCAACTTAAACCGCAAGTTAGACAAACGTGAAATTGGATCATGAGTAGGGGAGGCTATGCTTGGAAAGTAAACTGGTGTGCGAGGTTGTGGTACAGACTAAAGAGTTTTACAATACCCATAATCCTCCAATTTCTAATGACTGTAAAGTTCAATTCACGGTTTTAATGCAGGAACCTTCAAATATTGATCAAAGAAAAACTCAAAACCATGTATGGACCTTCTGCATCCTTGATTTATGAAGTGTACCTCTCAAAGTGGGTGCTGGGCCTGCTGGCATGAATTTACTTCTGCAGACAAACATCTTCTTGATAAGCAAAGAAAATGACTCTTTCGCAGATTGCATTCTTGTTATTATCTGTGCAATTCCTCGCATCTACTAAGTATCACACTGACAGTCCACTCGACATCAATCTCGTCATCATCATAGTCATCTCAATCACTGTGAAACAAACTGCCGATTCTGTAGGTCCACCTCCAAACTTGAGGGGCAGTTGAGGAGTCTATCCAGCGGTAGGTCCATGATTTGTTTGTCTGTTTCGCTGCTTGTTTTTAAGGGACAAAAGCTTGGTTAGCTCTTTCTGTAGCTTTGTCGGATGAAAATGATTCTCCAAGAGATCTTGGTTTTCCCGGCTTCCCCTGAAATCACTTTTCCCAGAAGTCCCAATTGCGAGTAATCCATGTGGCCAGTCGTCAAACTCTTCTCTTCTCAAGGTTCTAGTTTCATCTGATCTGAACCATTAAGGCCTAACAAGAAAAAAAAATTCGCCGATGCAAGAGACGAATGCAAGATAACATGAAGTTCGTGTATATCTACATCAATGTGGTCTACTCTCGATAAAACTCGTGTTCTAGAAGTGGAATAAGAACAGATGCCTCTGAATTCCTCCAAGATATTATGTGGATTGGAAAAGTAGGAACCTTTGTCTCGGGATACAAAAGTTGTAGGCTCTGAGTAGATTCCTAGTTATTATAATCAAGAGCACGCAGTCATGTAAGGAAATGATAAGCATGTTCGCTGACCACGAAAGCCCCCGTTCACAGCACATTTCAGTAAGCAAGTGTAGTGTACACATGGCAGCATGCTCACGTCGCGTTCACCTGAGGAGAGAAACGATCGATTAAAGGCCTTTAATCCTACCCTAATCAGAGTGTGGTTTCTTCTTAGCTTTCTCAGCTTTTGCAGTGTACAGTATAAGTCGAGAATCATCCAGTAGAAAGACATGCCAAGAAACAGTACTTACGGTGACAAGTTGCTGAAAACTGCATCGGCTTTACGACTATACTCCTGTCTCACGTTCAGCTTGTTCTGTATCCAGCAGAAGAGCTGCAATCAACCTAAAGCAGTGGTTAAGTTAAAAGTGACGTGAGCAAAAATGAGTACTTTTTTGTGCATTTGTCTGCGAGAGAACAGAGTATGAATTCAAAGAAAATATCATCATCGCAACGGATGATTTTACCTTCACCTTGAGGCAAGAGGATCGTGGAGATTCTGGGATGAAGGCGCTGAAGGTGGCTGAGCTATAGATAGGATTAGGTAACACGGTTCAAAATGGTCGATGTAGGCATTTAAAATTGGATACAATGAGCTTTGTGGAAACCAGCTGAACTGCTTTTCTTGGTGGTTCCGAGTGCCCGAACGCGGCCTTCTCTTGCCACTTGACTCTCCCATGAAAATATATCAGATTAAGTCAATTTATAGACGAAGTGACAGACAGAATCAAGAAAAGTGCACGACTTAAGATGACGCGACGACATGGATGCTTGATAGAGCTAAACAAGTTTTGTTTGTATGTTAGTCGTGGGATGTGGAGCTTAAAGCTCCCATCCATGCACAGGAAAGGAAGACCACTGGCGTAAGAAACCAAGGAATGTCACTCCGACCAGATTGGATACAAAAGAACTTAAGAGGGTGTTCAATGATACAGGTGTCTAAACAAAGGAGTCAATATCCAAAAACAAGCAAGTTATTCGGCACCTTATTAGCTCTAAAATTTGAGCGGATAAGGAGTCATCCCATCCTGTCCAAAACGATTCGATTGTCCTTCTTTCATTAAGATATACGAATAAGTACGAAAAGCTAAGCTGTTTTTGCAAATCATGCATAGAGGTTAGAACTCCGTCTTGGAACGAGACTGCGTACAACTTGCGTGCGCATCTTTCCAAGATGTTCCTCTGTGAACCCAATTCGTGACGCATACGCTTTTGAAGCCAAAGATCTTCAGATCACACGAAGAGAACCATCTGCAAAAATTGCCATAATAGCACAAACTGCACAAGGCAAGGCTCCCGTTTCAGAAACAGATCTATGCAGGCAGAAATCAACACCAAGCAGAACACAACGACCTTGAAGTCCTCATTTTAGATAAAGAATCATTTTTGTAACTTCATTGAATTTTGAATCCATAAGGTCAGATCAATGTCCTCCTTTTCTCATCCCAGGACCAAACAGATCTTGTTCTGTACATGTATCTATCATAATCATAATTATACAACTAATAAAAAATCACATATGGCTGGCCCAACAGGCTGTGTTAGTTACTCCACCCAACCACAGTACTCGCAGCAGGACCCGTGCTTGACACTGTTGGGCCACGGTTATACATGCGCTGGATTTCTTCCCGGTACTCTGTCAAAGACTTGTCGGGTAGGGCTGGCGTAAGTTCCACCACATCCCCCATCCTCAGTTTGCAGGTCGGGTCGCCAACGGGCTGGCGGTTCAGCCTTGGTCTCAGTTCTTCCTTCAGAGAGAAACCATAGGGCATCCATCTGGCACTTCCTTGTCCTGCCCTTTCCAACAAGTCCATCATTGTAGAATCCGCTGGGTATTCTTGAACAGACATCTGCATTGACCAGACAAAAGTATTCTCAAGAAAGCATACGCATCGATCGTGGCCCAACTGACTTCAACAAGAACCACGAAGTGCATGCCCGAAAAAAAGAAGTACTCTAGACTGTTTGCCAGCCAAAGGAAAAAACAGAGCAATCTGAACCAACCTTATCATTCTCAATCATGATAACAAAGATAGGTCCACTGTGGTCATTGTGAGGCTTGTAAGAGTACGGACAATCGTCAGAATGAAAAGGGAACTTGCATGGAGGCTTGAAGGAGTGTAAATATCCAATAGATGAATTATCTCTGCTCATTGTCTCACAATGCCAGGTGATGACCCATCGTGCCCATTCAACCATCTGAAGAACAGAGGAAGAGTGCTTGCACTCGCCTTCTTTGTATCTCCAATGTGCTGCAAATCCAAATTCAGCTTGCAGGTGCATTTCTTTTGTCCGAATTTGAACTTCAAGAGGTATCATTCCATCACCCATCACAACCGTGTGGAGAGATTGATACCTGAACATAGAATCTCGGATTAGAAACATAATGAGCACAAGAATATACAATCTGCAATAATTTGTCAAAGACATACCCATTGAACTTTGGATGAGTTATGTAGTCCTTAAACTTTCCGGGAATTTCAGACCATAATTGGTGAACAATTCCTAAAGCTCTGTAACAGTCTTCCTTTTTCTCAACAATCAGTCGCAAGCCATGTACATCATGGATATTATCCATAGTCAGGTTCTTTCTGCACAAGAAAATCTCCCATAAGTACTATCACAACACTTTAACAAAAAAATATAGAGCGGTTTAAACTGAGATCACTTTCAGAGATCACCATTTCCAATTCACTAGTACAACCACGAAACTCTGTGTACAGAATCCAAAGGACATGCTCCAGTATTTTGCAACACCTCATGTATCACAATTATCGTGGTTGTTCACACTTATGGCAGCAATATTTTTTCAAGTCTCGGTAACTACTTCAGAAGTGCAAGGACATGAAATAAGTATAGCCAACTTTTAGGTCCATACCTTTCTAAATCTAAATGTGATAAGGAGTCGAGACTTAAATATTGTGCAGTTACTGGCATTCACAGATTAACATTGAGTAAATGCCTGAGCAAAAAAGCATGCCAACAGACGTGTGCCCACGAGAGAGAGAGAGAGAGAGAGAGACAGAGAGAGAGAGAGAGATTACTTCAACATCTTGCAATGAATGCTATACAGACTTTTGTGCCTCCCAGAAAGGAAATGATAAGAAATTGACTGTTTCTTAAGAGCTTGCTCAAGCTTCTCTATGGCAGAAGCAATTATTGTCTCGTCATAAGACTCTAAACGCTGAGAGGACAGTTCCTTGTGTCGGTCAGGGTTAAGATGCTTAAAGCACAGGTTTTCTAGCTCTTCTTTCCAACTAGATATGCCCAGACGGTTGGTCAAGGGTGCAAATATTTCCAATGTCTCCTTTGCAAATCTCTGTTGCTTGACAAGAGGCAACGCATCCAGTGTCATCATATTATGCAGACGATCTGCTATTTTGATGAGAACAGCCCTTGCATCTGCCATGGCAAGGAACATGGTATGTAATCGATCTGCCTCAGCAGTCTTGCTTGCTGTATTACTCTCTCGTGCAAGCTTGCTCAATTGACTTAGCTTGGAGACCTACATCGCAGAGTTTGTTAAATATTAGTAAAGAATGATATCTTGCAGTAGCATCGGCAGACATACACAGCATCTGCAAAGAAAGGAGTAGCAGGTACAGATGAGAAGACATGTCGAGTTCTTCATAATATGATCGTGATGCACCTCCATGCTAAAATGCAGTCAATTATGTGGAGATATATCCACCACCAAATATCCCCGTAATGACGGTTGACACAAAAATAGAGAGGAAACTCTAGTTCTAATTTATCAAGGTTTTGAGGAAACTGCTCTGCTCCAGTTAAGCTCCGAATATCGTTGACATTATTTAAAAATGGATATGATAAGATTGCTTGAAGAGCATCCCAAATCCAGGCCTGCCTTGGTCACGATATCTTCAAGACCAGGAAATCATCGCATTGGTCAGAACCAATGACATTCCATACGGACGACCTATCGTCAAAGTTCTATGCCGTAAACTAGATGATGAGAGACAGACAATGATGGTCACATTCCAATCATCACAAAGAAATCAACTGGAGAAAAAAAGATATTAAAAATGGTAATTTTCACAGATCTTACACCATCAGACCTAAAGGAGGAGCCTGTCCTCAATTGCTTTATGCAGCAGAAGTAGGGACTCTATATATACTATTGCCCAAGAACACAGTAAAAACATCATAGCACGGTCGAAAAACAAATTGAAATGTCTTGGGTTACAATTACTCTTCAAAGATAAAAATTCTAGCAAGATTCGGTACATATATATTCTCTCTTACCCCTTCAACCAGATCAGCAACGCTAGATCCAAAATTCCTGCATATGTCGTCATATGTCATTTTTGAATCATCAAGTGTGTCATGCAATAACCCCGCAGCAACCACCGTAGAATCAACACCGATCAGTGCCAATAACACCGCAGTCTCCACGCAGTGCTGCAAATATGGATCGCCACTCGCCCGCATCTTCAACATACATAACCAAAGAGAACTCGATAAGAAAATAACCAGCAACCGATCTCGAACAACTCCAAACCTTTAGCACTCGGCTATCAAATCAACTCAAATTAACACCATACCTGCCCTCTGTGTGCCTTCTCGGCCCCGTAGAAAGCCTTCACCACGAAATTTTCACAGAAGATCTTGTGCCTGGACTGTGCACCCACCAATAACTCCTTCGCATAAGGCTCAGTATCAAGTTCCAACGAATTCTCCTCCAAATTGAACGTCAACTCCTCCACATCAACGGCATCTCTCAACTCAAAAGTATTAGAATCATAGTCCACACAAGAGCCCAATGCATTCCTAACAAAGCCATCATACATAACTCTCGGCCCACCTCTTACTTCTCGCGAAATCCTCGTGGGAGGACTCTTTATAGACCCATTTCCACACGAGACCGGACCCTGAAAAACCGAAACCGGACTCTGATGATCCCTCTTCAACGAACCGATGAATTTACTCGGAGAATAACGGAACGAGCTACTAAATTCCCGGAAATCGTCGCTTCTATCGTGCCACAACTGCCCCAATTCTTCTCCTCCGCCGCCGGAGAAGCTAGAGCCGGAAGCTTGCTTGACGCCGGGCGAGGAGAAGAGGCACGAGAGGCCGCCGACCATCTTCTGCGACGGCGAACAAGACGACGAAGACGCCGCCGACGAGGTGGCCTGCGACGATCTGGAGCCCAATTCGAGATCGCACGAGGCGTGGGCGTTGATCTGGTGGGCGGCGGCGGAGCACACGCCGCTCGGCGGGCCGGCGTACAGAGCTATCGTCGGGCCGGCCATTGGACTCGCGAGCCCAATTTCAGCTCCCTAGGGTTCACAGATCAAGACATCAACGTCGACGTCAAGCTTTCGTATTCTTAATCACAAAACTAAAAAACGAAAGAGCGAACCGAGTTCCACCCGAGATCGAAATCGCACCGGACGAACCTCAGTTCCTGCTCCCGGGAAGGAATCCCGAGCGATCGCCGCGGGCCGGGAGCACGTCCCCTCCCCCTCCCTCGCGAGATCGACAGTGTTCCCGAGAAAGCTGACGGTTTTCCAGGAGAACCGGTGATTTCCCCCTCCGCCGCTGTTATCTCACGAGCGAGATATGGTCGAACATGAAAGGAGTCCGTATGGAAAAGCTCGTGCGCGCGGGGTGCTTTCTTCTTTCCCGAGAAAATGAATCGGTATGATCCAACATCAAAGGAGGGCCCTCGATTTCCTTGCGGACAGGGAGAGACCGGGGGAGAGAGATTTTTCTCGGCGCGTCTGATTTTCCTGGGAAAGCTGAGGCCGCCTCTCCGTTCTTAAAAACTGTTGCTTCGCGACCGGTTCACCGGGGGGGGGGGGGGGGGGGCCGGAAATTACGCCGCTGCCCTCGTGGGAAGCACCCCAAAATTTCAGCCGCCCTTGCTTCATAGGAAAGGAAAGCGGTCCGGGCATCAGTCCTTTTTTCTTTTTTTTTTTGTATAAAATTCTTGGCATTAGATTCGATTAGGGATGAGCATGGTCCGGATGGGCGGTTCTAAACATGAAACTAGGAACCGTCCGCTAAGGATCGATTCCCATATATTGAAACCGGGAACCGCCCGTTGGTTCCATGAATCTATTCGGGAAACGGACTGGTCCAATCCGGTCCGAATGGAGGGGGTGGGTGATACAACACTTAGAATCGGGAACCGGACCGGTATTCACCGATCCTAGTAAATTAGAATCGAGAACCGGACTGATCCTCACGAGAACAGCTGGTTCAGGGCCGGTCCGGTTCCAGGCGGTTCCCTATTCTTTTGCACACCTCAAGGTTCGATTGCTATATAAATCTCTTTTTTTTTCCTTGAAAAAAACATGAGACGGGATTCGACAGAGCATCCGAAGATAGATTGTGGAATCGAACCCGTGACCTTCGATTTGCGGACCGAGTATTGGATCGCTCGATCTAGCCTCCAGTTGATTTTATGTTATTGCTGTCGTTATTCCTTCATTATTTTAATGTTGGTGCTGACTATGATCATCCGGATTTGGATAATGCGAGGTTGTTGGATCATTTCTCTTGGAGCGGTTAGACATAGTCCCATGAATATAAATATTGCAAGCGGGTTTTGTTGTCTTCTAGATCCTTAAAAGGTAATTTTCAATTTCCCTTTTAATGAAATCGAGATTTCTGAACATTTTGATCCGGATTAATATGCAGCCGCTTATATTCGAGCGTTGCGAAAAAGGAGGGGCTTTTACCATGGATCGAATTCCACAACATCTTTTATATATACATATAATAGTTTCTGCGGTGATAACATGATTTTCTGAAATGATCGTCATCGCAAAATCTTATTCGCACCATCGCATCTTTTCTTCTTTCTTCTTCGCTTTAAACGTGCCAAAACTAATACCGTTTATTTAAGGCGAACCATCGGACGTAATCAGGGTCAAGTATCGACAACTCGTTCAAGAGACGATGACCCTATCGCGATCGCGGCTCGCGAGAGCTCCCTCGTGCTTTCACGAATTTCTTTTTTCCTTTTCTGTTGCGCTTTTCGTGACCGAGTCGAGTTTTCGAGGCGCCGGATGAAGGAAACGAGGAATTATGCGAAAATGTCGGGCTGGATCATATGGACTGGATGGGATCGTTATGCAGATCAGATGAAGGGACGACTTTCTCGCGTTGACTTTTCGGATGCTGCATATGTGGGAGCTAGAACGGACGCTAGGGGCTAGGCCTTATATGATATATTAATTTTATATAAGTTAATTTGGGCGGGGGGGGGGGGTGAAAGGTGGTGCGATAGAGATAACGATGAATTTGCCAAATTCAAAGCAGCAGGAGAGTAGCCTAGTAGCCCCCAAAAAAGATTAATTAATGGGGGAGGATCGATGATTCAATACTTATCTTTCTCCTTAATCTTTTTTTCTTTATTAATTTTGTTTTGATTATTGGGATCTGATGCTGGAAAGACAGCGACCGAGGAACTAAAACCCCGTGCCATAACGGGATTAAATTAGAGTAGGATTAGAGGATGGCGATGATGATGATGATTGGGTATTTTACGTGGAAAAAGAGATGAGGGTACATGACCCCTTTTTTGCTTTGAATAGGCTCAGAAAGTTCGACCCCAAAAATAAATGAAACAAATGAATAGGGCTCTAAAGGGCTTCCGTGAGACGAGGTGGAGGAGGAAGGGGGGGCGGTGGGGCCCACCGTTTGATATTTGTGTTTGTGCGCATTGCTTGTTGTCTTTTTATTATTATTTTATTTTAATTTAATTTAATTTCATTCTATTCCCTCCCGAAGTAGAATCTCTTTTGGGATCAGGCGGAAAGAATCCACCGCGTTCATATTTGAAAATATATATATATATATAATTTCTCGACCTTTTTCTTTTTTGCCAAAGAAGAATCATTGTCGGACCTAAATACGTCGTTACGCTGCTTTTGAACCCTGAGATGTTAAAAATACGGAAACATTCCTTAGGACGAGGGAAAAAAAATTATCCCCTAATTATGGAAATTAGGCGTGCAGGCACCGAGACGTTAAAATAAAAAAAACGTGATTTGCTAGGTATATATACCTAGACAAACGCGGCAACCCTAGTCGAAGACTTGCTTCCCCTATTTTGGTGATGTGCTCTTAGTAACCACCATCAATGATTCAAGGCAAGCTCTCGATTACCGCTTCTGATTTTCGAGAATTATTGCAATTCTTCTCAGGGGAGGGAACGGAGAACAAATGGGTGGATGTACTTTCCTTTGCCTCCGGAGCACTGTAAAATTATAATCACGCACGTTAACCAATTGGTACGCTTGTGAACAGTTGAAGTATCTTTTCAAAACACAATGGCATAAAGTCAATACAAATGCATTTCCTAAACATTTTAAATATTTTTGACTCAAAATGCGGTTGATTTATCCATCGTTTTTCCAAAAAGAAAGGTAGCTGAATCAAATATCAAATTAGGCGTAGGTTTTTCCAAACACGCATTTCTCATTATATAATAAGCAGCCGGTTTACTCTGTCCGAGCAAAAATTGTCTATCTCAAATTAGACGCGAGGTGCGTAACAATAAAAGGGTCATGTAAATTCGATACCTATTCAAAAGATACATAACGGACATACACAAAAAAAGTCTAGAAGAAGAAGAAGAAGAAGAGGAGGGGGAGCTCGACAAGGACGCGCGCGCATCTTCCTCCCGCCGGCTCCCGACTTTGGCCTCCTCTTTTTGGTTTTTTCTGTTAGGTTCAGTTCCCTCGGTTCCCGCACGTGTCGGTTGAACAGCGGCGACCGCGGCCATCGGGTCAGCTTCCCCGTCTTACACGTGTCTTGTCTTTCCCCAACTGACGGCTCCTCTTGTCTTGTCCCCCCGCCCCCCACCCCTTCTGTTTCTTTAGGCCGCTGCTGACTCTGTCTCCACGATTAATCGATGTCCGCTTTAATTAATTTTTTCAAGTACGCGGAAAAGCAACCCCCAAAAAAAAAAAAAAAAAAAAAAAGCTGGAGGCGCTGGCTTGGCGCTATCAAGAGTCAAAGGGCTAAAATTTGCGAATTTCACAATAATTATATCACGCGCAAAAAATTGCCGTAACTCGGCTCGTCGCTCGATTGAGAATTTAACAATAAATACGATAAATCGAGAGTTTGAAAAAACGTGTTGATTCTCCGGGATTGTCCCCTCCTTTCCGCATGTGTTGCGACATGCGCCCACCTCGAAAGAGCTTGAAAGGGGCATGTTTCTTGAGCGTCAATAATGTTGAAAACGAAACCCTTGTAAATACCAAATTCAGCATAGGCAAGCGTTTTCCTTCGCTCTAATTTTGCACACGACAAATTCGTCGTGCTCTTATACTCGCCGTAACTTCGCTATCTTTCGAGTTTTTGAAGGGTCACGTGACGCATTGGGTCGTGGAAAGAGACACGCTCCATTTGGTGGTGCTAGTCAAGTTCGGTGGGCTGTTGGTGTTGGCTTGGAGTGCCGACAGATCTCGATCGGGATGGGCTCGCGATTAGAGTTGGAGTTGGAATTTTGCTCCGATAAATGAGGACCGACTGACTCTTCCTGGCGCCTCTGGATTTCTCCTTCGTTCCTACCAAACTCCTCGGAGAGGGAATTGGACGGTGGAGATTGAGTGCTGACTTTTCAGATCAGCCCCCGACTCCAATTTTGTTCCCCGTTGGAAATTGGAACGCCCCCGGGTTCAATTGTCAAGGCCGGCCGACCTCCTTCACTTCCGATCGTGCTCGGCCCGGCTACGATCGAATGACATCTTTGCTGAGGCAAATTTCCATTTGCTTGGTCAGTACGGGGAAAATGATTTCCTTCTTGCTAAAAAATGAAACCATTCTAGGGCCCGATTGAAGCTTGTTTTCGGTCGATAGAAATTGTTTTTTTCCGTAAAACTGATTAAAGTCGGAAAATTATTTCCCGAAAACGGTTTTCCTACAATCAAACGGACCCTTAAGCACCGTTAAACTTGTTAGAATGTCCAATCCAAATGTCTAAGTTAATAAGTAGAAGGAGACCACTTGTACGTAAATAGCATAAAAACTAGTATAGATAAGCGACGAAGGTTACTTTAACACCCCTCTCATATGCAAGCCGAATTATAAATAATGCGTGAAATTTAACCAATGGCGGTCCGTGCAAGCAAAAATAAACTAGATGGGGAACTTGACCCCGATACTGTATTAGAACGTTCAAATCAATTCAACCCAATACTTTCTAAGAAAACTCAATTTAATATGATTATTGCTTTTATTGTTATTTTATTTAATAGATGCGTCATATTGAGTTGTGGATTATTAATCTGTCACAAGGCACCATGTTACCGCCACTGGGCTCGTGCACAGACATGTCCTGCCACATGGAGCAATCATACCACATGGAGCAAACATTCTTAAAGGTAAGAATCATGCGTCTACATCGAATTATCTTACAATTAGCTTTTGCAAATTAACTTTTTTGACCGGACAAAATGGGACATTCAAATGATAATGGAGGTCGGCCAAGAATCTCATCTAACGGTGCAGATTGATCCGAGGATGCATGCGCCCAGCCTGCGCAACGTCGACGGCACTGGTCCATGCCCCATTCTCTCCCCTTTGTTCCTATCCCCATGCATTTAAAACGACAACCTTTATTTTATCATTTTCGTATTTTTATGATTCAAAATGTATGGGTACAGAGATTTGACTGCCTCGATTTTTATATGGGGGCTACCACCGGTTCAAAAAGCACTCTGTAAGCCCGACGAATCGGTTTATAGTCCGGACGTTAGGCCTGTGCAAGGGACCCCCGAATCAAAACACTTCACATGCGCCTATCCTCGTGTCTTACGATATCTTAATTTGATATCTCTCTTTAAACTATATTATATTCGAAAGTGCCCACGTCACGTTCATGGGGGGGCATATGCATGTCTGTAACTGTGGCCAACGCGTGACACGTGCATGCCGGTTGTTGTATGGGGGGGGTGCATGGCACGCGCATGCACGTTGGGTGAGACATCGAGATTGCGTGCGACCGCTTCGCGGAGAGGCGTGGGGAAAACGTGCAAGGCCCCAAAACGACACGCTGTTTTTCGTTCTTCTTCGAAAGCCGGGGTGAGGATGAGCAGTTGGACTTGGCTCACACGCCACGTCTCACTGACTTTGGACATTGCTCCAAAAGGTCGCCCTCATCTCATCTCCATCCTCTCATCTCAAGCAAACTCTACTGCAGTAACGTATATCGATGATGTATCTGTGTGCGATACGGAAGCTCCTGTTCATATGGTCGCTGGAATTCGTACCAAGTTGAGTGAGCCGTACGTAGTTTTTCCTTTTTTCACAGCTACGGAATATTCACAAGTCAGTTTTTTTTTTACAGTAAAGTAATCTAATAAGTGAGTGTGGCAAATGGCGATCCCCCGTTCCATAGCAATTCACGCATCGAGTGTGCTGAGAATTTGAAGACCTGAAAACGGGTGCGGGGTCGAAAGGGGATTGGGAGGAAAGGAATGGTACATGTTTGTTGTCGTACCTAGTACTAATGTGAACATCTCCGTGCTAAGTTAGTAGAACGGTCTGGAGCAAAGAAAACACTGTTTTCAGTTGACAAAGGAAGTGAATGCGTAGTGAAAAGAGGAACAATACCCCCTGTAATCTCGTACAATTGAAGAAGAAGATAGTAAGTGTCACAGAATAGAGCCTGGCCTGGCTCATCATGTGCTGGGCCGTGAGAGACTAGTCATGGGCCATGCACTGAAAGCTACCCAGTAAAATAAAATCAGCATTAGCTTCTTAGTCATGGAATCTTTGCGAATGATGTGATTCAGGCCCTAACACTTTTCTGCATAATGTATATTTTTTTTGAATTAATACCATGAAAAACTCTAAACTAGTACAACTGTGATAAACTTACACAAACTATGACAAATTTACCCTCCATTAGCCTCTGTCAAATTTTACCATTAAATTTGCTTATGTGGATGACACATGCTGACGTGGCAAGTCCACGTGGAAATCCATAGGGTAAATACCATGAAAAACTGTAAATTGGTTTGCTAATTGAGGGTAAACTTGTCACAGGATCATTAGTTTGGGGTTTTTGATGGTCAAAAAATTAGTTTGAGGTAAATTTATCACATATGTACCAGTTTGGGTGTTTTATGGTTAAAAAATTAGTTTTGGGTAAAATTGTCACGGGTGTACCAGTTTGGGATTTTGTTGGTCAAAAAATTAGTTTGGGATAAATATGTCGCAAGTGTACCAGTTTGATATCTTTCATAATATTAATTCTTTTTTCTTTCGGAAAGCCAGTAAGTTTATCTTATTTAATCACAAGGAGGACTCCAGAATCTGGGTCATCCTCAGAAATTCTCCGTTTCCTCCCATTTATATTCTTTGTGGGCCTTAGTTGCTTGAGGAGTCAGATGTACTCATAGCAGTTGACGACTTCAATAGGATCCCCCCGTCACCAATTTCTGTAGAATACAGAATTTTTCAGAACCTAAAATGACCATCGTCACTTATGTAGTCAAGTCCAGTTGCTGACATAATAGATTGAAATCTTGGTTCTGATCACTTGTCAAAAAAAAAATAGAAAGAAAAAAAGAAATCTGGCTTCTAACCACATGATCCGGCCAAATTAGGAGACATTCCATAAATCTCTCCAAATGTGAAGGTTTCTTCAAGCAGACCGTACTATGTGCAAATGCAATCGGCCTTCTAAATTTCGAAAGGTATGAGGCGAGAAATTACCGTGCTAAATCTAGCACTTCGAGCGGGCTTGGTGTAGGACAGTGATTATGAAGTTTAAACTCGTCGTGCACCGAGCCAGTCGCATTTCGTGGTGCGAAAACGAATCCCAAAACTAGTTTGACTCTTATTATATCATCTTGCAATTGAGTCCATTCTAAATTTTCTTCCTGGGATCAACAGTTGGACCCCATTAAGTGTGCAAAGTTGTCTATTCAACTTTGGAGATGAACCAAATCAAAAATGTTAGGCCGAGCAACGGCGTTATAGTTGGGTCTTTGACTGGGGCATTACTGACATGGATGCGAAGTTGTTTTGACCAGGGAGCGAATCCGAGGGATTTTATGAATGCATAGACAATTTTGCGGTCTGAGCAAGTGTCAGATTTATCGACAGCCACCTTCCGAAGTCTTCACATGTGGAGTGACCATATACTAGATGCCAGACCGGTGAGGTGACTCTATTTCAAAGATGCTTATGAGGTATTGAAGTTCCTGCATTGGGATTAAAGTCATGCGAGGATTCAAGAATCGTCATGAATGTTTGTTTCGAAATAATCGGTATGAGATTAAAAGTTCAGTATAGTTGCCGAAGAGAGTGTACATGTGTATAAAGTGAGGATCAACTCCACAAATAAATTGATATGAGATGACTTCAATAATTTTGAACGCGAGTCTGTTTATGTTAATTACAGTAAAAGTCAGTATAGCAGCAAACCCACATACCGGCCTGCATGAACTGGATTGTTACTTTCCTGAAGAATTTTTCCAGAGGATGGTCAATTTCATTGGCATTTCTTTTCCAAGAGCACGCTTCAGATAATTTCTCAAGTGTGCGCCAACAATTTAGACGGTGTGCCAAGAAAAAAGCTATACTGGTGAGCTTGATTGAAAAACTTCTGTGCTTATCTGGTAGCAGAAACTCTATCGTTAACGAAGTGTTCTATTCTTCTGTATCTTCCTTTGATTCGTTCTTGGATTTTGGACAGTACAAACTTGTCCCAAGAGCAGAATACAAAGCTGTGTCTGAGAAGACTGCGCGTGACCTCGAGGCCCTTGTTCGACGCCTGTGCTTCTGGGCTCTCTTTTGCCGGCAGTGACCCTTCACATTCTTTATTTCCACCTCCTTCTCTTCGACTCTGTTTTCGTTTCCGGGTTCAATTTGGTCTTCTTCGGCAGCATCTTCACAATTGTTCACGCTAGCATCTTTGTCCAGCGCAGGATCAATGTGCACAAAGGACCTGACAGGGATATCATCTAAGTCCATAATTGTCTCCAATGTCTTGACCACCGTTTGCATACTGGGCCGGCACTTGGGGTTTTGACTGAGGCACTGATGAGCCAACAGGACTGCCTTTTCGGCTCCCTCGGTCGAGTACAGACCTTCGAGTCTCGGGTCGATTATCTTGTCTAATTTGCGGGTGTCTTTCAACGTTGGCCTGGCCCAATTCACCAAGTCTTTCTCTCCGGTCGGACGGCTCTTGTCGACTGACCGTCGACCTGTTATCAGCTCTAAAAGTACTACTCCGAAGCTGTACACATCACTCATTGTCGTCAAATGGCCTGAAAATATTTATTGAGCAAGCATAGGTTTATGTATCGGCAGCATTGGAGAAAAAAATGAATTGGGTGTGTGCTTGATGAAATGCCACAAATGAACAGATAAATCATCACCTGTAGAAATGTATTCTGGGGCTGCGTAACCTCGGGTGCCCATGACTCGTGCCGTGACATGTGTATTGTCGCCTAGAGGACCGTCCACTGCTAACCCAAAGTCTGAGAGCTTGGCATTGTAATCCTAAATTGAAATGCCAAATCAATGACACTATCAGGATGTATATCACCAATATAGGATATCAAGTAGTGAAGCATCACACCAATTGGTGAACAGAAATCAGAGGGAATAGAACATTACAGAGTCCAACAACACGTTTGAAGCCTTGAAGTCGCGGTAAATTACCGGTTTCTCTCCTTCGTGGAGGAAAGCCAGGCCTTTGGCAGCTCCAATCGCAATTTTTATTCTGGTTAGCCAAGGCAAGGCCAAAGAGTACCCTGCACAAACCAAAAAGCAATAAGAACATGTTATGTAACCAAACTTACGTGATATCAAGGTTATAAACATTCAGTAGCTGACAGTCCTCTTTCTGGGTCTCATGCGAAAAAAGTGAAATTTGCAGTAGTGAAAGATAATATGGTTACTGTTAAATAGTTGGTCTTCTAAGTTTCCCCGCTCCATGTACTGGTACACTAGAAGCCTATGCTCGTCTTCACAGCAATATCCGATCAAGTTGACGAGATGGGGATGCCTTAGTTGCCCAAGAAATATAACTTCAGCCTAAAGAAAGTACACAGAAGAAATACAGTCCCAATTCATTTAATTTGTGAAGCACAACTTAAATGTGGGTATATCAGCTAATGAGACGATATGACTAAAGCGACTTACCAGCCACTCCCTATGACCTTGTGTGCCATCTAAATCCAGCATCTTTACCGCCACTACTTGAGCCTTCAACTTTGGCCTCAGGCCGTCATCTATCATGCCCTTGTACACTACCCCAAACCCGCCTTCACCGAGGTAGTTGCTCTTCGAGAAGTTGTGAGTTACCGTCTTCAGCTCGACAAGCGTGAAGATATGAAGGTTGGAGCCCACCAGTGAACTGGATAGATCATTCATTGAGATTTGCGAACCGTGATTGCTAACATCGGAGAGTGACAATCTCTGAAAAGAGGCTTGCTTGGAGATATGGCTTTTGTACTGAGTGGATGTGGTTTGAGCCTTGAAACAACCAGGGACAACACAGTCCCACAGAAGCCTCTTGAGAGCCATTGCTTTTCTGAGGAAAGTAGGGTTCAAGTGATGAGGTTTATAAATAGAGATTTCACACAGTCGAGAAGATGTTGGATACTCAATTAAGAAAAGTTGAAAACAAAAAGTGGGGTCCGGAGCTAATTTGCAGACTAATCAAACATAGTCCTAGACGTAATCCTAGCCAACCACTTTAGTTTCCATTATCAGCGAACATTCATTTGCTCTTCCCACAATGAATTGTTCCAAAGTCAACAACAAGGACCTTAAAGAAAAAAGAAAAACTCCAAGCCCTTCTTCAATGGTCAGTTGATGTGTGTGACGAGAGAGAGAGATTAACAACAGAAATTTTCAGAAAGGTCTCTAATTATTTCTGTACAGAGCAAACTGAATTATACTTAACATTGTCTGATGTAATTAAAAGTCTTGTCTTTTGTTCCGTCTCTTTCAGCCTAATCTTGCAGTGACGGAAACCAAAAGTTAGGTGAAGAGTTTTCATATTGGCATAGAAATTAGACAGGTTCAAATACACAGAGAAAATCAAGCGACATTCATTTTTCCCCTCTAAACGTAAACTAAATCAATCTGATCTCTTTTTTCCCTACATCATTAGCCAAATTTAGTGGAGTTAGACCGATCTCACTTAATGAGAATTTTTTAATTTTCCTTCTGAGATTGTGTACTCGATCTGTCTGATATTCCATGACTTGGAGAGGGAGCCCATGACCTAATCATTTCGAAACCACACATTCTTTTCCTTGCTGCCTAAAAAAAAGTCTGCAATCTCAACATGGAAATCTCCATCAGATGTGAACAATAAAAGTGATATTTGTGTGGTTTTCATGTAATGTTAATCCATTCATGCATGCTCTTCATTTAGCAAGGGAACAATTGCCCCTCTTTGACTTTGAAAAATCAGCAGCGGAAATCCTGAGACATAGAATACACGTACAGATGGAGAATCAACGTACGTCCGTCCTTTCGTTTCCTTGCTTTCCAGAAGCAAAAAGCTAGATTTCTGTGTGCTTTATTTTATTTAACTTAAATGATGTTTTCAGCTGATATTTCTTGGTAAGTTCACGTGCCGTTCTTTTTCAATGATTTGGATAAGTCTGTCCGTGCCAATTAACTTTGAAATTTGCAGAAGGTAGACTTAATCTTGACGTGCAAAAGCTGATTCAGAATATTACATCAGCACTACATGAAAAGACGACTAATTTTCTCTAATAGAAATAACCCTGATTGATCTTTATGGAGGATCATTTCTCACTTACACTTTCATTTGCTGACCAGAAAGTGCATTTAATTGTGAGGAATTCATTCTTTGCATTAATGAATCTTCACTGCAACGATAGAAGTTCTTGTATCATGTAACCCACAGAAAGTTATGGCATCGAATGCTTATACCTTGACCAACTTGTACTGAATATAAATTGGCGTAGTATCTGCAGAACACGGCGGAGCAATATTATTGAGCATGTTCGCTTATAAATTCTAGAAGCAAGTTGATATGAAGTGCCTGGGCATGAAGACAATCTTTCTCTTCCTTTTTTTTTCTTTATCTTTGGGAAAATGACGCAAATGATCTATGAACTTTAGCTTAATATGCAATATGATCTCTGAACTTTTCATTTAGTCAATGTGATTCTTGCATTTTTAATTTGTTAAGTGTGGTCCCTGAATTTTGGGTACATGTTCAAACTAGTCCTTGAATTATATGAAAATGTTCAATTTTGTTCCTGAACTTAAATTAATGGAAAGACAACATTGAACATTTTCATATAATTCAGGGACTAGTTTGAACATGTATCAAAAGTTCATGGATAATTTTGAACAAAATAATAGATCATGGACCACATTGAGCTAAAGTTTAGGGATCGCATTGAACAAATTAAAAGTTTAAATATCACAATGTACATTGAGACAAAGTTTATAGGTTATTTGTGTCATTATCAGTTTATCTGTCGACTATTCTTAAGGTTCCTTAACGATGAAGTCCCCTTAGCAACGTTGGCACTGCGAAGTTTCTGGGAAGATGTCGCGGGGAAAGGACAGGATCAATTGACTCGAGTTCAACGGGGGAAGTCTGAACTTGGCTCTAGGTTTTGTAGAACTTAGCCAAGTTGCCGAGCACTAGGTGGTCAACAGAAACGTGCCGGTGGACAGTGTTTGAACTCTCGATTTCCATTTTCTGAATGAACTTGGCGTCCGCGTCAAGTCAAGCCCATCTTCCAATTTTCTGAATGAACTTGGCCTCAAGTCAAGCCTATCTTGCCTCCAAAGGATCAACATTTGCTCTTGACGGGCAATAAGGGCAGGATCAACATTTGCTCTTGACGGGCAATAAGGGCAGAAAGTCCGGTAAAAATTGGTAAATTTCCTAGAACTTATCATACTTTTAGATAACTCTAAACTATCACCAAGTTTCTCTGCAATTTAGTCCACCATATCTGTCCAAACAGTAATAGCTGGATTAGCAGATTCACATCCCTCATGTGACAAAACATAGGTGCCCGGAGCTTCACGCCACAAAAGAGACTTCAGGTCAACTTAATTTCTGAGAAGTTTCCCAGGACAGCACACACAACCTTAGAAGCTACAATATGACAATTAGCATAGTACATCATATAAAGGTGGAAATAGCACTGCAAGAACTAAACCTAATGGGGATGCAAGTGAGCATTAATCCTTTCAATTGGTTCCAGTAAATATTATCGGAAAGTGTGATTAAATCAAAAAAAAATTTCATTGAAAAGTGCAATATTAAAAAAGCCACACGGGCAATTATAGAGAGTGTTCATTGAAATGACTTGATTTCATATTTTTGGAAAAGGTTTCGTGCCTAATCCAACCAATTAAAAAGTTTATGATTTAATTGTATCCCGTGCAAGGTTTTAGAAGTTATGGTACACTTCTCCGCTAACAATTAGTCAAATTCACGTGACATAAAACACGATTCCCATAAACAGTTCGTCAGATCCGCTAATGTCTGTCCGAATAGAGGGGTGTATCACTGTATACTGGTGAGGAACATAGCTGGCATAGCCTAATACAACATGCCACAAATTAGGACACAATAGGACATAGCAATTGACCTAATTGTTTACATCAAGCAGTTCCTTCTGAGAGATGCATCGGATGGATTAGAAAGAATAGTATCCCCACTTTTCCAACCCATCAAATAAATGCACCGCGTTCATACCTCTGAGAGTCCTCGAACCAAAGAGAAAATTCTCGCAGCTGCGATTGAGAAAGCATTTGATAATGTTCTAAAAGCTTTTATTTTTTTCCATTTCTGATACCCGTTTCTAATCCTAAGAAATATTACATGCGTGCCTATAATTTGGTAGGACGAAGATGCAAATTTAGAGAATCCCCTAATGACTATTTCAGCCTGTTTCCTTCTTGGGGCCACGAGAAGATGAAAATATGCCCTTACATTGTAGATACATTGTTCTGCTACTGAACTTTATTGATGTTTATCATAGTGCCATTAGATTATCATGTTCAATATTTAGATTGATTATTTTAGAGACCATTGTAGATGCTAACAAGTGAGATGCTTAACATGTTGTCTTGAACTATAGGAAATGTATGTTCAACAAATGAAGTGTAATATACTTCTACATCATCTCAGTTTTTATGGATGACAGCATAAAATTCTAGTTTTTTTCAACCTTAAATTAAGCAAGCCTGACCGTCCAGCCTAAGCATTATCCGTCCTCTCCTCTTTAAAGCGATCAGCTTCTCCATAGCTACCCTGACTCTCAAATGAGTACAAAAACCAGAATGTTCTTAGATTGCACACCTAAAACCAATAATCTAATAGCAAAGTCCTGATCAAGGAAAGCACTATCTTATCGTCTTCAAGCCCATCTTTTCAACAAATCAAAGTAGATTCACTATGTATGGCGAATTGCCAAAGAGCAATTAGCTGGGGAACAAGATCTTATCACTGATGGTAGCCTACAATGATTTCGACAAAGAACCAAAAGATGCTCACTCTCTTTCTTTCATTAAGTCGGAATGAATTTGATACAAGAAACTTGAATTTTGATCACTAATAGAAAGAATTGCCAAAGAAATTGATCTTCATCTCACAGCTCAAAAGCTCAACATTGATGAATACACCCTTCAAGTAGTGCTCCCGTATATGTACAAACTGTTCAAAATAGAGTGAAACGACCATATTAGTCTCTCCTCATTCTTCAGTTTATGGGAAACTACCAATTTGAAGCAAACCAAGTGTATACCTCATTGTCATGAAGTTGTCACAGCAAAAGCTATACACAATGTAGAGAAGCCGCAATATGCACCATCTCCAGTTAGAGAAAACCGGACAAGGTTCATGAACAGCCACGTTCAGTTCCAACCTCAGGCAAAATTGTATTGCCACATCAAAGGGCAGCGTATGGAAATGATGATTGAGGAGCCACCGATATCTCTAGCCATGGTAATGCTATCTGAAAACAAGACTTCCATTCTGTTGATGTCTTAAGTTCTCGATGAGGGAGCGGTAGGATGATTTCAAAGACTTTATGTCACTGCCCTGAAAAAAGGGACAAAATAGTTGGTGAGCAGAAAGCAGACTATATCAGGAAATTCCAATCAGTAAGCAGTGGCCTCTACTAAAAGCTATCTATACATGCATATCATCAAGGGAAAACCCGAAGCCCTCTATCTTTTTGCATAAAATGAAGTTAGTGCCACAATAATCAAATTACACGTGAGGCATTGAATAACATGTAATATCACCGGGTAGCGAAATGCCAGCTTAATCACGACTGGCACGACTGACACAATTAATTGATGCGTCTCTCTTAGGGTTCCCGCATCTGGGATCCCTGAGGAAGAGGATTAAGTAGGCCCTTGCGAACAGCTTGATGCACTATTTCCCTTCAACCCTTTTGAGTGAAATATGGTAAAAGGGAAGAAAATCCATGGACTGACCCAATCCTCCCCACCCCATAGGAACTACAAAATCTGTGGGACCCCACTAGTGGACAAGTCAGATCATTCAATCGTGTCACTACCGAGTGACAGCACATGCCCACTTTCCTAGGTACCGCCATAAAAAGTCAAGCTCTGTCATCGAAGAATTTCATTTAAAACGAGACTCTAAAAGTGAACATTGACCAGTGATAGCTTTGGCTCTCCAAACACAAAATGTGGCAAAATCATCCTTGCTAACACAGAGTGCATCCTGTAAAGGCATGACTTTACTCATGTGAGTATCGAAAAGGAAATTTGACTACACATCAGCTACCAGGGCTTCCTCAACCATGGCCTACATTTTGTCGTCTCTGTTAAACAGGGAAATAGCTCAGCTAATTGACCTTGTCCATTGTGCCTAAGGGATAGCAATTAACGAATCCTCATTGTGCAAGAGATGCTTCAATTCAACCTATCAATAACATAGCCCCAATAACATGGGAATCCAAATTACCTCCCTCGATGTTCTCTCTTCTTCTCATGCACTAGAATTAAAGTAGAGACATCTAATGCATCAAGAAAGTTTGTTTTTCTTAATCAATAATAAGCACAATGAGTGCTTTTGGTTCTTCCACCACGGATAGTCTGCAATACACCAGTTTTATGTCTGAGTATTTATATTGGAATGCTGATAATCCTGCCTATTTTCTTCTTGGTAAAAAAAAAAACTATCATCATAATGCATAAGTTTTGAGGTGAAATTAAAATGAACTGCAAACCATTGCAACTTTTGGCACAACAAATCTTAGATGGCCACAAAACAGTCACAAATTTGAATAAGGAAATAGAACATGGAGGTAATGGAAACAGCTTCGCATTCACAAAAGGATACAGACATTAAAGTGGACGACTTATATAATTTCCAGTACGATCTGTTAATAATACTGAATACGATTCCTCACCTGCAACTTTTGACAATACTGTTCCACCAAATGTTGAGGGCAGTGTGTAGTCATAAAACCTTTTGATAGAAAATTGAAGAGGAAATCATCTCCAAACTTCTCATACATGATTTTCTGAGCCAATACAATTTCTCCAAACAAAATGAGCTGCCAAATAAACAACCTATCAAAAGTTGCTATCGTAAAAGTAACTAAAAGGACATGTCTTAAAAGCTTTATCAATGATCCCATTTTTAGTGAGCATAAAATTATTAGAGGCAAGTGGTCACAACAGGTAAGACCTAATATATCCATTTGTAATTCAATCCCTTTATGTAACTATTATTGCTCCAGGAAAATAAATAGAGTAGCTCGACATTTGCATATGAACTCAGTGATCGCCGTGAATTTTCCCTAGAAAGAAATGGCAAAACATCAAAAAGAAACAACAATATCATTAGCTTACAGTATTTGCATCTCGGAACTCGAAAGATCTGTCAAGTACGCTGTACAAGCAACAGTTGGTCGCAAAACCCTCAATCATGAACTTTTGAAAACCATGAACCTGAAAAGGAAAACATGCATTAGATCAATGTGCACACTCGCCAAAGATGATATGGCAAGCATAAAACTGGCAGAAATGGTGTAAGAACCTTTTCGTCATGAGGCCTGCTGCACCAATCTTTAATAAGTCTGATGAAGATCTGCACACATGTCTACAAACACAAGCAAAACGCACTTGAATTGAGCCATGGCCCCATTGGCTGTGATTCTATTTACTGAACCATAGATCAGAATTTTGAAGTTCAATGTCTCCACTCCACATTTTCTGTGGATACGAGAGCTTAAGTTGGATACAAGATTACATCACATACCTTTCTCACAAGAATGTCCTTATGATTACAAGCTGTGTCGAGTAGCAACTGCATCAGTTGATCCAAGTAATGGCGACTTTTGGGTGAAAGGAAAACTGAAGAGAGATCATGTGTAGCAATATCATAGAGAAAGGTATACAAAGTCTGCTGAAGCTCTTGAATTTCCCTGATTTCCTGAGAGAGAGAGAGAGATGTAAGTGCAGAACAATTTCAACTAGTATCCAATCTTTCAAAGGGATGTCCCTTATGGAACAACTAATTTGTCCCAAAAAGGAAATCCTCTTAATATTCTCTTTTTACTACCTTTTTCCTTTTACCATGGCATTGCGCTGAATTTACTTAGGACATTACTCAACAAAGAGGATCATTCCACATTTCAAAGACCTTTCCCTTGCCATGCAAAGTGCAGAAGTTTCCAAAGGCGATACACTTATAATTGCTGAACTAATTGCAATTTTTGCCCTGTCCCCCAAAATAATAGATTCTACCGTTGCAAACTTAAGGGGGTGCAGAACATGAAGAAATTAATCACTACAGAAGTATACCTGCTAAAACTGTCAGGTTTGAAGTCCAAATAAATTGTATAGCGATTGTGACTGTTCTATGTCACTGAGCATAACATCCATAAAATCTCAGAAGGTGATGCGTCTCCCTACCTCAGTGTTGGCGCCGGGGCCTGATGTAATTGCTCCCCTTGGGATGATGCTGAATATCCTCCCAGCAATGGCAGGAAACAACTCCTCAAGTACATCATGTGCCAGGTTGTTGAACTTGCAAATTATTTGATTAAGTAACAAAAGAAAACTAGCCATCTCCTTAGGCTGCAAAATAAATCAGACTAAAATCAACCATCTGAGAATGACAAAGAAATGAATAACTCCCAAACTTGAATAGATGAACCATGTTCACTAGGAATGCATAATCAAGTGGAAACTACTTATTGTAAGCAGGCTCACTTGACCACAAGGCTGGCCAAATTAAGAACAAAGTCTCTTCTTTTCTTTCTGCTATGTTATATAGATAGTCCCTCGCGAATCAGATATATCATCTCTAAAATCCTATCCAGTGTCTGGTGAATGGTGGACATACTAAAATGGTGGATGTAGCCTAATAAAATATATAGCCCAGAGTGGACAAAAAGTCTGATAGGAGAAATCTATATCGAGGAAAAATGTTATGAATGTTAACTGTAAAAAAAGGGTCCACAAACCAATTCAAACTGAAAACTTGGGGAGCTTAACCGTTCCATAGTGACAGTATAATCACGCACATTGTCCAATCACAATTGCCATATAAACAGCACACTTAATGACGCGAGATCTTTTATTTATGTGTAGTACTATCATATTGTATGCATAGATAATCCTCTCTCTTTCCCTCCACCAGCCTGGAGCTAAAGGTTATGCCTCAGGCCAGTCAGTGACTGCACCTATTCTCAAATTGCTTATATGCGGCCACTAGTCTTTTCTTTGACAAAAAGTGGTCAGGTCGCCAAGCTTGGTGGCAACCTGAAACAAATTATTCCGTTTCTGACAGCCCGCAGATTTCTGTGGGGGTACCGTCATTAACCAACCACCAAAAAGTGATCAGATCCCTGGTTATGGACCAATTACATGATCTCCTATAGAAACTATTTACACGCATGGTAATTTTTCTGCAAAGTTAGTGAGGTTGTCATTTTCAATGAAAAAAGAGTAATCAAGCACACATATGATATAAGCTAAACACCAGATAGAACTGGATATTAAGATTTCTATTTTTTCATGCTACTATAGTCGCCAAACTTTACATGAGAAAAACAGTGGATATCTGAATAATTGTTCCAACTTCCAGGATGCCAAATGCAACCCAATTACTGGTTACCCAATCCAATTCAGTTCATATAACTTCAGGTTCACCTGAAAAAACAAAGGAAAAACCAGCAATTTTCCAAACTTTGTTTTGAAAGTGCAGATTTAGGGTTCTTGGGCTCCTTGGTAAGAAAACCATGCAAACCCCGTTACAAATATAGCATAGCTTTAAGGCAGTCAAATCAATAGATCATGCTTAGATCACCTCGAGCTGACGTTCAGACCCCAGACAAAGAAGGTTCTTCTGGGAAACAAACAAACCAACAAAACACAAAGCAAACATAATGGAGATGGTTCCAAGCTGATTTCACAAGCCTGTGCCATGTTTGAGGCACTAAGACACATGAAAGAATAATCCCCATGGAGAAGCAGGGGATTCTCATATCACACATGAACCCAATCTAATTCAAACAAATCTCCGTGTACGCCAACAATGAAGTAACTCGTGTCTCCACAATCTGTAGAAAAGCATGAGAGATGTTTCCATTTATCCATCAAAAGGTTTGGGCCACCCACTTGATGAAGCTACTGTAACGGACCCCTTTAAAGAGAACAGCTAATAAAACAGATAAAAGAGATGTATCCTGAAAATGATACTTCAAAGAATCCAGCAGGAACTAAACCAGTCATACAAAGTGTTCGACCAGAGTCAGTTCTCTCGTGAATAAATCTAATTTCAGTAGAATTTCCCATGACAACTCAACCTGGGGGAGCTCTTAGTCATTAGGCAACTGCATTAAGTTAACTATTTTGTGGAGACCCAATGAATCTGTAACTTACCAATTTGCAGTTATAATTATATCACCTAGCTCAATGGCCACCCTATGCAAGCTCACTCGAGGTTTTAATTATGAAGAAATTCCACAAACCGCAATGACGTTCTCCATTCAAATAAAAGCAAACAAAAAAGACCAGCCCATAGAAAATATTTGGTACCTCAATTTCAGCAAGCAACCGTTCCAATGCCTTCGGAAGATAAGGGAAAACCGATGCTCCAAGGGTATCCACCATGCGGTGAATGAATGACATAACCTGAGTAAGAACGAACAATTGCATCATGTTTGTTTCACCTGATGAAAAAAGCATATTTCACCTGTACTTTTCATTCTTACCTTAGACCGCAAAGGCTCTATCTTTGGATATACGACAAGAATTTGGAGGAGAACATCCAATGTCTGGATTGACATAGAGCAAAACAAGTTATATTGTTTATATCAAATATACATGATCCTGTCTGTGCTAATGCATTTCAACTGGAAATATATATCTGATACCCAAAAGAAAAGGTCGCATAAATGTCTGCGTTCAGCACGTCATCAATATGTGAGTTTCCAGCCAAAGACAGGCCATCAATATATGGGTTGGGATGCAGCCTAAAGTACATCGGACTTAGTGACTATCATATTCAGCCATGTTGAGGTCTTTTATTAAACCATAATCTTCTATAAGAAGGTACAGAAAAATTTACACGCAGATAAATACCCCACTGCAATATAAAGATTGGGAAGTACAATGTTCAGTCCCGCTTCCATCCAACAATATACATATAAAAACAAGAAAAGAAAAGTGGGACCTATCCTAAAGTCCTGAAACACCTCTAACCATTAACATAAGAATATTTCGGCATCATGCATGGGATACGGCAATGGACACACAATGCAGAAGAGAAGATATACAATACAACCTACCCTTTTGAACATGAGACCGATTCCCGGCCGACCAGCGGTCACAAGGCGCTCGCTAAAGCCCTGAAATTGACCACTCCAAATTAAGGAAAATCCCAATATCACCAAAGAGAGAAGCTATAAAGCTTAAATTCTTGCTCAAATTCACTGAAAATAAGTTCGGAATATAGGAGGGAAGTAGAAATGATGAAAGAATATTGACATTTTCAATCCAGGCTGTCCAAACAAACTAGCAGATTTTTTAATCAAGATGAGAATATAAAAAATACCCTGAGGTTTTGCAAAGCGAGAGAATTGATTTGATAGTTGAAATCAGGAGGTCGAAAAAGAAATAAAGACCTTACTAAGGGCATTTATAGCCATAATAACTTGCTGAATAGTGGCAATTTTCCCAGGTGCCTCTTCCATAGTCAGTATTTTGGAATTCAACAGCAAATCCTCAACCTGGATCATCACATAGCATGTTCAAAGGCCAATTACAAACTAATAAATAAGGAGAACTACAGCTGGAGAAGAATGGGAGGGAGCTCCTCAATAGAGCTTATGAAAATAACCTGACGACAAAGAGGAATCAGCAGTGAAGAGAGATAACGAGATTGTCTTTCCAGAGGCACATCTTCCATCCCAATCAATATACCGATTGCCTGTGAAATTTCTTGTCGAAATAAGAACACGAAAAGTGGTGGGTATATTTCCCCCGAGTCAAGCACATCTAAAGAGCATCTGTGCATATCTTCACATAATAGAAAATGTCGAGACAGAACAACTACCTCAAAAATGTGACTGCCATCTTCAGCACCAGAAAGTGCTTTTGAGGAATAATCAACATTTGTAAATTGAGCTACCGTATCTTGCAAGCTCTGTCAGCAAATAGAAACCTCAAATAAAGAACAGAGAAAGGGGGAATTGCCAACTACGCGTGGCAATAATAAAATGAGAATAATTCAAAAGGAGAAAAGGGAGGTTGATTCCACTACCTGCAGTATAGTCTCTATGAAGGGCACAAGATTCGATTTCAACGACTTCACGACTCTCATAAAGAGATAACTCGCCCTTCGACTCACATTGATGTTTGGGTGATGTATACCTCTTTCATCGAGAAAAGCACCCAGTAACATGGGTATATAATGGGTATATTCCTGGACAAACTTTGCATATCTCATAATAGTATCCAAATAAACAAGAGCAACTACCCTATTCGAATGGCATGCGAATCTACTTGCCAAAAGCATAGGCACCAAGTCACTCAAAAGTCCTCTCCCACTTTTAATCGTTTCATCACTTAATGACTCTCCAAGAGCATAGAGAAGGGAAAGAGCAGCTTCCACTTCTTCAATATTCCCACCGGAAGAGGCGACAGCAGCATCCAATGAGTTTCTAATAAATGCCTGGGTAATATCAGGTGCTACTCTTCCAATGTTTCGAAGTAGTACAAAGAAGTCTTTCCTGTATTCCATCATCCTATCTTCTTCCTCTCTCCCAATCTTGTCCAATGTGTCAAGATTATCCCGGTACATAGGATCATAACGGATCTGAGAACGGATCACTTCCAAAATTTGACTCACGTGATAAAGTCGTTTTTCCGTCAATAGAGAAAGGCTCTTCATAGCAGAAACATAACCCAAAAAGAATTGCACGATGCTGAATGCTGTATCAACCTCGCAGTTCTGCATTACGTAAAAAACAGAGGGCAATACCTCATCCAAAAGCTCAAATGAAGTTTGCTTTGTATCCTCAGTCAACCTTTTAGAGCACTCCAAAACTTCCACAGCATATCCCGTAAGCAGGGAAGCAACTCTCGGTGCCAACTCAGAGTCGCTATCATCAGATACCAAACCAAAAACACGACTTATCTGAACATTCTTCAGCAGAGACAATTTTGCTTGTGGATCCATCCGTTTAGAAACAACGGCCAACACACATCCGGCCGCAGCCCCGCGGAATTGCTCTGATATCCCGTTAAACAACATCAACTCGAACAAAAAGGGAAGGAAAACATCATTTGCAATCAAGCTGATATCAATCCAGGAAATGTACCTTCTCAGAGTATCTAAAACAGTGGCACATATTTCGCTATCAGAATTTCTATACATGGACACAACGTCATAACAAGCTCTGACAATCTGAGGCACACACTGCTGCCTCATCGCATCCTTAACCTGCGCAGCAACGGCCACTTCTTCGTTACTGCGCGGGTAATCCAAACTAATCAATTCGTCGTCCAGAGCATTCAAAACGCGGCAGAACATGTCGATCACAACACCCCCTTTGCTCAGGTGGGCCAAGAAGTCGACGAACACAGAGGACCAAATTAAGGGGTACTCAAAGTAAACCAAAGTGACAATCACTTGGGCAAGCTTATTCTTAATAAACGCAGGACCCGCCAATACGCCGCCGCCACCCTCCTCGTCATAACAAGCGATGGAAAACACTGATTTCCTAATGAATTCCTTCTCTCCCGAGCTTATCGAAGCGTACTTAACGCGGACAGCCTCGTGCAGAGTCTGGAGACACCAGAACTGGACTTGAACGATCTGGCAAAACCGCAACTTGTCCACGCACAGCCTGCATATGGTCGGGGCCTCCTTGATTTGCAGGCAGAAACCGATCGCCTGCGATTTCAGCACCGAATCGACGCCGCCCGACTCGTCGAAACTGACGATGATTGCCCTCTCGAGATCGTCCATTCCCAAAAAATGGAAAGCCCTCACAACTTCATAACCAGAAACGGGTGAGGAAAAAGAAAGGGTTTTTTTTTTTTTTGCCCTTCGATGTCCTCCTTTACTTCAAGCTGACGAGCTGAGAAATCCCAGGAAAAATTCGAACTTCCGGCGCTCGACGGCGCGAGAAGACGAAGGTGTGGGAGACGGATCGAGTGCTTTTACCTAATTGAAAATTCAGATCAATTGAGTGACAACTTCGAATTCGTGCCGGTTGCCTGGACGACTAGGGTTTATGGCAAATTGTGCGCTGCAGAGAGAGAGAGAGAGAGCAGAGAGAGAGAGAGAGAGTAGGGTTTGTGCTGTGGGGAGGCCTCGGATTTTGGGGTTTATTTATAGTTTTAGTTTCCTAGAGAAAAAATTGCGGTAAATGACACAAATGCCCCTTACGTTTGGCTCAATACGTAATATCATCCATAAACTTGCCATTTTTTTTTAATATGATCAATAAACTTTAGCCCGATGTACAACTTCGTCCTTGAACTTTCGATTTTGTCCAATATGGTTATTAACGTTTTGATACATGTTCAATTTAATTCCTGAACTTGAATTAACTAACTTGAATATGTACCAAAAATTTGAAAATTACATTGAACAAATTAAAAGTTCAGGGATGACATTATACATTAGACGAAAGTTCGGGAATCACATTGAATAAATTAAAATTTTAGGGATTATATTTTGAGCATTTGTGTTATTATCAAAAAAAAAAGTTAGGAACAAAACAGTAATTTGAGGAGCTCGATGAAAAGACGGAGCTGACCCTGTCGGTCGGAGGAATCTTCGCTTTCGTAGATTTTGTCAATTTTTGGGGAATCTTTTTTTTATATAGATTCAGAGGAGACAGCTTTGATGGTCTCTGCAATGATAGCGACGGGGATTAGCGACGATGCCCGAATGCTGAGGGCTTTCTTTGTTTCTGGTTCCGCTAGTATTGACCGGATTCTCCATATTAGAAAAGGAAAGTCACCAAAAAAAAAAATGTTATTCAAGGAGGCATCTTTTTTTGATGTCATCATAGAACAATATTGTTAAGAATAATGGGATAAGTGCGCTGAAATTCATAAAGTTTATTGAGACAATGTAATTAAGTCTTAAAATTTTCGAAAAGTATAATTAAGTTCTAAAATTTATCAAATTAATATCATTAACTACTTTTTTTTAATTCCGTCCAAATTTACTAGCGGAAAATGTATTATTTGAGACTTTCTTAAGGTACGCGGCGCTGGTGTGGCACCTACCAATAGCCACATCAGATAAAAGAAATGAAAATTAAAAAAAAAAAGAAAAAATAAATAAAGAATAAGAGAAAATAGCAATTTACGTGTATTGTTCATCGCTATCATCATCTTCTTCTACTATTCTTCTTCTTTTCCTTCTTCTTTTTTCTATTGTTCAAACTTAAAACACAACGTCCGCCATACCGTTGCCCGCCCTTCGGCTTCTCTTCTCCAAGCCTGTCCGCACTCTTCTAGCTTGACACCGTGGTGGGGCTCAATCGCAAACCCAAGGTCGAGCTCTACGTGCAATGGAGCTCAACACCAAGATATGAGCTTGACCTCGAAGTCACAAGCGAAGCCCCGCTTAAATGGTGTCAAGCTCGAGCAACGCAATAGAGCTGATCGGGTGCCGACCAAAACAATGTATTAATATAATAGGGGAATAAGGATGTGCTTGGCACAAGAGTTTAGCCACGTCATTGCTGAGTTTATTTTTATTTAATTTAAATAAAATTTGTATTAAAAATCATATTTGGCTAAACCAACGTTATTTAAACCTAGTCACTACCACTCATGATAGTGAAAATAATAAAAAAAGCCACATCAGCCTTCCCATCAATTAGGTTAGACGAAATTAACAAAATGACTTGATCGCACCAATTTAATAAGTTTTAAAGTTTGATTGCACCTTTTGTAAATTTTATCGCTCGATTGCACTTCGATGACAAGTTTTAGGACCTCTGATATACTTATCCCTTTAAATTTTCGTGCGAGATATGTATATCGGTCCTCCTTCTCCCTAAGTTTATATTATGTCGGTTTTTTTTAATTCCTTTACTCCTAGTTTACTATTTTGCGTTTGTTCTATGGGAGGACCGCTGCCCTGGATTTCCGACACTCAATTCCGCCCACCAAAGGCCCGGTGTCGACCTCCATTAGTAGAGAACGGTGCCGCTCCTCCACGTCAGCGTAGCCCCGGGCCCTTCAGGGATCGACGCATGGTGCCACGTGTCGCGGGTGGGTCCCACGGGCGGAGGCTCTCTCCTTCTTTCTCTCTCTTTCACGGCTCATCTTCCCCAGCCCTTTCTCAAGTTTCATCCCGAGTCTCTCTGTCTCCGCAGTTCATGAGTAACCCGCATGCTCACCCGAGGGCTTTAACCCCCTAAGGGGCGGGGTGACTTGCCGTCAGCGGCGGTGACCTCCCTCTTCGGTCAACAGCGGAGCCGATGACCTCGCCACCCCTACACGGTCGCTTCCGTCGCGGTTGTCGGCTCCTCGCTGAGCGTTAAACTGTACATACATGATATATCTATGTCGAAATATCTACGTACATGTTCTCCTCAACCACCAAACAAAAGCAAAAGAAAGAAAAGAAATAAGGAAAGAAGAAGAAGTGGAAGAAAGCTGAGGCCGAGAACGGAAAAAGATCAGCTGAAATGCATCTGCTTCGCTTTTGTTTTCCTCTCAGTCTTCATCATCATCATCATCTTGACGTGCAACTTTCCAGAAGTTCATCACCAATATCCTCTTCTTCCACCAATTACTGTGGAAAAGAACGACATCACGTAACAAATAAAAGAGGCTGTGATGATTCGCACGTATACGAAGGAGAGAGAATGCGAAATCGGGCAGGAACCGACAACCGGTCGCGTCTTGGCGGGGCGGCCGGAACCGGTTGCAGCCGTGGTGGGATTCCTTTCTGTTGTCTGATCTAAGGCGAATCTGAGCCTTTCTATCTTCCAACAATTATGCTCTTGATTTCCATCTTCTTTTCCTTCCTTTTTCCCCAGATCCGATAAGTGTTTTACCGCGACAAGAAGTTTCGAGTTGGGAAAGATGAAAAGTGGAGAGACAGAAAAGAGGGGAGAGGGGCTTCGTCGGTGGGACCCGCCCGCGCCACGTGGCGCCACGTGTCAATTGCTGATTGGAGAGAGACTACGCTAGCGTGAAGGAGTTGGGACTACCTAATATTTTCTCCCATCAGCATACCAATGAAATCAGCGAAAAGGTCACACGAGCCAGTTAGATTTAGACCTGATATGTCAAACAAATCTTCAAACACAAGTTCATGAAGCTCCTCAAAAGCGATTGCTCTGAAAAGAGTTGAGCTCGCTCACGCCTCTATTATTAATTCGTACCACGTCCAATCCGTACGTATGATTGAGAATATTGAAATCTTTATGATAATACAGTGTTTGTTCAGACACATACAAGGTGTTCTTTTTCTTAAGATTTAGAAGGAGCACGGGAGTGCTGGAAGACATTTTTTCAATTTTATTCCCACAATAACATTAAAAACACAAAAGGCAAAAAGAAAGGCCATGATAGACGAAACTTGAGATACTACACAGATTCAATAAAGGTGAAGTGGCAGCCGTGGCTCAGCAACAGCGACCAGCGGGATTTTCCCTGGTATGTGGATATCCCAGGATTCTCATCCATGTTTAGGTCCTCCCTTTGTCATATCCCCGGGCAATTTCCATGTGAACCCATGTATGAGATTGGCTAGACTTGTCGGAATCACTCTGAGCCCGTAATTATAACCCGGACACATTCTCCTACCGGACCCGAATGGCGAGAGCTCAACGCCTTGTCCCTTCACATCGATCGCTTTCCCAATGAACCTCTCGGGGCTGAACTTTTCTGGATTGTCCCAATATTCGGGATCTCTCATAATGCTCCATGTACTTATAATGACTCTTGTGCCCTTGGGTATATCGTATCCAACGACCTTGCAATCTCGGCTTGCGGAGCGAGGGGGGAAGAAATGCCCCCGGTGGGTGCAACCTCATCGTTTCTTTAACAATGGCATTTGTATAAGGTAGGTTCGCGAGGTCCGCTTCTTGAACCCATCTCTCCCTTCCGATTGTGCCGTCGAGCTCTCGAGTTGCCTCGTTGTATATCCTAGGGTTCTTGAGGAGTTCAGACATTGACCACTCCACGGACATTGCCTAGGTATCTGTTCCACCAACTATCAAGTCCCGTTTGATACGCAAAAGTACGGATATTATTATAAAAATGTTCAGGAATGTCGAATCATAGGAAATTTTGTTTTTTCACGCGATGAAACTTGATTAATTCTTTATGACTAGACTTGAAGCAATGCAACGGGTGTGGTGTGATGGATGAAATAAGGGTTCATCATACTTTATTTTGTGAATAAATTGCAAGAAATTTCACCATATCATTTTTCTCATGTCATCAAGATTTTACCTAACAATATATACTTAAACAAGAAAATTGGGAAACCAACGTAAACACATATGCAGAGACCTATTTTATGGGCATGATCATCATTACTCTTTTCTTCAAATTCGTTTAGGATTAAGTAAAAGTAAAAAATGTTTGGCTTCTCATAAAAATTTCAAATATTATTTACGTTTTGAAGAATTATAAAAATACTACATGTTAATTTACATGTCAATATTAAGATGTTGCGAAAATCTCAGAAGTTTCGGATTAAAAAATATTCAAAGAGTATTTGTCGTAAGTGAATAAAATATAAAAATTAAAATCTATCTATACGCGAGAGTGATTTCATCATTTATTTAGGGTAGACAAAGTAACAATTTGATTAGGAGTTAGGGATAAAAACTTAATAATATTGTACCTGGACCAAGGCCTTGACCCCATGTCTTTCAATCTTCACCTTAAGATTAGGATCGTTCACATGTTGCAATAGTACATCCACCATATCCTTGGCCTCGCGATCCTCGACTCCGACTCTCTTAGCCTCACGTTTATCCAACACATGCTCCAAGAACCTATCAAACTTTTTGCTTAGGGCCTTCATTCTCTTTATGTAACCCTATAAGAGACCAATAAGAGAGGAGGAATTTATATTAGTAAAAGAATAAATAAACATGTACATTCACCTTTAGGTGAATGATATGTGTGTTTAAATTAAATTTTTGCACACGCCAATAATCCAATAATAAGTGTATAAGTCAATTCCTACGTACGCCAACAGTTGACATAAAAAATCTTAAAAAAAGAAACTATATCGATTAATTATCCATATAAAATTGATAACACGGAGTTATCAAATTTCATTTCGTGAATCAATTAAGTCACGTTGCGCCGTCTAAATTATTACCTGCAAGTCGAGAAAATCCAGCCCAGGTGCGAAATCACCTATATTTACAACCCCGTTGAGCACGAACCACTCGGCTACCATCTTCTCGAACTCCCGAGGTGACACAATATTGGAGCTCTCGGACATGTCTGTGTACTTCTTCCCCAATACCATGCGACTAATCACATTGAGAGCAAAATCTGAAAGATGGTCTTTCACATTTATCGGTTGGCCCTTCGCCTCGAACAAATTTCTCGTAAGCACCTTCATCTCCTCCACTCTTATATACTCAAACGATTGAAGCCTTGCGACACCAAACAAATGTGTTAGGAAGATTTTACGGGCTTGTCGAAGATAGGGCCCGTACGGTGACCACCCCGTATTGGAGTAATTGTACGCCGTGTACTTGCCTGGGGCGAGTTTGGGCCGATAGGCGAAAACGGTGTCGTGGGTCTGGAGAAAGGCTTTGGCCATGTCTGCGGAACAGCCCACGACCACATCGGGGCAACCAACCTGGAGCTTCATGAGGGGCCCGTACATTCGGGAGAGATCGTGGAGCGACCGGTGAAGGAGTGGGTCAATGAGATTGAGGTTTCCGATGATAGGCCAAGGTTTTGGGCCAGGCGGTAGCTTAAGTTTGCGGCGGCGGAGGTGACTGGAAAGGAGGAGGAGGAAGGCTGCGGCAAGGCAAGCGATGCCGTATGCCGCCCAGGAAGGAGCATCCGTGGGGTGTTATGCTGGGGTTGAGTCGTTAAGCTTTGAGAGGAGGTTAACTTTGCAATAGGAGCGAGAGGCTTCTATCTGTCTAGTGTCTATGGCAATATAAAAGCAAGCAACGAGGGTGAATATGATTAAAAGTAATAGCCACGTTTATCAAGCCACTTGTCTTCATTCATTAGAGAATGTTTATGGACTTTTCAAGACTGGAATGGAACCTGAAACTTCATATATTATTGAAAGCGTGATGGATGCCTCGTATTTAATTTTATTCATGTAGGTATCACGAAATTAGGTTTAAATAAGATAATCACTCACGAATTCTCTTCTTTGGACACTAAAAGTCCCCAAAAGAAAATCCAAAATGAAGAGATAGACAACCATCACCACCATACCCAAACCAAACTAGCAAGAGAGAGGTTATTGATCAATCCAAAAATCACTTCTCCTCATATACTTTCAACTGACTTCCATACTTTCCAATGATTTCTTTTCATTAATCAATCAAAAAATCACTTCTCTGTCATGCAAGGAGGACTTAGGATCAATCCTTTTGAAAAACCCGCAATTATCGACCAGTCCAAGACAAGCAAGCAATTCACATTCAAACACTAGAAATTATGTGAAACAGAGGCATTCAAACACAGCACAACAAATTCAAATTCAACAATGCACAATGAGCGACACATAACATTGAATGAACAGGCGCAATTCTCTGTTCTTGAAGCGGAAATTAGCCTTGCAATGAATGTAATCATGCAAAGCTAAGTAAATTGCTCATTCTCTGACAACAACAACATCAACGCAGAATCGGGTCGGTTGGGTTAGTGGTAGGAGATGTGAATTAGCCTAACAAAACGAATCATCGTTCTTCATTTTCTTCTCAGCTTTCGAGTTCATAAAAAAGAAAACACGATTCCGAGGCATGTCTCTGGCACATTTCCACGGTCACGAGCCAACTAACGTAATCTAACATATAGCACCATAACACAGCCATCCGCTCTGACAAATTCCACACGACACTCAGACACGTTTGATAAGACCGCACCGTTCCACACATAGAGAGTGCAAAGGCAATGGCGCTAAGACAGACAGAGTCAAGGAATGAGGAAAGTGGCGCACCTGGAGTGAGACAGAGAGTAGACAAGGCGATGAGCGCGGCGACGGGAGGCGAAGCAACGGCGGCGACTAGAGGCGGAGCAACGGTGGCGACCAGAGGCAGAGCAACAGTGGCGGTGAGCGCGGCGACGAGTGGCGGCGAGCGCGGCGACGAGAGGCGGAGCAGCAGTAGTGACGAGAGGCGGAGCAAGAGCGGCAAGGAAACCAGCGCACTTGAGGTCCCGGGGGGAGCTCCGTCTTCGTCTCTTCCCGGCCCTCCTCCTCCTCCGCCTGCGTTCCTTGGGGGGGGGGGGGGGGTGGCGAGGAAGACGGCGTCGACGGCGAGGAGGACGGCGTTGACGGCGGCGAGGAGGACGGCCTAGGGTTTTTGTGGTCTCTCTGTTGAAGAGGTGGAGATTTCCTTCGTTCAGAGCAGAGCCGGTCTTTGCCTTTGGTGGACTTTGTTGGACTTTCGCTCAGAGCAGAGCCGGTCTTAAGGCTGAAGAAGAGATAGAAATTGTTTAAAAAATATTAACTTCTGATGGTCGAGTTCAAGCCTGGATTTGAGGTCAAGTTTGACGTGCAGTGGAGCTCAACGCCCAGATTTAAGTTTGACCTCGAAGTCGCAATCGGAGCCCGGTTCAGCTGGAGTAGAGCTCGAGTGGCGCAGCGGAGCTGATGTGGCGCCTACCAAGCGCCGCATCACAAAAAAATAATAAAAAATAAAAAGAGGAAAAAAACATCCCGTGCGCACTATTCATCACTATCATCATCTTCCTCTAATGTTCTTCTTCCTTCTTCTTTCTTCTATTGTTCAAACTAAAAACACAATGTCCATCAAGGTCGTTGGCGGCTAAGCCCCGGCAGCCGGCTTCTTCATCTTCTCTCCATCCAGGCCTTTCCGCGCTCTTTGAACTCAATGCCGTGGTGGAGCTCGATTGCAAATCCAAGGTCGAGCTGGATTGAGCTTGACCGGCAGTGGAGCTCCATACCCAGTTCGCGGCCATTGCCATGTCAGCTTGAAACCGGATCTGGCCAGATCTAGCTCCGAACCTTAATTGTGGCTGCCATAGCCGCCAGCTCAAGCTCGAGGCTCGTGGCCATGGCCGTTTGAGCTCGAGCGGCCAACAGCCATGGCGGACGCTGGGGTAGCACAGGTGTTCTTGTGACCCAATCAATTTCACGCAAACACCCTCGTTGATTATTGTGACCAATGCCTATTCCACATTGAATTTTGATCACGATGGGTGAGACTTCAATTTAGTTCTTAAGGGGATTCATTTCAGATTGTGAATGAATATTATTCAATCAAGACACTCAACTCCAACTCTCTCAAATGCATTCTTTGGTCCAGAACTAGAAAGGTGGATCGAATGTGACACCGGCCTCGGGCAGGAGAAATGTTTCTTGCAAATTGTGATGTCTTTAGATTGTACCGGCGTAAACAGGCATCAAACTTTGGAGCTCAATGGAAGTTGGAAATGCCCAAGGTAATTGCTCTCCAATATCAAGCTCAACGCTAACATCTCTATCCACTTGTTACGTGTTCGGACAGAATATAGAGATGTGCTTACCTCCAAAGCAGAAAACGATATTGACTCGAGCTCAAAAGAAATGAGCACAACAGAATAGAAAGATGTAAGTAAATAACTAGCTGATCCCATCATCTGTAAACTACACTTGGGCCGGGTAAGCTCCTGGACCGTCCGCATATGGTAGCGTTCGAGCTCGAGTGGCCACCGGCCATGGTTGCCTCAAGCTTCGAGCTCAAATGACAATGACCTCGAGCTGGATGCTCGTGACCATCATAAGCTTCAAGCTCCAGAACGGCCTAGGGAGAGCTCGAGAAAATAAAAAAAAATGTTGGACCAAAGAAGAAGATGCCACGCTTCTCTTTTCAAAAGATGATAAAAAAAATGCCACGTCGCATTTCTTTTAGCCATATTAAACGAAGTTTACAAGGAGACTTGATTGCATCAATTTGATAAAATTTAGGATTTTGTTGTACTTTTTTAAAGTTGTAGAGCTTAATTACACTTTCAAGATAAGTTTTAGATCCTTTGATACACTAATCCCAAAAATAATTTAGGGTTAATACCACAAAAAAATCCAAATTGATACACATGCGATAAATTTATTCCAAACTAAATTTTTGATCACCAAAAATTCCAAATTGGTACATTTGTGATAAATTTACCCCTGTTAATTTCTGTTGAATTGCATTAATACCACAAAAAATCATAAACCGGTACACTTGTGACAAATGAAAGGAAAAAGCTCTAAACCGGTACACTTATTAAACGTCACATGTCATATAATTTGGCAATTTGATAGTAAAATTTAACAGAAACTAACGGAGGGTAAATTTGTCACAGGTATATAATTAATTTGGAGTAAATTTATCATAGATATACCTATTTAGGGTTTTTCGTGATATTAACCCAATCATTTATGAAAAGTGTATGCGTACTAAACTTGGTGCCCACCCTGTGCGCCACGTGCATTTTGATGAATTTGAGTAGTTTTTCTTCTTTAGGTAGCTAGTGCGTAGTTTTCTGATTTTTTGCGGTTCTTCGACTGTAACCTTAGGAAGAAAATTTAATGAAAAACATATATTAAAACACGGGCTAAAAGGAGACCTTTCAAATAATTTTCTTTGCATAAATTTTTTTTTAGAAGTCGAAAAACATTTTGGGGTTTGAGAGCTAATAGAAAAGGAGATCCGCCAAGAAAATGCTATTAGTTAGTGGCTTAATTTCCATAAAAAAAATCCCAACTTTAAGTCAAATTTTAATTTATCCCGAACTTATTTTTATTTAAAAAATCACCACTAGTTTATTTAAAATTATCGATATTAGAGCCCGTTAAAGGTTTATTATCGGATTGTTGGAAAAACCTCCTATGATACTTTGAAACTGACAAAACCATCTATTCATATTAAAATTTGGATAAATGCATATGTTATCTTATCTCAGGTTGAACAAATAGAAAGAAAACCTTCACTACTAATAATGCGTGGAGTATGAAGTAAAAGACCGATGATGGCTGGAATGACCTTAATGAAGGTGAACAACTCAGAGAACGGGAAGTTAATGAGGGCTTGGAGGTACCATGAACAAGGTGGACAACTTATACAGTCGTGGTCATACTCAGGCACGTAAGTCAACTATTGGCAAGAAGTTTTGATAAACTCACGCGTTGATGATAGAAGCAGATCCCTATATCACTTAACAAGATCATATGGATCATAATTATACTTTATAATTTGAAGACCTAGATACTTTGTTGACTATTAATCTAAGTCTCCAGGAATATTGGTAGAAAGTCATATGCTTGAAACTTCGTCAATTGACACATTGAGGAGAATAGGATTAGTTATCAATCAAACTGCTGTGAATGATTATTCCTTAATCCAAGCAGCTCTATTCGTGGAAAACACACTATTGTTAGGAAGATTTGATTGTACAATCGACCAAATCTCATAGATTGTTCATTTATCTTCAATGGCTAAATTGATTCTCTTAAGATTATTTGACTATTGCGTTGATCTTGAAAACTATATAAGAAGATCAAGCTGAAGAAGACATGAATAGTAAGAATTATTAAAAATTGGAAAAGCTTTATTTCTTTAATACGCTTATACTCTTGTTATTGAGCAAGAAGTTCATTTACTAAGAGTGATCCATCGTCTGTGGGCTCTTTTGAAAAGTATGTGAGTGTCAAAGTAGTGTTTCAGATTTGGTAGTGTGATCTACTAGCTTTGGGTAGAAAATAGGGGCTACGTTGTAATCTGTCACAGAACCCATTGAAAAAAGGAATTTTTCTCCATTTGTAATTAGAAGAAATTTTTCCTAAAGAATAGTAATATTGGGGTCGGGCGATCATATCTTGGGATCCTCCTTTGCTTTCTTCTCTCCAATTATGTGTGCTTGGAAAGAAACTTACCGTGTTTGATTGGTTCTCCGTGGGCCTGAATCAGTCGGATTTCTCTTGGGAGGCAATCTTTTTGTTGGGCTCAGCTTACAATTAAGAAGTAATGCTTCTCATATTGGGTCAATTGAGTCTTGGAGACCATTTTGTATATTATTTGCTTCCCAATGTTTCCAACTGAAAAAGAAGAGAATCGTGTTGGAGAAATGGGGAAGTCTTGTGGTTCATCTCAATTTATCATAGCCCAATTTTGTGCCAAAAATCAAGCCCAATACTTGCTCAGCACAAGGGAAAAACAAAAAGAAATGGAAAAGAGAAATAAAAGAAAATTCAATCCTAACTCGAAAGCACTAATTAACCTCCAAAAATACAAGGCATTATTCTATTACCATCAACTCCATCATAACTTCCCACTAAAATAAGACACCATTGTTCATAGATCCATCGAAATTTAAACACGAATATTATCGCATCAAATTTTTCTCAAAATCTACAAAAACTGTAAAGGGTCAGCCACAGAATTGAGTAAGAGGTTCATCAACTGAACAAGTAGCGAACATCACTCCTATGGAATCAAAAGGAATTATTAGAATTTAATGAATTTTCAATAAGGAAGTTTTCTTATCAGCATAGTAAACATATTAAATCTTTGATAATGAATATTCACTAAGGAAGTGTTAGAATATAATATTAGTAAGTTGCAAACACCATTATATTGGAAAATGAAAAATACCGTAAATGTTAGCGATCAATTTCATTCATTAATCGTGAATACTTCAAAAGACTTGAGGACTTATTTTCTTCCAATTTTCCTCTTTCCGAATATAGATGATAGTCGGAAACTTTTGCATGGTGATTAGCATGCCCAAAACCATCTCTCAGTCATCACCTTCCATTAACCGCGACGTTCAAACATGATATAGTTGGAGCAAATGTTTGAGAGAACGTTAAACGGGAATGCATAAATGAGAGACAATCGTCCCAAAAGTTTTAACAAATTAATTGAAGCAAAGGTATTGAACAAGAGCCGTCTCTCCTGTTTGGACCCTCCTACGTCAAGAATGGAGAACTGGGGAGCTGAGAATTTTTCCGAATTGGCAAACCAATAGAACAACCAAACAGAAAAAGAAGGGGGACAAGAATCCAAACGATTGACACACTGTTTTCTTCAAGAGGAACTTAATAATCATGGGTCCATGTTTCCTTTTCTTTTACTGACAAATCTCAAACTTCTTGATGTTTTTGTTAGATTTTATTGTATTGAGCATCGAATATGTTCTTTGATCTCAAGTTATGGCATTGATTGGATCAGTCTTGCACGATTTTAAATTAGCACTACGCATCTAAAGTCATGCCAGCATAAGTAAGCTGTAAATAGAGCGGCAATATCATACTGACATCCAGGTTGGTTTGACTTCAATTAGCATTAGAGCCGAGATGGGGATGATGGGCATCTGAAATCCATGACCCCCCCGCGTTGCTCATATGCGGGCTTTCACACTCGGTAAGTTACTCAGGCATAATTTCAAACTAGCGCGATGCATTTTTACGTTCAAAATGGGAGGAAAAGGGGCACTTTAAGGTTCTCCAGGTGTGAAGGCATACCATCTGTTTCCCATCTAGATGGTAAAAGCATGCGTTTGCTTAGACCAGAAGGTGTGAAAAGGCAATGCATTGCCCGAGTTATGCCTGTATGGGTGGTTATCACCTACCGTTTTGACCGCCCACTGTTTTGGCTTTCCGGAGCGTTCAGAGACGGAAAGAAACATTAAAAAATCACTATATTCTAGATAGATGAATCATACTAGATGTACTTAATTCAATCAAATGATGATGACACAAAGGTACAGCTCCTTGCACTTTTCTCCTTCGGCGTTCTATTATAGTTTGTCGGGATTCGCTATACCTCCCTTTATCGATTTTGTCAAAGATAAGGAGAATTATTTATTTGGGGTTTGTTTGTTCAAGATATGACAATGCTAATCCGCTAAATTATTTATTTGGGATGCATCGACAAGGCAACTCTACCTACTTACTTTTACTTACTAATCACGTTTCGAAAAATTGTGGTGTTCACATTATGATAAATGATATATCTGAAAAGCATACTCACACCAGAAGCATCTTGATTGCATGAAGACAAGATTGTAGAAGGTGTAGCTTAAGATAAGATAAAAGGGAAACAATCTCTTTTTATGTTCATTATAAAAAGTAAAAATTTCAAATACACAGTCTTAATGTTCTTTTCTAGACGACCATTATTTACTAACCTTAATTTGGATGTTTGCCAAATCTTCAACTATAACTACCCATTGGTGATAAAGATGAATTTTTGTAGAAGAAAAGGTAAATATTCAATTTTTTGTCCCATATTTTACGTTTGGTCTAATTAAGCTCCTGTTTTTTATATTTGTTTAATTAAGTGCTTTCACTTTTACAAATTTCCTTGTCAAGTCTCTTTAAACACAAAATCCAGTTGATGTGCCCATCATATAGCACTAAAATATGATGTAAACAAAATTTAGCTAATATGGATACCTAGTGGATGCCATTGCGGAAAAATTTAGCTGATATAGACAACGTCGGAGTATGATATTAGAAAAAAGTAACGCTCATGTGGACATCTGCATTGGGTAGATTTTATCCATTTCACATTCTAATTTCGCCCGATAGCTATGTCGGCTGCGTTGAGCTGGATTTGGTGGTAAAGGGACTTAATAAAATATTTTGTTATCATAAAATGATTAAATTAGACGGATTAACGTACACGGATTTTATTAGGAAAACGTGAATATGTAGGAAAGAAAAGAAATCTTACTAAACAAATATACAGAGACCTTATACAATAACAAAATTTAAAAAGAGAGCAAAAACCGCTTGAAAATAGTCTATGGATCCATGCAGAGGCATAACATCTGTGACCTACTAATTATTTATTAATAGATAAGGGGTCATAGGCACTTGTTAAGTAGCCAAAAAATTCATTATTTATTTTCATCTTTGATCAAGCAGCCGATATCATTTTCGACAATCACGTAAAATGTTGAAATATCCCACACCACTTGACCATGAGATTTATATGCTTTTTATGTACAAACGGTCTTCCTTCACTTTTTGATTGAATCGATGAGTACTATATGGTTAGAAACCAATGAGTTCATGGAGGAAACTTGTTTTTTTGACATTGAGACCCGATCTTGCTCATAATGACATCTTTTATTAATGCTAGAATTCTGCAAATGAAAATTATTACTAATTTTCCACGGTTATGTTGATTCAAAAGAATAATGGAGATCCATTTTTTTTTTCCAAACTTTACAAATTTTTAGACAAAATCTCCTTGGTAAAAGGAAGTCGAGCTCCTCATAACGGCATGCATGTAATATTGCTCAAAATCAGGAGTATCTATAGAAATGCAAAAATGGTGAAAGTCTTGCAAAGGAACTACTTCGGCTTCAAGCATTATTTTCTAGGCCACGATTTGAAGGCTCAACATGCACTTTGCGTTCACCTTCGCCGTTGCAATCAGGTCCTTTGACTTCCAAAGAAGATGAAGGATCCGTGACGCTTGGAGGAGACATTGCCTTATCTAGCTACCAGTCTTTGTGTTCGAGTACTAGTTTGAAATGTATACCAATAGACATAGATCTAGGTTAATTTCTTTGAATATTGTTGTACGGATCATGTTTCGTTACACACACATAGAGGAGTGCGCAAATGGTGCTATATCAAATTCTGCTGTAAATAGATATTAGTTCTTATGCCCGTGCTATGTACATACCATGCTCGTGCAATTTTAATACAACGTGGATGTATCATTATTCAAGAGGTTATATATTTCAATAGAAATACTGAAAAGTAACACAATTCACATGGAATTGTATTTTTTTTCCCCATTTCTAATAGGAAAGAAATTAAACTCTTTTTATAAGAATATTAATATTGGGGTCGGCTGATCACATCTTGGGATCCTCCTTTGCTTCTTCTCTCCAATTACGTGTGCTTGGAAAGAAACCACTGAATTTGATTGGTTCTCCGTGGGACTAAATCAGTCAGATTTCTCGATCGAGGCAATCGTTGTGGGGCTCAGCTTACGATTAAGAAGTAATGCTTCTCATATTTGGTCAATTGAGCCATGGAGACCGTTGTGTATATTATATTTACTTCTCCATGTTTCCAACTGAAAAAGAAGAGAAAAAATGTGTCGGAGAATTGGAGAAGTATTGTGGAAATTCATCTCAATATACCAAAGCCCAATTTTGTGCCAAAAATCAAGCCCAGTAATTGCTCAGCACTAGGGAAGAAAAAAACCAGAAAAGGAAAAGAGAAAAAGAAAATAAATCTCGACACCGCTTAATAACCCCTAAAATCGGTAATATTGAACAAATGATCTTTTTAACCTCCAATTATACAGGACATTATACTTCTGCCATGAAAGTCTACAAACATCAACTTGGTCATGACTCACTTCTAAAATAAGACACTAAAGTTTGCACATCTATTGAAATTTAAGCAGGACGCACTTTAGTAAATTTAAATACAACCCTAGTGTTCCCCAGATCTACTAAAAAAATCTACAAAAACTATAAAAGGGTCAGCCTCACAATTGAGTAAGAGGATTATCATCTGAGTGAATAGTGGACATCACTCCTATGGAATCAAAAGGAAATATTAGAATATAAAATATTTAAAAGGAGAGTTCTTATTTAGCATATTTAAATATGATAAACATTCACTAAATGGTATTCAATAAGGAAATATCAGAATGCAATATTAGTTAGTAGCAAACACCATTACTTAAGAATACAATAAATATAGTGGAAATTGGCGATCGATTTTCTACAAATTTTCTTTTTCGGACGAAGATAGTAGTTAAAAACTTTTGCATGGTGATGAGCGTGACCAATCATCGCTCAGTCATCATTATTCTTCAATAACCACGTTCAAACAGGAAACATTATCAAAAAATCTTAAACCTATTACACTTTGTCAATTCGGTCTAAATTTTTTTTTCAATTGAGTCATAAACCTTTTTACATTTTATCAATTGAGTCCTAACCATTTTCACGTTTTATCAATTAAGTCCATCCTATCAATTTTGGTCGGAAATCATTAATGTGGACATTGATCGTCTTACGTAACACAACCAATGCTGACGTTAACAATTTTTAATAATATTTTATATTTTTTCTTGTTTTTTTTTATATTTTTATTTTCTTTCTTTTTCCTTTTCCTTATTTACTTTTTTTAATTATTGTCAAGGCCAGCAAAGGGCCCCTAGCCACCGACCAAGGCCTGGCGACCTCCACCAGCCAATGGGCGAGGGCTTGTGAGCCCTCTCTGGCCATGGGCAAGGGTCACGAGCCCTCGCCGGTCATAGCCCTTAGTCACAGCTAGGTGAGGGCTGTGAGCCTTTGCCCAGATCTGAGTGAGGGCTCATGGCCCTCACCAGTCGCTGTGAAGTCAGCAAGCCCTCACCCAATGGCTAGCGATCGCCGGGCCTCGTCTGGTGGTTGGCAACCCCCTATAGGCCTTAATAATAATAATAATAATAATAATAATAAAAAGTAAAGAAGGAGAAAGAAAATAAAGAAAAGAAAAAAATTAATAAAAAATATAAAAATATAATTAAAAATTGTCCACGTTAGCGCTGGTCGTGTCGCATAAGATGGTTGGCGTTCATGTCAGCAATTTCCAACCAAAATTTGATCGGATGGACTCAATCGGCAAAATATAAAGATGTTAAGAACTCAATTGGCACAAATAAAAGTTTGGACAATTTTTCCGTTCATACATGATAATGTTGGAACAAATGTAAGAGAGAACGTAAATGAAAAGCGACGGGATGCATTTCAGACACAATCTTCCCAAAAATTTCACTTGATCAAAGCAAAATGTTGAACAAGAGCCGTGTCTCATTTGATCCTACGTCAAGAATGAAGAACCGGGGATATGAGAATTTTCCGAATTGGCGAACCAACGAAAACAGCCAAATAGATAACGGAGACAAAAATCCAAAAGATTGAGGTGCTCTTCCCTTCAAGTTGAACTTAATAATCATTGGTCCATGAAACACAATACTGCTTCATTAAAATTTCTATATTATTGTAATATTTGTCCGATTTCATTTATATCCAGTGTCAGATATGTATTTAATTCCAAATCGTTACGCTTGTAGATAAGTCTTGGGCTACCTTAATGTCACGCCGGCACAAGCAACCTATGAACAGTGCGGAAGATATCTTCCCGGTACCCTGGTGGGGTTGCCTTCAGTGGCATGCGAGTTGAGATGGGGTCGATGAATGTCGCATGCCCTTGGATCCCACGCATTGCTCATATGGGGTAAGTTACTCTAGCTCATTTTAAACTAGCACGACCCGTTTTGAAGTCGTTTTAAAATGGGAAAAGGGCACTTTAAAGTTCTCTAGGTGTGAAAGCACACCATCTTTGTCCTCTCTAAATCGTAAGAGCATTCGTTGCTTAGACAAGAGGGGGTGAAAGGAAAGGCATGCAATGCCCGAGTAATAAAGTTCACGGGTTTTGACCGCCTACCGTTGTCTGTCCGGGGGTCCCTGGTATTGACTCTGCTACACATGTGATGCATGCAGAGATGGAAAGAAATATAAAAAAAATTACCATATTCTAGATGAGCTATAAACTTAATGTGTTTATTTCAATTAAAATAATGACATTAGTGTACTATGTCCCAAGTGTAAATTCCACGTGGAACAACACCATACACTCTTATTCTTTACCCAAAAAACAAAGTTAATCTTGGACTTGGACCAAATATCACAACACGATTTGGACAGAATTATCAAAAGATTGTTTTGTCTATAATGTACCCATCATACTATTATCCAAGAAGCTACATAAAATAATCAGAATGATTTTTAGATTCCTTGTTTAATTAATTGTTGAAAAAGAAATGAAAGAGATCCCAGGAGAACATATCCTGATTGATATGCTATACTTTTTTTTTAGAGCTTAACAATTACATAGTAGTTAATACTAGAATGCGAAGAAGTAGGAACTCATTTCACACATTTTCACATTGGTCATAAGTAGCTATTTTACCATATGATCGACAAAATACTGATTATACTTTTCTTTTTATTATTAATATGTGTCCATTTCTTGAAGAGGTGACGATGTTCATCTGCCAAACAAATTATCTATTTGTGGTATATCGAGGAGCCACCCTTAATTTCTTATATTTGCATTAGAAAGATTCTATACATGTCACGCTCTAACATCGTCCGATAACTGTGTCAGTTGCATTTGGCTGGATTTTGTATCTACGGGGCTTAATTAGAAAATTTTCTAAATTAGAAGGACTTAATTAAGTTTTTTTGAAAAGAAACTTCACAGATTGTATACAAATTCAAAAAAAGAAAAAAGGGCAAAGGAGGAATCTTGTCACCAAAATAAAGAAAGAACAGTAAAAAAGTCTAAGTATTGACCAGAAAAGGCCAAAGGAGGAGTCTTGTCACGTGGATCTTGCAAGCGGGGCGTTTATACTTGTCTTAGGCTCCGTTCGTTTCGGAAAAAATATTCTCCTTTTGAAAAATATTTTCTCGGAAGTCATTTTTCTGAAAAATATTTTTCCGGAACATAATTTTCTGGTGTTTGGAGATTAATATGAAAAAGTTTCGGAAAATATTTTTTGCCGGCGGCGGTCACCGGCAGCCGCCGCTCGCCGGCTGGCGACGGCGGCAACCGGCGGCGGCGGCCGGTGACCGGCAGCAGGCAACCGGCGGCAGCGGTCGGCAACCTTAGTGAAGAAGAAAAAGAAGAAGTTACGAAAAATGATTTCCGCTTTTGAAGAAATAGAAGTCATTTTCCATAGACTTAGGCTATTTTGTGAGAGGAGGTAGGAAAATATTTTCCCACAAAAAACGTTTTTCGCCCCCCGAATACCGAAAAATCCGGAAAATAATTTTCGGAAGAATATTTTCAGCCAAACGAACGGAACCTTAGTCTCGAGTCTTCACTAGTCTTGAGTGTTCTTTTGGCCATATTAGAAAGAGAAAAGCAAGTGAGATTAAGTGAGACTTGAGAAAACGGCTTGAAATTAGTCGATCCGTCCATGCCTAAGCCCAACATCTTTGACCTACTGATTATTTCTTAATAAATAAAGGGTCATGGGCACGTTTTGATTAACCAAGAAAATTTTATTTTTATTTCATCTTTGATCCAACCACTTTTTATTTCCTTTTCTTAAAGACTTCAACACTTAATGTCCAATAAAGTTTTGAGGCTTTCTCTTTAGCTTTTATTAGAAGAGCCTCACTTAACAAGTGCTCCCAATGACTCGTATAGAAAATCCATGAGTAAGAAACAGTTCCAAATATCAACGGTCAAGTAGGTATCCCCTCTTCACACCACGAAAACCTGGAGCACTTCTCGTAGGTATTATTCGAGAGATTACGACACTAATCATTTAAGGCATATTAAAGTTTAATTTACCTTTTAAATATATGACTTCTTGAAAACATTAAAACTGTCAAAATCAAGATTTTATGTTTTTTCTTTCTTTCTTTCTTCTCCTTCTTCTCTCTTCTCTCGCGGTTCTTGCTACAATTCATTCCTCTGCCTCGCTACCTTGTCTATCAGCGCCAGCCATCGCGATTGGTGCCTTTATAGGTGCGTCCCGAAAGATAGGCCGACTGATAAGCCTACTTTGGCTCGGCCGAGAATATCATCATTGCCTTTTGATTTAACACTTTACCAGCAGTGGTCTGAAAGTGACTTCGTTCTTCCCGCTGAAGCGTTCGCCCCTTTGCCACCGTTGTCGCCCTCAACCCTATTATTATTTACAAAGAAAAATTACAAAAATAAACAAGATAGGGCTTTTAATGAGTGTTGATTCCAACCACAAGGGGGATCGCAATAAGAACAGTATAGGATTGTACCTCAAGCTGAAATAAAGGAAGGATCGGGATAAATTGTAGGCCGATCATTTTCACCAAAACAATATCTTCTGCCACAATCATCATTATGGAACTATTCGGTGTATCAAAATGTGAAAATTACGCTGGAAGAAGCTATTATTGTTATGGGCAAAAGCATTTTTATATAGCGTGTTTCGACACCCTTTTGGTTAAAACACTTTTTGTAAAAGTTGATCGACCAAATTTGCCTTCAACTTCAGTTGAGCATGTATAGATGTTCAATAATAACACATATTTTAGGTAAATTTAGAATCCAAGAATTGCTATTTTACTATCGGGATTTACTTCAAAACTTTCCTTTGTCTTCTCTCTTGCACCTTGCATGAAGAGGGCAATTTGTTTCTTCCTCCAATAGACAAAACAAAATCCACTGAATGCGTATTTAGCTAGACAATGAATTCATTTTCCTTCCAATTTTATGATCATAAAAACTATAAAGAAAAAGGAAAAGAAAAGGCAAAAATCACCACTGAACTTTCTTAGTAATATTTCTCACAAAATATCCTATGTATTAGCATGGCGCCGTAGATGTAGACAAAGCGAACCATGCCTTGGAAAATTTCTTTTCTTTATGGAGAAGCATGAGATTTTTTACACGAAGGCTATGAGTTTGAATGCAAAGAAGTTACAACTAGGTTTGGACCAAATTGTTTTTCAACTTTGAAACATGACTTGCTCGGAATTACATCTTTTATATAATGCTAGTTTACATGTCAAGTCCGCTAATGAAAATTATTACTAATTTTCGAAGGGTGTTGTAATTGAAAAGGGCAATGGAGATACTTATTTTTTTCTGCTATCATTTTTAAGAAAATGTTTTCAAAATTATTTATTTTTTGCGAAACAAACGGAGTCTAAAAGTGTGCGTTTTCTCTTAAAAGGGACATGGAGAAAGCGGACCCTTTGCATATTGTCGCGACCTAAAATCCCTCTCAGGCTAATGGATTGTTAAGACTAAGCCTAACTCGGGCCCTCCCAAACCCTACCAATTCGCAACTTAGGGTTTAAGTTTTTTAACATGCAAAATTTTTCATGCTCGGAGTCGCCACTAATCTATTTGTGGTAGGTCGATTAGAAACCTAAATAAAACATAGGGAGATATGTTTTATTCCTACGAACCAGAGATTCTAAACCCGGGGACTTGATTACGCTAGATCTAGTCTAACGCCCTTTTGGTACCTTTTCTTTTCAAAAATATTTTGGCAAGCAATCTGGATCCATTTTAACTTAATTACTAACATGTGAGGTGTTCATGCGGGTACGCAAACCACCAATTTAACACCCAAGAAAGCATTGAATAAATTGCAAGTTGGAAGAATTACTTACCTCGAAGCAACATAAGCATCTGCATTGTTAGCTAGAAAATCACATCAACAACCTAATATGATTTCTAATTAACAAGGAATTCACTCAATTTTTGGATTTTCGCTTATTTAAATGAAAGCTAATCTACATGCAATGACGTGCAAAAATGACATGCAAGTAATGTAACCTAGCATGCAAACTATATGTCATGCGACGACGTGACCTAATTCTGATGACGGGCAAATGATTTATTTTTGGTATTTTCTAATGAAATTCGGAATAAAAATATGCCTAAATTAACATGCAACCTATGATGACTTAACATATCCTAACATGACTTATTTTTGGGATTTTTGTTAAAATTCGAAATAATAAATTACTCAAATTAAGAATGCAATCTATCCTAATCTACCATAAAGCAATTCATTCTTTTTTAGGGTTTTCATGAAAATTCGGAATTAAAAAAATAACCTAAATAATCTATTAAGATTAGAAAATTACTTAATTTAAACTAGGAAATAGATTATCTCAAGTCCTAATTTAAATTAAATAATTACTCTATCGTCTAGATATATTTAGGATTCCTAAACATGCAAAACTCAAATTCAAATCCTAACTGATATTTTTTTGAATTTTCTTTTTTATTTGAAAAGGAAAAACAATTTAAACAGAGATAGCATCCACATTTAAAACAACCACGCAATCCGCAAAATTCATTTTAAACTCGGATTAGGCACAAAAATCAAACTAACGGTCATATCTATAGGGTTATAGATATCGACAGAAAATTGATTATTTAAATCTGGAAAGCAAATAAAATCTATTATCGTATCCAAGTGATGATGGACAAGATAACGATTTTCCATATCGCCACGTATCGTACCTTAGGGATAAGGTAGGATAGTCGTCTAGATACGTTACCAAATTAGGAAAAATTCCTAATTTTGAATATTTTAGAAATATTGCGGATATCAGATAATTATCCTAATATATCTAATATTCCACACGATATTCACGAAATATTCAAACACTCAAATTAGTAAATTAAATATTGTAAAAAAAATATCGGATAATGTCCAATTACCTAATTTGCAGATAATTCCCAAATTCGAACTTGCGGATCGGGATGAGCGGCGAACGGTGGACCAGCGGCGTGGTGTCGGGAGCGACGGCGGCTCGCGGCGATGACACGGCGGGGCAACAGCGTGGCTATCCGGACAGCGGCGGTGCAGGCGTGCAACGACGACAGAATCGTCCAGGTGGCGGCACACGAGCAACGGTGAGGCAGCGACTTCACCGGCAGCAGGTGGTGGCGCGCGGCGGGAAGCAGCAGCGCGCGGCAGGGAGCAGCGGCAGCAGGCGGCGGGGCGACGTGAGGCAGCAACGCGCGGCAGGGAGCAGCGGCAACAGGCGGCGGGGCGACGTGAGGCAGCAACGCGCGGCAGGGAGCAGCGGCAGCAGGCGGTGAGGCGCGGCAGGGAGCAGCGTCGCGCGGCGGGGCGGGCGACGTGAGGCAGCGACTTCACCGGCAGCAGGCGGTGGCGCTCGGCGGGAAGCAGCAGGCGGTGCGGCAGGGAGCAGCGGCAGCAGGCGGTGACGCGCAGCAGGGAGCAGCGTCGTGCGGCGGGGCGGGCGACGTGAGGCAGCAACGCGCGGCAGCAGGCGGTGAGGCGCGGCAGGGAGCAGCGTCGCGCGGCGGGGCGGGCGACGTGAGGCAGTGACTTCACCGGCAGCAGGCGGTGGCGCTCGGCGGGAAGCGACACGCAGCAGGCGGCGGGCGCGCGACGGGGAGGCTCCACGCGGCGGCGGTTTTCGCCGGTCTCCCTCCTCTCTCTCTCTTTTTCACTCTCACACTAAAAAAAACTCTGATCTGAAATTCTGAGAGCCCCCCCTTAAAAATCTTAGCCTAATGATGTATATATAACACTAATCTAGGTCAATTAGATGGGCTTTTTAGTCCTAATGGACTTAGGCTTGGGCTTAGATTTTAATTTAATTTAAATGGGCTGAATTAATTAAGGATAATGGGCTTAATTAAGCTCAAATTAAAACAACCGAGCCCGTTTGACTTGTAATTCCCGGCCCTTGCGCTCCAAGCGAGCCGAGTCCCATCCGATGAAATTTAAGCTCGTTCGTCACCGCCAGTCCGATGCAAAATGCAATGAATTTAAACTATATGTTATGCAACCTAAATATTTTTGTTTAGGGGTTAAAAATTTAATCCCTAATTTTCTATACAAATTACGACTAAATGGTCGCTAAAATTTAGGTGTCAACAGCTGCCCCTCTTTGAAGGTAAGCTCGCAGAGGTTGCATTCAAAGACTAAATGATACCTAAATTTCACCTATGCAAATGCAATGAATGTTGTTTTTGTCGGGATTATGAGTCCCATTTTTAAATGCATTAAGAAATGATGCATACTGACATGACTAGAAAACATACCTGGAATTACTTACCTGACAGGAGCAAGATAATGCAATTCGAGGCACGACTCTAATTTTGTATGTTGTTTGGCAAATGTTTGGGCTTAGTCCCATAGGTATTGCCTGGTACACTGTTGATGAACTTCGGTGATCTACAATTAAGTCAAAACACACGAAGAAAGCTCGACGTATCCAATCATCATCTGGACTCGCGAGAGCAGTTTTTAGTAAAAACATGTAAAAACGTTCCGACCTTTATAAACTATCTATACATCTCCATAGGTATTTGTAAAGATTTGGCCGCTGTGCCTATACATCTCCATAGGTGCGTCACGGGGGAACTTCAAAAGGATATTCCGACCTTTATGAGATACCTATACATCGCCATAGGTATTCATAAAGATTTCACCGCTTCACCTATACCTTCCTCATAGGTGAACCGCGGGGGAACATTTGGGATTGAAAGAACATTCCGACCTTTACGAGATACCTATACATCGCCATAGACACTTGTAAAGATTTGGCCGCTGCACCTATACCTTCCTCATAGGTGTGTTACGGGAGAATATCTTCTAAAAGTGTGCCTAACAAAATATCTAGTTATCATCTAAGATATTTGAAAGGGCTTGATCGATAAATACCTGGATATCGTCGCAGGCACTTAACGACTGGCTGAACCAGGGGCTAGCCCGAATGTTCAGAGGTTCCTTGACAAAGTACCTGGATATCATCAGAGGTACCTGAAAAGGCTTGATCAATAAATGCCTAGATATCATCAGAGGCATCTAGAGATCGCAACAAAATGATCAAATATGGGACCTGACAATTGCTCGAACAGGTTAGGGATACCTGGATAGTCACAGGTATCCAAGGATAGAGATATACTTACCTGGTGATATCTCCGACTCTTGAGGGCGTGTCTCTTGCTGGACACGATTTTAGGCAACATGTAATATGCATTCATGGACAATCAAGAACACATATACTCATGCACTATAATCTCAACTGGTTTTATGCACGATGATTTTGTCAAATCGGCATTACAAACTCCGCTGGGGAAAAATCATGACAAGACAATCCGAACTCACAAGCGGATATCTTGAAAATGTCGAATGAGGGACTTTTGGTCCAAAAGGGCTTTCTCTCATTCTCATCGAAAAGGCTGATTTATAGAGAATCGCTCCATCTCACCATCATCATGTTGACAAGGGTCTGAGTATTCTCGCAAGCAGTACGACTTTACCAATCTGAGAGGTCTTTATTAGGACCGTAACATGGGCTTGGTCAATGGCTTAGCAAAAGAGATTCTTTGAGTCGAGACTATTGAAAGAAAATACTCTGTAATTGTCTCCGGGTTTACAAGTCAAGAACCTGCAAAATGAGATAGAAATGGACTTGCTCGCACTTCTTCGAGCTAAGCTTATAAATATCAGAAACTCTACGTTAGTTCAAGTGCCCTAATCTGAAGAGACTTTGCAAGGGACGTAACGCAGGCTAGACTCATGGGTTGAGAAATAAATGGATCATTAGGCTCAAAATGTGTATAACTGGGGTGAACAAGTTGGTGATCATCTCGGCATTGTCACCGGTCTTCTTCTTTACCAGGGATTGTCTCCTCGGTAGATGTTCCATTGGCCTTGAGAGCTTATCACTTGACTCCTTAAGACTCTGGATATTTTTGTGACTTTGACACATCTCAACATTTTCTAATCCAAAGTCGTCGCCTTTTCTCCATTTTTTATCATTCTCTTCTTCTTTTTTTCTTTTCTTTCACGGGCATTGGCCTTGCTTTTACCAGGCACACTGCTTTTTCATGCCCTCTAGTTTTTTTTTTGACACACACTGTCTACAATGCATATATTGGCCAGTCACACTTTGGCTTGTTTTGATCAAATGACTAACATTTGGACTCTCAGGGTCTTCGTCTTTTATCGGCGCTCCGGATATGCTGCTTGAACAATGATGACTTTTGCCTTGCCCCAGTGTGGGGGATGATCACCAACTGGGTTTATATGAAACGAATTTGCGGGCTCAATTGGGCTTAGCAAAGGATAAAATGTGTATAGGATAGAGAAAGAAATGCTCTTCGTCATCCTAAGGCACTTGAACTTCATGTGAATTCATCTGAAAAAGCAACACTCGAAGATTGATGCAAGTGAGAGCATGAAAATTTCTACTCATTTTTCACCTTATGACGCTGACTTACTTCCAGTTTGCCCCGATGTGGGGTGGTTCTTGACAGGGGTAATTTGAATGAATTTCTCCAAGTGTTTAGGCTCAAAGTGGCGAAACAATGGATAACCTGTAGTGTTTGGGACAGAGAAATGAATCGCCTCTCGTCATTTCAGTTGCCGTACCTTTTGCGAGATAACCCTTTGCCTTGCAGACATGAAATTTTTTTACTCAACTCACTGGGGATTAGTGCACAGGACTGTGTATAGGATATGGCTTGCCTTTCATCATCCCGATGTACCTCATTCGACACATTCAATTCATTCCACATGAGTTATCATATTGTCTAAATAGATTCCCCCTTTGAGGTCAATGATACAGGTTGACAAATAACCATGCAGAAATTAAAGCCAATGCAAACATCTTAACTTGAAATTGATTGAAACCATTTATTCATAAATGAAATGTTTGCAATTCAGAGTATAAAACCAAACTTTTGAAAACTTTTGCTGCAAAATGTTAAATTCCATCAGGGATAATACATCTTCACATCATCAGAATTAACAGGAGTGGAGAACTCACGACCATCCATTTTTGTGAGAATCAGGGCACCTCCGGGGAGCACTTTTTTAATCACATACGGACCAATGTAGTTTGGGGCAAATTTTCCTCTAGGAACAGGAAAGACTGGCAGTACCTTCCTTAGGACTAGATCATTTACCTCGAAGTGTCTTGGACGCACCTTTTGATTGAAGGATCTAGCTATCCTCTGCTGATAGGTTTGACCGTGGCAAATGGCTTTCAATCGCTTCTCATCAATTAGGTTCAACTGCTCATGCCTTTGTCGCATCCATTCCGCCTCGGACAACTCCACTTGAGACAAGACTCGCAAGGAAGGGATCTCTACTTCGACGGGTAGGACTGCTTCCATGCCATACACCAAGGAAAAAGGGATTGCTCCGACAGAGGTTCGGATCGAAGTTCGATACGCCATTAGTGCAAATGGCAACCTTTCATGCCAGTCACGATAGTTTTCAGCCGTTTTGGCCAAGATCTTCTTGATGTTCTTGTTGGCGGCTTCAACTGCTCCATTCATCTGTGGACGATAGGGAGATGAATTCAGGTGCCGGATTTTGAACTCGTTGAACAACTGATCAATGAACTTGTTGTTCAAATTTGTCCCATTGTCAGTGACGATAGCCTCAGGGACACCATAACGAGCGACTATGTCTCGCCTGATGAATTTTACAACATTCCTTACAGTGACGTTTGCATAAGATGCCGCCTCGATCCACTTAGAGAAATAATCAATCGCGACCAGGATAAATCGGTATCCATTTGATGCCCCACATTGAAAAAGGCCATGGCTCAGACGGCTGATGTAATTCCGTCGGGGGAACATTTATTTTATCCCCATGAACCTGACAGCGATGACATCTTCGAACATGTTGGATGCAGTCACTCTCAAGACTGAGCCAATAATAACCCAACCTCATGATCTTCTTAGCTAACATGTGGCCATTCATGTGTGGACCACATATCCCCTCGTGTACTTCTTGCATGATTTTGGTAGCTTCAGCCGCATCCACACACCTCAATAGGATCGAATCATATGACCTTTTGTACAGCTTTTCACCACTAACAAAGAATTTTGAAGTCATTTTCATTATGTACTTCCTGTCGGCCGGGGTGCTTCCCTCAGGAAATTCTTGCCTCTGGATGTAACTCATGATATCGTAATACCATGGCTTTTTATCAGGTTCTCCGATCACAATTATAAAGTAGGCCGATTTTATCAGGACTTCGATCTTCAAGGGTTCTACCTCTAACCCACCAATCACTTGCAACATGGATGATAACGTAGCTAGCGCATCAGCAAACTGATTATGGGACCTCGATAAGTACTCAAAAGAGATATCTTCGAATTCCTCTATGATTTCTTCGAGGTATTCATGGTACGGCACTAGTTTGGTGTCTCTCGTCTTCCACTCTCCCACAGTTTGAAGAATAATCAGAGCAGAATCACCAAATACTTTCAACTTGGTTATACCCATTTCCACTGCGGCTTGGAGTTCGAGGATGCAAGCTTCATACTCGGCTATGTTATTGGTACAAGGGAACACTAACTTTACTGCTACTGGATAATGTTGCCCATATGGGGATATTAAAACTGCCCCAGTGCCGGAACCGGTCAAGTTTACAGCTCCATCGAAAAATATGGTCCATGTGTCTTCCTTTATTACCAAAATGCGATCTTCTGGAGAATATCTATCATCATCAGGGACTCCAGGATTTTCAGCTAACACATCAGCAATTACTCGACCTTTAACTGACTTCTGTGGCTTCATCTGGACATCAAACTCTGAAATTAAAATCTGCCACTTGGCTAACTTCCCTACCAAAGCAGGCTGATCAAGTAAATACTTGATGGGATCGGTCTCAGTCACAAGCAAAGTCTGGTGATGTAGTGTATATTGTCGCAGCCTATGGAGCACCCATACTAGCGCAGCGCAAGTCTTCTCGGCTTCAGGATAATTCAACTCCGAGACGGTGAACTTCTTACTTAGGTAATAAATAGCTCGCTCTTTTCCATCTTCAGGATTTTTCTGGGCTAGCATCGCACCTAGAGACTCGCTATGAATCGTGAGGTAAAGGATCAAAGGCTGGCCCGGCATTGGTGGGACTAGCACTGGTGGTTTCATCAGGTACTGCTTTAGTTCGTTAAACGCTTCCCGACAATCATCGTCCCATTTCACTTGAGCATTCTTCCTTAGAAGTTTGAAGAATGGCTTAGCAGTTTCGGAGAGCTGAGAAATAAAACGGGCTATGTAGTTCAATCTACCCAGGAGGCTTCGCACTTCTTTCACGGTTGATGGGGGTTGTAACTCACATATAGCCTTCACTTTGGAGGGGTCAACTTCAATGCCTTTACTGCTTACGATGAACCCAAGTAATTTGCCCGAGGTTGCTCCAAATATGCACTTCGCTGGGTTGAGACGGAGCTTAAACTCACGAAGTCTCTCGAATAATTTCTTCAAGGTATCGACGTGACTCTTCCCAGGTCGAGACTTGGCGATCATGTCATCGACATAGACCTCGATCTCCTTATGCATCATATCATGGAAGAGCGTCACCATTGCCCGTTGATATGTTGCCCCGGCATTTTTAAGGCCGAAGGGCATGACCTTATAGTGGAATGTCCCCCAAGGAGTGATGAATGCCGTTTTCTCCTTATCATCGTCCTTCATTTTTATCTGATTATAACCCGAGAAACCGTCCATGAAGGAAAACAGCTCAAACCCAGCAGTACTGTCCACCAAAACGTCTATATGTGGCAATGGGAAATCGTCTTTAGGGCTAGCCTTATTTAGATCGCGATAGTCGATGCAAACCCGAACTCGACCATCTTTCTTCATGACTGGCACAATATTAGCCACCCAGCTGGGGTATTGGGTGACTTCGATAAACCCTACTTTCAAAAGTTTCATGACCTCCTCCTCTATCTTCTTCGAAAGTTGAGGTTTGGTTCTTCGCAACTTCTGTTTCTTGGGCGGTATGTCCGGATTAGTAGGTAGACTATGCTCGACGATAGAAGGGTCTAAACCCGGCATATCGACATACGACCAAGCAAAGATATCCTGATAATCCTTCAGCAGTTGGACCAGGCGTTTAGCTTCACCTTCGGGAAGGGTTGCCCCTATCTTCACCTCTTTGGGTTCTCCGGAATCACTCAAATTGATGGTGATAGTTTGGTCTACCGTTAGGACTTTAGGTCTTTCATGATGCTCTAGATCACGCTGAAGGTCCGAGGAATCTTCGAGTTCATTAGTGTCATCGAGATCAGGTTCGGTAGCACATAATTCGTCAAATTGGACCGTTCCCATACCCTTACATGTCACAAAGTTGCCCCTGAAACATAAAGTAGGGGGTTCAGTAGGACAAACAGGGCTAAACAGTGTTTTTTTATTTCTTTTGATTAATTTATTTATTTTGAAATTCTTTTCCAAAAGGTTTTAACACGAGGAAGCATGAAGAAGCCCAGGCCTCAGAATTCTCCTTGGACTATATTTTTCTTTTATCGGTTGGATATCATCACCGGGCTGGTTTGATGTACCTCAACATGCCCTCAAAACGAAAATGACTTGTAATTTCATTGATCATCACCAAATGAATTACATTTATTGGAATGGAAATTGCAACAATCAAATCCTAGAAATGAAAAGTGCTAAAAAGCAGCTCCCGAGACGGGGCAAGTCCTAAAAAGCAGTAAAAATTCCCGCGTAGGGGAGTGTGCGAAAAAAGTAAATGTGTTACTCTTGCGGGCCAATGCCCATTTCTCCCAACGGTCCTTCCTCGATAGCTCCAATGAAGAAATCATCGAACAGGGCAATGATTCCATCCATTGCATCATCAGAATCTTCTGTCATTAGAGGTGTTAGATCATCCATATCTCCCCATCCATCCGGGACAATGTCACGGGGGTCAACATAGAAGCTCGGGGGTGCTGAGTATTTCACATAATAATCGAACTTGCCGCTTGGTTGCCCCAAAGTGTCGATCACCTCCTTCTCTTCATACATCATTCTTGCAGGGCCCGGGAATGTGGTACGGAGGTGTGGAAGCAACCTACCACGCCCACGTTCTTCACCATTCGGCTCTTCTTCGGATCGCGATCTGTCCTGTCCATTTCCTCGACCTCGACCTCGACCACGTCCACGTCCACGTCTACGTCCCCCATCATTTGGCTCGCTTGACCCCAGGTATCCCAACCCAGTAATGCGGGGCCTCTGAGAAACTTCCACCGGTTGGCGGATACCTTGACCATTCCTACCAAGGCCTTCACCTGGAGTAAAGCCATGAGAGACCATTACTCTTCCAACCATGAATGCAGCATTTGACACCTTAGGAATAGGTGGTGATGATCCTCTAGACGCATGTATGGTTGATACGAGTTCGAGCGACTGATAGCTCGATTCTATTTTGCAATCTGGCTCAACATAGGGGATAGCCGTTGTGTGGTAAATTGGGTGCTCTTCTTCACCGTGGACCGTGACTAACTTTCTCTCCACAACGAACTTCACCTTCTGATGTAGACTGGATGGCACAGCTCCGGCAGTATGAATTCATGGACGACCCAATAGAAAATTGAATGCAGTGGGAATGTCCATCACTTGAAATAGGACATTAAACACCGTCGGTCCAATCTGTATGTCAAGGTGGATTTCTCCCATCACTTCTTTCTTCGTTCCGTCAAAGGCTCGAACGGAGGTCTTCGCAGAATTTATCTTAGAAGGATCTATCTTCAGGCGGTGTAAAGTTGCCAGAGGACAGATATTCAAGGCTGATCCATTGTCAATGAGTACCCGGGCTACATGCGAGGCCTTGTATTTGACAGAAATGTAGAGTGCCTTGGTATGCCCCCTCCCTTCCAGAGGGAACTCTTCATCTGAAAAGGCTATGAGGTCCTTGAGGAGTATAGAACCCACAAATTCCTCTAATTTGTCATGATCGATCGTTTCTGGCACGTGGACTTCACTTAACACCTTCATTAAGGCCTTCTGATGCTTGACAGATGTCTGGAGTAGTTCAAGCAGAGAGATTTGTGCGGGCAGCTTGCGCAATTGTTCAACTATGTTGTATTCGCTAGCCTTAATCACAACTAGAAATTCCTTGGCTTCTTTATCAGTAACAGGTTTTGCAGGTTGAGCATTAGCTTGGTCATAGGAACGCTCGGATCTGGTAACCAAATCGACATCGAGACTGTAGGACCAAGGGACTGCCTTATTATCACGGTACTCATACGGTTAAGGTATCTCGATCACTATCCCTTCATCAGCTGTAGGCGTGCTTACTACGTTCTCTTCATTATCAGACGCGTCTTCAAGCGGAGGCATGTCTTCAGGCAGAGGGTCGCCCTTATCACTCCTGGTGTTCAATGTAGCAAACTCCTCCTCCCAATTAATAACCACTTCAGAGATAGTGGAAATGATGCCAGTGTGGTCAGCATAAACGATCATCCCAGCTTCTACCATTCTTGAGATTCTTTCTCTCATGACAGACAGGGGAAAGTCCTCATTACTTGGGTAATAACCGGCTTTCACTAACTCACCGTAGACGTCGATGGTATACGCCTTGACACTCCTGATTCGACCAGCATCGAAGCTAAATATGGCATTCACATTACCCGCATGATCAGGGAGCGGGTTGCTCTGAACATTCGGCTTAGCGGGTTGAAAGGAAAATGCTTTTGTGTCGAGTAAGTTCTGGATCCGATGCTTGAGAGTGATACAGTCATCAGTTGAATGCCCCACTTCACCCATATGATAATCGCATTTCTTAGACGGATCGTAATTATAGAACTGCTCAGGATTGGGTCGTTTTGGCTCAGTGGTAAGCAAGCCTTTCTTCCGGAGGACCGCCAATACTTGAGACAACGACCCGGGGAGGGGAGTGAACTGCCTCTTGTTGTTTTTCTTCTGAAAAGGTTGACGACCCGTGCTTTGTTGTTGAGCTTCTGCTACTTGGATTGCTGGGACAGAGTTAGCATTCCGTCGGCTCGATTGGGTATAAGTCACATTCACTTTAGCTACCGGTTCTTTCTCCTTTCTTGCACCAAATCTTTTGGTCGAGGAAGACGGCTCCACAAACCACCCATCTTTTAGCCCTATCTCAATCTGTTCGCCTATGGGGATGAGTTGATTGAAGTTGTCGGCCGGAGTGGCTACCATCCGATTACGGTATTCGAACGGGAGAGTTTTAATGAACATTCTCTTCAATTCACTGTCTATGGGTTCTGGGATAACCTGAGCGGCTATGTTTCTCCATCTGATAGCATAATCCTTGAATGACTCATTCTTCTTCATCTGAGCACGCTCGAGGTCATCGCGGGTGGGAATGATGTCCGTTATGAACCTGTACTGTTTTAGAAATGCTTCACTAACTTCCTTCCAGGTTTTGAGGCTATTTATCTTCTTCATGAGATACCAGTTCAAGGCAGGACCCTTCAAACTTGCTTGAAATGCATGAATCATCAGGAGTTCATTATCAACGTACGGGGTCATTTGTACGTGATATAGCTGCAGGTGGGCTTTTGGGCAGGAGGTGCCATTGTACTTGTCAAAGTTTGGCATCTTGAACTTTTTCGGGATCTTGATTTGTGTGTATAGAGACAAGTCGATTGAAGGTGAATCCTGTGAACCTTCCAGCTGCTTCACTCTTTCCTCAAGTTTGTTGACCCGTTCATCAGGTTTGTCTTTGTTGACGATAATCTGGACGGGGTCATCTTCTAAATCAGGAAGATCGTCATCTTCCTCACTGTCGGCATTCTTTCGACCTTTATGCTTCGGGGTTGATGCCTCAGGGGATGTAGGAACGGGAGTTTGTCGAAGGGCTTTGATCTCAGCGGACATTTGTTGCATTGCGACGAGGACTTGCTTCATCTGGTCCTCAATACCAACGACACGATCTCGTAAGTCAGTTTGATCGGCCATTCTAGTTCTCGATCGCGTACGAATAGGCGATCGTGATCGGTCCGTAATTACCTAATTTCATGAATAAAACAGGCATACATAAGTATCGAGAAGAATCACACGCCGATCCATGACATTGGTATGAACGCTTTGATTGAAATGAACTTTTTATTGAAATGACGACAAAATTTTTTTACAACGACAATGGCTTAAAATGACTCAATTCCTAAACAAGATTAGAGACTAAAATTGAAAAGAGAACGTAAATTCAAGCTATTCTATTTAGCTTGATCCATAGACATATGGGAGGCGACTTCCTTCTTCAATTGCTCATAAGCTCGAGCTATCTTGGATGCTTTTTCTTGAGCTTCTTCGGCCTTCCTTTTGAGACGGTTGTTCTCTGAGCGAGTGGCGGGCTTGAGAGGCACCTTAGGTATCTTCGGGAGTAATTCCTGTGGGACCTTGTGCTGTCGAATATACTCAGTCGTCGCGAAATAGGACTTCTGGTCCCCCTTGAGCTCTTTTTGAGGTCGGGCTATCTTTAGAAGGCGACACTTCTTCCACATCTTCTGGAGCTGAGCTACGGTCCCTTCGTGATCTTCATGATCATCGGTGAAGTCGACTTGGAGGAGTTCTAGTTGTAACGCTGGAGGGAGCCCTTGGAGAATCTGGTATTGACGAGACACTCTGGCGGGGTAGTATTCAATCGCACCAGTGAAACCCAATAGTGGAACCGGCCCAATACCGTTACACGTAAGCCGAGCTTCCTCAACTTTGAACCAATTAGCATGCCATTGGAAACCTTGGGGTCTAGCGTTTTTCATGAAAATGATCCATTTAGAGTAATGATAATCGGGTGCATCCCCTTGTTTCTCTTTGTACCTTAAAACTGGATGGCTAGAATCACTAAGCTCTGATATTGTGAGTAAATCGCCACACCCTTTTATGTGGGACAAAAACCAAATTTGCAAAAGTTCGAGGGGGGCATGAAATGTTTTGTCAACATGTTGCTTAAATTTAGTGAGGGAAATGAAAGTCTCAGCTAAAATGGTGTTGACAAAATTCTTTTCAAGACAGACCTGTTGGACCAACCAGGCGATCGACGGACTACATGCATTCTTACAGTAAGGAAAAATCATGAACCCGAAAAATGCTAGCAAAAAGATTCTGCCTTTTTGAAAAGATTTGGCTTTATCAAAACATTGACTCAAGAACGAAAAAGGACATGTCCCACGATTTGCTTTCAAAACTTTTCCCAATTCATCTTTTTCGACACCCAAAAATTCAAACAACATTAAGGTGGAATCGATCCCCAGAGGTGGTGTTATTAATTCCGACCCTAAAGGTTTTCCAATGATCACACTATATTCTTCCAAAGTTGGGGTGAGCTCATGCTTACCGAATATAAAGGTAGACGTCTCGGGACACCAGAAGTGTGTTAATGCTCGAACGAGGCCGGTACGGACTTTGACTTCCAATAAGGGGAGTAGCCTTCCGATGTGGCCTTCAACCAACTTACGGTTGGTCGGACTGAGTAAGTTCCACCAAGCACGGAGCTCGTCCTTAGGAGCATCAAGAATCCGAATGTCTGCCCCTCCCATAGTATATGGACCAAGACTCACGACCGACCTAATGTCATGGACCGACCAAAGAAAATACGAAACATAAATAAATTGCTAGATAAAGGTTCAGAAAAACTTACTTCACCCAATAGGACCATGGCAATCACAAAGACATGCGCATGAAATGTGAGGTTCGATTTCTATCTAGACTCTGGCTTGCAAAATGGAGACGCGAGGATTACCGGGCTAAACCAGTCATGGTTATGGTTAGGCCGGGGTTCCCCTAACTCCGGCTTAGTCAAGGAGCCGACTCGGGTTGCAAAGGGTGCAACCGTGGTGGGAACTCAATGACACCGTGAAAAAAACTTTCGGGACCAAGAAGGGCGACCCATACCACGCGGGTGTGGTCGGGGTGTCCGCTTTCTCAGTACCATCCTAAACCTGTGCCGCCCAGGTCCGGCAGCGGGAAGTGTGTGCGGTGTAGTGTAGATGCAAGGCATGCACAGCAAGTTATATCATACAGCGCTTCGTGCATAAAATAAACCATACATCCAACACCTCCCTGCAAAACAAGGGTTAACAATCACGCCTCCCCTTATACCTCCCATTCTGCAAAAATATTTAACACCTTAAACGTTAGGGACGTACCTGGGATCCTCGCTGCCAAGCAAAAAATATTTTTTGAAAAGAAAAACTGGCCTAAGTCCACTAAGAGTTTTAACTCAAGTCCCCAGTGGAGTCGCCAAGCTGTCGCGACCTAAAATTTCTCTCAGGCTAATGGATTGTTAAGACTAAGCCTAACTCGGGCCCTCCCAAACCCTACCAATTCGCAACTTAGGGTTTAAGTTTTTTAACATGCAAAATTTTTCATGCTCGGAATCGCCACTAATCTATTTGTGGTAGGTCGATTAGAAACCTAAATAAAACATAGGGAGATATGTTTTATTCCTACGAACTAGAGATTCTAAACCCGGGGACTTGATTACGCTAGATCTAGTCTAACGCCCTTTCGGTACCTTTTCTTTTCAAAAATATTTTGGCAAGCAATCTGGATCCATTTTAACTTAATTACTAACATGTGAGGTGTTCATGCGGGTACGCAAACCACCAATTTAACACCCAAGAAAGCATTGAATAAATTGCAAGTTGGAAGAATTACTTACCTCGAAGCAACATAAGCATCTGCATTGTTAGCTAGAAAATCACATCAACAACCTAATATGATTTCTAATTAACAAGGAATTCACTCAATTTTTGGATTTTCGCTTATTTAAATGAAAGCTAATCTACATGCAATGACGTGCAAAAATGACATGCAAGTAATGCAACCTAGCATGCAAACTATATGTCATGCGACGACGTGACCTAATTCTGATGACGGGCAAATGATTTATTTTTGGTATTTTCTAATGAAATTCGGAATAAAAATATGCCTAAATTAACATGCAACCTATGATGACTTAACATATCCTAACATAACTTATTTTTGGGATTTTTGTTAAAATTCGAAATAATAAATTACTCAAATTAAGAATGCAATCTATCCTAATCTACCATAAAGCAATTCATTCTTTTTTAGGGTTTTCATGAAAATTCGGAATTAAAAAAATAACCTAAATAATCTATTAAGATTAGAAAATTACTTAATTTAAACTAGGAAATAGATTATCTCAAGTCCTAATTTAAATTAAATAATTACTCTATCGTCTAGATATATTTAGGATTTCTAAACATGCAAAACTCAAATTCAAATCCTAACTGATATTTTTTTGAATTTTCTTTTTTATTTGAAAAGGAAAAACAATTTAAACAGAGATAGCATCCACATTTAAAACAACCACGCAATCCGCAAAATTCATTTTAAACTCGGATTAGGCACAAAAATCAAACTAACGGTCATATCTATAGGGTTATAGATATCGACAGAAAATTGATTATTTAAATCTGGAAAGCAAATAAAATCTATTATCGTATCCAAGTGATGATGGACAAGATAACGATTTTCCATATCGCCGCGTATCGTACCTTAGGGATAAGGTAGGATAGTCGTCCAGATACGTTACCAAATTAGGAAAAATTCCTAATTTTGAATATTTTAGAAATATTGCGGATATCAGATAATTATCCTAATATATCTAATATTCCACACGATATTCACGAAATATTCAAACACTCAAATTAGTAAATTAAATATTCTAAAAAAAATATCGGATAATGTCCAATTACCTAATTTGCAGATAATTCCCAAATTCGAACTTGCGGATCGGGATGAGCGGCGAACGGTGAACCGGCGGCACGGTGTCGGGAGCGACGGCTGTCGCGACCTAAAAATAATTCCTCTCAGGCTAATGGATTATTAGGACTAAACCTAACTCGAGCCCTCCCAAGCCCTACCAATTCGCAACTTTGGGTTTAAGTTTTTAACATGCAAATGTTTTCATGCTTGGAGTCGCCACTAATCAATTTATGGTAGGTCGATTAGAAACCTAAATAAAACATAGGGAGATATGTTTTATTCCTACGAACCAGAGATTCTAAACCCGGGGACTTGATTACGCTAGATCTAGTCTAACGCCCTTTCGGTACCTTTTCTTTTCAAAAAAAATATTTTGGCAAGCAATTTGGATCCATTTTAACTTAGTCATTAACATGTGAGGTGTTCATGCGGGTACGCAAACCACCAATTTAACACCCAATAATCAAAGCATTAAATAAATTGCAAGATTGGGAGAATTACTTACCTCGAAGCAACGTAAGCATCTGCATGGTTAGCTAGAAAATCACATCAACCATCCTAATATGATTTCTAATTAACAAGCAGTTCACTCAGTATTTTTGGATTTTCGCTTATTTAAATGAAAGCTAACCTATATGCAATGACGTACAAAAATGACATGCGAATAATGCAACCTAACATGCAAACTATATGTCATGCGACGACGTGACCTAATTCTGATGACGGGCAAATGATTTATTTTTGGTGTTTTCTAATGAAATTCGGAATAAAAATATGCCTAAATTAACATGCAACCTATGATGACTTAACATATCCTAACATGACTTATTTTTGGGATTTTTGTTAAAATTCGAAATAATAAATTAATTAAATTAAGAATGCAATCTATCCTAATCTACTATAAAACAATTCATTCTTTTTTGGGATTTTCATGAAAATTCGGAAAAAAAATAACCTAAATAATCTATTAAGATTAGAAAATTACTTAATTTAAACTAGGAAATAGATTATCTCAAGTCCTAATTTAAATTAAATAATTATTCTATCGTCTAGATATATTTAAGATTCCTAAACATGCAAAATTCAAATTCTAATCCTAACTGATATTTTTTGAATTTTCTTTTTATTTGAAAAGGAAAAACAATTTAAGCAAAGATAGCATTCACATTTAAAACAACCACGCAATCCACAAGATTCGTTTCAAATTCGGATTAGGCACAAAAATCGAGCTATTAGTCATATCTATAGGGTTATAGATATTAACGGAAAGTCGATCATTCAAATCTGGAAAGCAGATAAAAATCATTATCGTACCCAAGTGATTATAGATAGGATAATGATTTTCCGTATCGCCACGTATCATACCTTAGGGATAAGGTCGGATAATTGTCCAGATACGTTGCTGAATTAGGAAAGATTCCTAATTTTGAATATTTTCAAATATTGCGAACAAGGCAAGCATTATCCTAAGATATCTAGCAATCCACGCAATATTCACAGAATATTCAAACATTCAAAATTAAGAAACGAAATATTCTAAAAATATTGGATGATGTTCAATTACCTAATTTGCGGATAATTTCCAAATTCGAACTTGCGGATCGGGACGAACGATGAACGGCGGATCGGCAGCGCGGTGTCGGGAACGACGACGGAACAGCGGCGACGGAACAGCAAGGCAGCGCCGGCGTGTGACGGCTCCGGCGAGGACGGCGGCAGCAGCGTCGGGCTCGGCGGGGACAGCGGCTGGGACGTCGGCAGGGCGCAGCGACGGAACAGCAAGGCAGCACCGGCGTACGACGGCTCCGGCGAGGACGGCAGCAGCAGCGTCGGGCTCGGCAGCAAGCAGCAGCGGCGTCGGCGTTGGCGGGAAGGGCAGCGGCAGCAGCAAGCAGCAGCGGCGTCGGCGTCGGCCTGAGGAGCAGCGGCGAGCAGCAGCACCGGCGGTGTCTCGCGGGAGACAGCGGCAGCGGCGTCGCGGGGGGAAAGCAGCAGCGACACCGGCGGGCGCGACAGGGAGCGGCGCTCGGCAGCAGGCGCTGGCAGGAAGCAGCGTCGGTGGCAGAAAGCGGCAGCAGGTCCGGCGGGGAACGGCAGCAACAGGGGCGTCCCGCGGGATGTGCGGCGGCAGCAGCAGCGGCAACGGCGTGAGGAGGAAGCAGCAACGGCGACGTGCACGGCAGCAGCAGCGTCGGCGTGAGGTGGCAGCGGCAAGCTTGGCGGCGGCGTGCGCGACGTGAGGGGGCGGGAGCAGCGGCGGCGCACGGCGTGGGATGGCTCTAGCGGCGGCGGCGGTGTGCCGGTCTTCTTCTCTCTCTCTCTTTCTCACTCTCTTTTTTTTGCTCACGTGTGTCTCTCGTGCTCTCAAAAATTCTGATCTGAAAATTTTTTTTGTTCCCCCTCTCTAAAATTCTGACCTAACGAAGTATTTATAGTATTAATCTAGGTCAATTAGATGGGCTTTCTGGTCCTAATGGGCTTAGGCTTGGGCTTTAATTCAAATGGGCTAAATTAATTAATTAATGATAATGGGCTGAATTAATTAATGACAATGGGCTGAATTAATTAATGACAATGGGTCGAATTAAGTTCAAATTAAAACAACCGAGCCCGTTTGACTTATAATTCCCGGCCTTTGCATTTCAAGCGAGCCGAGTCCCATTCGATGAAATTTAAGCTCGTTCATTCACCGCCGGTCCGATGCAAAAAATGCAATTAATCTAAAATGAATTTAAACTATATGTTATGCAAATTAAATATTTTTTTGTTTAGGGGTTAAAAATTTAATCCCTAATTTTCTATGCAAATTACACTAAATGGTTGCTAAAATTTAGGTGTCAACAGCTGCCCCTCTTTGAAGGTGAGCTCGCAGAGGTTGCATTCAAAGACTACATGATACCTAAATTTCAACCATGCAAATGCAATGAATGTTGTTTTTGTCGGGATTATGAGTCCCATTTTACAATGCATTAAGAAATGATGCATGCTGACATGAGTAGAGAACGTACCTGGAATCACTTACCTGATATGAACAATAGCGCGATTCGAGGCACAACTTTAACTTGTATGTTGTTTTGGCAAATGTATGGGCTTCAGTCCCATAGGTATTGCCTGATATACATTGATGAACTTCGGTGATCTGCAATCAAGTCAAAACACACACGAAGAAAGCTCGACGTATCCAAACATCATCTGGATTCGTGAGAACAGTTCCGATCTTTACGAACTACCCATATATCTCCATAGGTGTTTGCAAAGATTTGACCGCTTCACTTATACCTGCTCATAAGTGAATTGCGGGGGAAACTTTTGAAATCAAGAGGATATTCCGACCTTTACATATACCTGCTCATATGCAAAGATTTGGCCGCCGCACTTATACCTGCTCATAAGTGAACTGCGGGGGAACACCTGGGGTTGAGAGAATATTCCGACCTTTACATATACCTGCTCATATGCAAAGATTTGGCCGCTTCACCTATACCTGCTCATAGGCGAGTAGCGGGGGAATATCTGGGATTGAGAGAATATTCCGACCTTTACATATACCTGCTCATATGCAAAGATTTGGCCGCTTCACCTATACCTGCTCATAGGCGAGTAGCGGGGGAACATCTGAGATTTGGGAGAATATTCCGATCTTTACATATACCTGCTCATATGCAAAGATTTGGCCGCTTCACCTATACCTGCTCATAGGTGAGTAGCGGGGGAACATCTGAGATAAAGAGAGTATTCCGACCTTTACATATACCTGCTCATATGTAAAGATTTGGCCGCCATGGCTATACCTGCTCATAGTCATGTAACGGGGGAATCTTCTCGAGATTGTATGAAAATCTGTGATTTGATGAACAAAGGGGCTAGCCCAAGTGTTCAAGAGTTCCTTGACAAAGTACCTGGATATCATCAGAGGTACCTGAAAAGGTTTGATCAATAGACACCTGAACACAATCAAAGGCATCTAGAGATCGCCAAAATGATCAAATGTGGGACCTGACAATTGCTTGAACAGGTTAGGGATACCTAGATAGTCATAGACATCCTAAGGATAGAGATATACTTACCTGGTGATATCTCCAACTCTGAAGGTGTGTCTCCTGTTAGACACGATTTTAAGTAACATGTAATATGCATTCGCACACTGTCAAGAACACATATACACATGCACTATGATTTCAACTGATTTTCATGCACGATGGTTTTGTCAAATCGGCATTACAAACTTCGCTGGGGAAAAATCATGACAAGACAACCCGAACTCACAAGCGGATATCTTGAAAATGTCGAATGAGGGACTTCCGGTCCAAAAGGGCTTTCTCTCATTCTCATCGAAAGGCTGATTTATGGAAAATCGCTCTATCTCACCATCATCATGTAGACAAGGGTCTGAGTATTCTCGCAAGCAATACGACTTTACCAATATGAGAGGTCTTTGTTAGGACCGTAACATAGGGCTTGGTCAATGGCTTAGCAAAAGAGACTCTTCGAGTCGAGGCTACTGAAAGAAAATACTCTGTAATTGTCTCCGGGTTTACAAGTCAAGAACCTGCAAAATGAGATAGAAATGGACTTGCTCGCACTTCTTCGAGCTAAGCTTATAAACATCAGAAACTCTACGTTAGTTCAAGTGCCCTAATCTGAAGAGACTTTGCAAGGGACGTAACGTAGGCTAGGCTCATGGGTTGAGAAATGAATGGATCATAAGGCTCAAAATGTGTATAATTGGGGTGAGAGTTGGTGATCATCTCGGCATTATCACTGGTGCTCTTTTCCGTCAGGGATTGTCTTCTCGGTAAATTCTCCATTGGCTTCGAGAATTCATCACTTGATTCCTTAAGACTCTGGATATTTTTGTGACTTTGACACATCTCAACATTTTCTAATCTAAAGTCGTCACTTTTTCCTCCGTTTTTCTTCTCTTTTTTTTCTTTTCACGGGCATCGGCCTTGCTTTTACCAGGCACACTGCTTTTTCATGCCCCCCTTTTTTTTTTTTGTTTTTTTGTTTTTGTTTTTTTTTTTGACTTTTGACATACACTGTCTACAATGCATACATTGGCTAGCCACACTTTGGCTTGTTTTGACCGAATGACTAACATTTGGACTCTCGGGGTCTTGTCTTTTGTCGGCGCTCTGGATATGCTGCCTGAACAATGATGACTTTTGCCTTGCCCCAGTGTGGGGGATGATCACCAACTGGGTTTAAGAAATGAATTTGTAGGCTCAATTGGGCTTAGCAAAGGATAATGTGTGTATAGGATAGAGAAAGAAATGCTCTTCGTCATCCTAAGGCACTTGAACTTCACGTGAATTCATCTGAAAAAGCAACACTCGAAGATTGATGCAAGTGAGAGCATGAAAATTTCTACTCATTTTTCACCTTATGACGCTGACTTACCTCCAGTTTGCCCCGATATGGGGTGGTTCTTGACAGGGGTAATTTGAATGAATTTCTCCAAGTGTTTAGGCTCAAAGTGGCGAAATAATGGATAACCTGTAGTGTTTGGGATAGAGAAATGAACTGCCTCTCGTCATTTCAGTTGCCGTACCTTTTGCGAGATAACCCTTTACCTTGCAGACATGGAATTTTTCCACTCAACTCACTGGGGATTAGTGCACGGGACTGTGTATAGGATATGGCTTGCCTTTCATCATCCCGATGTACCTCATTCGACACATTCAATTCATTCCACATGAGTTATCATATTGTCTAAATAGATTCCCTTTTTGAAGTCGATAATACAAGCTGACAAATAACCATGCAGAAATTAAAGCCAATGCAAACATCTTAACTTGAAATTGATTGAAACTATTTATTCATAAATGCAATGTTTGCAATTCAGAGTATAAAACTGAACCCTTGAAAATTTTCGCCGCAAAAATGTTAAATCTTATCAGGGATAATATATCTTCACAGCATCAGAATTAACAGGAGTGGAAAACTCACGACCATCCATTTCCGCGAGAATCAGGGCACCTCCGGGAAGCACCTTTTTAACCACATACGGACCAATGTAGTTTGGGGCAAATTTTCCTCCAGGAATAGGAAAGACTGGCAGTACCTTCCTTAGGACTAGATCATTTACCTTGAAGTGTCTTGGACGCACTTTTTGATTGAAGGATCTAGCTATCCTCCGCTGATAGGTTTGACCGTGGCAAATGGCTCTCAATCGCTTCTCATCAATTAGGTTTAACTGCTCATGCCTTTGTCGCATCCACACACCTCAATAGGATCGAATCATATGATCTTTTGTACAGCTTCTCACCACTAACAAAGAATTTTGAAGCCATTTTCATTATGTACTTCCTGTCGGCCGGGGTGCTTCCCTCAGGAAATTCTTGTCTCTGGATGTAACTCATGATATCATAATACCATGGCTTTTCATCAGGTTCTCCGGTCACAACCATACAGTAAGCCGGTTTTGTCAGGACTTCAATCTTCAAGGGTTCTACCTCTAACCCATCAATCACTTGCAACATGGATGATAACGTAGCTAGCGCATCAGCAAACTGATTATGAGACCTCGATAAATACTCAAAAGAGATATCTTCGAATTCCTTTATGATTTCTTCGAGGTATTCATGGTACGGCACTAGTTTGGTGTCTCTCGTCTTCCACTCTCCCACAGTTTGGAGAATAATCAAAGCAGAATCACCAAACACTTTCAACTTGGTTATTCTCATTTCTACTGCGGCTTGGAGTCCAAGGATGCAAGCTTCGTACTCGGCTATGTTGTTGGTACAGGGGAACACCAACTTTGCTGCTACTGGATAATGTTGCCCATCTGGGGATATTAAAACTGCCCCAGTGCCAGAACCGGCCAAGTTTACAGCTCCATCGAAAAATATGGTCCATGTATCTTCCTTTATTACCAAAATGCGATCTTCTGGAGAATATCTATCATCATCAAGGACTCCAGGATTTTCAGCTAACACATCAGCAATTACTCGACCTTTAACTGACTTCTGTGGCTTCATCTGGATATCAAACTCTGAAATTAAAATCTGCCACTTGGCTAACTTCCCTACCAAAGCTGGCTGATCAAGTAAATACTTAATGGGATCGTTCTCAGTTACAAGCAAAGTCTGGTGATGCAGCGTATATTGTCGCAGCCTATGGAGCACCCATACTAACGCAGCGCAAGTCTTCTCGGCTTCAGAATAATTCAACTCCGAGACAGTGAACTTCTTGCTTAGGTAATAAATGGCTCGCTCTTTCCCATCTTCAGGACTTTCCTGGGCTAGCATCGCACCTAAAGATTCACTATGAATCGTGAGGTAAAGGATCAAAGGCTGGCCCGGCATTGGTGGGACTAGCACTGGTGGTTTCATCAGGTATTGCTTTAGTTCGTTAAACGCTTCCCGACAATCCTCGTCCCATTTCACTTGAGCATTCTTCCTTAGAAGTTTGAAGAATGGCTTAGCAGTTGCTGAGAGCTGAGAAATAAAACGGGCTATGTAGTTCAATCTACCCAGGAGACTTCGCACTTCTTTCACGGTCGACGGGGGTTGTAACTCACATATAGCCTTCACTTTGGAGGGGTCAATTTCAATGCCTTTACTGCTTACTATGAACCCAAGTAATTTACCCGAGGTTGCTCCGAATACGCACTTGGTCGGATTGAGACGGAGCTTAAACTCACGGAGCCTTTCGAATAATTTCTTCAAAGTATCAACGTGACTCTTCCCAGGTCTAGACTTGGCGATCATGTCATCGACATAAACTTCAATCTCCTTATGCATCATATCATGGAAGAGCGTCACCATTGCCCGTTGATATGTTGCCCCGGCATTTTTGAGGCCGAAGGGCATGACCTTATAGTGGAATGTCCCCCAAGGAGTGATGAACGCCGTTTTCTCCTTATCATCGTCCTTCATTTTTATCTGATTATAGCCCGAAAAACCATCCATGAAGGAAAACAGCTCAAACCCTGCAGTACTGTCCACCAAAACGTCTATATGTGGCAATGGGAAATCGTCTTTAGGACTGGCCTTGTTTAGATCGCGATAGTCGATGCAAACCCGAACTCGACCATCCTTCTTCATGACTGGCACAATATTAGCCACCCAGCTGGGGTATTGGGTGACTTCGATGAATCCTACTTTCAAGAGCTTCATGACCTCCTCCTCTATCTTCTTCGAAAGTTCAGGTTTGGTTCTTCGCAGCTTCTGTTTCTTGGGCGGCATGTCTGGATTAGTAGGTAGACTATGCTCTACGATAGAAGGGTCTAAACCCGGCATATCGACATACGACCAGGCAAAGATATCCTGATAATCCTTCAGCAGTTGGACCAGGCGTTTAGCTTCACCTTCGGGAAGGGTTGCCCCTATCTTCACCTCCTTGGGTTCTCCGGAATCACTCAAGTTGATAGTGATAGTTTGGTCTACCGTTAGGACTTTAGGTCTTTCATGATGCTCTAGATCACGCTGGAGGTCTGAGGAATCTTCGAGTTCATTGGTGTCATCGAGATCAGGTTCGGTGGCACATAATTCATCAGATTGGACCGTTCCCATACCCTTTCGTGTCACAAAATTGCCCCTGAAACATAAAGTAGGGGGTTCAGTAGGACAAACAGGGCTAAACAGTGTATTTTGATTTTGATTTTTTTTTTATATTTTTTGAAATTCTTTTCAAAAAGGTTTTAACACGAGGAAGCATGAAGAAGCCCAGGCCTCAGAATTCTCCTTAGACTATATTTTTCTTTTATCGGTTGGATATCATCACCGGGCTGGTTTGATGTACCTCAACATGCCCTCAAAACGAAAATAACTTGTAATTTCATTGATTATCACCAAATAAATTACATTTATTGGAATGGAAATTGCAACAATCAAATCCTAGAAATGAAAAGTACTAAAAAGCAGCTCCCGAGACGGGGCGAGTCCTAAAAAGCAGTAAAAATTCCCGCGTAGGGGAGTGTGCGAAAAAGGTAAATGTGTTACTCTTGCGGGCCAATGCCCATTCCCTCCAACGGTCCTTCCTCGATGGCTCCAATGAAGAAATCATCGAACAGGGCAGTGATTCCCTCCATTGCATCATCAGGATCTTCTGTCACTAGAGGCGTTGGATCATCCATACCTCCCCATCCATCCGGGACAATGTCACGGGGGTCGACATAAAAGCTCGGGGGTGCTGAGTATTTTACATAATAATCGAACTTGCCGCTTGGTTGCCCCAAAGTGTCGATCACCTCTTTCTCTTCATCAGCTTTAGGCGTGCTTACTACGTTCTCTTCATTATCGGACGCGTCTTCAAGCAGAGGGTCGCCTTTGTCGCTCCTGGTGTTTAATGTAGCAAACTCCTCCTCCCAATTAATAACCACTTCGGAGATAGTGGAAACGATGCCAGTGTGGTCAGCATAAACGATCATTCCAGCTTCTACCATTCTTGAGATTCTTTCTCTCATGATGGCAAGGGGAAGGTCCTCATTACTCGGGTAACAACCGGCTTTCACTAACTCACTGTAGACGTCAGTAGTATACACCTTAACATTCTTGATTCGACCAGCATCGAAGCTAAATATGGCATTCACATTGCCTGCGTGATCAGGGAGTGGGTTGCTCTGAACATTCGGCTTAGCAGGTTGAAATGAGAAAGCCTTCGTATCTAGGAGGTTCTGGATTCGGTGCTTGAGGGCATAGCAATCATCAGTTGAGTGTCCCAGCTCACCCATGTGATAATCACATTTCTTTGACGGGTCGAAGTTATAGAACCGCTCAGGATTGGGCCGTTTTGGCTCAGTAGTAAGCAAGCCTTTCTTCTGGAGCACTGTCAATACTTGAGACAACGATCCGGGGAGGGGGGTGAATTGCCTCCTGTTGTTCCTCCTCTGAAAAGGTTGACGACCCGAGTTTTGTTGCTGAGCTTCTACTACTTGGATTGCTGGGGCGGAGTTAGCATTCCGCCGGCTCGGCTGGTTATAAGCCATATTCACTTCAGCTGCCGGTTCTTTCTCTTTTCTCGCACCAAATCTTCTGGTCGAGGAGGACGGCTCGACAAACCATCCATCTTTCAGCCCTATTTCAATTTGTTCGCCCATGGGGATGAGTTGATTGAAGTTGTCAGCCGGAATGGCAACCATCCGATTACGGTATTCGAACGGGAGAGTTTTCACGAACATCCTCTTTAACTCACTGTCTATGGGTTCTGGGACAACCTGAGCAGCTAAATTCCTCCATCTGATAGCATAGTCTTTGAAGGACTCAGTCTTTTTCATCTGAGCACGTTCGAGATCATCACGGGTAGGAATGATGTCCGTTATGAATCTGTACTGCTTCAAGAATGCTTCACTGGCTTCTTTCCAAGTTTTGAGGCCATTTATCTTCTTCATGAGATACCAGCTCAAAGCAGGACCCGTCAAACTTGCTTGAAAGGCATGGATCATCAGGAGTTCGTTATCAACATACGAAGTCATCTGTACGTGATAGAGCTGTAGGTGGGCTTTTGGACACGTGGTGCCATTGTACTTGTCGAAATCCGGCATTTTGAACTTCTTTGGGATTTTGATCTGTGAGTACAGGGACAGATCGATCGAAGGTGAATCCTGCGAACCTTCCAGCTGTTTCACTCTTTCTTCAAGTTTATTGACCCGTTCATCAGGTTTGTCTTCGTTGACGATAATATGGACGGGGTCATCTTCTAAATCAGGAATATCGTCATCTCCGTTAACATCGACACTTTTTCTGATTTTCTGCTTTGGGACTGATGCTTCGAGGGATGCTGAAACAGGAACCGACCGGAGAGCTTTAATCTCAGCGGACATTTGTTGCATTGCGATGACAAGTTGCTTGATCTGGTCTTCCACACCAACAATACGCTCTTGCAAGTCAGTTTGATCGGCCATTCTGGCTCTCGACCGTGTACGAATGGGCGATCGTGATCGGTCCGTAGCTACCTAATGTAAAAGAAATGAACCAAATAAGTATATGGTCAAGACAAGGTTGGTCCATGACACGCTTCTAGTCTTTTTTGTTTATTCATGACAATATTCGTATATGGACGAGACTTTATGAAAAGTGATCTAGGAAAAGAAATATAAATGACGCCCTAGACACAACCTAGGAAATAGAAGCACCAAAATCCCTAATCATAAAATTATGAAAAACAAAAAGTGAGACTCCCTAGAAACTATGGACTGAAAACTAATTCTCTAAAACCCTTTTTTTTGTAAAAGAAAGATGACGGCAAACTTTGTAGGAAAATAATTACCTATGACACATCTAGGAAAATAAAGACATAGATTGAAAATAAATTCTCTAAAAGAGCTTTCTTTCTTTCTTTCTTTCTTTCTTTCTTTCTTTTTAAAAAGGACTCAATGATTATTACTTTCAAATTTAAAACCAACCTAGACCTATCATGGACCGACCAAAGAAAAAGACGAAACATAAATAAATTGCGAGATAAAGGTTTAGAAGTCTTACTTCACCCGGTAGAATGATGGCAATCACATAGACATGCGCATGAAACGTGAGGTTCGATTTCTACCTAGACTCTGGCTTGCAAAATGGAGACATGAGGATTACCGAGCTAAACCAGTCATGGTGGTGGTTAGGCTGGGATTCCCCTGACTCCGGCTTAGTCAAAGAGCCGACCCGGGTTGCAAAGGGTGCAACCGTGGTAGGTATTCAATGACACCATGAAAGAACTTTCGGGACCAAGAAAGGCGACCCATACCACACGGGTGTGGTCGGGGTGTCCATTGTCTCAGTACCATCCTAAACCTGTGCCGCCCAGGTCCGGCAGCGGGTAGTGTGTGCGGTGTAGTGTAAATGCAAGGCATGCACAGCAGGTTATATCATACAGCGCTTCGTGCATAAAATAAATCATTCATCCAAACACCTCCCTGCAAAACAAGGGTTAACAATCACGCCTCCCCTTATACCTCCCATACTGCAAAAACATTTAACACCTAAAATGTTAGGGACGTACCTGGGATCCTCGCTGCCAAACAAAACATATTTTTTGAAAAGAAAAACTGGCCTAAGTCCACTAAGAGTTTTAACTCAAGTCCCCAGTGGAGTCGCCAAGCTGTCGCGACCTAAAAATAATTCCTCTCAGGCTAATGGATTATTAGGACTAAACCTAACTCGAGCCCTCCCAAGCCCTACCAATTCGCAACTTTGGGTTTAAGTTTTTAACATGCAAATGTTTTCATGCTTGGAGTCGCCACTAATCAATTTATGGTAGGTCGATTAGAAACCTAAATAAAACATAGGGAGATATGTTTTATTCCTACGAACCAGAGATTCTAAACCCGGGGACTTGATTACGCTAGATCTAGTCTAACGCCCTTTCGGTACCTTTTCTTTTCAAAAAAAATATTTTGGCAAGCAATTTGGATCCATTTTAACTTAGTCATTAACATGTGAGGTGTTCATGCGGGTACGCAAACCACCAATTTAACACCCAATAATCAAAGCATTAAATAAATTGCAAGATTGGGAGAATTACTTACCTCGAAGCAACGTAAGCATCTGCATGGTTAGCTAGAAAATCACATCAACCATCCTAATATGATTTCTAATTAACAAGCAGTTCACTCAGTATTTTTGGATTTTCGCTTATTTAAATGAAAGCTAACCTATATGCAATGACGTACAAAAATGACATGCGAATAATGCAACCTAACATGCAAACTATATGTCATGCGACGACGTGACCTAATTCTGATGACGGGCAAATGATTTATTTTTGGTGTTTTCTAATGAAATTCGGAATAAAAATATGCCTAAATTAACATGCAACCTATGATGACTTAACATATCCTAACATGACTTATTTTTGGGATTTTTGTTAAAATTCGAAATAATAAATTAATTAAATTAAGAATGCAATCTATCCTAATCTACTATAAAACAATTCATTCTTTTTTGGGATTTTCATGAAAATTCGGAAAAAAAATAACCTAAATAATCTATTAAGATTAGAATATTACTTAATTTAAACTAGGAAATAGATTATCTCAAGTCCTAATTTAAATTAAATAATTATTCTATCGTCTAGATATATTTAAGATTCCTAAACATGCAAAATTCAAATTCTAATCCTAACTGATATTTTTTGAATTTTCTTTTTATTTGAAAAGGAAAAACAATTTAAGCAAAGATAGCATTCACATTTAAAACAACCACGCAATCCACAAGATTCGTTTCAAATTCGGATTAGGCACAAAAATCGAGCTATCAGTCATATCTATAGGGTTATAGATATTAACGGAAAGTCGATCATTCAAATCTGGAAAGCAGATAAAAATCATTATCGTACCCAAGTGATTATAGATAGGATAATGATTTTCCGTATCGCCACGTATCATACCTTAGGGATAAGGTCGGATAATTGTCCAGATACGTTGCTGAATTAGGAAAGATTCCTAATTTTGAATATTTTCAAATATTGCGAACAAGGCAAGCATTATCCTAAGATATCTAGCAATCCACGCAATATTCACAGAATATTCAAACATTCAAAATTAAGAAACGAAATATTCTAAAAATATTGGATGATGTTCAATTACCTAATTTGCGGATAATTTCCAAATTCGAACTTGCGGATCGGGACGAACGATGAACGGCGGATCAGCAGCGCGGTGTCGGGAACGACGACGGAACGAGCGAAGGCAGCGCCGGCGTGTGACGGCTCCGGCGAGGACGGCGGCAGCAGCGTCGGGCTCGGCGGGGACAGCGGCTGGGACGTCGGCAGGGCGCAGCGACGGAACAGCAAGGCAGCACCGGCGTACGACGGCTCCGGCGAGGACGGCAGCAGCAGCGTCGGGCTCGGCAGCAAGCAGCAGCGGCGTCGGCGTTGGCGGGAAGGGCAGCGGCAGCAGCAAGCAGCAGCGGCGTCGGCGTCGGCCTGAGGAGCAGCGGCGAGCAGCAGCACCGGCGGTGTCTCGCGGGAGACAGCGGCAGCGGCGTCGCGGGGGGAAAGCAGCAGCGACACCGGCGGGCGCGACAGGGAGCGGCGCTCGGCAGCAGGCGCTGGCAGGAAGCAGCGTCGGTGGCAGAAAGCGGCAGCAGGTCCGGCGGGGAACGGCAGCAACAGGGGCGTCCCGCGGGATGTGCGGCGGCAGCAGCAGCGGCAACGGCGTGAGGAGGAAGCAGCAACGGCGACGTGCACGGCAGCAGCAGCGTCAGCGTGAGGTGGCAGCGGCAAGCTTGGCGGCGGCGTGCGCGACGTGAGGGGGCGGGAGCAGCGGCGGCGCACGGCGTGGGATGGCTCTAGCGGCGGCGGCGGTGTGCCGGTCTTCTTCTCTCTCTCTCTTTCTCACTCTCTTTTTTTTGCTCACGTGTGTCTCTCGTGCTCTCAAAAATTCTGATCTGAAAATTTTTTTTGTTCCCCCTCTCTAAAATTCTGACCTAACGAAGTATTTATAGTATTAATCTAGGTCAATTAGATGGGCTTTCTGGTCCTAATGGGCTTAGGCTTGGGCTTTAATTCAAATGGGCTAAATTAATTAATTAATGATAATGGGCTGAATTAATTAATGACAATGGGCTGAATTAATTAATGACAATGGGTCGAATTAAGTTCAAATTAAAACAACCGAGCCCGTTTGACTTATAATTCCCGGCCTTTGCATTTCAAGCGAGCCGAGTCCCATTCGATGAAATTTAAGCTCGTTCATTCACCGCCGGTCCGATGCAAAAAATGCAATTAATCTAAAATGAATTTAAACTATATGTTATGCAAATTAAATATTTTTTTGTTTAGGGGTTAAAAATTTAATCCCTAATTTTCTATGCAAATTACACTAAATGGTTGCTAAAATTTAGGTGTCAACAGCTGCCCCTCTTTGAAGGTGAGCTCGCAGAGGTTGCATTCAAAGACTACATGATACCTAAATTTCAACCATGCAAATGCAATGAATGTTGTTTTTGTCGGGATTATGAGTCCCATTTTACAATGCATTAAGAAATGATGCATGCTGACATGAGTAGAGAACGTACCTGGAATCACTTACCTGATATGAACAATAGCGCGATTCGAGGCACAACTTTAACTTGTATGTTGTTTTGGCAAATGTATGGGCTTCAGTCCCATAGGTATTGCCTGATATACATTGATGAACTTCGGTGATCTGCAATCAAGTCAAAACACACACGAAGAAAGCTCGACGTATCCAAACATCATCTGGATTCGTGAGAACAGTTCCGATCTTTACGAACTACCCATATATCTCCATAGGTGTTTGCAAAGATTTGACCGCTTCACTTATACCTGCTCATAAGTGAATTGCGGGGGAAACTTTTGAAATCAAGAGGATATTCCGACCTTTACATATACCTGCTCATATGCAAAGATTTGGCCGCCGCACTTATACCTGCTCATAAGTGAACTGCGGGGGAACACCTGGGGTTGAGAGAATATTCCGACCTTTACATATACCTGCTCATATGCAAAGATTTGGCCGCTTCACCTATACCTGTTCATAGGTGAGTAGCGGGGGAACACCTGGGATTGAGAGAATATTCCGACCTTTACATATACCTGCTCATATGCAAAGATTTGGCCGCTTCACCTATACCTGCTCATAGGCGAGTAGCGGGGGAATATCTGGGATTTGGAAGAATATTCCGATCTTTACATATACCTGCTCATATGCAAAGATTTGGCCGCTTCACCTATACCTGCTCATAGGTGAGTAGCGGGGGAACATCTGAGATAAAGAGAGTATTCCGACCTTTACATATACCTGCTCATATGTAAAGATTTGGCCGCCATGGCTATACCTGCTCATAGTCATGTAACGGGGGAATCTTCTCGAGATTGTATGAAAATCTGTGATTTGATGAACAAAGGGGCTAGCCCAAGTGTTCAAGAGTTCCTTGACAAAGTACCTGGATATCATCAGAGGTACCTGAAAAGGTTTGATCAATAGACACCTGAACACAATCAAAGGCATCTAGAGATCGCCAAAATGATCAAATGTGGGACCTGACAATTGCTTGAACAGGTTAGGGATACCTAGATAGTCATAGACATCCTAAGGATAGAGATATACTTACCTGGTGATATCTCCAACTCTGAAGGTGTGTCTCCTGTTAGACACGATTTTAAGTAACATGTAATATGCATTCGCACACTGTCAAGAACACATATACACATGCACTATGATTTCAACTGATTTTCATGCACGATGGTTTTGTCAAATCGGCATTACAAACTTCGCTGGGGAAAAATCATGACAAGACAACCCGAACTCACAAGCGGATATCTTGAAAATGTCGAATGAGGGACTTCCGGTCCAAAAGGGCTTTCTCTCATTCTCATCGAAAGGCTGATTTATGGAAAATCGCTCTATCTCACCATCATCATGTAGACAAGGGTCTGAGTATTCTCGCAAGCAGTACGACTTTACCAATCTGAGAGGTCTTTGTTAGGACCGTAACATAGGGCTTGGTCAATGGCTTAGCAAAAGAGACTCTTCGAGTCGAGGCTACTGAAAGAAAATACTCTGTAATTGTCTCCGGGTTTACAAGTCAAGAACCTGCAAAATGAGATAGAAATGGACTTGCTCGCACTTCTTCGAGCTAAGCTTATAAACATCAGAAACTCTACGTTAGTTCAAGTGCCCTAATCTGAAGAGACTTTGCAAGGGACGTAACGTAGGCTAGGCTCATGGGTTGAGAAATGAATGGATCATAAGGCTCAAAATGTGTATAATTGGGGTGAGAGTTGGTGATCATCTCGGCATTATCACTGGTGCTCTTTTCCGTCAGGGATTGTCTTCTCGGTAAATTCTCCATTGGCTTCGAGAATTCATCACTTGATTCCTTAAGACTCTGGATATTTTTGTGACTTTGACACATCTCAACATTTTCTAATCTAAAGTCGTCACTTTTTCCTCCGTTTTTCTTCTCTTTTTTTTCTTTTCACGGGCATCGGCCTTGCTTTTACCAGGCACACAGCTTTTTCATGCCCCCTCTTTTTTTTGTTTTTTTGTTTTTGTTTTTTTTTTGACTTTTGACATACACTGTCTACAATGCATACATTGGCTAGCCACACTTTGGCTTGTTTTGACCGAATGACTAACATTTGGACTCTCGGGGTCTTGTCTTTTGTCGGCGCTCTGGATATGCTGCCTGAACAATGATGACTTTTGCCTTGCCCCAGTGTGGGGGATGATCACCAACTGGGTTTAAGAAATGAATTTGTAGGCTCAATTGGGCTTAGCAAAGGATAATGTGTGTATAGGATAGAGAAAGAAATGCTCTTCGTCATCCTAAGGCACTTGAACTTCACGTGAATTCATCTGAAAAAGCAACACTCGAAGATTGATGCAAGTGAGAGCATGAAAATTTCTACTCATTTTTCACCTTATGACGCTGACTTACCTCCAGTTTGCCCCGATATGGGGTGGTTCTTGACAGGGGTAATTTGAATGAATTTCTCCAAGTGTTTAGGCTCAAAGTGGCGAAACAATGGATAACCTGTAGTGTTTGGGATAGAGAAATGAACTGCCTCTCGTCATTTCAGTTGCCGTACCTTTTGCGAGATAACCCTTTACCTTGCAGACATGGAATTTTTCCACTCAACTCACTGGGGATTAATGCACGGGACTGTGTATAGGATATGGCTTGCCTTTCATCATCCCGATGTACCTCATTCGACACATTCAATTCATTCCACATGAGTTATCATATTGTCTAAATAGATTACCCCTTTTTGAAGTCGATAATACAAGCTGACAAATAACCATGCAGAAATTAAAGCCAATGCAAACATCTTAACTTGAAATTGATTGAAACCATTTATTCATAAATGCAATGTTTGCAATTCAGAGTATAAAACTGAACCCTTGAAAATTTTCGCCGCAAAAATGTTAAATCTTATCAGGGATAATATATCTTCACAGCATCAGAATTAACAGGAGTGGAAAACTCACGACCATCCATTTCCGCGAGAATCAGGGCACCTCCGGGAAGCACCTTTTTAACCACATACGGACCAATGTAGTTTGGGGCAAATTTTCCTCCAGGAACAGGAAAGACTGGCAGTACCTTCCTTAGGACTAGATCATTTACCTTGAAGTGTCTTGGACGCACTTTTTGATTGAAGGATCTAGCTATCCTCCGCTGATAGGTTTGACCGTGGCAAATGGCTCTCAATCGCTTCTCATCAATTAGGTTTAACTGCTCATGCCTTTGTCGTATCCACACACCTCAATAGGATCGAATCATATGATCTTTTGTACAGCTTCTCACCACTAACAAAGAATTTTGAAGCCATTTTCATTATGTACTTCCTGTCGGCCGGGGTGCTTCCCTCAGGAAATTCTTGTCTCTGGATGTAACTCATGATATCATAATACCATGGTTTTTCATCAGGTTCTCCGGTCACAACCATACAGTAAGCCGGTTTTATCAGGACTTCAATCTTCAAGGGTTCTACCTCTAACCCATCAATCACTTGCAACATGGAGGATAACGTAGCTAGCGCATCAGCAAACTGATTATGAGACCTCGATAAATACTCAAAAGAGATATCTTCGAATTCCTTTATGATTTCTTCGAGGTATTCATGGTACGGCACTAGTTTGGTGTCTCTCGTCTTCCACTCTCCCACAGTTTAGAGAATAATCAAAGCAGAATCACCAAACACTTTCAACTTGGTTATTCTCATTTCTACTGCGGCTTGGAGTCCGAGGATGCAAGCTTCGTACTCGGCTATGTTGTTGGTACAGGGGAATACCAACTTTGCTGCTACTGGATAATGTTGCCCATCTGGGGATATTAAAACTGCCCCAGTGCCAGAACCGGCCAAGTTTACAGCTCCATCGAAAAATATGGTCCATGTATCTTCCTTTATTACCAAAATGCGATCTTCTGGAGAATATCTATCATCATCAAGGACTCCAGGATTTTCAGCTAACACATCAGCAATCACTCGACCTTTAACTGACTTCTGTGGCTTCATCTGGATATCAAACTCTGAAATTAAAATCTGCCACTTGGCTAACTTTCCTACCAAAGCTGGCTGATCAAGTAAATACTTAATGGGATCGTTCTCAGTTACAAGCAAAGTCTGGTGATGCAGCGTATATTGTCGCAGCCTATGGAGCACCCATACTAACGCAGCGCAAGTCTTCTCGGCTTCAGAATAATTCAACTCCGAGACAGTGAACTTCTTGCTTAGGTAATAAATGGCTCGCTCTTTCCCATCTTCAGGACTTTCCTGGGCTAGCATCGCACCTAAAGATTCACTATGAATCGTGAGGTAAAGGATCAAAGGCTGGCCCGGTATTGGTGGGACTAGCACTGGTGGTTTCATCAGGTATTGCTTTAGTTCGTTAAACGCTTCCCGACAATCCTCATCCCATTTCACTTGAGCATTCTTCCTTAGAAGTTTGAAGAATGGCTTAGCAGTTGCTGAGAGCTGAGAAATAAAACGGGCTATGTAGTTCAATCTACCCAGGAGACTTCGCACTTCTTTCACGGTCGACGGGGGTTGTAACTCACATATAGCCTTCACTTTGGAGGGGTCAATTTCAATGCCTTTACTGCTTACTATGAACCCAAGTAATTTACCCGAGGTTGCTCCGAATACGCACTTGGTCGGATTGAGACGGAGCTTAAACTCACGGAGCCTTTCGAATAATTTCTTCAAAGTATCAACGTGACTCTTCCCAGGTCTAGACTTGGCGATCATGTCATCGACATAAACTTCAATCTCCTTATGCATCATATCATGGAAGAGCGTCACCATTGCCCGTTGATATGTTGCCCCGGCATTTTTGAGGCCGAAGGGCATGACCTTATAGTGGAATGTCCCCCAAGGAGTGATGAACGCCGTTTTCTCCTTATCATCGTCCTTCATTTTTATCTGATTATAGCCCGAAAAACCATCCATGAAGGAAAACAGCTCAAACCCTGCAGTACTGTCCACCAAAACGTCTATATGTGGCAATGGGAAATCGTCTTTAGGACTGGCCTTGTTTAGATCGCGATAGTCGATGCAAACCCGAACTCGACCATCCTTCTTCATGACTAGCACAATATTAGCCACCCAGCTGGGGTATTGGGTGACTTCGATGAATCCTACTTTCAAGAGCTTCATGACCTCCTCCTCTATCTTCTTCGAAAGTTCAGGTTTGGTTCTTCGCAGCTTCTGTTTCTTGGGCGGCATGTCTGGATTAGTAGGTAGACTATGCTCTACGATAGAAGGGTCTAAACCCGGCATATCGACATACGACCAGGCAAAGATATCCTGGTAATCCTTCAGCAGTTGGACCAGGCGTTTAGCTTCACCTTCGGGAAGGGTTGCCCCTATCTTCACCTCCTTGGGTTCTCCGGAATCACTCAAGTTGACAGTGATAGTTTGGTCTACCGTTAGGACTTTAGGTCTTTCATGATGCTCTAGATCACGCTGGAGGTCTGAGGAATCTTCGAGTTCATTGGTGTCATCGAGATCAGGTTCGGTGGCACATAATTCATCAGATTGGACCGTTCCCATACCCTTTCGTGTCACAAAATTGCCCCTGAAACATAAAGTAGGGGGTTCAGTAGGACAAACAGGGCTAAACAGTGTATTTTGATTTTGATTTTTTTTTTATATTTTTTGAAATTCTTTTCAAAAAGGTTTTAACACGAGGAAGCATGAAGAAGCCCAGGCCTCAGAATTCTCCTTGGACTATATTTTTTCTTTTATCGGTTGGATATCATCACCGGGCTGGTTTGATGTACCTCAACATGCCCTCAAAACGAAAATAACTTGTAATTTCATTGATTATCACCAAATAAATTACATTTATTGGAATGGAAATTGCAACAATCAAATCCTAGAAATGAAAAGTACTAAAAAGCAGCTCCCGAGACGGGGCGAGTCCTAAAAAGCAGTAAAAATTCCCGCGTAGGGGAGTGTGCGAAAAAGGTAAATGTGTTACTCTTGCGGGCCAATGCCCATTCCCTCCAACGGTCCTTCCTCGATGGCTCCAATGAAGAAATCATCGAACAGGGCAGTGATTCCCTCCATTACATCATCAGGATCTTCTGTCACTAGAGGCGTTGGATCATCCATACCTCCCCATCCATCCGGGACAATGTCACGGGGGTCGACATAAAAGCTCGGGGGTGCTGAGTATTTTACATAATAATCGAACTTGCCGCTTGGTTGCCCCAAAGTGTCGATCACCTCTTTCTCTTCATCAGCTTTAGGCGTGCTTACTACGTTCTCTTCATTATCGGACGCATCTTCAAGCAGAGGGTCGCCTTTGTCGCTCCTGGTGTTTAATGTAGCAAACTCCTCCTCCCAATTAATAACCACTTCGGAGATAGTGGAAACGATGCCAGTGTGGTCAGCATAAACGATCATTCCAGCTTCTACCATTCTTGAGATTCTTTCTCTCATAATGGCAAGGGGAAGGTCCTCATTACTCGGGTAACAACCGGCTTTCACTAACTCACTGTAGACGTCAGTAGTATACACCTTAACGTTCTTGATTCGACCAGCATCGAAGCTAAATATGGCATTCACATTGCCTGCGTGATCAGGGAGTGGGTTGCTCTGAACATTCGGCTTAGCAGGTTGAAATGAGAAAGCCTTCGTATCTAGGAGGTTCTGGATTCGGTGCTTGAGGGCATAGCAATCATCAGTTGAGTGTCCCAGCTCACCCATGTGATAATCACATTTCTTTGACGGGTCGAAGTTATAGAACCGCTCAGGATTGGGCCGTTTTGGCTCAGTAGTAAGCAAGCCTTTCTTCTGGAGCACTGTCAATACTTGAGACAACGATCCGGGGAGGGGGGTGAATTGCCTCCTGTTGTTCCTCCTCTGAAAAGGTTGACGACCCGAGTTTTGTTGCTGAGCTTCTACTACTTGGATTGCTGGGGCGGAGTTAGCATTCCGCCGGCTCGGCTGGTTATAAGCCATATTCACTTCAGCTGCCGGTTCTTTCTCTTTTCTCGCACCAAATCTTCTGGTCGAGGAGGACGGCTCGACAAACCATCCATCTTTCAGCCCTATTTCAATTTGTTCGCCCATGGGGATGAGTTGATTGAAGTTGTCAGCCGGAATGGCAACCATCCGATTACGGTATTCGAATGGGAGAGTTTTCACGAACATCCTCTTTAACTCACTGTCTATGGGTTCTGGGACAACCTGAGCAGCTAAATTCCTCCATCTGATAGCATAGTCTTTGAAGGACTCAGTCTTTTTCATCTGAGCACGTTCGAGATCATCACGGGTAGGAATGATGTCCGTTATGAATCTGTACTGCTTCAAGAATGCTTCACTGGCTTCTTTCCAAGTTTTGAGGCCATTTATCTTCTTCATGAGATACCAGCTCAAAGCAGGACCCGTCAAACTTGCTTGAAAGGCATGGATCATCAGGAGTTCGTTATCAACATACGAAGTCATCTGTACGTGATAGAGCTGTAGGTGGGCTTTTGGACACGTGGTGCCATTGTACTTGTCGAAATCCGGCATTTTGAACTTCTTTGGGATTTTGATCTGTGAGTACAGGGACAGATCGATCGAAGGTGAATCCTGCGAACCTTCCAGCTGTTTCACTCTTTCTTCAAGTTTATTGACCCGTTCATCAGGTTTGTCTTCGTTGACGATAATATGGACGGGGTCATCTTCTAAATCAGGAATATCGTCATCTCCGTTAACATCGACACTTTTTCTGATTTTCTGCTTTGGGACTGATGCTTCGAGGGATGCTGAAACAGGAACCGACCGGAGAGCTTTAATCTCAGCGGACATTTGTTGCATTGCGATGACAAGTTGCTTGATCTGGTCTTCCACACCAACAATACGCTCTTGCAAGTCAGTTTGATCGGCCATTCTGGCTCTCGACCGTGTACGAATGGGCGATCGTGATCGGTCCGTAGCTACCTAATGTAAAAGAAATGAACCAAATAAGTATATGGTCAAGACAAGGTTGGTCCATGACACGCTTCTAGTCTTTTTTGTTTATTCATGACAATATTCGTATATGGACGAGACTTTATGAAAAGTGATCTAGGAAAAGAAATATAAATGACGCCCTAGACACAACCTAGGAAATAGAAGCACCAAAATCCCTAATCATAAAATTATGAAAAACAAAAAGTGAGACTCCCTAGAAACTATGGACTGAAAACTAATTCTCTAAAACCCTTTTTTTTGTAAAAGAAAGATGACGGCAAACTTTGTAGGAAAATAATTACCTATGACACATCTAGGAAAATAAAGACATAGATTGAAAATAAATTCTCTAAAAGAGCTTTCTTTCTTTCTTTCTTTCTTTCTTTCTTTCTTTCTTTTTAAAAAGGACTCAATGATTATTACTTTCAAATTTAAAACCAACCTAGACCTATCATGGACCGACCAAAGAAAAAGACGAAACATAAATAAATTGCGAGATAAAGGTTTAGAAGTCTTACTTCACCCGGTAGAATGATGGCAATCACATAGACATGTGCATGAAACGTGAGGTTCGATTTCTACCTAGACTCTGGCTTGCAAAATGGAGACATGAGGATTACCGAGCTAAACCAGTCATGGTGGTGGTTAGGCTGGGATTCCCCTGACTCCGGCTTAGTCAAAGAGCCGACCCGGGTTGCAAAGGGTGCAACCATGGTAGGTATTCAATGACACCATGAAAGAACTTTCGGGACCAAGAAAGGCGACCCATACCACACGGGTGTGGTCGGGGTGTCCATTGTCTCAGTACCATCCTAAACCTGTGCCGCCCAGGTCCGGCAGCGGGTAGTGTGTGCGGTGTAGTGTAAATGCAAGGCATGCACAGCAGGTTATATCATACAGCGCTTCGTGCATAAAATAAATCATTCATCCAAACACCTCCCTGCAAAACAAGGGTTAACAATCACGCCTCCCCTTATACCTCCCATACTGCAAAAACATTTAACACCTAAAATGTTAGGGATGTACCTGGGATCCTCGCTGCCAAACAAAACATATTTTTTGAAAAGAAAAACTGGCCTAAGTCCACTAAGAGTTTTAACTCAAGTCCCCAGTGGAGTCGCCAAGCTGTCGCGACCTAAAAATAATTCCTCTCAGGCTAATGGATTATTAGGACTAAACCTAACTCGAGCCCTCCCAAGCCCTACCAATTCGCAACTTTGGGTTTAAGTTTTTAACATGCAAATGTTTTCATGCTTGGAGTCGCCACTAATCAATTTATGGTAGGTCGATTAGAAACCTAAATAAAACATAGGGAGATATGTTTTATTCCTACGAACCAGAGATTCTAAACCCGGGGACTTGATTACGCTAGATCTAGTCTAACGCCCTTTCGGTACCTTTTCTTTTCAAAAAAAATATTTTGGCAAGCAATTTGGATCCATTTTAACTTAGTCATTAACATGTGAGGTGTTCATGCGGGTACGCAAACCACCAATTTAACACCCAATAATCAAAGCATTAAATAAATTGCAAGATTGGGAGAATTACTTACCTCGAAGCAACGTAAGCATCTGCATGGTTAGCTAGAAAATCACATCAACCATCCTAATATGATTTCTAATTAACAAGCAGTTCACTCAGTATTTTTGGATTTTCGCTTATTTAAATGAAAGCTAACCTATATGCAATGACGTACAAAAATGACATGCGAATAATGCAACCTAACATGCAAACTATATGTCATGCGACGACGTGACCTAATTCTGATGACGGGCAAATGATTTATTTTTGGTGTTTTCTAATGAAATTCGGAATAAAAATATGCCTAAATTAACATGCAACCTATGATGACTTAACATATCCTAACATGACTTATTTTTGGGATTTTTGTTAAAATTCGAAATAATAAATTAATTAAATTAAGAATGCAATCTATCCTAATCTACTATAAAACAATTCATTCTTTTTTGGGATTTTCATGAAAATTCGGAAAAAAAATAACCTAAATAATCTATTAAGATTAGAATATTACTTAATTTAAACTAGGAAATAGATTATCTCAAGTCCTAATTTAAATTAAATAATTATTCTATCGTCTAGATATATTTAAGATTCCTAAACATGCAAAATTCAAATTCTAATCCTAACTGATATTTTTTGAATTTTCTTTTTATTTGAAAAGGAAAAACAATTTAAGCAAAGATAGCATTCACATTTAAAACAACCACGCAATCCACAAGATTCGTTTCAAATTCGGATTAGGCACAAAAATCGAGCTATCAGTCATATCTATAGGGTTATAGATATTAACGGAAAGTCGATCATTCAAATCTGGAAAGCAGATAAAAATCATTATCGTACCCAAGTGATTATAGATAGGATAATGATTTTCCGTATCGCCACGTATCATACCTTAGGGATAAGGTCGGATAATTGTCCAGATACGTTGCTGAATTAGGAAAGATTCCTAATTTTGAATATTTTCAAATATTGCGAACAAGGCAAGCATTATCCTAAGATATCTAGCAATCCACGCAATATTCACAGAATATTCAAACATTCAAAATTAAGAAAGGAAATATTCTAAAAATATTGGATGATGTTCAATTACCTAATTTGCGGATAATTTCCAAATTCGAACTTGCGGATCGGGACGAACGATGAACGGCGGATCGGCAGCGCGGTGTCGGGAACGACGACGGAACAGCGGCGACGGAACAGCAAGGCAGCGCCGGCGTGTGACGGCTCCGGCGAGGACGGCGGCAGCAGCGTCGGGCTCGGCGGGGACAGCGGCTGGGACGTCGGCAGGGCGCAGCGACGGAACAGCAAGGCAGCACCGGCGTACGACGGCTCCGGCGAGGACGGCAGCAGCAGCGTCGGGCTCGGCAGCAAGCAGCAGCGGCGTCGGCGTTGGCGGGAAGGGCAGCGGCAGCAGCAAGCAGCAGCGGCGTCGGCGTCGGCCTGAGGAGCAGCGGCGAGCAGCAGCACCGGCGGTGTCTCGCGGGAGACAGCGGCAGCGGCGTCGCGGGGGGAAAGCAGCAGCGACACCGGCGGGCGCGACAGGGAGCGGCGCTCGGCAGCAGGCGCTGGCAGGAAGCAGCGTCGGTGGCAGAAAGCGGCAGCAGGTCCGGCGGGGAACGGCAGCAACAGGGGCGTCCCGCGGGATGTGCGGCGGCAGCAGCAGCGGCAACGGCGTGAAGAGGAAGCAGCAACGGCGACGTGCACGGCAGCAGCAGCGTCAGCGTGAGGTGGCAGCGGCAAGCTTGGCGGCGGCGTGCGCGACGTGAGGGGGCGGGAGCAGCGGCGGCGCACGGCGTGGGATGGCTCTAGCGGCGGCGGCGGTGTGCCGGTTTTCTTCTCTCTCTCTCTTTCTCACTCTCTTTTTTTTTGCTCACGTGTGTCTCTCGTGCTCTCAAAAATTCTGATCTGAAAATTTTTTTTGTTCCCCCTCTCTAAAATTCTGACCTAACGAAGTATTTATAGTATTAATCTAGGTCAATTAGATGGGCTTTCTGGTCCTAATGGGCTTAGGCTTGGGCTTTAATTCAAATGGGCTAAATTAATTAATGATAATGGGCTGAATTAATTAATGACAATGGGCTGAATTAATTAATGACAATGGGTCGAATTAAGTTCAAATTAAAATAACCGAGCCCGTTTGACTTATAATTCCCGGCCTTTGCATTTCAAGCGAGCCGAGTCCCATTCGATGAAATTTAAGCTCGTTCATTCACCGCCGGTCCGATGCAAAAAATGCAATTAATCTAAAATGAATTTAAACTATATGTTATGCAAATTAAATATTTTTTTGTTTAGGGGTTAAAAATTTAATCCCTAATTTTCTATGCAAATTACATTAAATGGTTGCTAAAATTTAGGTGTCAACAACGGCGGCTCGCGGCGATGACACGGCGGGGCAACAGCGTGGCTGTCCGGACAGCGGCGGTGCAGGCGTGCAACGACGACAGAATCGTCCAGGCGGCGGCACACGAGCAACGGTGAGGCAGCGACTTCACCGGCAGCAGGCGGTGGCGCGCGGCGGGAAGCAGCAGCGCGCGGCAGGGAGCAGCGGCAGCAGGCGGCGGGGCGACGTGAGGCAGCAACGCGCGGCAGGGAGCAGCGGCAGCAGGCGGCGGGGCGACGTGAGGCAGCAACGCGCGGCAGGGAGCAGCGGCAGCAGGCGGTGAGGCGCGGCAGGGAGCAGCGTCGCGCGGCGGGGCGGGCGACGTGAGGCAGCGACTTCACCGGCAGCAGGCGGTGGCGCTCGGCGGGAAGCAGCAGGCGGTGCGGCAGGGAGCAGCGGCAGCAGGCGGTGACGCGCGGCAGGGAGCAGCGTCGCGCGGCGGGGCGGGCGACGTGAGGCAGCAACGCGCGGCAGCAGGCGGTGCAGGCGGTGAGGCGCGGCAGGGAGCAGCGTCGCGCGGCGGGGCGGGCGACGTGAGGCAGCGACTTCACCGGCAGCAGGCGGTGGCGCTCGGCGGGAAGCGGCGCGCGGCAGGCGGCGGGCGCGCGGCGGGGAGGCTCCACGCGGCGGCGATTTTCGCCGGTCTCCCTCCTCTCTCTCTCTTTTTCACTCTCACACTAAAAAAAACTCTGATCTGAAATTCTGAGAGGCCCCCCTTAAAAATCTTGACCTAATGATGTATATATAACACTAATCTAGGTCAATTAGATGGGCTTTTTAGTCCTAATGGACTTAGGCTTGGGCTTAGATTTTAATTTAATTTAAATGGGCTGAATTAATTAAGGATAATGGGCTGAATTAAGCTCAAATTAAAACAACCGAGCCCGTTTGACTTGTAATTCCCGGCCCTTGCGCTCCAAGCGAGCCGAGTCCCATCCGATGAAATTTAAGCTCGTTCGTCACCGCCAGTCCGATGCAAAATGCAATGAATTTAAACTATATGTTATGGAACCTAAATATTTTTGTTTAGGGGTTAAAAATTTAATCCCTAATTTTCTATACAAATTACGACTAAATGGTCGCTAAAATTTAGGTGTCAACACATATCAAGTTGTGTAAATATATCCATTACCGTTTAGAAGTACATGACCACCGATCTTCCTTGAGGAGTTTCTATACTAGCAGCATTGTAGTAATGCAAATCCCAATTTGATGAGGGGTGTGTATGAGAGAGTGTACGTGCTTCTCAACCTTATATATTCTTGGTCGACCAATAAAAAAAAAACCTTACATATTATTGTTAATTGTGTATTACGCATACATTATTTAAATAATTATGATTTACAAACTTTCATTGCAATTGTCATAGTGGTTTGATCAAATGAGATATTGCGGGTGATATTTTGAGAAGGTGACCGTAAATTCGCGATGTAATTAAAATCTTCATTTGAATTGAAAAAAAAAGAGATAAATAAAATAAAGAAAGTTCCACTGCATTGGTTAAAAGTTGAAATTTATGTCGTTGTGTGGACTCGAGCCAATCGGATAAAACAAAGGAAAAACAATTGGCTTTACTTCAATTTATCGTCGGTTTACAAATAAAAATTGTAGGGGTCGGATCGGGGGATGGACATCTATGCAATTGATGGCCACAATAAATTATTGCATTTATGTAATTGAAATTTCGAAATTAGCAATGATTTTACCCATAAGATTTCAAGCACAGTACATGTATTAATCTCCTAATCATTGTCTTTGTTTTTCCATGTCTAAAGCAATGGAAGAAAAATTCCAATTTTGTCTTCCCATTCGCCGGGGGTCAGAGAAGATCTAGAGAGAAAATATTGCGTGAGTGAGATATTCCACGTCAGCTATGCATAACACCACTGAACGAATGACATGTGGCAAGCGGGCCCCACAGATCAGACTTATTAAAAACTCTAATATGAGCGAATGACCTTCTCTCTCCCGTCCTCCGGTCAGAGGGGGGCCCATCCGGTCAGACCTCCAATTTTCAAAAAAAAAGTTTTCTCGCGCCCGAACCTTTCTCTCTCCTTGTCGCGACCTTCCCGAACCGACCGAGTGATTGGAATTGGGTTTAGGCCAAGAGGTATTTGTCGATGGATATGAACAACGATTGATTTGTTTTAAAGACAAATCAAATGGTTCATTAATCTAAAGACCGAGGCTCTCCCAAACCCCATACCTCGCGCGACGGAGATTTTATCTTTAATTTACGCATTCAAATGGAGTCGCCACTAGCCATGATTAAGGGTCGGCTAGACACCCTAATCGAGACGCGGGAGCGTCGTCTCGATGCGTGCGAAAACCAGAGATTCCAAAATTCGGGGACTTGGTTACACTAGCGATGTACTAGTGCCCTTTCGGTACCTAAACTTGATCACTCGCAAACTAACGTACCGGGCAGCCTATCGAAAAAGTTAAGATTCCACCTAACCATTCTAAAAATAAAAAATAACAATCAATGTATTAAAAGTGCGCAACTAGATAATTATGAAGAAAATAAACAACCAACGACCTAATATCGTCTCTAAAAATAAAATGCAATCAAAAGCCTTAAGGTAAAGCCCTAGTGGCTTATCTGATTTTTGAGAATTTTTTAGAGGGTTTTCCTTATTTTTTTTTTGAGTTTTTTAACCTAAAATCTAGTGAAATAAAGCCCAAAAAGTGATTTTTGAACATTTCCTAATTTTCTAGATTTTTTAATGCTTTTTAATTTTTTTGAAATTTTCTGAATTTTTTAATGTGTTTCAGACCCTTTTTTAGATTTTTTTTTATTTTCGAATTTTTTGGAATTTTTAATATTTTAACATTTTTTTGAATTTTTGAATTTTTAGATTTTTTTTAAAGTTTTAATATTTTTAAGAATATAATAATTCCGGACAGGGTCCCCTGACCCGATCCGCCCGACACCTGACTCGGGATCCACATGCCCACTCATTTTCTATTTTTTATTCTTTTCTTTTGATTTCCTTTTTTTTCTGTTTTTTTTTACTATTTTTTTCCCCTACGTGCTTTTGGCATGCACTTCTGCCATGCCATGCACGTACTTTTCTTTTCTTCTTTTTTTTTTACTTCCCCTTCCCCTTTATTCCTTTTTTTTTCTTTTGGTCTTCTTTTTCTTTTTTTCTATTTTTTCTTTTTGCTTTTTCTCTTCCTTTGCATTCCCATGCACGTCCCCCTTCTGCTCCTCACCGAGACCACTTCTCCCGAGAACTTTCTCCTTCAAGTCGGCAACGAGGATGTCCATCGCCGACCGTCGACTCGGGCCGCCAGCGTCGACGGCGGACGCTGGCCTTATGCCGTCACCGGCGTCCGACGTTTCGGCGATCGCGCCGGCGACTTGAAGAAAAACCACCCCTCCTCACCGGCGACCCAAAACTCATCCTTCGACCACCAACTTCACACCCACAAGAAAAACACTAAGCCTAAACAACCAAACACACCAGACAAGAAACCGAGGTAGTGAACTAACGGGGGCGGCTTGAAGCCGCGAGCATCGATCCGGCAACGGAGAGCTTTCTGGCGGGTACGGAATGCGCGCATGGCCGACTCGTACCGGAGTTAACATGCCATAAAATCACACGGAATCAAAGAGTCAGTGACCAAACATCAATCCCAAGCTAATAAAACATAAATCGAAGATCTTATGCACTGATTTCACGTTTTTTTAGCTTCGGCTTTTACTCAAGCATTTTATCGAGCATGTGGGAGGTGACTGAGAGTTGGATTTTCGGGGCTGATTTTGACACGGTTCATGGGTTCTCTTCGACATACAACATTTGAGCTAATCTCATTGAATGTCAAATGAGTACAAGCATCCATCGATGGGGCCGGGCGACCACCGAATAGGCTCGGTGTGCCCGGCACCCGAGAGGCAGGGGAACAAAAACCCGAAACAGAGCAAGGTGTGATGAAAACCCACCTGGTTCACGGCCGGCCGGAGCGAGGTGCGACAGCTGGGGGGGTTCGGCGTCGGTTCGGGCGGCCCTCCAGCGAGCGAGCGAGACTCGGACCTCTCCGATTCCTCTCAACTCTCTCCCGATCTCCTCTTTTTCTCTGTTTTTTTCTCTCACGGTTTCACCTCTGTTCTCTCCTTTTTTTTGAACTGTGCTCCCCCTTTCTCAGTCTCTTCTCCCTCCTTTTAACTCCCCTCTCCCTCTCGTCTCCCCTGTATGCAGACTCCATTTTCTTCTTTTGTGTGTGCATGTATGATGGCAGCAAGAAAGAGAAAGTGCGAGAGAGCGCCCTTTTTGTGTTTATTTTGACCTTTCTCCCATGGACGTCCATCTCTCTCTACTTTTATGATAATGCTTCAGCTTTTGTTAGTCAACCCTACTAGCTGCCTTATTTTCCATTCCCAGCTCAATTACACGCTTGATCAGAGCGCCTTCTCAACCTCTATAATGCCAGCAGCCGGGTCCTTCTGTTCAAGGCTGAATCACGTCCCCTTTTTTGCTAAAACGGCTGCAGGCTCTCCTGGGTTCTTGTGTTGCCAGGATGCAGCACTGTGCCATCGCTTCTTCTCTTCTGGAAGCGCGACTGTCACCCTCCTCGTGCAGAGCGTCCCTCTGTTTTGTCGTCTGCTTCCTGCTCCACGAGTGAGCGTGAGGGAGAGAACAAGCGAGAAGGGGGCTAGGCTGAGAAAAAGGACAAAAAAAGGAAGTTGGGCTAAGGATAGGTACTGGGTCCAGAAAAGATAGGAGAAGGAAGATGAGAGTTTGGGCCTAGCTCGGTCGGGCCAGGTTGAACCGTCTCAATTCTCTTTATTTTATTTTTTCTTTTATATATTTTTTTGTATTTTCTAATAATTTTATCTCTCCTTGGCACTACTTTGGCCCCTTTACAAATTAAGCATTGATTTAACAAAACAGGCAAAATTAGGTGTCAACAGCTGCCCCTCTTTGAAGGGGAGCTCGAAGAGGTTCCCTTCATAGACAAAAGACACCTAAATTTGTCAGCGAGAGGCAAGCGAAAGTTGGCTTTACGCAAGAAAAAATAAAATAAAACATAATAAGATGAGAATAAAATAAGTAAAATAAAATAGGATGAATAAAGTGCGGTTTAAAGTATGGCCACAAACTTTGGATGCGTGGTTTCAGGTTGGACCACAAGCCTTTGATGCGTGGTGTAAGGTTGGACCACAAACCTTTGAATCGTGGTTTAAGGTTGGACCACAAACCTTTGATGCGTGGTTTAAGGTTGGACCACAAACCTTTGATGCGTGGTTTAAGGTTGGACCACAAACCTTTGAATCGTGGTTTAAGGTTGGACCACAAACCTTTGAAATCAGGGTTTCGGAAAAGACCCAGAACCTTTTGAAATCGGGGTGTTATGCAATAAATGCATAAACCTTTGCATTGTGTGGTTTAAGGACAAACGCACAACCTTCAGAAAGCACGATCTTACGTGGGGAAGACTTCTCATGTAAGAATGGTTTCGGGCTGTTAGAGATTGCCGTACATGTCGATCAAAAAATTCCAAAATAGATACTGCACATTTAATGGAATGTGTTATACCAAATGCTCTGATAATGAAGGCATACCAGGCAAGATCAATGTCATTTGATTACATGTCGTGAGAGACAATATCAAAAGGGTATCATCAATGAGAAAGTATTGACCGTATGAGCAATTTAGGATAGATTCAATTGTTTGGAAAGCATTCAACATCCTTCAATATCGCAAAATTGCCTTTAGGCTTGAAAGACGTCATTAATCATCAAATTCCCTTAGGAGAAAGTCTTTTGTCAAAATGATCTTAACTCATTAAGAGGGCCCATTAAGCATGCCAAACAAGAATTCCTTAGTCTGAAAGGACTTCTCACATACTCTCAAAAAGGCTGTTTGATCCCATCCATTGATGTGGGAAGTAAACATGATCTCTCTATATACCTCACACTATCAGTGTCAAAGGCTTTGAGAATCATTCGCAATAAGTACACGTTGACCAATCCAAGAGGTCTTTTGTAAGGACTATAATGCGGGCTTGGTCATGATTTCAACAACGGATAAGCATTGACGGCTAAGAAATGAAATAATCATTGATCGTCATTTTCGCTAGGTTTACAAGTCAAGAAACCTTTAGATAAGATAAGACAACCTTGCCCCCACTTCTTCAAGTGACAGCTTCTTTGTAAAGTCCTTATTTTCACTTGAATCATCCTAATCAGAAGAGACTTTGGGAAATGGTTGTAATATTGGTTCGGTGAAAGTCTCAAAAGGCTTAGAAATTCTCAAATGGGATTTAGGAGTTGGTGGTTATCATGGCATCATTACCATATCATCCAATCTTTTTGAAGGCACTCGACTTTTGAAATCCAACTTGTCTCGAAAGTCCATTGGCTATTCATTTCAATGCAAGAGCTTTGCTCTTTTCTCTAATGCAAGCATTTTGCTTTTGACACTTTTTCTTGCGAAAGAATTCTTCTCTTGATGCTACTTTTTTGCTCTTCTTTTTTCAATGGGCATTGGCCTTGCTTTTACCAGGCACACTGCTTTTTCATGCCCCCTAATTTTCATTTGACTTTTGCTCATTTGAATCTTTTGAGCTCTTAGGACTTTCGAGATTTTTTTTTTAACTTGTTGTGACATAAGCACCAATCGCCACGGTAAATAATGTGCCTTTCTCCAAGGTGGAAAGATAATCACCACTTGGGCTTTAGAAATGAATATTCAGGCTCAACTTGGCTAAGCAAATGGTATGAGTGTTTGGGTAGAGAAATGAATGCTCTTCTTCATTTTGGGATGTTTCAAGCTTCCATAAGGACTTACCTGAAGTTACCACAAAAAGATTAATACAAGTAAGGGCAAAGAAGCTTTTCCCATCTTTTCCCCCACAGAATGTCAACCAAAACCTCCAAATTTGCCCCGTTGTGGGGTGGTTCTTGACAGGACTATTTTGTAAAAATTCTCCACATGTAAAGGCTCAAAGGGGCTTGACTATGATCACCTGTAGTGTGTAGGATATATGAAAAAAATGCCTCTTTTCACTTTGATCTATGTACTACTCGCGAATGAATCTCTTGTCCTTAACAACATGAGCTTCCCCTTTTTTTTTTGCTCCTCTCAAAGTGTTTACAGGACGTGTTTGGGGATGGCTTGCCCTTCCTCATCATAAATGTTTCTCACTTGGCATGATCAACATTCCCCTTCCGTTTCGTTGAGATCATCATGAATTGATCAATCTCCATAGGGAATTTTGATTCAAAATGAATGATTCATCAAGCATAAAGGCAATTTTTGGACGAAACGACATTCCAAACATTTGCGCAAATTCTGCTCTTTCAATTTCCACTTCAGCACTTGTTGCTTCTCAAAAACCTCAAAGATTTTTTCTTTGCAATAAAAAATTCTCCATTTGACTCCCCTTTGATTTTAGGAAGAAGGGTACTTACCTGCAGTAGGGTGACTTGGTAACCCCTTCCTTTGCATTTGATTTTCTGAATACTTGTCAAAACCTTTCGGTCAATCGCGGGTCAATTCATGGATCATCTGGAACCTGCAGAATGAATTTGTGTGCATGGATGCATGATATGCATGATACGCGCAATGTGAATAACCTTACAATGACTCGAATCAGAAATGGCCCTCAGGCCTTGGATTTCATTCAAGGAAAATATTTCTTCACTGAATCGGCATTTACAAGCTTTGGCAATTCTTGGCCATCCATTTCTACAAGAACTAGGGCGCCCCCAGGTAATGCTTTTTTAACTACATACGGACCCTCATAGTTCGGGGCAAACTTCCCACCAGATGCCGGTATGGCAGACAGCACTTTCTTTAGCACGAGATCTCTGGCTTCAAAATGTCGAGGTCGAACTTTGCGGTTGAAAGATTTTGCAACTCGCTTTTGGTAGCATTGACCGTGGCATAAAGCCCTGAGTCTTTTCTCCTCGATCATGTTCAACTGATTGTATCTCTGTTGAGTCCATTCTTTCTCAGAGAGGCTGGCTTGTGAGAGAATCCTTAATGAAGGAATTTCAACTTCTATAGGCAAGACAGCTTCCATACCATAGACAAGCGAAAAAGGAGTTGCCCCTGTTGAAGTACGAATCGAGGTTCGGTATGCCATTAACGCATAAGGCAATCGTTCATGCCAATCTCGATAATTGTCAGCAGTCTTTGATAGGATCTTCTTTATGTTCTTATTAGCTGCCTCCACAGCTCCATTCATTTGTGGACGGTAAGGCGAGGAATTCAGGTGACGAATGTGAAATTCGTTGAGCAAGTCATCCACGACCTTGTTGTTCAGATTTGAGCCATTATCAGTAATGATCGCCTCCGGGACTCCATAGCGAGCGATGATGTCACGGCGGATAAACTTGGCTACATTCTTGGCAGTCACATTGGCATATGAATTCGCCTCAATCCACTTAGTGAAATAATCAATGGCCACCAAGATGAAGCGATGTCCATTAGAGGCCTTAGGGTTAATTGGCCCAATCATGTCGATTCCCCACATTGAGAAAGGCCATGGCTCAGACATTTAATGCAATTCATTGGGCGGTACGTTGACTTTATCCGCATAAATCTGGCACTGATGACAATAACGAACATGTCGGATACAGTCAGTCTCCATAGCCATCCAAAAATATCCCAGTCTCATGATTTTTCTGGCTAGAAGATGACCATTCATGTGCGGACCGCATTCCCCCTCATGTATTTCTCTCATCAACTGATTAGCTTCTTTAGCATCAACGCATTTCAATAAAATTGAGTCGAAAGACCTCTTATAAAGAGTATTGCCACTTACGAAGAATTTGGTAGCTAGCTTCCTAATGTATTTCTGATCAGCTAGTTCGCTCCCGGGAGGATATTCACCCTTTTGAAGGTAGTTCATAATGTCATAATACCAAGGCTTCCCATCAGGTTCATCGACGATCACCATACAGTAAGCTGGACGTCTTTGAATTTCAATTTTCAAAGGTTCGATGTCCAATCCTCCTGTAACTTGCAGCATCGATGACAACGTGGCCAAGGCATCGGCAAACTGATTCTGTGATCGAGGCAAATATTCGAAGACAACCTCATCAAATTCCTTTATCAACTCCTCCAGAAATTCGTGGTAAGGGATTAATTTGGGGTCACGGGTCCGCCATTGACCCTCTGTTTGCAGAATGATGAGCGCAGAATCACCATAGACTTGTAGCTTCCTAACTTTCATGTCAACGGCCAACTGTAGCCCCAGTACGCAAGCCTCGTACTCTGAGATGTTGTTAGTACAAGGAAAGACCAACTTGGCGGCCACAGGATAATGTTGACCCGTCGGGGAAATAAGAACTGCCCCAGTCCCAGAACCAGTCAAATTAACAGCACCATCGAAGTACATGGTCCACTTATCACTCACTACCTCTGAAATGCGTTCCTCTATGGGATCCGACTGATCCTGGTCCTCCGACCTTTCGAAGTTTTCCGCCAACATGTCAGCTATGGCTCTTCCCTTGATGGATTTCTGGGTCATGCTGTGGACATCGAATTCAGACACTAGAATTTGCCACTTTGCTAATTTTCCGACCAACGCGGGTTTTTCCAGTAAAAATTTGATGGGATCATTCTCAGTTACAAGCAGAATTCGATGATGGAGCGTGTATTGGCGTAGACGGTGTAACACCCACACCAAGGCCACACATGTTTTCTCAACTCCGGGGTAATTAGTTTCGGAGGAAGTGAATTTCTTACTGAGATAGTATATCGCACATTCTTTACCATCACCCGGCCTTTTCTGGGCTAGCAAGGCTCCCAATGATTCGTCATGAATAGTCAGATACAGTATTAATGGCACCTTCGGAACCGGTGGAACCAGAACTGGCAGATGAGAAAGATATTGTTTTATTTCCTCAAAGGCCTTTTGACAGTCGATATCCCACTCAACTTTGGCGTTCTTCTTCAAGAGCCTGAACAAAGGTTTAGCTGTCTCAGACAACTGAGATATGAATCTCGCCACATAGTTCAATCTCCCTAACAAACTCCGAACTTCTTTGACAGTTGAAGGAGGTTTCAGCTCACAAATGGCTTTAACTTTCGATGGGTCAATTTCAATGCCTCGACTACTAACCATAAACCCTAATAGCTTCCCAGACTTTGCCCCAAACACACATTTGTCGGGATTAAGCCTCAGCTTGAATTTTCGGAGTCGATCAAACAATTTTTGCAACACCTTGATGTGGTCCTCTCCATGCTTGGATTTAGCAATCATGTCATCCACGTAGACCTCCACTTCCTTATGCATCATATCATGAAATAGGGTGACCATTGCTCTTTGGTACGTTGCTCCAGCATTCTTCAAGCCAAAAGGCATTACCTTGTAACAAAAGGTCCCCCATGGGGTAATGAATGAGGTCTTACTTTTATCTTCTTCTTTCATTCGAATTTGATTGTAGCCAGAAAATCCATCCATGAACGAAAACAGTTCGAATCCCGCAGTACTGTCGACCAACACATCAATATGAGGTAATGGGAAATCATCTTTCGGGCTTGCTCGATTCAAATCACGGTAGTCGATACAAACCCTAACTCGACCATCTTTCTTCATGACAGGGACGACATTGGCGATCCAATCAGAATAGTACGACACCTCTATGAAGCCCACTTTCAATAATTTCATGACTTCTTCTTCGATTTTCTTGGATAATTCGGGTCTTGTTCTCCTAAGCCTTTGTTTCTTAGGCGGGATATTTGGATCAGTCGGGAGAGCATGCTCTACGATTTCCTTATCTAATCCCGGCATATCCGCATATGACCATGCGAACACATCTTGGTATTCCTTTAGCAGCCCAATCATCCTTTTAGCCTTAATTTCAGAAAGGCCGGCTCCAATTTTGACTTCTCTAACATTCTCCAAATCACCAAGGTTTATTGTGACTGTAGGCTCTGCGGTCAACGGTTTAGATTCTTCATGGCGAATCCAGTCTCGTTCAACGCTTCTATGACCACAGTCCTCCTTATCATCATCGGACCCGGAGGAATTTCCGTCAAGCAAATCCGAGTTACAAATGCAACTATCATGATTATGTAGAATGATATGCCTGAGATGCCATGAAGAAGATTAGTAATTAGATCGGCAAGCGTTATTGCAATTGATGACATGCATCTGTTTTGAAATAATTTTGAAAGAGTTTTCAATAATATAAAAAAATGAGAGATCCATCCTCATATCCTCGGACGTCTCTATCCACAAAGAATTTTGAAAACTAGGAAGCGTGTGGAAGTCCAGGCCTCAAAGCATCATCATCAGACTGGTTTAGGTACTTCCACACGTCCTTAATAAAACAGATTCATGATTCTATTAACAGGATAAGGCCGTTTACATGACTCGAGGTCCTGGACCGACGGCTCGCAGTCCAAGATTTTGATTACAAAGGAAAGGAGCAGCTAGACCTAAATCGACTTCCCATGCAAGGGATAGACATAGACTCAAACTAAACGAAACAGGAGAGAAAAATAGCATCCCTACTCAGAAGGGTTGGTGGTAGCAGTAGAGGGCTCGGTCTCCTCACTTCCCATGATAACACAAGTAAACTCCTCCTCGAACAATTCGACTAGGCCAAGGATGGCCTCCTCTTCCTGCAGCAGCTTGGGTGGACCCGGGAAGATCTCTTTCAACTCCGGAAGGAGTAAGCCCCCTTGACCCTCCTTTAACCCAAATAGATTTCCACGACCCCCGTAGCTAGTATAGCCTCCACAGCCACCACGACCTCCGCGATTACCCCGACCTCCGACATCGCCTCGTCTTTCATGATTACCTCGGCCACCAGAATTGCCACCATGATAGCCTAGGCCTGTCGTTTTATTCCACTTGGAAGCCTGGATAGGTTGTTTGATACCTTGTCCATACAGTCCTAGGCCAGTTCCAGGAATATGACCATTTTCGAGCAACACTCTACTCGACATCATCGAAGGCTTAGCCACTTCTGGGTTGCGCATAATAGTCCCCACAGGCACATGGACCACCGACACTAACTCCAAAGTCTGGTAGCTTGATTCAGCCTGGTTCTCGGGCTCTATGTACGGAATTGCAGTGTCGTGGAAAACTTTAAAATCAGTCTCTCCGTGAACAGTTATTAGTTTTCCATCCACAATGAATTTAACCTTCTGGTGCAAGCTCGAGGGCACAGCTCCGGCAGTGTGTATCCAAGGTCGTCCCAGTAGAAAATTGAATGCACTAGGAATGTCCAAGACCTGGAAGTTGACCAGAAAAAGAACTGGACCAATCAGTAGTTCAAGCTCTACCTCACCAACGACTTCCTTCTTCATACCGTCGAAAGCACGAACGGTAGATTTAGATGACAGAATTTTCTCTTCACTCACTCCCAGACGACGAAGGGTGGCGAGTGGGCAAATGTTTAATGCAGACCCATTGTCAATTAGCACTCTTGCTACCATTCTATCGCGACACTTAACTGAAATAAGTAGCGCCTTAGTGTGATTGCGACCTTCTGGAGGGAAATCTTCATCGGCAAAAGAAATCTGATCTTTCAGCAAGATAGACCCAACAAACTCCTCCAATTGGGTGTCATCGATAGTTTCAGGAACGTGCACTTCATTTAGAACCTTGAGTAGTACATTTTTGTGTTTCTCGGAGGATTTGAAAAGATCCAGAAGTGATATCTGGGCCGGCATCTTCCTTAGCTGATTGACAACATCAAACTCGCTAGTCTTAACAATTGCTAAGAATTGCTCGGCCTCTTCATTTGAAACAGCCTTTTTCTCCACCACCTTGGTGGGATCATAGCATCGACCAGAGCGAGTAATAGCATCGATTTCATTCACCTTGTAGCTCCAAGGGACCGCCTTAGTATCGTAATTAGGGGTCATCATGTCTTCCCTGCTCTCGGGCAAGAGTTCAATCACCGTCGGTTCCATGGTATAATCCTCGATTTCTACAGTAGCAAACTCTTCAGACGTGAGGTCAATAATAACATGCTCAACATCTCGTTCATCGGGGTCTGATAGGCCTTCTTCGACTGACAGGTCAATAACCACGGGGGTGATCATGTTGACTGTCTCCTCCTCGGGCTCTGACGGGTCGTCCATACCTCCCCACCCATCAGGAACAACGTCCTTGGGATCGATGAAGAAGCTTGGTGGGGGTGAATACTTTACAAAATAGTCGAATTTACCACTAGGTTGACCCAGGGTGTCAACCACTTCCCCATTCTCGCGGGCGGTCTTCATGAATTCATGGTTCCAATTAACATTTCTGGCATGAGGCTCGTAATCATCACATGAATTGTCTCCTTCACTATCGATCACAATTAAATTCTCCGACGTACCATCATTGATCGGCTCATTAGTCTCCGTAGGCTCAACATGTGCCCCTTCCGATCCCTTCTCGATCTCGCAAAATGAGTCTATAAAGGCTACCAGGGGCATTGTAACATCCTCCTTCACACTATAGATTATGCCCATGTCTACCATCTGAGTGATACATCTCGACTTCTCTTCCATCGGGATATCCTTCCCCTCTTCAAAATGTCCCGCCGACACTAATAGCTCATATAGTTTACGAACATTCACTCCAAAGGTTTGCTTACTCTCATCGCCTTTTTCCATGATCACGTTGACATTCTCGGCATGATTAGGCAATGGATTTTGTTGGGTATTAGGGGGCGGATCCTTGAAGGATAAAAGGCCATTGTCGAGTAGATTCTGAACCTTGTTCTTGAGAGTGAAGCAGTTATCTACCTCATGACCCCTCTCGCCTCTATGAAACTCGCAGGACTTCGACAAGTCGAATCCGGGGAATTTTGGAGGATTATCCCGAGGTACTTCTTTGGCTACCATTCCCCTTCTCAGCAGCATGGGCAACAACTTGGATAGAGGCCTAGGTAGGGGGTGAATTGCCTCGGTGCCTTCTTTTTGAATTCATAACTCTGATATGTCTTCTCTCGGAACACAGACGGTCCTTGAGAGGATGAGGCAGGGGGCTTTGTCACAACCGGCGCTTGCACATATGCGACCTCCACATTCTTTTCTTTTCTATTTGGGATCTTCCGGCTAGTCCCTTCATTCAATCTACCATCATACATGGCTCCCTCCACCCTTTCTCCGACATCTACCAACTGAGAGAATGTCATGCATCCAGAACCCACCAATTTCAAATAGAAATCATTAGGTAAGGCCTTAAGGAAGAGGTCCAATAGCTCTTTTTCATCAAGCGGAGGACGGACTTGAGCAGCGAGAGTACGCCATCTTTGAGCAAAAGCTCTGAAAGATTCACTCCTTTTCTTTTCAGTTCGAGTCAACACTTCACGTGTGGGAGCTATGTCGGTGTTGTATTTGTACTGCAGGATGAATGCTTCGGCTAGCTCTTCCCATTTCTCATACTTCTCAGGCTCTGACAATACGTACCATTACAGAGCAGGCCCCGTCAAACTCTCTTGAAAAGTTTGAATCATTAACGGGACATTCTGGGCATATCTCGCCATTCGGTTCAAATAGTACTTCAAGTGGATCTTTGGGTCTCCGGTCCCATCATACTTGGTAAAGTCTGGAATCTTGAACTTCTCAGGAAAGCTTATTTGCGCATATCGAGAAAGATCCTCGATCATATGCTCTTCATATCCCCGTAGTGCACGGAGTTTCTCCTCTATCTTTGCAAACCTTTTATTGTGCTCCTCTTCCAAACGGGCCGTGACAGCTTCCGAAATGGGATCAAGCTCTACCACTACAGGCGCGGCATTCAATGTCTCCCCGACACCATTCCTCCTTACAGACCCCTCTTCGGGCTCGGGGGCAGATTGTGGCACGGCTTGGTTAGCACTTGGCGCCGCCAGTGCGGTTCTAACTTCATTGGCGAACTGCGCGAGCTGAGCAGTTAGCTCATGGATCTTGTTATCGAGCGCGGTGAAGCGAGCATTTTGCTCCTCGATGTTCATCCTTACTACTCTCGAGCGTGTGCGAATAGGTGATCGCCACGAAGCCGTAGTTTTGGGACCTGGTTCGTAGAATAAAACCAGAAGGCTGAAATTAGTACGGAGTACAGTGAGAGAACGGAAATTGCACACCTCTTAATTTTATATTTTCTTATAATGAAACCGAAATAAGAAACCTTTTCGCACAAGTCGCACCTCATGTAAATAGTTTCTTATAAGAATTTCATTATAAGAAATTATACAATTAAAAGGGGGTAACATATAGTGATTGATTAAAATGCCCACGTCATGTTCTATTCAAACTACAAAAGAGGGAATTTCACTAATTACATCAAAATTTGTGAAAGGAAATCCCTATACACCCGCTAAATAATAAAAAGCTCACCTAAACATTTGCTCTAAAAGCTCATGTAAAGAAAAAGCCATATACATCCATTCCAAGATAATTAAAAGAATGCCCTAAAAGAAACTAATAGAACATGACTAGTCTCGGATATAGGGCCTCTTCACAGCATGTTGCGGACGCGCTTGTAAGCTTTCTGCCAACGTTCTGCCTCGGCCAGGGCTTCGTCCCTTTCTCTTATGATCCGTCCCATTTGAGTCTCCTTGGGTGTTGCGATCACTGAAAATTTCGGGATGGTGACGGCAAGCTCAGGCTCGACACGTCGCGCTATGTATTCCTTCGATGCATGGTGCTCCTTCATGGATCCTCCCAAGTCTGTGGCTCGCTCCACGTCCTTCGGTTGGCAACGGTAGAGTATGTCGATGATTCGCTTCACTTCGTTCTTCAACCCCTCGAGCTGGTCCCTATTGACAACCCCATTGCGAAAATCGAAACGAAATAAACCCGACTTTAGAGGAGGAGGAATTTCTTGAAGCACATAGAATTGACGGGTGACTCTCAAAGGATAATAAGAAGTCGCTCCCGTCAAACCTAAGAGTGGAATTGGGTCACTATGGCCACTTGTGAGACATACTTTAGGAAAATGAACCCAAAGGGCTTGCCAAAGAATTTGCTTAGGTGTAAGATTCTCGAGGAAGTCTATCCAACTACGAAATGTCCAAGGACGAAGGAATTTTTCTATTTCTCTAAATTGGGTAAGGGGACTTATGTCCTTACTAACATGAGGAATGGCCAAGTTTCCACCGAACTGTTTCAAGTGAGACACAAACCAGACTTGGAGAATACCTAAGGGGGCTCTGAGGGCCGCACGTTTTTCTTTCTTGAAACGATTAAGAGAAATGAACATCTCGGCGAGGATCATATTGGTAAACCCTTTGAGGACGAGGATCCCATCGATAACATGGATAATAGTGGGGTCCATCATTTTTTGAGTGAATGGAAAGATGACAAACCCGAAAAAGGCTAATAGAAAGACCTTAGCGGATTCGGCTCTAGGACTCGAAAGGAAACTATGGAATCGTTGTTCAATAAAAGCTAGTGGGAGGCCCTTGGAGTTTCTATCGAGGAGTGTCCTAATTTCGGGCGGCGGAACCCCTAGGATTTGGCTCAAACGGGGGACTGGATCCACGCCTAAAGAAGGATCGATGACACTAAGGGAAGGGACATCGCCTATGATGATTTGAATTTCCTCCAAAGTCGGGGTTAATTCATGCCGATCAAACACAAAGGTCGACGTTTCGGGGTTCCAAAAGTGGGCCAAAGCCTTGATCAATGCCACTTGGGGCTCTATATGCAAAAGAGAAAGGAGGTGACCAATCTTCTTTTCCACGTAGTTCTTCTTGCTTGGGTCGAGGGCATTCCACATGTCCAACAACACTCGCTTCGGGATCGGGAGGATCCGAAGCTCATCGAGGCCCATGATATCTAAGCTTAGGGGCATTTAAATCAATCACTATTTATTACGAAGTAAATTTAAATTCGCATGGAAAGAAAAAGGTTGCGCTTATTGAACGTGAAGGAGATACAAACCTTTACCCAAAAATGGTGGATATGTCAAACACAAAAACAAGTCGCATGCTGACTCGTGGGCTCACTACAGGTGGGAATTCTAAAGGTTCCCATCCCAAATAGATCAAAAGAGTTTTCCCCATTCCGCGCTTGCGTCGGACAGTCCTCTTTATCACTACTTGAAAATGGGCGGAACCAAAAGGGGATAGCCATGGGTCCTTCCCCGCACGGTTTCCACACTTTTGGCACCTCCTATGGGTTTCCTAAAGCGATTGGGGTTTTAGATCGCAGGTTGTGTGTGCAAAGTGTAGTGCTAAAGCAAGTAAAAACATGCACGAGAGTTTATATGAAAACAGCACTTCTATTTCCATCCACATATACATACACCCTTACACCAACCTACAAAACCATTTAACACAACGTTAGCGGACTTGCCCTAGCCTTCGCGATACCCTGCCATAAGATCACATCAGTTAACAAACAATCACGTTTATTAGGCCTAAGTTCTTCAAGTCCCCAGCGGAGTCGCCAAGCTATCGCGACCTTCCCGAACCGACCGAGTGATTGGAATTGGGTTTAGGCCGAGAGGTATTTGTCGATGGATACGAACAACGATTGATTTGTTTTAAAGACAAACCAAATGGTTCATTAATCTAAAGATCGAGGCTCTCCCAAACCCCATACCTCGCGCGACGGAGATTTTATCTTTAATTTACGCATTCAAATGGAGTCGCCACTAGCCATGATTAAGGGTCGGCTAGACACCCTAATCGAGACGTGGGAGCGTCGTCTCGATGCGTGCGAAAACCAGAGATTCCAAAATTCGGGGACTTGGTTACACTAGCGATGTACTAGTACCCTTTCGGTACCTAAACTTGATTACTCGCAAACTAACGTACCGGGCAGCCTATCGAAAAAGTTAAGATTCCACCTAACCATTCTAAAAATAAAAAATAACAATCAATGTATTAAAAGTGCGCAACCAGATAATCATGAAGAAAATAAATAACCAACGACCTAATATCGTCTCTAAAATAAAATGCAATCAAAAGCCTTAAGGTAAAGCCCTAGTGGCTTATCTGATTTTTGAGAATTTTTTAGAGGGTTTTCCTTATTTTTTTTTTGAGTTTTTTAACCTAAAATCTAGTGAAATAAAGCCCAAAAAGTGATTTTTGAACATTTCCTAATTTTCTGGATTTTTTTAATGTTTTTTAATTTTTTTGAAATTTTCTGAATTTTTTAATGTGTTTCAGACCCTTTTTTAGATTTTTTTTTATTTTCGAATTTTTTGGAATTTTTAATATTTTAACATTTTTTTGAATTTTTGAATTTTTAGATTTTTTTTAATGTTTTAATATTTTTAAGAATATAATAATTCCGGACCGGGTCCCCTGACCCGATCCGCCCGACACCTGACTCGGGATCCACATGCCCACTCCTTTTCTATTTTTTATTCTTTTCTTTTGATTTCCTTTTTTTTCTGTTTTTTTTTACTATTTTTTCCCCTACGTGCTTTTGGCATGCACTTCTGCCATGCCATGCACGTACTTTTCTTTTCTTCTTTTTTTTTTTACTTCCCCTTCCCCTTTATTCCTTTTTTTTTTCTCTTTTGGTCTTCTTTTTCTTTTTTTCTATTTTTTCTTTTTGCTTTTTCTCTTCCTTTGCATTCCCATGCACGTCCCCCTTCTGCTCCTCACCGAGACCACTTCTCCCGAGAACTTTCTCCTTCAAGTCGGCAACGAGGATGTCCATCGCCGACCGTCGACTCGGGCCGCCAGCGTCGACGGCGGACGCTGGCCTTATGCCGTCACCGGCGTCCGACGTTTCGGCGATCGCGCCGGCGACTTGAAGAAAAACCACCCCTCCTCACCGGCGACCCAAAACTCATCCTTCGACCACCAACTTCACACCCACAAGAAAAACACTAAGCCTAAACAACCAAACACACCAGACAAGAAATCGAGGTAGTGAACTAACGGGGGCGGCTTGAAGCCGCGAGCATCGATCCGGCAACGGAGAGCTTTCTGGCGGGTACGGAATGCGCGCATGGCCGACTCGTACCGGAGTTAACATGCCATAAAATCACACGGAATCAAAGAGTCAGTGACCAAACATCAATCCCAAGCTAATAAAACATAAATCGAAGATCTTATGCACTGATTTCACGTTTTTTTTTAGCTTCGGCTTTTACTCAAGCATTTTATCGAGCATGTGGGAGGTGACTGAGAGTTGGATTTTCGGGGCTGATTTTGACACGGTTCATGGGTTCTCTTCGACATACAACATTTGAGCTAATCTCATTGAATGTCAAATGAGTACAAGCATCCATCGATGGGGCCGGGCGACCACCGAATAGGCTCGGTGTGCCCGGCACCCGAGAGGCAGGGGAACAAAAACCCGAAACAGAGCAAGGTGTGATGAAAACCCACCTGGTTCACGGCCGGCCGGAGCGAGGTGCGACAGCTGGGGGGGTTCGGCGTCGGTTCGGGCGGCCCTCCAGCGAGCGAGCGAGACTCGGACCTCTCCGATTCCTCTCAACTCTCTCCCGATCTCCTCTTTTTCTCTGTTTTTTTCTCTCACGGTTTCACCTCTGTTCTCTCCTTTTTTTTGAACTGTGCTCCCCCTTTCTCAGTCTCTTCTCCCTCCTTTTAACTCCCCTCTCCCTCTCGTCTCCCCTGTATGCAGACTCCATTTTCTTCTTTTGTGTGTGCATGTATGATGGCAGCAAGAAAGAGAAAGTGCGAGAGAGCGCCCTTTTTGTGTTTATTTTGACCTTTCTCCCATGGACGTCCATCTCTCTCTACTTTTATGATAATGCTTCAGCTTTTGTTAGTCAACCCTACTAGCTGCCTTATTTTCCATTCCCAGCTCAATTACACGCTTGATCAGAGCGCCTTCTCAACCTCTATAATGCCAGCAGCCGGGTCCTTCTGTTCAAGGCTGAATCACGTCCCCTTTTTTGCTAAAACGGCTGCAGGCTCTCCTGGGTTCTTGTGTTGCCAGGATGCAGCACTGTGCCATCGCTTCTTCTCTTCTGGAAGCGCGACTGTCACCCTCCTCGTGCAGAGCGTCCCTCTGTTTTGTCGTCTGCTTCCTGCTCCACGAGTGAGCGTGAGGGAGAGAACAAGCGAGAAGGGGGCTAGGCTGAGAAAAAGGACAAAAAAAAGGAAGTTGGGCTAAGGATAGGTACTGGGTCCAGAAAAGATAGGAGAAGGAAGATGAGAGTTTGGGCCTAGCTCGGTCGGGCCAGGTTGAACCGTCTCAATTCTCTTTATTTTATTTTTTCTTTTATATTTTTTTTGTATTTTCTAATAATTTTATCTCTCCTTGGCACTACTTTGGCCCCTTTACAAATTAAGCGTTGATTTAACAAAACAGGCAAAATTAGGTGTCAACACTCCTCCCGGATAATAAAGCGCTCGCGCCACCCCAAAACACCTCTCTCTCTCTTTCCAAAGAAGAACGTCAAACATCTTTTCCTCTCCAGCGTTTCTCTCCTGCAAACATTTTCAAAATTTTGAATCTCTTTCTTGGCTCTCATATTTTGTTACTCCGCTCGTTGCTGCTCCGGCGTTCAGCGGCCCTTCCCCGCAGTCGCGACGAAGCACATCAAGGCCGCCCCTCGCACGCCAAAAAGGGAGTGAGGCAAAGGACGAGGGGCGGGTGACCGTCCTCAACAAAAGTTTCGAGTTCTCGAAGTTTTTCGGGAGCAAGTACCAGCTTAGGGACGAGGTTGGGAGGTTGGGAGAGGGCATTTTTTCTTTTTGGTCTAAGGCGGCAGCTCGCAAGGTGAAGGTGGCTGCCGCAGCCGCCAAGCCCAAAGCAGCCGCGAAGCCGAAAGCTATGGCGGGTGTGAAGAGAAAGGCGGCCGAGAAGCCGAGGTTGAAGTCCGCGGTGAAGGTGACACCCCAGAAGAAAGCTGTGGAGAAGGTTGCCGCCGCGAAGCTGAGGAAGACGCCGGTGAAGAAGGCCAAGAAGTGAGTCGGTGATGTGTCCTTTACTAGCATAGGGGACGGCATTTTAGACGAGGCTTTGGTTGTGTGTAGATGGTTTGGCAACATTTGACGTAGCCTTTTCTTTCTTATTCTTTCTTTTTCTCTTCGTTATTGAATTGTGCTAACTCTATTCTTGTTAGCGCATATTCTATATAAGCTTCTAGGGGAGGTTTTATTAAATGGTTGTGTTTGATAATGGGGAATCGAAAAGCTCTGACTTGTGTGGTGCTCCAATGGCAGTCTCTTCTTCTGGGTCTGGCCTTTTCTTTTCTTTCTCGTCGCACACGCTAACTATAATGTTATTCTTGGCGATGGCAATGTAAAACGAAGAGAGGCATTAATTTATCTTACATAAAAGATTCCAATGAAAGAGTGAGATGGTGTATTGGTCTCTCATGGACCGGACGAAACTGGATCCATAGATAATTGTCCGTATCGAAACTCTTTATTTTGCATCAGTTTCTCCAACCATAGAAAAGTAGGAATTATCGCTTGCGTATCTAATTTGACAGGAAAAAAAGGGTGGGAAATAAGAAACTTTTCGCAGCGCATTCGTTTTGAACTTTTTTGGAGCCAGAATTGCTTTTTGAAAGTTTCATCTCCTCCTGATGAGCGATGAGCATTTTCAGTCAACTGAGGGCCGGCTCTTGCACTACACTTTGTTTACGCTACACAGCCCGAATGACAAACTTTAACATTTAGCTCTCCCTTCAAAAAAAAATGGCCTCTTTCAACCTTGTACCCAAGCTCGTGCTTGCGAACCTTGAGAACCCGAAGCTCTTGTCGAGGGCGGTCACCCGCCCCTCGGCCTCTGCTTCACCCTGGTAAAGGACACATCACCGACTCACTTCTTGGCCTTCTTCACCGGCGTCTTCCTCAGCTTCGCGGCGGCAACCTTCTCCACAGCTTTCTTCTGGGGTGTCACCTTCACCGCGGACTTCAACCTCGGCTTCTCGGCCGCCTTTCTCTTCACACCCGCCATAGCTTTCGGCTTCGCGGCTGCTTTGGGCTTGGCGGCTGCGGCAGCCACCTTCACCTTGCGAGCTGCCGCCTTAGACCAAAAAGAAAAAATGCCCTCTCCCAACCTCCCAACCTCGTCCCTAAGCTGGTACTTGCTCCCGAAAAACTTCGAGAACTCGAAACTTTTGTTGAGGACGGTCACCCGCCCCTCGTCCTTTGCCTCACTCCCTTTTTGGCGTGCGAGGGGCGGCCTTGATGTGCTTCGTCGCGACTGCGGGGAAGGGCCGCTGAACGCCGGAGCAGCAACGAGCGGAGTAACAAAATATGAGAGCCAAGAAAGAGATTCAAAATTTTGAAAATGTTTGCAGGAGAGAAACGCTGGAGAGGAAAAGATGTTTGACGTTCTTCTTTGGAAAGAGAGAGAGAGGTGTTTTGGGGTGGCGCGAGCGCTTTATTATCCGGGAGGAGAGAGAAAGGTTCGGGCGCGAGAAAACTTTTTTTTTGAAAATTGGAGGTCTGACCGGATGGGCCCCCCTCTGACCGGAGGACGGGAGAGAGAAGGTCATTCGCTCATATTAGAGTTTTTAATAAGTCTGATCTGTGGGGCCCGCTTGCCACATGTCATTCGTTCAGTGGTGTTATGCATAGCTGACGTGAAATATCTCACTCACGCAATATTTTCTCGAAGGACCAAATGCAATAACGTAACCCATTACGTACGATAGACGAAATTTTCCCATGTATATTTTGTTTTATATGCACAGGCTTTCAAGTCTGTTTGAACGGACGAGAAAAATGGGGCAGAAAATGATAACTATCGCATTCATTATACCAACTCCGAATGATACCTTTTGCTCCATCTTGTTCAATCCGTAGCCAAAGTCCAGAGGCTGAATATTGAATAGGCAATGCGATTACGTAATGGGTGCCTTGTCAAAATCCAGAGGCTGAATATTGAATATTGAATAGGCAACACAACCGAGGAGGAGTCTTGTCACGTGGATCTTGCAACCGGGGCATTTATTCTTGTCTTAGTCTCGAGTCTTCATTAGTCTTGAGTGTTCTTTTGGCCATATTAGAAAGAGAAAAGCAAGTGAGATTAAGTGAGACTTGAGAAAACAGCTTGAAATTAGTCTATCCGTCCGTGCCTAAACCCAACATCTTTGACCTACTGATTATTTCTTAATAAATAAAGGGTCATGGGCACGTTTTGATTAACCAAGAAAATTTTATTTTTATTTCATCTTTGATCCAACCACTTTTTATTTCCTTTTCTTAAAGACTTCAACACTTAATGTCCAATAAAGTTTTGAGACTTTCTCTTTAGCTTTTATTAGACGAGCCTCACTTAATAAGTGCTCCCGATGACTAGTATAGAAAATTCACGAGTAAGAAACAGTTCCAAATATCAACGGTCAAGTAGGTATCCCCTCTTCACACCACGAAAACCTGGAGCACTTCTCATAGGTATTATTCGAGAGGCAAATTAAATTTTAATTTACCTTTTAAATATATGACATCTTGAAAACATTAAAACTTTCAAAATCAAGATTTTACGTTCTTTCTTTCTTTCTTTCGTCTTCTCGTTCTTCTCTCTTCTCTCGCAGTTCTTGCTACAATTCATTCCTCTACCTCACTACCTTGTCTATCAGCACCAGCCATCGCGATTGGCACCTTTATAGGTGCGTCCCGAAAGATAGGCCGACCGATAAGCCTACTGTGGCTCGGCCGAGAATATCATCATTGCCTTTTGATTTAACACTTTACCAGCAGTGGTTCGAAAGTGACTTCGTTCTTCCAGCTGAACCCATTGGGCCCTTTGCCACCGTTGTCGCCCTCAACCCTATTATTATTTACAAAGAAAAATTACAAAAATAAACAAGATAGGGCTTTTAATGAGTGTTGATTCCAACCACAAGGGGGGTCGCAATAAGAACAGTATAGGATTGTACCTCAAGCTGAAATAAAGGAAGGATCGGGATAAATTGTAGTCCGATCATTTTCACCAAAACAATATCTTCTGCCACAATCATCATTATGGAACTATTCTGTGTATCAAAATGTGAAAATTACGCTGGAAGAAGCTATTATTGTTATGGGCAAAAGCATTTTATATAGCATGTTTCGACACCCTTTTGGTTAAAACGCGTTTTATAAAAGTTGATCGACCAAATTTGCCTTCAACTTCAGTTGAGCATGTATAGATGTTCAATAATAACACATATTTTAGGTAAATTTAGAATCCAAGAATTGCTATTTTACTATCGGGATTTACTTCAAAACTTTCCTTTGTCTTCTCTCTTGCACCTTGCATGAAGAGGGCAATTTGTTTCTTCCTCCAATAGACAAAACAAAATCCACTGAATGCGTATTTAACTAGACAATGAATTCATTTTCCTTCCAATTTTATGATCATAAAAACTATAAAGAAAAAGGAAAAGAAAAGGCAAAAATCACAACTGAACTTTTTTAGTAATATTTCTCACAAAATATCCTATGTATTAGCATGGCGCCGTAGATGTAGACAAAGCGAACCATACCTTGGAAAATTTCTTTTCTTTATGGAGAAGCATGGGATTTTTTACACGAAGGCTATGAGTTTGAATGCAAAGAAGTTACAACTAGGTTTGGACCAAATTGTTTTTCAACTTTGAAACATGACTTTCTCGGAATTACATCTTTTATATAATGCTAGTTTACGTGTCAAGTCCGCCAATGAAAATTATTACTAATTTTCGAAGGGTGTTGTAATTGAAAAGGGCAATGGAGATACTTATTTTTTTCTGCTATCATTTTTAAGAAAATGTTTTCAAAATTATTTATTTTTCGCGAAACAAATGGAGTATAAAAGTGTGTGTTTTCTCTTAAAAGGGACATGGAGAAAGCGGACCCTTTGCATATCAAGTTGTGTAAATATATCCATTACCGTTTAGAAGTACATGACCACCGATCTTCCTTGAGGAGTTTCTATACTAGCAGCATTGTAGTAATGCAAATCCCAATTCGATGAGGTGTGTGTATGAGAGAGTGTACGTGCTTCTCAACCTTATATATTCTTGGTCGACCAATAAAAAAAAACCTTACATATTATTGTCAATTGTGTATTACGCATACATTTTTTAAATAATTTCGATTGACAAACTTTCATTGCAATTGTCATAGTGGTTCGATCAAACTAGATACCGTGGGTGATATTTCGAGAAGGTGACTGTAAATTAGCGATGTAATTAAAATCTTCATTTGAATTGAAAAAAAAGAGATAAATAAAATAAAGAAGGTTCCATTGCATTGGTCAAAAGTTGAAATTTATGGCGCTGTGTGGACTCGAGCCAATCGGATAAAACAAAGGAAAAAAATTGGCTTTACTTCAATTTATCATCGGTTTACAAATAAAAATTGTACAGGTAGGATCGGGGGATGGACATCTATGCAATTGATGGCCACAATAAATTATTTCATTTATGTAATTGAAATTTCAAAATTAGCAATGATTTTACCCATAAAATTTCAAGCACAGTACATGTTTTAATCTCTTAATCATTGTCTTTGTTTTTCCATGTCTAAAGCAATGGAAGAAAAATTCCAATTTTGTCTTCCCATTCGCCGGGTTCAGAGAAGATCTAGATGCAATAACGTAACCCATTACGTACGATAGACGAAATTTTCCCATGTATATTTTGTTTTATATGCACAGTCTTTCAAGTCTGTTTGAACGGACGAGAAAAATGGAGCAGAAAATGATAACTATCGCATTCATTATTCCAACTCTGAATGACGCCTTTGCTCCATCTTGTTCAATCGGTAGTCAATGTCCAGAGGCTGAATATTGAAAAGGCAATGCGATTACGTAATGGCTAATTAAGAGAGTTAGTCGTTCAACTAATTAAGAAAATAAAGGTAAGTTTCAAATTATAAAAAAAAGGTATTGTTAATAAGTGCTCACGAAACACTTGTTAAACGTATTCAAATAAGATATATTTTCATTTTTAATGCAGCCATTATCAAAATATGCAAAACACCATGCATTAGCAATGACGGGATTTTCTCTAGTGACGAGTTTAATAAGGAGCGCTTTTTAACATGATCCATGAATTATCGTAGAGGCATCAATAGTGACATCTAATGGAAATATGTCAAAACCATCTAGAAAGACTAGGCTCAGGTTTAAATTGGTCTCAGTTGTGAATGGGTGACCGAACGTAACACGATGCAGAAAGTTGTGCTGAATTCCAAATGGGTTGTTGGGGATGGGGACATCGCATGAAAACTGACGAAACTTGTTGTCACGACTGACGTTAGATTGCGACTACTCGACCAAAAGGTGGCCAAGCTAATTGTGCAATTAATCCAATCAATTTCTAATTAAAAACTTCGCATGAGAATCGAGAATGAATCTCGGGGTGCTCCGATCGATCTTTGCACCAGTCATGGTGGCCACTCTTGAAAGCTTTGAGTTGGCCAAATCGGTATTGCTAGGGTTCCACAATATCTGTTCATTATGCATGTGGAAATGCTAGTGGGCACATGAAAATTTGATCATCGATGTGTTAATATAATGATATTGTTAGTGTTAGAAATTAAACCAAATTTGTTGATACTTGTTTTTTTAAGTCTGTTCGTATTTTCATATTTTGATTTTTCGTGTTAATTATAGTTTGAGCCCGAAAGAGGAAAGTTTCCTAAGTCAATTAGATTTCCTATTTTGAATAGGTTTCCTAATTAATTGAATGGTTTCCTAATCGGAGTAGGTTTCCTAATTAGAATAGGTTTCCTAGAAAGAGGTTTTCTATTTCGAATCAAACTATGACCTATATATAGTCTATTTCTCTTGTAATTGAGACATGCAATAGAAATACGAGAATTGTGATTGTTTTACCTTCAAAAATTTCTTTCATCAAATCAATATTATTGCCGCACCTCTGACGCTCAACAAATTGGTATTAGAGCTTACTGTTCGTGATCATGACCTCAACGAACAATCAGCTTCCTCTTCAATATCCTCGTCTTACCAAAGAAAATTATGGTAATTGGGCTGTTAGAATGAAAGCTCTACTCAGCTCCTACGGTGTGTGGGAACTTGTTAACACTGGCTATGGTAAGCTAGAGGATGAAGCCACGTTGAACCAGAACCAGAGGAATGCCTTGGAGAAGGTTCAAACGAAAGATCAATATGCCCTGTCGATCATCTATCAAGAGTTAGATGATTCCATGTTCGAAAAAGTTTCGAACGCCAATACCGCTAAAGAGGCATGAGAAATTCTTCAAAACACACATCAAAGAGTTCAGAAAGTTCAGAAGATTCGCCTTCAAACCTTGAGAGGCGAATTCGAGATAATTCATATGAAAGAATCTGAATCGATTGCTGATTATTTTACAAGAATTTTGGCAATTGTTAATCAGATGAAAAGAAATGGAGAAGACGTTTTCGATGTTCGCGTTGTTGAGAAAATACTTCGGTCCTTAGACAAGAAGTATGATCATATTGCGGTTGTAATTGAAGAATCCAAAGACTTGGATGCCATGACGGTCGATAAACTTATGGGTTCATTACGAGCCCATGAAGAAAGGTTTAGAAAGAAAAAGATTGAACCGGTGGAGGAAGTTCTCCAAACGCAATTGACCATACGAGATGAGAAAGAGCAAAGAAGAGATCCCATATAAAATCGCAGGACAAATCAAGATCGTGATCGAGGTCGTGGCCGAGGTCACTTTCGACAAAGAGGTCGTGGACGAAGCAGAGGAGATCCTGCTCGAAGTGATGGAGGATACCAGTACCAAAGAGGTGTTCGTAGAAGAGGAAAGAACTCGACAAGCCAATGGTATGATAAATCTAAAATCCGATGTTATCATTGCAATAAACTTGGCCATTATGCTTCTAACTGCTGGAACAAAGAAAGTAGCAGAGCAGACGAAAAGGCAAACTTGGTGAATGATGCTGATCAAGTTCTCTTATTGGCATTCAAAGAATACGAAGAAGGTCAAAGCGATACGTGGTATTTGAATACCGACGCAAGTAATCACATGTGTGGGAGAAAGGTGATGTTTGCCAAGTTAGATGAGACAATTAAAAGGAGTGTCTCATTCGGTGATAACTCTAAAATTCTTGTTGAAGGGAAAAGTACAATTTTGATTCGCTCAAAGAATGATGCACGTCAGTTTATTACCAATGTTTATTATGTTCCAAAAATGTCAAGCAATATCTTGAGTTTGGGATAACTTTTGGAGAAAGGTTATACTATTCATATGAAAAATCTTAATCTTATGTTGAGAGATCGAAATAATAAACTGATTGCAAATGTGAAGATGTCGAAGAACAGGATGTTTATTCTTAATATAAAGAGTGAGATGTCTCGATATCTAAAGGCATGCGTAGATGATCCTTCATGGTTGTGGCATTTGAGGTTCGGCCATCTCAATTTTGGCGGACTCAATTTGCTTTCTCGCAAGAAGATGGTTTATGGCTTACCACATATTGATCATCCCGATCAATTATGTGAAGGGTGTGTTATCGGCAAGCATTCCAGGACTAGCTTTTCGAAGGAGGCGACTTATCGAGCGAAGAAGCCACTTGAGTTGATTCATTCTGATTTGTGTGGCCCGATCAATCCTCACTCATATGGTAATCATCGATATTTTGTTACTTTTATTGATGATTTTATTCGGAAAACTTTGGTGTATTTTTTGAAAGAAAAGATAGAAGTGTTTGATATTTTCAAACAATTCAAGAACCTAGCTGAAAAGGAAAGTGGCTAGTTTATCAAGGCTTTGCGGACTGATCGTGGTGGAGAATTCACCTCAGCCATATTCAACAAATTTTATGAAAATCATGGTATTCGACGTTTCTTGACGGCCCCGTATTCTCCTCAACAAAACAGTGTGGCTGAACGGAAAAATAGAACCATTCTTGATATGGTTCGAAGCATGTTGAAGAGCAAAAATTTGTCCAAGGAACTTTGGGCTGAAGCTGTTTCGTGTGCCGTCTATCTTCAAAATAGATGTCCCACATATGGACTTGAAGGCGTAACTCCACAAGAGACATGGACCGGGAGAACACCAAGTGTTTTGCACTTGAGAATTTTTGGGAGCATTGCCTATGCTCATGTCCCAGACCAAAAAAGATTGAAACTTGAAGACAAGAGCAAAAAGCTCATCTTTATCGGGTATGACTCATCATCCAAAGTCTATCGATTATTTGACCCTAACACTTTGAAAGTGTATGTAAGTAGAGATGTCAAGTTCGATGAAGATGGAATGTGGGAAGAAAATCCAAAAGAAGAAGCGAATGTTTGTGGTGATTCTAATCAAACGGAGTTGAAAGATCAACCTTCACCTTCTTATCCAACATCTTCTTCAAGTTCATCAACACCATCTTCTTCAAATAGTATCGATAAACCGCTAGTGCCAAGATCGAGAAGATTGTCTGAAATTTACGAAGCTACCGAAGAGTTTCATCTTATATGTCTTCTTACAGATTATTGACACCTAAATTTTGGCGCATCACTTAGTGTAATTTGCATAGAAAATTAGGGATTAAATTTTTAACCCCTAAACAAAAATATTTAAATTGCATAACATATAGTTTAAATTCATTTTAGATTAATTGCATTTTGCACCGGACTGACGGTGACGAACGAGCTTAAATTTCATTGAATGGGACTCGGCTCGCTTGGAATGCAAGGGCCGGGAATTACAAGTCAAACGGGCTCGGTTGTTTTATTTTGAGCTTAATTCAGCCCATTATCATTAATTAATTCAGCCCATTTAAATTAAAGCCCAAGCCTAAGCCCATTAGGACTAGAGAGCCCATCTAATTGACCTAGATTAGTGCTATATATACATTATTAGGTCAGGATTTTGTGGGAGACAATTTTCAGAACACAATTTTTCAGGGCACGAGAGACACACGTGAGCGAGAGAAAGAGTAAGAGAGGGGGAGAAGGAGATCGGCACGCCCCGCCGCCGACGCCGTGCCGCCGCTGCTCCCCACCGCGCGACACCGCTGCTGCTGCCGCCGCTCCCTGCCGGGCCTGCTGACGCCGCTGCTGCCGCGCCTCACACCGCGCGACGCCGCGCCTGTCGCTGCCGCTCCACACCGGTCGCCGCTGCTGCCTCCTGCGCGACGCCGCTGCTGCCGCGCCTCACGTCGCCGACGCTGCTGCTGCCGCCGCTCCCTGCCGGGCCTGCTGCCGCCGCTTCCCGCCGACGCCGCTGCTGCCGCGCCTCACGCCGCCGACGCTGCTGCTGCCGCCGCTCCCTGCCGGGCCTGCTGCCGCCGCTTCCGCCGACGCCGCTGCTGCCGCGCCTCACGCCGCCGACGCTGCTGCTGCCGCCACTCCCCACCGCGCCTGTTGCCGCGCCTGCTGTGCGCTTGCTCCCGCCGACGCCGCTGCCGTCGCTCCCCGCCGTGTCATCGCCGCGAGCCGCCGTCGCCCCCGACACCGCGCCGCCGGTCCACCGTTCACCGTTCATCCTGATCCGCAAGTTCGAATTTGGAAATTATCTGCAAATTAGGTAATTGGACATTATCTGTTATTTTTCAGAATATTTAATTTACTAATTTGAGTGTTTGAATATTCTGTGAATATTGTGTGGATTGCTAGATGTTTTAGGATAATGTTTTGCCTTGTTCGCAATATTTTTAAATATTCAAAATTAGGAAATTTTCCTAATTCAGCAACGTATCTGGACGACTATCCGACCTTATCCCTAAGGTACGATACGCGGCGATACGGAAAATCATTATCCTATCCGCAATCACTTGGGTACGATAATGATTTTTATCTGCTTTCCAAATTTGAACGATCAACTTTTTGTCGATATCTATAACCCTATAGATATGACTGTTAGTTTGATTTTTGTGCCTAATTCGAGTTTGAAACGAATTTTGCGGATCGCGTGATTGTTTTAAATGTTGATGCTATCTCTGTTTAAATTATTTTTCCTTTTTAAATAAAAAAGAAAATTCAAAAAATATCAGTTAGGATTTGAATTTGAGTTTTGCATGTTTAGAAATCCTAAATACATCTAGACGATAGGGTAATTATTTAACTTAAATTAGGACTTGAGATAATCTATTTCCTAGTTTAAATTAAGTAATATTCTAATCTTAATAGATTATTTAGGTTATTTTTTATTCCGAATTTTCATGAAAATCCCAAAAAAGAATGAATTATTTTATGGTAGATTAGGATAGATTGCATTCTTAATTTAAGTAATTTATTATTTCGAATTTTAACAAAAACCTCAAAAATAAGTCATGTTAGGATATGTTAAGTCATCATAGGTTGCATGTTAATTTAGGCATATTTTTATTCCAAATTTCATCAGAAAATACCAAAAATAAATCATTTGCCCGTCATCAGAATTAGGTCACGTCGTCGCATGACATATAGTTTGCATGCTAGGTTGCATTACTTGCATGTCATTTTTGCACGTCATTGCATATAGGTTAGCTTTCATTTAAATAAGCAAAAATCCAAAAAAAATATTGAGTGAACTGCTTGTTAATTAGAAATCATATTAGGGTGGTTGATGTGATTTTCTAGCTAACCATGCAGATGCTTACGTTGCTTCGAGGTAAGTAATTCTCCCAACTTGCAATTTATTTAATGCTTTCTTGGGTGTTAAATTGGTGGTTTGCGTACCCGCATGAACACCTCACATGTTAGTGACTAAGTTAAAATGGATCCAGATTGCTTGCCAAAACATTTTTGAAAAGAAAAGGTACCGAAAGGGCGTTAGACTAGATCTAGCGTAATCAAGTCCCCGGGCTTAGAATCTCTGGTTCGTAGGAATAAAACATGTCTCCCTATGTTTTATTTAGGTTTCTAATCGACCTACCACAAACTTTTGCATATTAAAAACTTAAACCTAAGTTGCAAATTGGTAGGGCTTGGGAGGGCCCGAGTTAGGCTTAGTCTTAATAATCCATCAGCCTGAGAGGAAATTTTAGGTCGCGACAGCTTGGCGACTCCGCTGGGGACTTGAGTTAAAACTCTTAGTGGACTTAGGCCAGTTTTTCTTTTTTTAAAAAAAATATTTTTGCTTGGCAGCGAGGATCCCAGGTACGTCCCTAACATTTTAGGTGTTAAATATTTTTGCAGAATGGGAGGTATAAGGGGAGGCGTGATTGTTAACCCTTGTTTTGCAGGGAGGTGTTTGAATGAATGGTTTATTTTATGCACGAAGCGCTGTATGATATAACTTGTTGTGCATGTCTTGCATTTACACTACACCGCACACACTTCCCGCTGCCGGACCTGGGCGGCACAGGTTTAGGATGGTACTGAGAAAACGGACACCCCGACCACACCCGCGTGGTATGGGTCGCCTTTCTTGGTCCCGAAAGTTCTTTCATGGTGTCATTGAATACCTACCACGGTTGCACCCTTTGCAACCCGGGTCGGCTCTTTGACTAAGCCGGAGTCAGGGGAATCCCAGCCTAACCACCACCATGACTGGTTTAGCTCGGTAATCCTCATGTCTCCATTTTGCAAGCCAGAGTCTAGGTAGAAATCAAACCTCACGTTTCATGCGCATGTCTATGTGATTGCCATCATTCTACCGGGTGAAGTAAGATTTCTAAACCTTTATCTCGCAATTTATTTATGTTTCGTCTTTTTCTTTGGTCGGTCCATGACATTAGGTCGGTCGTGAGTCTTGATCTATACACTATGGGAGGGGCAGACATCCGGATTCTTGATGCTCCTAAGGACGAGCTCCATGCCTGGTGGAATCTACTCAGTCCGACCAACCGCAAGCTAGTTGAGGGCCACATCGGGAGGCTGCTCCCCCTACTGGAGGTCAAAATCCGTACCGGCCTCGTTCGAGCATTAGCGCACTTCTGGTGTCCCGAGACCTCTACCTTTATATTCGGTAAGCACGAGCTCACCCCGACGTTGGAAGAATATAGCGTGCTCATTGGAAAACCATTGGAGTCGGAGTTAGTCACACCACCTTTGAGAATTGATTCTACTTTATGTCGGAAAAGATGAATTGGGAAAAGTGTTAAAAGCAAATCGTGGCACATGTCCATTTTCATTCCTGAGTCAGTGTTTTGAAAAAGCCACATCTTTTCAAAAAGGCAGAATCTTTTTGCTAGCGTTTTTCGGGTTCGTGATTTTTCCTTACTGTAAGAATGCATGTAATCCGTCAATCGCATGGTTGGTCCAACAGGTCTGTCTTGAAAAGAATTTTATCAACATCATTTTAGCCGAGACTTTCATTTCCCTCACTAAATTTAAGCAACATGTTGACAAAACTTTTCATGCCCCCCTCGAACTTTTGCAAATCTGATTTTTGTCTCACATAAAAGGGTGTGGCGATTTACTCACAATATCCGAGCTTAGTGATTCTAGCCATCCCGTCTTGAGGTATAAAGAAAAACAAGGGGGTGCACCCGATTATCATTACTCTGAATGGATCATTTTCATGAAAAACGCTAGACCCCAAGGTTTCCAATGGCATGCTAACTGGTTCAAGGTCGAGGAAGCTCGGCTTACATGTAATGGTATTGGGCCGGTTCCACTATTGGGTTTCACCGGAGCAATTGAATACTACCCCGCCAGAGTGTCTCGTCAGTATCAGATTCTCCAAGGGCTCCCTCCAGCGTTACAACCAGAACTCCTTCAAGTCGACTTCGCCGATGATGATAAAGACCACGAAGCGACCGTAGCCCAGCTCAATAAGATGTGGAGGAAGTGTCGTGTGTTAAAGATAGCTCGGCCCGAAGGAGAACTAAAGGGAGAGCAGAAGTCCTATTTCGCGACGACCCAGTACATTCGTCGGCACAGAATCCCGCGGGATTTGCTCCCGAAGATACCCAAGGTGCCTCTCAAGTCCGTCAATCGCTCAGAGAACAATCGCCTCAAAAGGAAGGCCGAAGAAGCTGAAGAAAAGGCATCCAAGATAGCTCGAGCTTATGAGCAATTGAAGAAGGAAGTCGCCTCCCATATGTCTATAGATCAAGCTAAATAAAAAGCTCGAAGTTCTTTTCTCATTTCAGTTTCAGTTTTTAAAATTTGTTTAGGAATTGAGTCATTTGTCTTTATATTCAGTTCAATTTCAAGTCATTAATTGGTGTAAAAATTTTTTGCCATTTCAATAAAGGGATCCTTTCAATTCAAAGCGGTTAGACCAATGTCATGGATTGGCGTATGATTTTGCTTAACACTCATGTATGCCTGTTTCGTTCCGAAATTAGGTAGCTACGGACCGATCACGATCGCCCATTCGTACACGGTCGAGAGCCAGAATGGCCGATCAAACCGACTTGCAAGAGCGTGTTATTGGTGTGGAAGACCAGATCAAGCAACTTGTCATCGCAATGCAACAAATGTCCGCTGAGATCAAAGCTCTCCGGTCGGTTCCTGTTTCGGCACCCCTCGAAGCGTCAGTCCCAAAGCAGAAAATCAGAAAAAGTGTCGATGTTGACGGAGATGACGATATTCCTGATTTAGAAGATGACCCCGTCCAGATTATCGTCAATAAAGACAAACCTGATGAACGAGTCAATAAACTTGAAGAAAGAGTGAAGCAGCTGGAAGGTTCGCAGGATTCACCTTCGATCGATCTGTCCTTGTACTCACAGATCAAAATCCCAAAGAAGTTCAAAATGCCGGATTTCGACAAGTACAATGGCACCACATGTCCAAAAGCCCACCTACAGCTCTATCACGTACAGATGACTTCGTACGTTGATAACGAACTCCTGATGATCCATGCCTTTCAAGCAAGTTTGACGGGTCCTGCTTTGAACTGGTATCTCATGAAGAAGATAAATGGCCTCAAAACTTGGAAAGAAGCCAGTGAAGCATTCTTGAAGCAGTACAGATTCATAACGGACATCATTCCTACCCGTGATGATCTCGAACGTGCTCAGATGAAAAAGACTGAGTCCTTCAAAGACTATGCTATCAGATGGAGGAATTTAGCTGCTCAGGTCGTCCCAGAACCCATAGACAGTGAGTTAAAGAGGATGTTCGTGAAAACTCTCCCGTTCGAATACCGTAATCGGATGGTTGCCATTCCGGCTGACAACTTCAACCAACTCATCCCCATAGGCGAACAAATTGAGATAGGGCTGAAAGATGGATGGTTTGTCGAGCCGTCCTCCTCGACCAGAAGATTTGGTGCGAGAAAAGAGAAAGAACCGGCAGCTGAAGTGAATGTGGCTTATAACCAACCGAGCCGGCGGAATGCTAACTCCGCCCCAGCAATCCAAGTAGCAGAAGCTCAGCAACAAAACTCGGGTCGTCAACCTTTTCAGAGGAGGAACAATAGGAGGCAATTCACCCCCCTCCCCGGATCGTTGTCTCAAGTATTGACAGTGCTCCAGAAGAAAGGCTTGCTTACTACTGAGCCAAAGCGGCCCAATCCTGAGCAGTTCTATAACTTCGACCCGTCAAAGAAATGTGATTATCACATGGGTGAGCTGGGACACTCAACCGATGATTGCTATGCCCTCAAGCACCGAGTCCAAAACCTCCTAGACACGAAGGCTTTCTCATTTCAACCTGCTAAGCCGAATGTTCAGAGCAACCCACTCCCTGATCACGCAGGCAATGTGAATGCCATATTTAGCTTCGATGCTGGTCGAATCAAGAATGTTAAGGTGTATACTACTGACGTCTACGGTGAGTTAGTAAAAGCCGGTTGTTACCCGAGTAATGAAGACCTTCCCCTTGCCATCATGAGAGAAAGAATCTCAAGGATGGTAGAAGCTGGGATGATCGTTTATGCTGATCACACTGGCATCATTTCTACTATCTCTGAATTGGTTATTAATTGGGAGGAGGAGTTTGCTTCGTTGAACACCGGGAGCGACAAGGGCGACCCTCTGCCTGAAGACATGCCTCCGCTTGAAGACGCGTCCGATAATGAAGAGATCATTGTAAGCACGCCTACAACTGACGAAGGGATAGTGATCGAGATACCTCAACCGTATGAGTATAGTGATAATAAGGCAGTTCCTTGGTCCTACGGTCTCGATGTCGACTTAGTTACCAGATCTGGGCGTTCCTACGGTCAAGCTAATGCTCAACCTGCAAAACCTGTTACTGATGAAGAAGCCAAGGAATTTCTAGCTGTGATTAAGGCTAGTGAATACAACATAGTTGAACAATTACGCAAGCTGCCCGCATAAATCTCTCTGCTTGAGTTACTCCAGACATCTGTCAAGCATCAGAAGGCCTTAATGAAGGTGTTAAGTGAAGTCCACGTGCCAGAGACGATTGATCATGACAAATTAGAGGAATTTGTGGGTTCTATACTCCTCAAGGACCTCATAGCCTTTTCAGATGAAGAGTTCCCTCTGGAAGGGAGGGGGCATACCAAGGCACTCTACATTTCTGTCAAATACAAGGCTTCGCATGTAGCCCGGGTACTCATCGATAATGGATCAGCCTTGAACATCTGTCCTCTGGCAACTTTACACCGGCTCAAGATAGATCCTTCTAAGATAAATTCTGCGAAGACCTCCGTTCGAGCCTTTGACGGAACGAAGAAAGAAGTGATGGGAGAAATCCACCTTGACATACTGATAGGACCAACAATGTTCAATGTCCTATTTCAAGTTATGGACATTCCCACTGCATTCAATTTTCTGTTGGGTCGTCCATGGATTCATACTGCCGGAGCTGTGCCATCCAGTCTACATCAGAAGGTGAAGTTCGTTGTGGAGAGAAAGTTAATCACAGTCCACGGTGAAGAAGAGCACCCAATTTACCATGCAACGGCTATCCCCTATGTTGAGCCTGATTGCAAAATAGAGTCGAGCTATCAGTCGCTCGAGCTCGTATCAACCATACATGCGTCTAGAGGATCATCACCGCCTATTCCTGAGGTGTCAAATGCTGCAGTCATGATTGGAAGGGTAATGGTCTCTCATGGCTTTACTCCGGGTGAAGGCCTTGGTAGAAATGGTCAAGGTATCCGCCAACCGGTGGAAGTTTCTCAGAGGCCCCGCATTACTGGGTTGGGATACCTGGGGTCAAGTGAGCCAAATAATGGGGGACGTGGACGTGGACGTAGACGTGGTCGAGGTCGAGGTCGAGGTCGAGGAAATGGACAGGACAGATCGCGATCCGAAGAAGAGCCGAATGGCAAAGAACGTGGGCGTGGTAGGTTGCTTCCACACATCCGCACCACATTCCCGGGCCCTGCAAGAATGATGCATGAAGAGAAAGAGGTGATCGACACTTTGGGGCAACCGAGCAGCAAGTTCGATTATTATGTGAAATACTCAGCACCCCCGAGCTTTTATGTCGACCCCCGTGACATTGTCCCGGATGGATGGGGAGGTATGGATAATCCAACGCCTCTAGTGACAGAAGATCCCGATGATGCAATGGAGGGAATCACTGCCCTGTTCGATGATTTCTTCATTGGAGCTATCGAGGAAGGACCGTCGGAGGGAATGGGCACTGGCCCGCAAGAGTAACACATTTACTTTTTTCGCACACTCCCCTACGCGGGAATTTTTACTGCTTTTTAGGACTCGCCCCGTCTCGGGAGCTACTTTTTAGCACTTTTCATTTCTAGGACTTGATTATTGCAATTTCCATTCCAATAAATGTAATTCATTTGGTGATGATCAATGAAATTACAAGTTATTTTTGTTTTGAGGGCATGTTGAGGTACATCAAACCAGCCCGGTGATGATATCCAACCGATAAAATAAAATATAGTCCAAGGAGAATTCTGAGGCCTGGGCTTCTTCATGCTTCCTCGTATTAAAACCTTTTGGAAAAGAATTTCAAAATAAATAAATTAATCAAAAGAAATAAAAATACACTGTTTAGCCCTGTTTGTCCTACTGAACCCCCTACTTTATGTTTCAGGGGCATTTATGTGACATGTAAGGGTATGGGAGCGGTCCAATCTGATGAATTATGTGCCACCGAACCTGATCTCGATGACACCAATGAACTCGAAGATTCCTCGGACCTCCAGCGTGATTTAGAGCATCATGAAAGATCTAAAGTCCTAACGGTAGACCAAACTATCACCATCAACTTGAGTGATTCTGGAGAACCCAAGGAGGTGAAGATAGGGGCAACCCTTCCCGAAGGTGAAGCTAAACACCTGGTCCAACTGCTAAAGGATTACCGGGATATCTTTGCCTGGTCGTATGTCGATATGCCGGGTTTAGACCCTTCTATCGTGGAGCATAGTCTACCTACTAATCCGGACATGCCGCCCAAGAAACAGAAGCTGCGAAGAACCAAACCTGAACTTTCCAAGAAAATAGAGGAGGAGGTCATGAAGCTCTTGAAAGTGGGATTCATCGAAGTCACCCAATACCCCAGCTAGGTGGCTAATATTGTACCAGTCATGAAGAAGGATGGTCGAGTTCGGGTTTGCATCGACTATCGCGATTTAAACAAGGCTAGCCCTAAAGACGATTTTCCATTGCCACATATAGACGTTTTGGTGGACAGTACTGCAGGGTTCGAGCTGTTTTCCTTCATGGATGGTTTCTCGGGTTATAATTAGATAAAAATGAAGAATGATGATAAGGAGAAAACGGCGTTCATCACTCCTTGGGGGACATTCCACTATAAGGTCATGCCTTTCGGCCTTAAAAATGCCGGGGCAACATATCAACGGGCAATGGTGACGCTCTTCCATGATATGATGCATAATGAGATTGAGGTTTATGTCGACGACATGATCGCCAAGTCTCGACCTGGGAAGAGTCACGTCGATACTTTGAAGAAATTATTCGAGAGGCTCCGTGAGTTTAAGCTCCGTCTCAATCCAGCAAAGTGCGTATTCGGAGTAACCTCGGGTAAATTACTTGGGTTTATAGTAAGCAGTAAAGGCATTGAAATTGACCCCTCCAAAGTGAAGGCTATATGTGAGTTACAACCCCCGTCGACCGTGAAAGAAGTGCGAAGCCTCCTAGGTAGATTGAACTACATAGCCCGTTTTATTTCTCAGCTCTCAGCAACTGCTAAGCCATTCTTCAAACTTCTAAGGAAGAATGCTCAAGTGAAATGGGACGATGATTGTCGGGAAGCATTTAACGAACTAAAGCAATACCTAATGAAACCACCAGTGCTAGTCCCACCAATGCCGGGCCAGCCTTTGATCCTTTACCTCACGATTCATAGTGAGTCTTTAGGTGCGATGCTAGCCCAGAAAAGTCCTGAAGATGGAAAAGAGCGAGCCATTTATTACCTAAGCAAGAAGTTCACCGTCTCGGAGTTGAATTATTCTGAAGCTGAGAAGACTTGCGCTGCGCTAGTATGGGTGCTCCATAGGCTGCGACAATATACACTGCATCACCAGACTTTGCTTGTGACTGAGAACGATCCCATTAAGTATTTACTTGATCAGCCAGCTTTGGTAGGGAAGTTAGCCAAGTGGCAGATTTTAATTTCTGAGTTTGATGTCCAGATGAAGCCACAGAAGTCAGTTAAAGGTCGAGTAATTGCTGATGTATTAGCTGAAAATTCTGGAGTCCCTGATGATGATAGATATTCTCCAGAAGATCGTATTTTGGTAATAAAGGAAGACACATGGACCATATTTTTCGATGGAGCTGTAAACTTGGCCGGTTCCGGCACTGGGGCAGTTTTAATATCCCCAGATGGGCAACATTATCCAGTAGCAGCAAAGTTGGTGTTCCCCTGTACCAACAACATAGCCGAGTACGAAGCTTGCATCTTCGGACTCCAAGCCGCAGTGGAAATGGGAATAACCAAGTTGAAAGTGTTTGGTGATTCTGCTTTGATTATTCTTCAAACTGTGGGAGAGTGGAAGACGAGAGACACCAAACTAGTGCCGTACCATGAATACCTCAAAGAAATCATAGAGGAATTCGAAAATATCTCTTTTGAGTACTTATCGAGGTCTCATAATCAGTTTGCTGATGCGCTAGCTACGTTATCATCCATGTTGCAAGTGATTGATGGGTTAGAGGTAGAACCCTTGAAGATTGAAGTCCTGACAAAACCAGCCTACTGTATGGTTGTGACCGGAGAGCCTGATGAAAAGCCATGGTATTATGATATCATGAGTTACATCCAGAAATAAGAATTTCCTGAGGGAAGCACCCCGGCTGACAGGAAGTACATAATGAAAATGGCTTCAAAATTCTTTGTTAGTGGTGAAAAGCTGTACAAAAGATCGTATGATTCGATCCTATTAAGGTGTGTGGATGCGGCTGAAGCTACTAGAATCATGCAAGAAGTACACGAAGGGATATGTGGTCCACACATGAATGGCCACATGTTAGCTAAGAAGATTATGAGGTTGGGTTATTATTGGCTCAGTCTTGAGAGTGACTGCATCCAACATGTTCGAAGATGTCATCGCTGTCAGGTTCATGGGGATAGAATAAATGTTCCCCCGACGGAATTACATCAGCCGTCTGAGCCATGGCCCTTTTCAATGTGGGGCATCGATGTGATTGGCCCAATTAATCCCAAGGCATCGAATGGACACCGATTTATCCTGGTCGCGATTGATTATTTCTCTAAGTGAATTGAGGCGGCATCTTATGCAAACGTCACTGTAAGGAATATTGTAAAATTCATCAGGCGAGACATTGTTGCTCGTTATGGTGTCCCTGAGGCTATCGTCACTGACAATGGGACAAATTTGAACAACAAGTTCGTTGATCAGTTGTTCAACGAGTTCAAAATCCGGCACCTGAATTCATCTCCCTATCGTCCACAGATGAATGGAGCAGTTGAAGCTGCCAACAAGAACATCAAGAAGATCTTGGCCAAAACGGCTGAAAACTATCGTGACTGGCATGAAAGGTTGCCATTTGCATTAATGGCGTATCGAACTTCGATCCGAACCTCTGTCGGAGCAACCCCTTTTTCATTGGTGTATGGCATGGAAGCAGTCCTACCCGTCGAAGTAGAGATCCCTTCCTTGCGAGTCTTGTCTCAAGTGGAGTTGTCCGAGGTAGAATGGATGCGACAAAGGCATGAGCAGTTGAACCTAATTGATGAGAAGCGATTGAAAGCCATTTGCCACGGTCAAACCTATCAGCAGAGGATAGCTAGATCCTTCAATCAAAAGGTGCGTCCAAGACACTTCGAGGTAAATGATCTAGTCCTAAGGAAGGTACTGCCAGTCTTTCCTGTTCCTGGAGGAAAATTTGTCCCAAACTACATTGGTCCGTATGTGGTTAAAAAGGTGCTTCCTAGAGGTGCCCTGATTCTCGTAGAAATGGATGGTCGTGAGTTTTCCACTCCTGTTAATTTTGATGCTGTGAAGATATATTATCCCTGATAAGATCTAACATTTTTGCGGCGAAAGTTTTCAAGTGTTCAGTTTTATATTCTGAATTGCAAACATCTCATTTATGAATAAATGGTTTCAATTAATTTAAAGATGGAATGTGTGCCTTGGCGTTAAATTATGCTTGATCATTTTGTCAGTCTACATTATCGATTTTAAAAGGGGAATCTATTTAGACAATATGATAACTCACGTGGAATGAATTGAATGTGTTGAATGAGGTACATCGGGATGATGAAAGGCAAGCCATATCCTATACACAGTCCCGTGCACTAATCCCCAGTGAGTTGAAAAAGAAAAATTCCATGTCTGCAAGGCAAAGGGTTATCTCGCAAAAGGTACGACAACAGAAATGACGAGAGGTGGTTCATTTCTCTATCCCAAACACTACAGATTATCCATTGTTTCGCCACTTTGAGCCTAAACACTTGGAGAAATTCATTCAAATTACCCCTGTCAAGAACCACCCCACATCGGGGTAAACTGGAGGTAAGTCAACGTCATAAGGTGAAAAATGAGTAGAAATTTTCATGCTCTCACTTGCATCAATCTTCGAGTGTTGCTTTTTCAGATGAATTCACGTGAAGTTCAAGTGCCTTAGGATGACGAAGAGCATTTCTTTCTCTATCCTATACACACTTTATCCTTTGTTAAGCCCAATTGAGCCTGCAAATTCATTTCTTAAACCCAGTTGGTGATCATCCCCTACACTGGGGCAAGGCAAAAGTCATCATTGTTCAGGCAGCATATCCGGAGCGCCGGTAAAAGACGAAGACCCTGAGAGTCCAAATGTTAGTCATTCGGTCAAAACAAGCCAAAGTGTGACTGGCCAATGTATGCATTGTAGACAGTGTGTGTCAAAAGTCAAAAAATAAAAAAAAAACAAAAAACAAAAAACTAGAGGGCATGAAAAAGCAGTGTGCCTGGTAAAAGCAAGGCCAATGCCCGTGAAAAAATGGAGAAAAAGTGACGACTTTGGATTAGAAAATGTTGAGATGTGTCAAAGTCACAAAAATATCCAGAGTCTCAAGGAGTCAAGTGATGAACTCTCGAAGCCAATGGAGCATCTACTGAGAAGATAATCTCGGACGAAAAGAGCACCAGTGATGATGCCGAGATGATCACCAATTTATTCATCCCAATTATACACATTTTGAGCCTTATGGTCCATTCATTTCTCAACCCATGAGCCTAGCCTGCGTTACGTCCCTTGCAAAGTCTCTTCAAATTAGGGCACTTGAACTAACGTAGAGTTTCTGATGTTTATAAGCTTAGCTCGAAGAAGTGCGAGCAAGTCCATTTCTATCTCGTTTTGCAGGTTCTTGACTTGTAAACCCGGAGACGATTGTAGAGTGTTTTCTTTCAGTAGCCTCGACTCGAAGAGTCTCTTTTGCTAAGCCATTGACTAAGCCCATGTTACGGTCCTAACAAAGACCTCTCAGATCGGTAAAGTCGTACTGCTTGCGAGAATACTCAGACCCTTGTCAACATGATGATGGTGAGATGGAGCGATTCTCCATAAATCAGCCTTTTCAATGAGAATGAGAGAAAGCCCTTTTGGACCGGAAGTCCCTCATTCGACATTTTCAAGATACCCGCTTGTGAGTTCGGATTGTCTTGTCATGATTTTCCCCAGCGAAGTTTGTAATGCTGATTTGACGAAACCATCGTGCATGAAAATCAGTTGAAATCATAGTGCATGTGTATATGTATTCTTGACAGTGTGCGAATGCATATTACATGTTACTTAAAATCGTGTCTAACAGGAGACACACCTTCAGAGTTGGAGATGTCACCAGGTAAGTATATCTCTATCCCTAGGATATCTATGACTATCTAGGTATTCCTAACCTGTTCAAGCAATTGTCAGGTCCCACATTTGATCATTTTTGCGATCTCTAAATGCCTTTGATTGTGTTCAGGTATCTATTGATCAAACCTTTTCAGGTACTTCTGATGATATCCATGTACTTTGTCAAGGAACTCTTGAATACTTGGGCTAGCCCCTTTTGTTCATCAAATCGCAGATTTTCATACAACCCCAGGTATTCCCCCGCTACTCACCTATGAGCAGGTATAGGTGAAGCGGTCAAATCTTTGCATATGAGCAGGTATATGTAAAGATCGGAATATTCTTCCCAAATCTCAGGTATTTCCCCGCTACTCACCTATGAGCAGGTATAGGTGAAGCGGCCAAATCTTTGCATATGAGCAGGTATATGTAAAGGTCGGAATATTCTCTCAAATCTCAGATGTTCCCCCGCTACTCGCTTATGAGCAGGTATAAGTGAGGCGGCCAAATCTTTGCATATGAGCAGGTATATGTAAAGGTCAGAATATCCTCTTGATTTCAAAAATTTCCCCCGCAATTCACTTATGAGCAGGTATAAGTGAAGCGACCAAATCTTTGCAAACACCTAGAGAGATGTATAGGTAGTTCGTAAGGATCGGAACTATTCTCACGAATCCAAATGATGATTGGATACGTCGAGCTTTCTTCGTGTGTTTTGACTTAACTGCAGATCACCGAAGTTCATCAACGTATATCAGGCAAGACCTATGGGACTAAGCCCATACATTTGCCAAAACAACATACAAGTTGAAGTTGTGCCTCGAATTGCATTATCTCGCTCCTGTCAGGTAAGTAATTCCAGGTATGTTTTCTACTCATGTCAGCATGCATCATTTCTTAATGCATTGTAAAATGGGATTCATAATCCTGACAAAAATAACATCCATTGCATTTGCATGGTTGAAATTTAGGTATCATTTAGTCTTTGAATGCAACCTCTACGAGCTCACCTTCAAAGAGGGGCAGCTGTTGACACCTAAATTTTGGCGCATCACTTAGTGTAATTTGCATAGAAAATTAGGGATTAAATTTTTAACCCCTAAACAAAAATATTTAAATTGCATAACATATAGTTTAAATTCATTTTAGATTAATTGCATTTTGCACCGGACTGACGGTGACGAACGAGCTTAAATTTCATTGAATGGGACTCGGCTCGCTTGGAATGCAAGGGCCGGGAATTACAAGTCAAACGGGCTCGGTTGTTTTATTTTGAGCTTAATTCAGCCCATTATCATTAATTAATTCAGCCCATTTAAATTAAAGCCCAAGCCTAAGCCCATTAGGACTAGAGAGCCCATCTAATTGACCTAGATTAGTGCTATATATACATTATTAGGTCAGGATTTTGTGAGAGACAATTTTCAGAACATAATTTTTGAGGGCACGAGAGACACACGTGAGCGAGAGAAAGAGTAAGAGAGGGGGAGAAGGAGATCGGCACGCCTCGCCACCGACGCCGTGCTGCCGCTGCTCCCCACCGCGCGACACCGCTGCTGCTGCCGCCGCTCCCTGCCGGGCCTGCTGACGCCGCTGCTGCCGCGCCTCACACCGCGCGACGCCGCGCCTGTCGCTGCCGCTCCACACCGGTCGCCGCTGCTGCCTCCTGCGCGACGCCGCTGCTGCCGCGCCTCACACCGCCGACGCTGCTGCTGCTGCCGCTCCCTGCCGGGCCTGCTGCTGCCGCTTCCCGCCGACGCCGCCGCTGCCGCGCCTCACACCGCCAATGCTGCTGCTGTCGCCGCTCCCTGCCGGGCCTGCTGCCGCCGCTTCCGCCGACGTCGCTGCTGCCGCGCCTCACACCGCCGACGCTGCTGCTGCCGCCACTCCCCACCGCGCCTGTTGCCGCGCCTGCTGTGCGCTTGCTCCCGCCGACGCCGCTGCCGTCGCTCCCCGCCGTGTCATCGCCGCGAGCCGCCATCGCCCCCGACATCGCGCCGCCGATCCGCCGTTCGCCGTTCATCCTGATCCGCAAGTTCAAATTTGGAAATTATCTGCAAATTAGGTAATTGGACATTATCTGTTATTTTTCAGAATATTTAATTTACTAATTTGAGTGTTTGAATATTCTGTGAATATTGTGTGGATTGCTAGATGTTTTAGGATAATGTTTTGCCTTGTTCGCAATATTTTTAAATATTCAAAATTAGGAAATTTTCCTAATTCAGCAACGTATCTGGACGACTATCCGACCTTATCCCTAAGGTACGATACGCGGCGATACGGAAAATCATTATCCTATCCGCAATCACTTGGGTACGATAATGATTTTTATCTGCTTTCCAAATTTGAACGATCAACTTTCTGTCGATATCTATAACCCTATAGATATGACTGTTAGTTTGATTTTTGTGCCTAATCCGAGTTTGAAACGAATTTTGCGGATCGCGTGATTGTTTTAAATGTTGATGCTATCTCTGTTTAAATTATTTTTCCTTTTTAAATAAAAAAGAAAATTCAAAAAATATCAGTTAGGATTTGAATTTGAGTTTTGCATGTTTAGAAATCCTAAATACATCTAGACGATAGGGTAATTATTTAACTTAAATTAGGACTTGAGATAATCTATTTCCTAGTTTAAATTAAGTAATATTCTAATCTTAATAGATTATTTAGGTTATTTTTTATTCCGAATTTTCATGAAAATCCCAAAAAAGAATGAATTATTTTATGGTAGATTAGGATAGATTGCATTCTTAATTTAAGTAATTTATTATTTCGAATTTTAACAAAAACCTCAAAAATAAGTCATGTTAGGATATGTTAAGTCATCATAGGTTGCATGTTAATTTAGGCATATTTTTATTCCAAATTTCATCAGAAAATACCAAAAATAAATCATTTGCCCGTCATCAGAATTAGGTCACGTCGTCGCATGACATATAGTTTGCATGCTAGGTTGCATTACTTGCATGTCATTTTTGCACGTCATTGCATATAGGTTAGCTTTCATTTAAATAAGCGAAAATCCAAAAAAATATTGAGTGAACTGCTTGTTAATTAGAAATCATATTAGGGTGGTTGATGTGATTTTCTAGCTAACCATGCAGATGCTTACGTTGCTTCGAGGTAAGTAATTCTCCCAACTTGCAATTTATTTAATGCTTTCTTGGGTGTTAAATTGGTGGTTTGCGTACCCGCATGAACACCTCACATGTTAGTGACTAAGTTAAAATGGATCCAGATTGCTTGCCAAAATATTTTTGAAAAGAAAAGGTACCGAAAGGGCGTTAGACTAGATCTAGCGTAATCAAGTCCCCGGGCTTAGAATCTCTGGTTCGTAGGAATAAAACATGTCTCCCTATGTTTTATTTAGGTTTCTAATCGACCTACTACAAACAGATTAGTGGCGACTCCGAGCATAAAAACTTTTGCATGTTAAAAACTTAAACCTAAGTTGCGAATTGGTAGGGCTTGGGAGGGTCCGAGTTAGGCTTAGTCTTAATAATCCATTAGCCTGAGAGGAAATTTTAGGTCGCGACACAGATTATGAACCACTTGCTTATGATGATGTGGCCAAAGAAGAAAAGTGGAGGAAAGCCATGAACGAAGAAATTGAAGCCATCGAGAAAAATCAAACATGGGAGCTTGCTAATCTTCCGAAGGACAAGAAATCAATTGGTGTTAAATGGGTGTACAAGGTCAAGAAGAATGAGAAAGGTGAAGTAACAAGGTACAAAGCTAGATTAGTCGCGAAGGGGTACAAGCAAAAAGCCGGAATTGACTATGATGAAGTTTTTGCCCCTGTCATCCGCATGGAAACGATTAGATTGATTATTTCCATTGCTGCTCAAAATAATTAGCGGATTTATCAAATGGATGTCAAATCAGCATTCTTGAATGGCATCCTTGAAGAAATTTATGTTGAACAACCCGAGGAGTTTGTTGTGAAAGGTAATGAAGACAAAGTACTGAGGTTGAAGAAAGCTCTATATGGGCTTAAACAAGCATCGAGAGCATGGAATTCCAGAATTGATGCATATTTCAAGGCGAATGGATTCTCTCAATATCCATACGAGCATGCACTCTATTTGAAGCTAGAAAAAGGTGATATTCTGCTTGCATGTTTATATGTTGATGATCTTGTTTTTATAGGAAATAATTCAGCGATGATTGATGCTTTTAAGGCATCGATGGTGAAAGAATTTGAGATGACCGATAATGGTCTCATGAATTATTTTCTTGGTATCGAAGTGAAGCAAAGTGCCGATGGGATTTTTATTTCTCAAAAAGGATATGCAGAAAATATCCTTGAAAAATTCAGCATGAAAAACTATATGCCGGTCAATACACCAATGGAATGCGGAACCAAGCTTTCGAAGTTTGATGATGGTGCCAATGTTGATTCGACATATTATAGAAGCTTGATTGGGAGTTTGAGATACTTGACATGCACGAGACCGGATATTATGTATAGTATTGGAATTATTAGTCGATACATGGAGAAGCCGAAATCATCTCATCTTAAAGCTGCAAAGAGAATACTTCGGTACATCAAAGGTACTATTTCTCATGACTTACACTATTATTGCTCTGAATCTTTCAAACTTAGAGCTTATTCGAATAGTGATTATAGTGGAAATATCGACGATCGAAAAAGCACCACGGGATTTGTATTTTTCTTGTGCGACACTGCTTTCACGTGGTCATCAAAGAAGCAATCAAGTGTTATTCTGTCGACATGTGAAGTTGAATATGTAGCTATATCTTCATATGTTTGTCATGCAATATGGTTGAGAAGACAACTCAAAGATATTCTTATGGAGCAGAAGAAAGTAACGGAGATTTTTGTTGATAATGTTTCTGCTATTGCTTTGGCAAAAAATCTAGTTTTTCATGAACGAAGTAAACATATCGATGTTCGATACCACTTCATCCGAGAACAGGTTAAAGAGAATGAAGTTGAAGTACTACATGTGAAGACCGGAGATCAAGTAGCAGATATTTTTACTAAACCTCTCAAGATCGATGCTTTTCGAAAGTTCAAGAGCCTGCTTGGAATGATCGATGGAAGAGAATTTGGTTTAGGAGGGAGTGTTAGAAATTAAACCAAATTTGTTGATACTTGTTTTTTTGAGTCTGTTCGTATTTTCATATTTTGATTTTTCGTGCTAATTATAGTTTGAGCCCGAAAGAGAAAAGTTTCCTAAGTCAATTAGATTTCCTATTTTGAATAGGTTTCCTAATTGAATGGTTTCCTAATTGGAGTAGGTTTCCTAATTAGAATAGGTTTCTTGGAAAGAGGTTTCATATTTCGAATCAAACTATGGCCTATATATAGTCTATTTCTCTTGTAATTGAGACATGCAATAGAAATGCGCGAATTGTGATTGTTTCACCTTCAAAAATTTCTTCCATCAAATCAATATTGTTGCCGCGTCTCTGACGCTCAACATTTAGGATTAATCGCACGAACACCACCAAGTAGAGAGTAAAAGCGAAGAAAAGAAGTCGAGACACAAAGTTTTATCCTAACTCACCCTTAAACTAAAGTTATTTCCAATAGAGAATTCCACTATATTTAGCACTTCCAACCTTTCCGTTGCATCGCTTAATTAAACATTGAGCGCGATTCCTGTGCTTTCCTGTCGATGGGGAATATGAACCACACCCTAACAAATATAAACCTTCGATGAGCATTTAAAATCAATGAATCATATTGCCATGGAATTGGCGGATATTTCGTTAGCATTTGGATCTCCGTGTCTCGATAGGCATAGGAAAAAAAACGTGTCGGGACATCTAATGAGAATTAATAATGTTGTTTTGTATATTTATTTGGTGAATGGGTGTCGATGTAGCTAACCTTAATTTGTTTGAGGTTCTTTTGCCGGAGTGAGCCACATGGACATCCTGCTATAATAATTCCTGTCTTGGTCACTGTTAGGCGACTCCAAGGGGCAGCATGCAGAGGCAAAGAATTTATGCGAACTTTCCCACACCACGTGCCACCATAAAATCCAGAGTGATACGACAAATTGGTATGTTTTTCGAGATAAAAAAATAGGGCAGCGTTATTTTCACCTCTTATATAACTAAATTCATCGTGTTTTCCACGAAAAGATATAATTGCCCTCATTCAATTGCAAGTCGAAGTGGTGGCCCAAATTTCTAGACTTTCCTTCTTCTTTTTTAGTTTTTTTCTATTACTATTTAGGATCTAGTTGTCATAACTAAGCATTTAGCATGCTTTATTTGATTTATGATTGCTATCCCACGTATATTGAGGCACTATGTTTTCATTTCTATTTTTAGATTTTAATTCCGAGAAATAAGTTTTGTGGAAAAAAGAAATTCCCTCAGAAACTAATTTTTTCTATGTTGTCGAGCAAATTTATAAATTAATTTTCAAGTAGAATCATGCTGCTATCAAACCTTTTCTTGTCTTAATATTTTTTAGTAAACACTTTATGGATAATATTAATTTTTGTAAATCCATAATGATGAGATTTCATTGACATTTTTTTTTAAATGCTTATTTTTATGCAATGTCTGGATTTAATAAAAGTTCATCTTTTAAAGTTTCACGTTAGAGAATGTAACTGTGATTTTAGTTTTGAAAATCTTTAAAGAGCATTGTTTTTTGTTTCATCATCTCATTATATGTAAATGTATATAAAAGACAACTGATAAGAATATGTTTGTGACAAAAAAAAAAGTAAATGTTTGATGCACAACAAAAGTGAAAGTTTATAAACAAGCAATTGTGTTAAGAAAGTGTGTATGTTAAAAGTTTTCTAGACTCCACTTGACATTTAATCCATAAATCTACTCAATAATGTAGACAAGAATTCAGTTTTTTGGAAATTTCTCTCTTCGACCAAACAAATTTCAACGAAACTAAGAACTGACAACATGAAAAAACATTGAGCTGATAATATACATGAGATGCCTACAATAAAAAAAATGAGATTTTTACTTATGGCAGCTAGATCCTACATAAAAATAGAAAAAAAAAAGAGAAGGAAGAAAAATAAATTGAGGGTCACCACTTGTCGCGACCTAAAATTTCCTCTCATGCTAATGGATTATTAGGACTAAACCTAACTCGGGCCCTCCCAAGCCCTACCAATTCGCAACTTAGGGTTTAAGTTTTTAACATGCAAATGTTTTCATGCTTGGAGTCGCCACTAATCTATTTGTGGTAGGTCGATTAGAAACCTAAATAAAACATAGGGAGATATGTTTTATTCCTACGAACCAGAGATTCTAAGCTCGGGGACTTGATTACGCTAGATCTAGTCTAACGCCCTTTCGGTACCTTTTCTTTTCAAAAATGTTTTGGCAAGCAATCTGGATCCATTTTAACTTAGTCACTAACATATGAGGTATTCATGCGGGTGCGCACACCACCAATTTAACACCCAAGAAAGCATCAAATAAATTGCAAGTTGGAAGAATTACTTACCTCGAAGCAACGTAAGCATCTGCATTGTTAGCTAGAAAATCACATCAACAACCTAATATGATTTCTAATTAACAAGGAATTCACTCAATTTTCGGATTTTCGCTTATTTAAATGAAAGCTAATCTACATGTAATGACGTGCAAAAATGACATGCAAGTAATGCAACCTAACATGCAAACTATATGTCATGCGACGACGTGACCTAATTCTGATGACGGGCAAATGATTTATTTTTGGTATTTTCTAATGAAATTCGGAATAAAAATATGCCTAAATTAACATGCAACTTATGATGACTTAACATATTCTAACATGACTTATTTTTGGGATTTTTGTGAAAATTCGAAATAATAAATTACTTAAATTAAGAATGTAATCTATCCTAATCTGCCATAAAACAATTCTTCCTTTATTTGGGGTTTTCATGAAAATTCGGAATTAAAAAAATAACCTAAATAATCCGTTAAGATTAGAATATTACTTAATTTAAACTAGGAAATAGATTATCTCAAGTCCTAATTTAAATTAAATAATTACTCTATCGTCTAGATATATTTAGGATTCCTAAACATGCAAAACTCAAATTCAAATCCTAACTGATATTTTTTGAATTTTCTTTTTTATTTGAAAAGGAAAGACAATCTAAACAGAGATAGCATCCACATTTAAAACAGCCACGCGATCCGCAAAATTCGTTTCAAACTCAGATTAGGCACAAAAATCGAACTATGGTCATATCTATAGGGTTACAGATATTGACGGAAAGTCGATCATTCAAATTTGGAAAGCAGATAAAAGTCATTATCGTACCCAAGTGATTATGGATAGGATAATGATTTTCCGTATCGCCACGTATCGTACCTTAGGGATAAGGTCGGATAGTTGTCCAGATACGTTGCTGAATTAGGAAAGTTTCCTAATTTTGAATATTTTAAAAATATTGCGAACAAGGCAAACATTATCCTAAAATATCTAGCAATCCACACAATATTCACAGAATATTCAAACATCTAAACTAGGAATCTAAATATTTTGAAAAATATACCGGATAGAGATCTTTACCTGATTTCCGGATTACTTTCCAAATTTGGACTCGCGGATCGGGATTGCGAATCGGGACGAGCGGCGAACGGCGGACCGGCGATGGCGCGACCTCGAGGACGGCGGCGGCGCTGTTTACGGTGGTGCTTGTGACGACGCGGCTCCGGGGCAGCAGCGGTGGCGGAGCAACGGCAGCAGCGGCGGTGCGGCAGCGGGGCGTCCGGCGTGCGGCAAAGACGTCTGGGCAGCAGCGTGCAGTGGCGGGGAGCAACGTCGCGCAGCAGCAGTCGCGGCAGGGAGCGGCAGTAGCGGGCGCGGCAGGGAGCGGCGGCAGCAGGCGCACACAGGCGCGGCAGCAGGCGCGCGGCAGGCGCGGCAACAGGCGCGGCAGCAGGCGTGGTGGGGAGTGGCGGCAGCAGGCGCGGCAGGGAGCGGCGGCAGCAGGCACGGTGGGGAGTGGCGGCAGGGAGCGGCGGCAGCAGGCGCACGCAGGCGCGGCAGCAGGCGCGGTGGGGAGTGGCGGCAGCAGGCGCACGCAGGCGCGGCAGCAGGCACGGCGGGGAGGCTCCACACGGCGGCGATCTTCGCCGGTCTCTTTCTCTCTCTCTCTCTTTCTCACTCTCACCCTCTAAAAATTCTGATCTGAAATTGTCCGTCCCTCCAAAAAATACTGACCTAATGATGCATATATAGCGCTAATCTAGGTCAATTAGATGAGCTCTCTAGTCCTAATGGGCTTAGGCTTGGGCTTAGATTTTAATTTAATTTAAATGGGCTGAATTAATTAATGACAATGGGCTGAATTAAGTTCAAATTAAAACAACCGAGCCCGTTTGACTTGTAATTCCCGGCCCTTGCATTTCAAGCGAGCCGAGTCCCATTCGATGAAATTTAAGCTCGTTCGTCACCGCCAGTCCGATGCAAAAATGTAATTAATCTAAAATGAATTTAAACTATATGTTATGCAATTTAAATATTTTTTGTTTAGGAGTTAAAAAATTTAATCCCTAATTTTCTATGCAAATTACACTAAGTGATGCGCTAAAATTTAGGTGTCAACAGCTGCCCCTCTTTGAAGGTGAGCTCGTAGAGGTTGCATTCAAAGACTAAATGATACCTAAATTTCAACCATGCAAATGCAATGAATGTTATTTTTGTCGGGATTATGAGTCCCATTTTACAATGCATTAAGAAATGATGCATGCTGACCTGAATAGAAAACATACCTGGAATTACTTACCTGACATGAACGATAGCGCAATTCGAGGCACAACTTTAACTTGTATGTTGTTTTGGCAAATGTATGGGCTCAGTCCCATAGGTATTGCCTGATATACGTTGATGAACTTCGGTGATCTGCAGTTAAGTCAAAACACACGAAGAAAGCTCGACATATCCAATCATCATCTGGATTCGTGAGAATAGTTCAGATCTTTACGAACTACCTATACATCTCCATAGGTGTTTGTAAAGATTTGATCGCTTCACTTATACCTGCTCATAAGTGAATTGCGGGGGAAACATTTGACATCAAGAGGATATTCTGACCTTTACATATACCTGCTCATATGCAAAGATTTGGCCGCTTCACCTATACCTGCTCATAGGTGAATAGCGGGGAAATACCTGAGATTTAAGAGAATATTCCGACCTTTACATATACCTGCTCATATGTAAAGATTTGGCCGCTTCACCTATACCTGCTCATAGGTGAGTAGCGGGGGAACATATGAGATAATGAGAGTATTCTGACCTTTACATATACCTGCTCATATGCAAAGATTTAGCCGCTTCACCTATACCTGCTCATAGGTGAGTAGCGGGGGAATACCTGAGATTTGGGAGAATATTCCGACCTTTACATATACCTGCTCATATGTAAAAATTTGGCCGCCATGCCTATACCTGCTCATAGTCATGTAACGGGGGAATCTTCTCGAGATTGTATGAAAATCTGTGATTTGATAAACAAAAGGGGCTAGCCCAAGTGTTCAAGAGTTCCTTGACAAAGTACCTGGATATCATCAGAAATACCTGAAAAGGTTTGATCAATAGACACCTGAACACAATCAAAGGCATCTAGAGATCGCAAAAATGATCAAATGTGGGACCTGACAATTGCTTGAACAGGTCAGGGATACCTAGATAGTCATAGATATCCTAGGGATAGAGATATACTTACCTAGTGACATCTCCAACTCTGAAGGTGTGTCTCCTGTTAGACACGATTTTAAGTAACATGTAATATGCATTCGCATGCTGTCAAGAACACATACATGCACTATGATTTCAACTGATTTTCATACACGATGGTTTCGTCAAATCATCATTACAAACTTCGCTGGGAAAAATCATGACAAGACAATCCGAACTCACAAACGGGTATCTTGAAAATGTCGAATGAGGGACTTCCGGTCCAAAAGGGCTTTCTCTCATTCTCATCAAAAAGGCTGATTTATGGAGAATCGCTCCATCTCACCATCATCATGTTGACAAGGGTCTGAGTATTCTCGCAAGCAGTACGACTTTACCAATCTGAGAGGTCTTTATTAGGACCGTAACATGGGCTTGGTCAATGGCTTAGCAAAAGAGACTCTTCGAGTCGAGGCTATTGAAAGAAAATACTCTGCAATTGTCTCCGGGTTTACAAGTCAAGAACCTGCAAAAATGAGATAGAAATGGACTTGCTCGCACTTCTTCGAGCTAAGCTTATAAACATCAGAAACTCTACGTTAGTTCAAGTGCCCTAATCTGAAGAGACTTTACAAGGGACGTAACGTAGGCTAAGCTCATGGGTTGAGAAATGAATGGATCATTAGGCTCAAAATGTATATAACTGAGGTGAATAAGTTGGTGATCATCTCGGCATTGCCACCGGTGCTTCTTCTTCCGTCCGGGATTGTCTTCTCAGTAGATGCTCCATTGGCTTCGAGAGTTCATCACTTGACTCCTCAAGACTCTGGATATTTTTGTGACTTCGACACATCTCAACATTTTCTAATCTAAAGTCGTCACTTTTTCTCCATTTTTTCATTCTCTTCTTCTTCTTTTCTTTTCTTTCATGGGCATTGGCCTTACTTTTACCAGGCACACTGCTTTTTCATGCCCTCTAGTTTTTTTTTTTGACACACACTGTCTACAATGCATATATTGGCCAGTCACACTTTGGCTTGTTTTGATCGAATGACTAACATTTGGACTCTCAGGGTCTTCGTCTTTTATCGGCGCTCCGGATATGCTGCTTGAACAATGATGACTTTTGCCTTGCCCTAGTGTGGGGGATGATCACCAACTGGGTTTAAGAAATGAATTTGCAGGCTCAATTGGGCTTAGCAAAGGATAAAGTATGTATAGGATAGAGAAAGAAATGCTCTTCGTCATCCTAAGGCACTTGAACTTTACGTGAATTCATCTGAAAAAGCAACACTCGAAGATTGATGCAAGTGAGAGCATGAAAATTTCTACTCATTTTTCACCTTATGACGCTGACTTACCTCCAGTTTGCCCCGATATGGGGTGGTTCTTGACAGGGGTAATTTGAATGAATTTCTCTAAGTGTTTAGGCTCAAAGTGGCGAAACAATGGATAACCTGTAGTGTTTGGGACAGAGAAATGAATCGCCTCTTGTCATTTCAGTTGCCGTACCTTTTGCGAGATAACCCTTTGCCTTGCAGACATGGAATTTTTTACTCAACTCACTGGGGATTAGTGCATGGGACTGTGTATAGGATATGGCTTGCCTTTCATCATCCCGATATACCTCATTCAACACATTCAATTCATTCCACATGAGTTATCATATTGTCTAAATAGATTCCCCTTTTGAAATCGATAATGTAGACTAACAAAATGATCAAGCACAATTTTAAGTCAAGGCACATATTCCATCTTTAAATTGATTGAACCCATTTATTCATAAGTGAAATGTTTGCAATTCGGAATATAAAACCAAACACTTGAAAATTTTCGCTGCAAAAATGTTAGATCTTATCAGGGATAATATATCTTCACAGCATCAGAATTAACAGGAGTGGAAAACTCACGACCATCCATTTCTGCGAGGATCAGGGCACCTCCAGGAAGTACCTTTTTAACCACATACGGACCAATGTAGTTTGGGGCAAATTTTCCTCCAAGAACAGGAAAGACTGGCAGTACCTTCCTTAGGACTAGATCATTTACCTCGAAGTGTCTTGGACGCACCTTTTGATTGAAGGATCTAGCTATCCTCTGCTGATAGGTTTGACCGTGGCAAATGGCTTTCAACCGCTTCTCATCAATTAGGTTTAACTGCTCATGCCTTTGTCGCATCCATTCTGCCTCGGACAACTCCACTTGAGATAATATTCGCAAGGAAGGGATCTCTACTTCGACGGGTAGGACTGCTTCCATGCCATACACCAAGGAAAAAGGGGTTGCTCCGACAGAGGTTCGGATCGAAGTTCGATACGCCATTAGTGCAAATGGTAACCTTTCGTGCCAGTCACGATAGTTTTCAGCCGTTTTGGCCAAGATCTTCTTGATATTCTTGTTGGCGGCTTCAACTGCTCCATTCATCTGTGGACGATAGGGAGATGAATTCAGGTGCCGGATTTTGAACTCGTTGAACAACTGATCAATGAACTTGTTGTTCAAATTTGTCCCATTGTCGGTGACAATAGCCTCAGGGACACCATAACGAGCGATTATGTCTCGCCTGATGAATTTTACAACATTCCTTGCAGTGACGTTTGCATAAGATGCCGCCTCAATCCACTTAGAGAAATAATCAATCGCGACCAGGATAAATCGGTGTCCATTCGATGCCTTGGGATTAATTGGGCCAATCACATCGATGCCCCACATTGAAAAGGGCCATGGCTCAGACTGCTGATGTAATTCCGTCGGGGGAACATTTATTTTATCCCCATGAACCTGACAGCGATGACATCTTCGAACATGTTGGATGCAGTCACTCTCAAGACTGAGCCAATAATAACCCAACCTCATAATCTTCTTAGCTAACATGTGGCCATTCATGTGTGGACCACATATCCCTTCGTGTACTTCTTGCATGATTCTGGTAGCTTCAGCCGCATCCACACACCTTAATAGGATCGAATCATATGATCTTTTGTACAGCTTTTCACCACTAATAAAGAATTTTGAAGCCATTTTCATTATGTACTTCCTATCAGCCGGGGTGCTTCCCTCAGGAAATTCTTGTTTCTGGATGTAACTCATGATATCATAATACCATGGCTTTTCATCAGGTTCTCCGGTCACAACCATACAGTAGGCTGGTTTTGTCAGGACTTCAATCTTCAAGGGTTCTACCTCTAACCCATCAATCACTTGCAACATGGATGATAACGTAGCTAGCGCATCAGCAAACTGATTATGAGACCTCGATAAGTACTCAAAAGAGATATTTTCGAATTTCTCTATGATTTCTTCGAGGTATTCATGGTACGGCACTAGTTTGGTGTCTCTCGTCTTCCACTCTCCCACAGTTTGGAGAATAATCAAAGCAGAATCACCAAACACTTTCAACTTGGTTATCCCCATTTCCACTGCGGCTTGGAGTCCGAGGATGCAAGCTTCGTACTCGGCTATGTTGTTGGTACAGGGGAACACCAACTTTACTGCTACTGGATAATGTTGCCCATCTGAGGATATTAAAACTGCCCCAGTACCGGAACCGGTCAAGTTTACAGCTCTATCGAAAAACATGGTCCATGTGTCTTCCTTTATTACCAAAATACGATCTTCTGGAGAATATCTATCATCATCAGGGATTCCAGGATTTTCAGCTAACACATCAGCAATTACTCGACCTTTAACTGACTTCTGTGGCTTTATCTGGATATCAAACTCTGAAATTAAAATCTGCCACTTGGCTAACTTCCCTACCAAAGCTGGCTGATCAAGTAAATACTTAATGGGATCGTTCTCAGTTACAAGCAAAGTCTGGTGATGCAGTGTATATTGTCGTAGCCTATGGAGCACCCATACTAGCGCAGCGCAAGTCTTCTCGGCTTCAGAATAATTCAACTCCGAGACGGTGAACTTCTTGCTTAGGTAATAAATGGCTCGCTCTTTTCCATCTTCAGGACTTTTCTGGGCTAGCATCGCACCTAAAGACTCACTATAAATCGTGAGGTAAAGGATCAAAGGCTGGCTCGGCATTGGTGGGACTAGCACTGGTGGTTTCATCAGGTATTGCTTTAGTTCGTTAAACGCTTCCCGACAATCATTGTCCCATTTCACTTGAGCATTCTTCCTTAGGAGTTTGAAGAATGGCTTAGCAGTTGCGGAGAGCTGAGAAATAAAACGGGCTATGTAGTTCAATCTACCCAGGAGGCTTCGCACTTCTTTCACGGTCGACGGGGGTTGTAACTCACATATAGCCTTCACTTTGGAGGGGTCAATTTCAATGCCTTTATTGCTTACTATGAACCCAAGTAATTTACCCGAGGTTGCTCCGAATACGCACTTTGCTGGATTGAGACGGAGCTTAAACTCACGGAGCCTCTCGAATAATTTCTTCAAAGTATCGACGTGACTCTTCCCAGGTCGAGACTTGGCGATCATGTCATTGACATAAACCTCAATCTCATTATGCATCATATCATGGAAGAGCGTCACCATTGCCCGTTGATATGTTGCCCCGGCATTTTTAAGGCCGAAGGGCATGACCTTATAGTGGAATGTCCCCCAAGGAGTGATGAACACCGTTTTCTCCTTATCATCGTCCTTCATTTTTATCTGATTATAACCCGAGAAACTATCCATGAAGGAAAACAGTTCGAACCCTGCAGTACTGTCCACCAAAACATCTATATGTGGCAATGGAAAATCGTCTTTAGGACTGGCCTTGTTTAGATTGCGATAGTCAATGCAAACCCGAACTCGACCATCCTTCTTCATGACTGGCACAATATTAGCCACCCAACTGGGGTATTGGGTGACTTCGATGAATCCCACTTTCAAGAGCTTCATGACCTCCTCCTCTATTTTCTTGGAAAGTTCAGGCTTGGTCCTTCGCAACTTCTGTTTCTTGGGCGGCATGTCTGGATTAGTGGGTAGACTATGCTCCACGATAGAAGGGTCTAGACCCGGCATATCGACATATGACCAGGCAAAGATATCCCGGTAATCCTTCAGCAGTTGGACCAGGTGTTTAGCTTCACCTTCGGGAAGGGTTGCCCCTATCTTCACCTCTTTGGGTTCTCCGGAATCACTCAAGTTGACCGTGATAGTTTGGTCTACCGTTAGGACTTTAGGTCTTTCATGATGCTCTAGATCACGCTGGAGGTCCGAGGAATCTTCGAGTTCATTGGTGTCATCGAAATCAGGTTCGGTGGCACATAATTCGTCAAATTGGACCGTTCCCATACCCTTACGTGTCACAAAATTGCCCATGAAACATAAAGTAGGGGGTTCAGTAGGACAAACAGGGCTAAACAGTGTATTTTTATTTCTTTTGATAATTTTATTTATTTTGAAATTCTTTTCAAAAAGGTTTTAACACGAGGAAGTATGAAGAAGCCCAGGCCTCAGAATTCTCCTTGGACTATATTTTATTTTATCGGTTGGATATCATCACCGGGCTGGTTTGATGTACCTCAACATACCCTCAAAACGAAAATAACTTGTAATTTCATTGATTATCACCAAATGAATTACATTTATTGGAATGGAAATTGCAACAATCAAATCTTAGAAATGAAAAGTCCTAAAAAGTAGCTCCCGAGACAAGGCAAGTCCTAAAAAGTAGTAAAAATTCCCGCGTAGGGGAGTGTGCGAAAAAAGTAAATGTGTTACTCTTGCGGGCCAGTGCCCATTTCCTCCAACGGTCCTTCCTCGATAGCTCTAATGAAGAAATCATCGAACAGGGCAGTGATTCCCTCCATTGCATCATCAGGATCTTCTGTCACTAGAGGCGTTGGATCATCCATACCTCCCCATCCATCCGGGACAATGTCACGGGGGTCAACATAGAAGCTCGGGGGTGCTGAATATTTCACATAATAATCGAACTTGCCGCTTGGTTGCCCCAGAGTGTCGATCACTTCCTTCTCTTCATGCATCATTCTTGCAGGGCCCGGGAATGTGGTACGGAGGTGTGGAAACAACCTACCACGCCCACGTTCTTCACCATTCGGCTCTTCTTCGGATCGCGATCTATTCTGTCCATTTCCTCGACCTCGACCTCGACCACGTCCACGTCCACGTGCCCCATTATTTGGCTTACTTGACCCCAGGTATCCCAACCCAGTAATGCGGGGCCTCTGAGAAACTTCCACCGGTTGGCGGATACCTTGACTATTTCTACCAAGGCCTTCACCCGGAGTAAAGCCATGAGAGACCAATACCCTTCCAATCATGACTGCAGCATTTGACACCTCGGGACTAGGCGGTGATGATCCTCTAGACGCATGTATGGTTGATACAAGCTCGAGTGACTGATAGCTCGATTCTATTTTGCAATCAGGCTCAACATAGGGGATAGCCGTTGCGTGGTAAATTGGGTGCTCTTCTTCACCGTGAACTGTGACTAACTTTCTCTCCACGACGAACTTCACCATCTGATGTAGACTGGATGGCACAGCTCCGGCAGTATGAATCCATGGACGACCCAACAGAAAATTGAATGCAGTGGGAATGTCCATAACTTGAAATAGGACATTGAACATTGTTGGTCCTATCAGTATGTCAAGGTGGATTTCTCCCATTACTTCTTTCTTCGTTCCGTCAAAGGCTCGTACGGAGGTCTTTGCAGAATTTATCCTAGAAGGATCTATCTTAAGGCGGTGTAAAGTTGCCAAAGGACAAATGTTCAAGGCTGATCCGTTGTCAATGAGTACCCGGGCTACATGTGAAGCCTTGTATTTGACGGAAATATAAAGTGCTTTGGTATGCCCCCTCCCTTCTAGAGGGAACTCTTCATCTGAAAAGGCTATGAGGTCCTTAAGGAGTATAGAACCCACAAATTCCTCTAATTTGTCATGATCGATCGTTTCTGGCACGTGGACTTCACTTAACACCTTCATTAAGGCCTTCTGATGCTTGACAGACGTCTGGAGTAGCTCAAGCAGAGAGATTTGTGCGGGCAGCTTGTGCAATTGTTCAACTATGTTGTATTCGCTAGCCTTAATCACGGCTAGGAACTCCTTGGCTTCTTCATCAGTAACAGGTTTTGCAGGTTGAGCATTAGCTTGGCCGTAGGAACGCCCAGATCTGGTAACTAAGTCGACATCGAGACTGTAGGACCAAGGAACTGCCTTATTATCACTGTACTCATACGGTTGAGGTATCTCAATCACTATCCCTTCGTCAGTTGTAGGCGTGCTTACAATGATCTCTTCATTATCGGACGCGTCTTCAAGCGGAGGCATGTCTTCAGGCAGAGGGTCGCCCTTGTCGCTCCTAGTGTTCAATGTAGTAAACTCCTCCTCCTAATTAATAACCACTTCAGAGATAGTGGAAATAATGCCAGTGTGGTCAGCATAAACGATCATCCCAGCTTCTACCATTCTTGAGATTCTTTCTCTCATGATGGCAAGGGGAAGGTCCTCATTACTCGGGTAACAACCGGCTTTCACTAACTCACCGTAGACGTCAGTAGCATACACCTTAACATTCTTGATTCGACCAGCATCGAAGCTAAATATGGCGTTCACATCGCCTGCGTGATCAGGGAGTGGGTTACTCTGAACATTCGGCTTAGCAGGTTGAAATGAGAAAGCCTTCGTATCTAGGAGGTTCTGGATTCGGTGCTTGAGGGCATAGCAATCATCGATTGAGTGTCCCAGCTCACCCATGTGATAATCACATTTCTTTGAAGGGTCGAAATTATAGAACCGCTCAGGATTGGGCCGCTTTGGCTCAGTAGTAAGCAAGCCTTTCTTCTGGAGCACTGTCAGTACTTGAGACAACGATCCAGGGAGGGGGGTGAATTGCCTCCTGTTGTTCCTCCTCTGAAAGGGTTGACGACCCGAGTTTTGTTGCTGGGCTTCTGCTACTTGGATCGCTGGGGCGGAGTTAGCATTCTGCCGGCTCGGTTGGTTATAAGCCACATTCACTTTAGCTGCCGGTTCTTTCTCTTTTCTCGCACCAAATCTTCTGGTCGAGGGGGATGGCTCGACAAACCATCCATCCTTCAGCCCTATCTCAATTTGTTCGCCTATGGGGATGAGTTGATTGAAGTTGTCAGCCGGAATGGCAACCATCTGATTACGGTATTCGAACGGGAGAGTTTTCACGAACATCCTCTTTAACTCGCTGTCTATGGGTTCTGGGACAACCTGAGCAGCTAAATTCCTCCATCTGATAGCATAGTCTTTGAAGGACTCAGTCTTTTTCATCTGAGCACGTTCGAGATCATCACGGGTAGGAATGATGTCCGTTATGAATCTGTACTGCTTCAAGAATGCTTCACTGGCTTCTTTCCAAGTTTTGAGGCCATTTATCTTCTTCATGAGATACCAGTTCAAAGCAGGACCCGTCAAACTTGCTTGAAAGGCATGGATTATCAGGAGTTCGTTATCAACGTACGAAGTCATTTGTACGTGATAGAGCTGTAGGTGGGCTTTTGGACATGTGGTGCCATTGTACTTGTCGAAATCCGGCATTTTGAACTTCTTTGGGATTTTGATCTGTGAGTACAGGGACAGATCGATCGAAGGTGAATCCTGCGAACCTTCCAGCTGCTTCACTCTTTCTTCAAGTTTATTGACCCGTTCATCAGGTTTGTCTTTGTTGACGATAATCTGGACGAGGTCATCTTCTAAATCAGGAATATCGTCATCTCCGTCAACATCGACACTTTTTCTGATTTTCTGCTTTGGGACAGACGCTTCGAGGGATGCCGAAACAGGAACCGACCGGAGAGCTTTAATCTCAGCGGACATTTGTTGCATCGCGATGACAAGTTGCTTGATCTGGTCTTCCACACCAACAACACGCTCTTGCAAGTCGGTTTGATTGGCCATTCTGGCTCTCGACCGTGTACGAATGGGCGATCGTGATCGGTCCGTAGCTACCTAATTTTGGAACGAAACAGGCATACATAAGTGTCAAGCAAAATCATACGCCAATCCATGACATTGGTCTAACCGCTTTGAACTGAAAAGACCCCTTTATTGAAATGGCGAAAATTTTTTCACCAATTAATGACTTGAAATTGAACTGAATATAAAGACAAATGACTCAATTTCTAAACAAATTTTGAAAACTGAAACTGAAATGAGAAAAGAACTTCGAGCTTTTATTTAGCTTGATCTATAGACATATGGGAGGCGACTTCCTTCTTCAATTGCTCATAAGCTCGAGCTATCTTGGATGCCTTTTCTTCAGCTTCTTCGGCCTTCCTTTTGAGGCGATTGTTCTCTGAGCGATTGGCGGACTTGAGAGGCACCTTGGGTATCTTCGGGAGCAAATCCCGCGGGATTCTGTGCCGACGAATGTACTGGGTCGTCGCGAAATAGGACTTCTGCTCTCCCTTTAGTTCTCCCTCGGGCCTAGCTATCTTTAACACACGACACTTCCTCCACATCTTATTGAGCTAAGCTACGGTCGCTTCGTGGTCTTTATCATCATCGGCGAAGTCAACTTGGAGGAGTTCTGGTTGTAACGCTGGAGGGAGCCCTTGGAGAATCTGATACTGACGAGACACTCTGGCGGGGTAGTATTCAATTGCTCCGGTGAAACCCAATAGTGGAATCGGTCCAATACCATTACATGTAAGCCGAGCTTCCTCGACTTTGAACCAGTTAGCATGCCATTGGAAACCTTGGGGTCTAGCGTTTTTCATGAAGATGATCCATTCAGAGTAATGATAATCGGGTGCACCCCCTTGTTTTTCTTTATACCTCAAGACGGGATGGCTAAAATCACTAAGCTCGGATATTGTGAGTAAATCGCCACACCCTTTTATGTGAGACAAAAACCAGATTTGCAAAAGTTCGAGGGGAGCATGAAAAGTTTTGTCAACATGTTGCTTAAATTTAGTGAGGGAAATGAAAGTCTCGGCTAAAATGGTGTTGATAAAATTCTTTTCAAGATAGACTTGTTGGACCAACCATGCGATTAACGGACTACATGCATTCTTACAGTAAGGAAAAATCACGAACCCGAAAAACGCTAGCAAAAAGATTTTGCCTTTTTGAAAAGATGTGGCTTTTTCAAAACACTGACTCAGGAATGAAAAAGGACATGTGCCGCGATTTGCTTTTAAAACTTTTCCCAATTCATCTTTTTCGACATTCAAAAATTCAGCCAACATTAAAGTGGAATTAATTTCCAAAGGTGGTGTGACTAACTCCGACTCCAATGGTTTTCCAATGAGCACGCTATATTCTTCCAACGTCAGGGTGAGCTCGTGCTTACCGAATATAAAGGTAGAGGTCTCGGGACACCAGAAGTGCGCTAATGCTCGAACGAGGCCGGTACGGACTTTGACCTCCAGTAGGGGGAGCAGCCTCCCGATGTGGCCCTCAACTAGCTTGCGGTTGGTTGGACTGAGTAGATTCCACCAGGCTCGGAGCTCGTCCTTAGGAGCATCAAGAATCCGGATGTCTGCCCCTCCCATAGTGTATAGACCAAGACTCACGACCGACCTAATGTCATGGACCGACCAAAGAAAAAGACGAAACATAAATAAATTGCGAGATAAAGGTTTAGAAATCTTACTTCACCCGGTAGAATGATGGCAATCACATAGACATGCGCATGAAACGTGAGGTTCGATTTCTACCTAGACTCTGGCTTGCAAAATGGAGACATGAGGATTACCGAGCTAAACCAGTCATGGTGGTGGTTAGGCTGGGATTCCCCTGACTCCGGCTTAGTCAAAGAGCCGACCCGGGTTGCAAAGGGTGCAACCGTGGTAGGTATTCAATGACACCATGAAGGAACTTTCGGGATCAAGAAAGGCGACCCATACCACGCGGGTGTGGTCGGGGTGTCCGTTTTCTCAATACCATCCTAAACCTGTACCGCCCAGGTCCGGCAGCGGGAAGTGTGTGCGGTGTAGTGTAAATGCAAGGCATGCACAACAAGTTATATCATACAGCGCTTCGTGCATAAAATAAACCATTCATTCAAACACCTCCCTGCAAAACAAGGGTTAACAATCACGCCTCCCCTTATACCTCCCATTCTGCAAAAACATTTAACACCTAAAATGTTAGGGACGTACCTGGGATCCTCGCTGCCAAGCAAAAATATTTTTTTAAAAAAGAAAAACTGGCCTAAGTCCACTAAGAGTTTTAACTCAAGTCCCCAGCGGAGTCGCCAAGCTGTCGCGACCTAAAATTTCCTCTCAGGCTAATGGATTATTAGGACTAAACCTAACTCGGGCCCTCCCAAGCCCTACCAATTCGCAACTTAGGGTTTAAGTTTTTAACATGCAAATGTTTTCATGCTTGGAGTCGCCACTAATCTATTTGTGGTAGGTCGATTAGAAACTTAAATAAAATATAGGGAGATATGTTTTATTCCTACGAACCAGAGATTCTAAGCCCGGGGACTTAATTACGCTAGATCTAGTCTAACGCCCTTTCGGTACCTTTTCTTTTCAAAAATGTTTTGGCAAGCAATCTGGATCCATTTTAACTTAGTCACTAACATATGAGGTATTCATGCGGGTGCGCACACCACCAATTTAACACCCAAAAAAGCATCAAATAAATTGCAAGTTGGAAGAATTACTTACCTCGAAGCAACGTAAGCATCTGCATTGTTAGCTAGAAAATCACATCAACAACCTAATATGATTTCTAATTAACAAGGAATTCACTCAATTTTCGGATTTTCGCTTATTTAAATGAAAGCTAATCTACATGTAATGACGTGCAAAAATGACATGCAAGTAATGCAACCTGACATGCAAACTATATGTCATGCGACGACGTGACCTAATTCTGATGACGGGCAAATGATTTATTTTTGGTATTTTCTAATGAAATTCGGAATAAAAATATGCCTAAATTAACATGCAACTTATGATGACTTAACATATTCTAACATGACTTATTTTTGGGATTTTTGTGAAAATTCGAAATAATAAATTACTTAAATTAAGAATGTAATCTATCCTAATCTGCCATAAAACAATTTATCCTTTTTTTGGGGTTTTCATGAAAATTCGGAATTAAAAAAATAACCTAAATAATCCGTTAAGATTAGAATATTACTTAATTTAAACTAGGAAATAGATTATCTCAAGTCCTAATTTAAATTAAATAATTACTCTATCGTCTAGATATATTTAGGATTCCTAAACATGCAAAACTCAAATTCAAATCCTAACTGATATTTTTTGAATTTTCTTTTTTATTTGAAAAGGAAAGACAATCTAAACAGAGATAGCATCCACATTTAAAATAGCCACGCGATCCGCAAAATTCGTTTCAAACTCAGATTAGGCACAAAAATCGAACTATGGTCATATCTATAGGGTTACAGATATTGACGGAAAGTCGATCATTCAAATTTGGAAAGCAGATAAAAGTTATTATCGTACCCAAGTGATTATGGATAGGATAATGATTTTCCGTATCGCCACGTATCGTACCTTAGGGATAAGGTCTGATAGTTGTCCAGATACGTTGCTGAATTAGGAAAGTTTCCTAATTTTGAATATTTTAAAAATATTGCGAACAAGGCAAACATTATCCTAAAATATCTAGCAATCCACACAATATTCACAGAATATTCAAACATCTAAACTAGGAATCTAAATATTTTGAAAAATATACCGGATAGAGATCTTTACCTGATTTCCGGATTACTTTCCAAATTTGGACTCGCGGATCGGGATTGCGAATCGGGACAAGCGGCGAACGGCGGACCGGCGATGGCGCGACCTCGAGGACGGCGGCGGCGCTGTTTACGGTGGTGCTTGTGACGACGCGGCTCCGGGGCAGCAGCGGTGGCGGAGCAATGGTAGCAGCGGCGGTGCGGCAGCGGGGCATCCGGCGTGCGGCAAAGACGTCTGGGCAGCAGCGTGCAGTGGCGGGGAGCAACGTCGCGCAGCAGCAGCCGCGGCAGGAAGCGGCGGCAGCGGGCGCGTGACAGCGAGCGGCGGGGAGCGACGCACGGCGGGCGGCGGGCGGCGAGCAGGCGCGGCAGCAGGCGCAGCGGCAGGCGCGGCAGGCGACAGGCGCGGCAGGGAGCGGCGGCAGCAGGCGCGGCAGGGAGCGGCGGCAGCAGGCGCACGCAGGCGCGGCAGCAGGCGCGGCGGGGAGTGGCGGCAGGGAGCAGCGGCAGCAGGCGCACGCAGGCGCGGCAGCAGGCGCGGTGGGGAGTGGCGGCAGCAGGCGCACGCAGGCGCGGCAGCAGGCGCGGCGGGGAGGCTCCACACAGCGGCGATCTTCGCCGGTCTCTTTCTCTCTCTCTCTTTCTCACTCTCACCCTCTAAAAATTCTGATTTGAAATTGTCCGTCTCCCCAAAAAATACTGACCTAATGATGCATATATAGCGCTAATCTAGGTCAATTAGATGAGCTCTCTAGTCCTAATGGGCTTAGGCTTGGGCTTAGATTTTAATTTAATTTAAATGGGCTGAATTAATTAATGACAATGGGCTGAATTAAGTTCAAATTAAAACAACCGAGCCCGTTTGACTTGTAATTCCCGGCCCTTGCATTTCAAGCGAGCCGAGTCCCATTCGATGAAATTTAAGCTCGTTCGTCACCGCCAGTCCGATGCAAAAATGTAGTTAATCTAAAATGAATTTAAACTATATGTTATGCAATTTAAATATTTTTTGTTTAGGAGTTAAAAAATTTAATCCCTAATTTTCTATGCAAATTACACTAAGTGATGCTCCAAAATTTAGGTGTCAACACCACTTTACGTTGCAATTAAATGATTGAGGGCAATTTTATAGTTTTGGTAAAATTGATTGGGTTTAGTTATGTAAGGAGTGGAAATAGCTTCTCCAAAAAGAAATTATCTCACTGTAATTGTCACAGTCATAAGTTAAATGTATGTTAAAGATTTTTCAGAATAGTTCTTGATGGTTTTAGTCAAGAACTAGATTTAGACTAGTCTGCTAAAGAATTGATGCATCGTTGTCAATGATATATACATAATGGACAGAATGAATTGTGTTCATAAAAGTCATCATCTCGTGCAAGTCTATCTAATGACTTGATGTCTGATAGGAATTTGTCGAAGCTCAACAAATACGAGTTAGGGCATCTGAATTTTTTACCCAGATTGGCGCTTCGATAATTAAGTTAGCAAGAGGAAGGAGTGCGTATTTTTGGGTCCGAGTCTTTATATATAGATGGTAACAATCTTGGAAACAAGCTTACCTTTTCCTTTTCCTATCTCTTTGTTTTTTTACTATTTGATCGTAAATCATTTACACTTGAAGATTTTGTTGCTTTATATGTATTTCAAAGCTATTATATATTTGTGAAATATAATGTGGTGATACGTATTTGCGAATCCTTATTACTATAATAAGCAATTGCTTTGAACTCTAATTATTAGTCATGTGTACCTTTTAAATTATTGATATTATCAAAATATTATTGTATTTATGTTGAAATATATCATGCGTTATTTTAATTATATTTTATACCAATGTGTTTGACTATTATTTGGAATAGTTTTCCACGAAAATGTACTTACAATTTAACACGTTATTTAGTTAATGTATTGAGCAATTTATCTTAGCCACTCGGGAATAGTGATGTCCAGAGATGGCCAAAAGCAAACAAAAAAGGCGGAGCCGTCGAGAAAGAACAAACCGTGCTTGGACGGCCAATATCGAGATAATCCTATGCATACGAAAGTTCCTTCTTCAGTCCTCCTACGCACAAGTATACTATGCCAAATGAAACGAAAAGCCATTGGCCATCATTTGCTTAAAAATTGGAACTGCGCGCGATAGGTCAAAAGAGGGGTCCTAGTGAGATAAAAGATTGGTTTACACAAAATTGCTCTCCAAATCGAGTGGCGCTATAAAGACTCATCGTATGCTTAATCACAATCGGTCTGAAGATTTCGGTATCGCTTTATTACTTAATTTTTTTTTGGTCTGTACAAACCGATTCTCGTAACACTTATCGCTATTAGTTTCGTTTACATCCAAAACGCCGTAACATTCACGTTGTCGGTGAGTTTCCCGATTAAGGTGATCTATAATGACATGCAAAGAAAGTTTTGGACTTGGACCTAAGTATGAACTTTTTGTTCCTATAGCAAACGTTCAGGTTTGACCCCACCAGGTTTAACCATCAATTAATCAATCAGACTTAGACGTGTAACTCATTCTAGGTAAATAAAACCCGCAATCGATGTATGACATTAAAATCCGAAAGCTTTTATTTCACTTCAATAATGTGACTGGTCAATACGAAATTGCTAGAAATGCTTGCATATTTTGAGACAAATCGTGTAGAAACTTACATTTTCTTTTATGTCGGCATTATTTCATCCGTTGTTGATTGATGGATTTAGCATATAAGTCCAAGCAATAAATATGCAGTATTCAAATCATGTCAATTTTTTAATGAAGTGATTTCTCTTACCATTAGTATTCTCTATATCATGGTATCCAAACTTTGGTTAGATGTTTTGCCATAGAAGTACGTTAATTAGCCTGTCTTGTTCGGGTGTCTCAAATAAAGCTTCACCAATACGGTGATGGACGTGATCTCCGAAATTATTGTGTATGAAAGACGATATTTATACGTGTGATATGACTTCCTATATATGTGACACATGAATCCCGTAAGATATACTGCTTTAAATCCAGTTTAGTACATGTAATAGATTCGCCGGAATAATTTTGCCGCCGGACAGCTGAGTTCTCAGGTCGACAGCCTCTTTTTGTGTTTTTCCTCTTTGCCCCCTCAGGTTGGACTAAGAAAACATTAAAAAATTCTTCCTAAGTTGCCTATAAAAAGCTCAAGCACGCTGTGTCAATTCATCAAGCAAAGAGCACCCGATCAAGAGACCAGCTTAAAAACAGAGTCTTGCTCTTGGCGTGTGCTCTGACCGATAGAGAGCTGAGAGAGATGGTAGGAACAAAAATGGCGTCCCCGATCCCAGTGATAGAGTTCTCCGAGGAATGCATGAAACCGGGGACAAGTTCATGGGAAAAAGCTTGCAAAGTGATCGTGCAGGCTCTTGAGGATCATGGATGCTTCATTGTGGATCACCCCAATGTCCCTCTTGGCCTTCATGACTCTGTCTTTAGCGTCACCGAGGATCTCTTCGACCTCCCCCATGAAAACAAGATCAAGAACACCAACCTCAAGCCTTCCCATGGCTATATCCCCAAAGTCCCCGGGACTCCTCTCCTCGAGGGCATGAACATCGATGGCGCTGAGAAGCTTGAAGTGTGCGAAAAGTTCACCTCTCTCATGTGGCCCTCTGGGAATGATCACTTCTGGTACTAATTTTTCTCCCTCTCTGTATGATACTTGCTCTATATGCTGACATTGATTTACAATATATGGGTGTTAGACTCTTATAATAAAGGTTGCGAGTGCTCGTTTGCCATCGGCAACATTACTCTTGATCAACATCACTCTTTTGGTATATGGAATAAATTGTAATGATTGTTCATGTTGTTATGTCATTTTTCCAAGCTCACTTCTCAAAACAGCCATTTAATCTAACCATGTTATTCAGAATATATGCCAACATTTATAGGCCTTGGTAGTAAACCTAACAAAAGTTCTTCCTTTTTAAACGATATTGCATGACAAACACATTTGTTTTACAAAATATGACTAGAGTTGGACTCCCCAACAGGCTTTAGCTTCTCAATTTCAGGCTTTAGGGTATCAAGAAAAACATTAGTAAAAAAAGTTGGCGTGCTAAGTTTGACTTCTCTAAATTAACTTCTCCTTTTCCTTTTGGCTGCAGCAAAACTGTTCATGACTATGCCAAATTCATAGCTGAGATAGAGAAAGTAGTGTTCAGGATGGTCTGCGAGAGCTATGGTGTTGAGAAATGCTATGACCCTTACATTGAATCCTGCACGTACCTCCTACGATTCTTGAAGTACAAGAAGCCGGCAGACCTCGATGCCAGCGTGAACCCGATTGCTCATACAGACAAGAGCTTCTTGTCCTACTTGCACCAGAACAACATTAGGGGCTTGGAAGTAAGGACCAAAGATGGCGAGTGGTTCACTTTCGAGCCCTCAGCTTCCACTTTCATGGTCATGGCTGGTGATGCATGTGTGGTGAGTCAATTATTTGCTTGTGAAAATCCTTCCAAACACTAGTTTGTGCTAGTTCACCGAAATCATTTCTAATTTTATGTGGTTCATTCTTGATCAGGCATGGAGCAATGAAAAGATCAAGGCATGTTACCACCGAGTGGCAGTTAGAGAAGAAAGCCAAGTGAGATACTCTCTCGGAACATTCTCATATGTCTCGGGGACGATCGAGACCCCCGAGGAGTTCATCGACGAAGCACACCCTCAGCAATACAATCCCTTCAATCACATCAATTTCCTCTGCTACTATGACTCTAGCGACAACCGCATCAAGGCCGAGAGTCTCATCAAGACCTACTGCGGAGTTCGGGCCAATTAGCGCTCATGGTTAAGTCAGAAGCAATAGCGTATACGCCTCTTAGTGTGAAATAAGATGAGACTGAGGAGACTGCAGTTTCTCAGTCTTCTTTGTTCTGTTTTGTGGAATAAAGAGGTATAAAAAAGTCAAAGGTGACTGATGTAGAGGTTTTTTAAGGCGAGGTTCTTGCAGCAAATCGGGTCCAACTTTTCTTACAATGTAATTTACCCCCGTTACGATATTATCTGAGCTTCCGTTGTTTCTTTCCAATAAGTGATTTGATTTCCTTGCTCCATACAGTGATGTTGTACATCTACAAGGACTTTTGTGTCATGCATATAATTTATGCGTAGGTTAATTCATATAGATTGAATCTTTATCATGTGTTTGCTGAGAAGTTTTTTGAGATTAGAATTCACTTCACCTACCTTAGATTTTCTCACCAAAGAAAGACATCAAACAGAAAAGCTCACTTTCAAATTTTTCATGACAAATATCATCAGCTTAGATATACAAGATTGTCATCATGTATAGTCCATGTATCAATTATGTCTATGCACGAGCCAACTTTAACGTGTACCTTTTGGCAATCACATCTTAGCTTAGCCGGTTTGTTAAAAAGCAAAAGATATGCCAACACTATATAGAAGATTGGATTAGTTTTTTCCGGCCTGCATCTAGAAGGCTAGATTATTGAAATTGGTCGGTAGTTTATTATCAATATAAAATATGCTCGTTCCATGCGTAAACTTTTGTAAACAAAGTAAAAGTAAACATGATAACCGGATTACATGCGCCTTGCTCATTTTACGGCATCGAGGGACATTTTCTGGTCATTAGATCATTGCCGGTTTGCTCTGCCATACGATTACAAAATCCAACAAAATTCCTGGCACGTGATGAGGGCGGACCACTGTTGACACCTAAATTTTGGCGCATCATTTAGTGTTAATTGCATAGAAATTAGGGATTAAATTTTTAACCCCTAAACAAAAATATTAAAATTGCATAGCATATAGTTTAGGTTCATATAGATTAATTGCATTCCGCATCGGATCGGCGGTGGCAAGCGAGCTTAAAATTCATCACGTAAATCGAGCTCGAGTATCGAACGAAACGCGGCTCACTCGGAAGACGGGGGCCGAAAATCACAAGTCAAAAAGGGCTCGGTTGTCTTAATTAGAGCTTAAATTAGCCCATCAAGCTTAATTAAAGAAAAGCCCGAATTAATTCAGCCCACTTAGAATTAAATTAAATTAAAAGGTAAAGCCTAAACCTAAGCCCATTAGGACTAGAAAGCCCGGCTAGTTGACCTAGGTTTGCAATATAAATATATGTTTTGCTTCATGATCAAAGGGGGCTCTCATAATTCCCAGAGCAAAATTTTCAGAGAGAGCACGAGATATACGTGAAGAAATAGCGAGACTAAAGAGCAAGAGTGAGAAAGCGCCGCTTCATGGCCACGCTACGACGATCCTTGCTGCTGCTGCTACCATAAAACAGTGACCCAACTCAGCGCCTTCTTATCGACGACGAAGCCACAAAGCTCCACACGATCTGCTGCCTCGAGACTGGGAACCTTTGATGCCATCTACGAAGTAGCTGAGCTGCTGCCCTTGACGTTCCCGTGCCGCTGTAGCCGGACTCTTCTTTGTCGTTAAGTCTCTAGTCCAGCCCTGCACTAGTCAAGCCAACGAGTTTCCAGTCCAATCCCTACATTCCTCCTGGTGTGCTTGTTTTGTTGCAACGTGCCCAAAATTCCACAAGCGTCCTCAAAGTTCCTTTGGCGTGTAGTCCGGCCATTGGTCCATGCAAGCTACGAAGAGGGGGAGGAGTATAAAGGAGCAATAAAAGACAGAAGAAAAAGATTGTTTTTCTTTCTTGCAGGTTATCTACGTTCCACCACTCCTTTGCTTTGCTGACCACTAAAGTTAGGGAGTCCAATTCCAAGATAACGCCGCGAAGCGTCCCAAGCCGCGAGTCTCTCGAGTCACAACCACGACCGTGAGTGAGCCCACCGTCGCCGCTTCGTCCGTGAGCTCGGAGCCTAGCGGAGCCACCCTTGCGCCACCGTCGCCACTCCCGGCACCGCACCGCCGCTCCCGACGCATCACCGATCCGCAATCCCGATCCGCTTCAAATTCAAATTTGGAAATAAATCTGCAAATCAGGTAATTATCCTATCCCGATTTGATTTGAATATTTTGTTGCCTAATTTGTGCTTATTGATATCTAATTTTGTATATTTGAATAATAAGCATTATCTCAATTAGGATTTTTTTTTTTTTGAAATCTTGGATATCTGTTGCTTACCAAATTTGGATAGAATTTAGAATCTTCAAAATTTTTTGAATATATCCAAGATATTTAAGATATCAGAATTTTTCAAGATGTGATCGATTAGGAAAATTTCCTAATCCGCAACCGCACACATGGAAATAAATCTATCTATCAGGCTTTAGATAGAGTTATTTCCATAGCGGGAATTTCGAATTTTAGGGTCGATCTGTCAGGTTTCAGATCGAAACTTAATTCGAAAGATTTAGCGGTTATATTTTTTTTATTTAATTTTAATTTCGAATTTCATAAAAAATACAAAAAAATTGCTTTAGAATAGATTAATTTCTTTAGTTTAGAATTGCATGTTTAGATAATTGGTATTTTTAATTCCGAATTTCATAAAAAATACAAAAAAAAATAATATGCCCGTCATTAGAAATAAGTCACGTCGTCGCATGACATATAGTTTACATGTTAGGTTGCATTAATCGCATGTCAATTTTTGTACGTCATTACATATAGGTTAGCTTTCATTTAAACAAATAAAAATCAAAAAAGAAATTTCTGCACCTTTGAACTCTAAGTTAGGATTTATCAAAATTGTCAAATTGAGTATTTTTCTCGAAATTGGTACCGAAAGGGCGTTAGGGAATCTAACGTAACCAAGTCCCGAATTTATGATTTCTGGTTCGTAGAAATAAAATAGTACTCCCGCTATTTTATTTAGGTTTCTAATCAACCTACCCTAAATGATTAGTGGCGACTCCCGTTGAAAATATTTGCATGCTCACAATTGGACCTAAGTTGCGATTTGGTAGAGTTTGGGAGAACTCGAGCTAGGTTAGTTAATTTAATTGATCTAGTAATCCATTAGCCTAAGATCGAAACACCCGATTTTTTTTAGGTCGCGACAGCTTGGCGACTCCGCTGGGGACAAAACTTGAATTTTTTTTTGAAAATTTAAGGAGGACTTAGGCCAAAAAAAATTCTCATAAAAAAACACTTGATTTGACAAAATTTGATTGAATTCTCATTCTTAGGTGTTAAATGGTTTTGCAGGATGGGAGTTATAAGAGGAGTAGTGATTGGCTAACCCTTTGTTTTGCAGACTTGGTGGAGTGAAATTGTGATTTAATTTTTTGCACTATTGAAGTGGTGTTTGCATATAATTGTTGTGCATGATTTACAGTATTTATACTACACCACACACAACCTGTGATCGGACCTGGGTCACACCCATAGTTCTAAGATGGTATTTAGATGGTTCTTTAACCTTGGCGGTAAGACCTCGCTAAAGGTTATCCCATTTGGATCCCGTAAATTTTTCAAAAAATGGCTCAAGGGTCGTCCTCATGCACGTGAGGCTACTACGCATGGAGGTTCCCCTTGTCGACCGAATCAAGCCGAAGTGATTGAACCCGACTAGTCATGACTATTGTATGCCAGGCTGCGGCTAGTCATGATGAGTGTGCGCGAGGCTGCGACATGTCGTTCCGTTCATCACTTCATTTTGCAAAAGCCTTTAGGGTAGATAGATTAAGGTTTAAACTCACGATTCATGTGCATATCTCTGTGATTGACATTCTCTCCCCAAGGATGGTAATTTCTCGAGCTTTATCTTTAGTTTTCTTCATCTTATTTTGAGTCGGTCCATGATTTAGGTTGAGTCATTTGGCACGTGGCCTCTAAAAGAGGAAGACCGTCTGATTTCTTGTTTGGTTTAGGGAGTTTTTCTTTCTTTTTAGGATGGAATGTTAGCTTACATTTGTACTTCATGCTATTAACGTTTTCTGGTAATAAATGTCGTTTCTGAACGATTTTTATAATAATTCTTTTCAGACACCTTCCATCTTGGGCAATTCAATGAAAGCATTAAACTATAATTCGTAAATTTTGGAATTAGTCCAGGTTTTTATTGAATAAAGTAATTTGAAATTTCGAGATTTACTGGACGAATCGGTCTTTTGAAAGAAATTTCATCTTGAGGGTCTAGAGGATGTCATGGACCGACTCGTTATTCTTACTCGTTGTATTCATTCGATCGTTGCTTTTTGCAGGTAATTTGCCACGGATCCCCCTCATCCTCATAATACTCGATCGGTGACCAAAAGAAGGATGGCCAATCAAGCTGAGATTGCGGCCATGATTGACGAAAAGCTGAAGGAACACATGAACATAATCAATGAGCAGATCGCGGCTGCCATGTCCAAAATGATGAGTGATCTCATGGCCAAGCAGCAGCAGATCAATGCTGCCTCTCAATTGGAGATTTCACTTCCAACCCGTCAGGGCCTTCGCCTCGACAAATCTCCTGCAGTGAACACTAATCCAACCCTTCGACTGGATGATGTCATTCTGACTGACACTAGTGCGTCTCCGGTGGCCCCTGTTCTTCAGTCACTCCCCAATGATGAGAATGCCAAGTTGCTGGCTAAGATCGACCAGAGGTTACGTGAAGTGGAAGCAACTCAAAGTGTTCCACCTGTTGATCTGTCTATTTTTACCCGGGTCCAAGTGCCCGATAAATTCAAGATGTCAGCCTTCGAGAAGTATGACGGCACCTCAAACCCGATTCAGCACATCGACATGTACCAGGGGCTCATGAATAGATATGTTTCTAATGGACCTCTAATGATCCAAACCTTCCAAGCAAGCTTGAAGGATGCTGCAATGAGGTGGTATACCAACCACCAGATCAACCGGAAAGACTCATGGGAAGAGGTGGCAAACCTTTTCGTCAAGCACTTCAAGTTCAATCTCGACGTCATCATTACAAGGGAGGACCTGGAGAGAGCCGAGCAGAAAAAGGGCGAGACTCTAAAGGAGTATGCCACTCGCTGGAGGAACATGGCGGGACAGATCATGCCTGAACCCTCAGAACGTGACTTAATGAAGTTGTTCGTGTCCACCCTACCGCAGCCGGTTCGTTCACGAATGTTAGTGACAGCCGCCCAATCTTTTGGTCAATTGATAGCCATGGGTGAGGAGATTGAGACCGGACTCAAGAAAGGATGGTACAGTGAGTCAGGTTCATCAGGCAATAAATTTACTAATAAGAAGGACAAAGAGCATGTCCCCGAAGTCAACATGACCTATGTACAGAAGACGCCAGCTCAGGTCCCGAAGCTACAATTTAGCACCCAGCAAACAACCTCTTATGGGCGGCAAAGCCAGCAGGATTCACGCCAGCAGCGCAAAACTCGTCAGTTTACTCCACTTCCTAGGACATTATCTCAGGTACTGGCAGTGTTAAGGAAGAAGAACCTGCTAAATTCAGAGCCACAAAGATCTAATGTTGCTGGCTATGCAAGGTATGATCCGTCGAAGAAATGCGATTACCATAGAGGTGAAGTTGGGCATTCGACAGATGATTGCCAAGTACTCAAACATCGAGTGTAGGATCTACTCGAGACAGGAGCGTTTGCGCTACAGCCAGCCGGTAACCCCAATGTGCAGAACAATCCACTCCCTGATCATTCGAGTAGTGCAAATGTTGTCCTTGGTCCGGGAGTCAAGCAGGTTCAGGGCTTCAGGGTCCCTCTCGAAGATATGTTCGATGCTTTAGTCCGAGCTGGTTATGTTTTGACTGGTGAGGTGGTGTCACTTGGTGAGATAGAAAAGAAAGTGGATGAGTTGGTGAGAAAAGGAATGATTGGGACAATGGATGAATTCGGGGTAGTGGCCACTATATCTCAAGTCATCATTGACTGGAATGAAGAACTCGCAAGGATGACCGATGAACAAGTTAAGTTGGATCCTGACATGCCCCCTCTCGAGGACGCCTCTGACAATGACCACGGGATCATTATACCCGATACTTCGGAAATATTGGTCCTGGCATCACCTCAGCCCTACGCTTATGAAAGTAACAAGATGGTTCCATGGTCGTACGACGTTGATCTAAAGCACAAGGTTCAGGACCTCTTAGATACTGGGGCATCAACATTTCGTGCTTCATATCTCTACCAAGGCCGAGATGATCTTCTCATAGTTCCAAACATCCAGACCACATCCCCGAGTCCTGCAAGAATGATACATGAAGAGAAGGAGGTAATCGACATCCTGGGGCAATCGAGCGGCAAGTTCGACTACTACGTGAAATATTCGGCTCCCCCGAGCTTCTATATTGACCCGCGTGATATCGTGCCCGATGGATGGGGAGGTATGGATGATTTAACACCTCCAGTGACAGAAGATCCTGATGATGCGATGGAGGGAATCACTGCTATGTTCAATAACATGCTCATTGAAGCTATCGAGGAAGGACCATTGGTTGAAATGGGCACTGGCCCGCGAGAGTAACACCTTTATTTTTTTCGCACACTCCCCTTGCGTGGGAATTTCTATTGCTTTCTAGGACTTGCCCCGTCTCGGGAGCTGCTTTTTAGGATTTTTCATTCCTATGACTTTATTGTCCCAGTTTCCATTCCAATAAATGTAATTTATTCGGTGATAATCAATGAAATTACAAATTATTTTCATTTTTTGAGGGCATGTTGAGGTACATCAAACCAGCCCGGTGATGATATCCAACCGATAAAAGAAAAATATAGTCCAAGGAGAATTCTGAGGCCTGGGCTTCTTCATGCTTCCTCGTGTTAAAACTTCTTTGAAAAGAATTTCAAAAAAAAAAGTCAAAAAAAATAAAAAGAAATAAAAATACACTGTTTAGCCTTGTTTGTCCTTCTGAACCCTCTACTTTATGTTTTAGGGGCAACTTCATATTCTCTTGTATACGGTATGGAAGCAGTTCTACCTGTTGAGGTTGAAATTCCTTCATTACGTGTTCTTTCACAGGTACAATTGGCAGAGGCGGATTGGATCCAATAGAAATTGCACCAATTGAACATGATTGACGAGAGAAGGCTTAGAGCTCTATGTCATAGCCAGTGCTACCAACAACGAGTTGCTAAATCTTTCAACAAGAAAGTCAAGCCTCGACATTTTCAGGTAGGTGACCTTGTCCCGCGGAAATTATTGCCGATAGTTCCTCTTGCAGAAGGAAAATTTGCCCCAAACTATGGCGGCCCATACATTGTGAAGAAAGTCCTTTCAGGAGGTGCTTTGATTTTGGCCGAGATGGATGGTCGTGTTTTTTCCAGTCCAGTTAATTCTGATTCTGTAAAGAGTATTACACTTGACTTGTACTCATTCTAACTTTGTTTCTATCAAGTGTCAAGTTGAATTTTATGAATCAATTGATGTTACTAAGCTTTATTTGAGGAAGGCTTTTAATTTGGCAATCTATTTCTGTCCTAATGAAGTGATCATATTGCATGAGAGACTTCAAGACGATGAAAGGCAAGACATTTCCATACACGTCCTGAATAATAATCCCTAGTGCGAGTTGAGTGAAAATTCCGTGCTGACAAGGTAAAGGATTATCTCACGAAAAGTATGACGATCAAAATGATGAGAGGCATTCATTTCCTCTATCTAAACACTATAGGTTATCATTTGCTTAATCCCTTTGAGCGGAGTTTCATTTCTTACCCCTGTCAGGAAAAATCCCGTACCGGGGCAATTTCTTAGAAAGTTCAAAATGGTTAGAATTTTCTTGCTTTCACTTGCATCAATCTTCAAGTATATTTATTGCATGCAAGTTCCGTGTTAGCTCGAGTGCCTTAGTATGACGAAAAGCATTTCTTTCTATACCCCTACACAGTATACCCTTTGCATACCCGATTTGAGCGGTGAATTCATTTCAACCCAATTGATGATCATTCTTGTGATAGACAAATGAAATCATCTCAAGACAAATTCAAGGTGACTTAGGGAAATTGGGAGCTCGAAAGAAAATTCTTCAGAAAGAACTCGAAAGAAAATTCATCAGAAAGAGCTCGAAAGAAAATTCATCAGAAAGGATGCAAAAGGACTCCATCAAATCGAAATTCTCTCTCTCGGAAAAATCTCTCGGAGAAAAGAAAAATCTCTCTCAAAAAAAAAAAGAGAAAAAGAGAGAGAGAAAAGCTTCAACAAGAACTGAGTCGATATGCAAGATCATTCTTTAAGGAAAAGACCATTTGAAGGTTCATTTGTGAAGCAATTACTAGATGGGATGATCACCAATCTTCATGTTCATAATACCCCTTTTGATGAAAATAGGCCATTCCTTTCAAGCCTACCTGAACCTACGTTACAACCATTACCGAAGTCTCTTCAGAATAGGGCACTTGAGTTAACGTAGAGTTTCAAATGCTTATAAATGTTGCTCGAAGAAGTGCGAGCAAGATTTTTCTATCTCATTTTTGCAGCATTCCTGACTTGTAAACCCGGAACAACTGGTGATATCAATTCTTTCAATAGCATCGACTCGAAGAGTCCCTTTTGCTAAGCCATTGACCAAGCTCACATTTTAGTCCTTATAAAGACCTCTCAGATTGGTCAAGTCATACTGATTTTGAGAATATCCGAACCCTTGTCAAGCACGATGAAGAGAGTTCGAGTGATTCTTATACCCGCATCAAAGGTCTGGTCAAAAGCCTTTCATTGAGAGTGAGTGGAAAGTCCTTTCTGATTAAAGGTCTCTCATTTAATATGATCAAAATGTCAAAAGGACGAAATGGTTGTTCTTATTAATAAATTCCCTAGTAAAGCTTGGTAATGCAAGCAGATTCATGAATTATGTTTTCTCTGCCCCTGCGCATGTGTTATTTTAATCTTTTCTCAGGAAAAAACAGGAGCGATGCTATTGGCTCTGTCATAAGAAGAATTCAGGTACGTCTGCTAATTATTCTTCATTATTTCTCTCTCCGGAATAGGAGAAATTATCTCTTTCATATGTTCACCAAGTGGAACAGGTGAAATTTGGTGTTGCTAAGTGGAGTACGCGGCACACCATATTCTCATGTTCGCCCAGTAGGACAGGCGACATAATTTCACATTTGGTGTTGCTAAGTGGAGTACACGGCACACCGTATTCTCATGTTCGCCCAGTATGACAGGCGACATAATTTCTCTCTTGGTATTGCTAAGTGGAGTACGAAGCATACCCGATTTCATGTTCGCCCAGTAGGATAGGCGATATAATTTCTCTTTCGGTGTTGCTAAGTGGAGTACGAAGCACACCCCATTTTATGTTCGCCCAGTAGGATAGGCGACGTAATTTCTCTTTTGGTGTTGCTAAGTGGAGTACGCGGCGCACCCCATTTTATGTTCGCCCAGTAGGACAGGCGACATAATTTCTCTTTTGGTGTTGCTAAGTGGAGTACGCGGCGCACCCCATTTTATGTTCGCTCAGTAGGACAGGCGACATAATTTCTCTTTTGGTGTTGCTAAGTGGAGTACGAAACACACCCCATTTCATGTTCGCCCAGTAGGACAGGCGACATAATTTCTCTCTTGGTGTTGCTAAGTGGAGTACGAAGCACACCATTTCATGCTCACCCAAATGAAAGAGGTGACATGATCCTTTTCGTGATTGTCCAGTGATATAGACAACACATCCCATTCTTTCTTCATATCATGCGCTATTTCGCATCTGTAGGAAACTACAGGTAACAGATAGGCAATCATGTACCTTGAGAACCTTACTTCCAGTAGACTAGAAGTTTGGAGATCGAGGGAACTCAAAGCATTATAAAGCTTTCCCCCACTTGGACGCTTTTTGTGCGATCCGTATGTAAGACTCTTTCACCGCTCCGCATGAAGTGAGAAGCCTTAGCATACGTTCCTTATTGTTTGTATATCATGCATCATCATTAAAAAAAATTTTAAAAAAAAATTAAAATTAAAAAAAATTAAAAAAAAATCATCATTCATCATTTTTCATAGTTTAAATTTAGATCTCAGTCTTTGAGCGAAACCTCTGCGAGCCTCCACTCAAAGAGGGGCAGCTGTTGACACCTAAATTTTGACGCATCATTTAGTGTTAATTGCATAGAAATTAGGGATTAAATTTTTAACCCCTAAACAAAAATATTAAAATTGCATAGCATATAGTTTAGGTTCATATAGATTAATTGCATTCCGCATCGGATCGGCGGTGGCAAGCGAGCTTAAAATTCATCACGTAAATCGAGCTCGGGTATCGAACGAAACGCGGCTCACTCGGAAGACGGGGGCCGAAAATCACAAGTCAAAAAGGGCTCGGTTGTCTTAATTAGAGCTTAAATTAGCCCATCAAGCTTAATTAAAGAAAAGCCCAAATTAATTCAGCCCACTTAGAATTAAATTAAATTAAAAGGTAAAGCCTAAACCTAAGCCCATTAGAACTAGAAAGCCCGGCTAGTTGACCTAGGTTTGCAATATAAATATATGTTTTGCTTCATGATCAAAGGGGGCTCTCATAATTCCCAGAGCAAAATTTTCAGAGAGAGCACGAGATATACGTGAAGAAATAGCGAGACTAAAGAGCAAGAGTGAGAAAGCGTCGGTTCATGGCCACGCTACGACGATCATTGCTGCTGCTGCTACCATAAAACAGTGACCCAACTCAGCGCCTTCTTATCGACGACGAAGCCGCAAAGCTCCACACGATCTGCTGCCTCGAGACTGGGATCCTTTGATGCCATCTACGAAGTAGCTGAGCTGCTGCCCTTGACGTTCCCGTGCCGCTGTAGCCGGACTCTTTTTTGTCGTTAAGTCTCTAGTCCAGCCCTGCACTAGTCAAGCCAACGAGTTTCCAGTCCAATCCCTACATTCCTCCTGGTGTGCTTGTTTTGTTGCAACGTGCCCAAAATTCCACAAGCGTCCTCAAAGTTCCTTTGGCGTGTAGTCCGGCCATTGGTCCATGCAAGCTACGAAGAGGGGGAGGAGTATAAAGGAGCAATAAAAGACAGAAGAAAAAGATTGTTTTTCTTTCTTGCAGGTTATCTACGTTCCACCACTCCTTTGCTTTGCTGACCACTAAAGTTAGGGAGTCCAATTCCAAGATAACGCCGCGAAGCGTCCCAAGCCGCGAGTCTCTCGAGTCACAACCACGACCGTGAGTGAGCCCACCGTCGCCGCTTCGTCCGTGAGCTCGGAGCCTAGCGGAGCCACCCTTGCGCCACCGTCGCCACTCCCGGCACCGCACCGCCGCTCCCGACGCATCGCCGATCCGCAATCCCGATCCGCTTCAAATTCAAATTTGGAAATAAATCTGCAAATCAGGTAATTATCCTATCCCGATTTGATTTGAATATTTTGTTGCCTAATTTGTGCTTATTAATATCTAATTTTGTATATTTGAATAATAAGCATTATCTCAATTAGGAATTGTTTTTTTTTTTTTGAAATCTTGGATATCTGTTGCTTACCAAATTTGGATAGAATTTAGAATCTTCAAAATTTTTGAATATATCCAAGATATTTAAGATATCAGAATTTTTCAAGATGTGATCGATTAGGAAAATTTCCTAATCCGCAACCGCACACGTGGAAATAAATCTATCTATCAGGCTTTAGATAGAGTTATTTCCATAGCGGGAATTTCGAATTTTAGGGTCGATCTGTCAGGCTTCAGATCGAAACTTAATTCGAAAGATTTAGCGGTTATATTTTTTTTATTTAATTTTAATTTCGAATTTCATAAAAAAAATACAAAAAAATTTGCTTTAGAATAGATTAATTTCTTTAGTTTAGAATTGCATGTTTAGATAATTGGTATTTTTAATTCCGAATTTCATAAAAAATACAAAAAAAATAATATGCCCGTCATTAGAAATAGGTCACGTCGTCGCATGACATATAGTTTACATGTTAGGTTGCATTAATCGCATGTCAATTTTTGCACGTCATTACATATAGGTTAGCTTTCATTTAAACAAATAAAAATCAAAAAAGAAATTTCTGCACCTTTGAACTCTAAGTTAGGATTTATCAAAATTGTCAAATTGAGTATTTTTCTCGAAATTGGTACCGAAAGGGCGTTAGGGAATCTAACGTAACCAAGTCCCGAATTTATGATTTCTGGTTCGTAGAAATAAAATAGTACTCCCGCTATTTTATTTAGGTTTCTAATCAACCTACCCTAAATGATTAGTGGCGACTCCCGTTGAAAATATTTGCATGCTCACAATTGGACCTAAGTTGCGATTTGGTAGAGTTTGGGAGAACTCGAGCTAGGTTAGTTAATTTAATTGATCTAGTAATCCATTAGCCTAAGATCGAAACACCCGATTTTTTTTAGGTCGCGACAACCACCATAAAATTATTTTTTTGGAATAAGTAAGAGATCTTCATCTAATTGGCCTTCGCTTGCCCCCTCTTACTCAGGAGAAAGGTTGTTTTTGGAAACAGAGCGCACCAATTTGAAACGACCTTGGATACATGTTATTTTCATCAAGCGGTAGCGCGCGTCGGTGTCGAAAAATTGGCCTTCGCTTGCTCCCTCTTACTCAGGACAAAGCCAGTTTTTGGAAACTGAGCCCACCAATTTGGAACGACCTTGGATACGTGTTATTTTCATCAAGCGATAGTGCGTGTCGGTGCCGAATAATTTCTTTCTCAGTTGAACAAGTTTTAGCACCACCAGAAAATAATCAATTGCACAGCAAAAGCAAAGGATACTTGGAATCTTTATAGCGAAAGTGCTGGCCAAGATGCCGTAAAACTATCCAACGAACCCGCGACAATTCAGGCCCTTCAGTACCATTGATCTCCTTTGCTTCTAATGACTCTGGTGACTGGTCACATTTAAAAATTTTATAGTATGATACTATACTAGTTACAATCGACCGTCAACCGTTGAATGACATCAATCGACAAAATAATCGATTAGTTGACAAAGCTCAACTGTCGGATGACAATTGTATTACTGTACCCGCATGAACGCCGAGAGCATAATCAAAACAAGCTGTGAAGTTTGGGCCAATTAGTCCATGATGGTGATTGATTCATCATAAAAGAATAGAAAAAACGTGTTCCTTCATATGAAATAAGATGAGATCTGATGAAATTTCACAATCTCGCAATCTTTTTCTTTTGTAAATAAAGGTATCCAATGTCAGGGAAGGTCTGTTTTGAGAGGTTATTTGAGGCATGATTGTTGCATAATGATACCAGCTTTTCTTATGGTCTAAACCGACCCATGTTTCAAAACTATTGGAGCTACCTTTATAAAAGGTGATTTTTTTTAGTTCGGGTTCAAGTTAATGAAATTGTGTGATTGTAACGTCTTTTATGCTGTATGCAACTTATGCAAAGTCTAACTCGTATAGATTCTCTTGAATGTTTGCCATGCAAATATTTTTGAGATCACAATCTATTTAACCTATCTAGAATGATTTTTTCTTGTTAACAAAAAAGAACTCGTATGAAAAATTTAAAAAGTGTATACTTTCAGGTGCAAAATAATCATGACCTTATTTATGTAAAATCATCATCACGCAGTGCATGTATCGATTTTATCTCTGCATAATGATATTTCAATGGGGATAATTGAGAAATTCGTAATATTTGAAGGTTATTTATTACGACATTCGATCATTGCCGGCTTTGTCTACCATATGATTTTTGAAAAGGAAATGTTGAGCTAACCATACCGTGAAACATCAAAAAGAATGTACTACTATTTTTCCCGAGCAAACCGCTTAACTTGTTTGAACCGGTTCCTTTTGGAAAGATTTAATTTGGAAACTCTCTTAAATCCCACCAAGTGAGATTCCTCGAATATGAAGAAAGAAAAGAACAACATTAGAAAACATATACTTCTGGTTGGATTTGCTTGCAGGCATGCATATTACACCTAGTGGGATTCAAATAAACAGTAACTTCCATGATTAAGAAAAGGAAAAAAACTTAAAGAAAAGAATGATCAAATTTCGATAACTATAAGGATGAAATAGGGTGGCAAATTGTCAATAATTAGCATTGATTTGGATAATTGGTCTATTTTATAAGTTATAAATACCCAATCAATGGTGATAATGATGAATTTTTCTTATTAAAAGGGATATTTTACTTTTAAGTATTTTCAATTTGTTTAATTAAGTTCTTTTACTTTTAAATTTTTTTAATCAAGTCTTCTCAAGCATCAAGTTCAACCGATGTGGCCATTTGATAGCACCAAAATATGATGTAAATTCAATTTAGCTAGTGCGTATACCTACTGGACGCCACCATAGCCAATATGGACAATGTTGGAGTATGATGTTAAAAGAATTACAACCCTGGGGACATTCCAATTGGAAAAATTTTATCCATGTCGCGCTCTAACATCGTCAGATAGCCATGTCGATTGTATTTGGCTGGATTTAGTATCAGCGGGGCTTGATAAGAAATTGTTAAATTAGAAGAATTTATTTAAGTGTATTTTTGAAAAGAAACTTCACAGATTGTATAAAATCCAAAAGAGCAAAAAGGGCAAAGGAGGAGGAATCTTATCACCGAAAATAAAAGAAGAACAGTTAAAAAGTCTAAGTATTGGCCAGAAAAGGGCAAAGGAAAAGTCATGTCACGTGGATATTGCAATCGGGGCATTTAGTGCATGTTTGGTAACTTGCCAAATAGTGATTAATTCTGTTTTTTTATTCTCAGAATCAGTTTTGGAACAGAATCAAGAATAAAAAAAAAAGTAGCTTCATGATTCTGGAACAATATTTTCAGAATTGATTCTTCTTGGTTTTTTTCTTTTTTTTGGTTGTTGTTGTTCTTCAGCCCCGCCGCCAATCACCGGCTATCAGCCACAGGCTAAGGCCAGCGAGGGCGGCTTGCGGCCTCACCCAGCCAAGGCGAGGCTGACCTTGCCGTCGCCACTCAGGTCCGTCGCCTGGGTGGCAACGGCGAGGTCGGCCTCGCCAAATCTGGGCTAGGTCGAGCCTCACCCAGCCAAGGCGAGGTCGACCTCGTAGTCGCCACCGGCAAGGCCCGCGACGCCCTCGCCAGCCCTGGCCTGTGGCCGATCACCGGCGCCGACGGCCGGCCATGACCAAGAAAGGAAGGGAAAAGAAAGAAATAATATTAAAAAATTCAAAATATTATTAATAAAAATAAATTTTGTATAATTACTAAACGCATTTTTGCTCTTTTTCTATTCTAAAAACAAAAATTTTGGGCAGTTACCAAACGCCTTCAAATGCTGAGAAATTATTTCCAGGCACGGAATAAAAAAAAATCATTTCTGTCCAGAATCAGATTCTGGACACGGAATGATTGCCATGCGCAACCTTAATCTTCGTCTTAGTCTTGACTCTTAAGTCTTCTTTTGGCCATATTAGAAAGAGAAAAGCAAGTACAATGCGAGTGCGACTTGAGAAAACCGATTGAAATTAGTCGATCTGTCATGGGCCCGTATATGCGAGAGAGATCGTGGAGCGAGCGGTGCGGGAGTGGGCCAATGAGATTGAGGTTTCCGATGATGGGCCAAGGTTTTGGGCCGGGCAGTAGCTTAAGTTGGTGGCGGCAGAGGTGATGGAAGAGATGGAGGAGGAAGGCGGCGGCAAGGCAAGCAATGCCGTATGCCGCCCGAGAAGGAGCATCCATGGGGTGTTATGCAGGGGTTGAGTCGTTAAGCTCTGAGCGATGGTTAATTTTGCAATAGGAGCGAGAGGATTCTATCTGTCTGCGGCAATACAAAAGCAACCAATGAGGGTGAATATGATAAAAAGTAAATAGACTAGATTTTATTCATGTAAGTATTTTGAAATTAGGTTTATATAAGATAATTACTCGCGAATTCTCTTCTTTGGACATGACCGACCAACCGTCGCCAAAAGAAAGTCCAAAAAAGAAGAAAAAATCATGATAAGTTCAAATTATAGCGCTGTGAATCCGTAATCGAATCTTTTCTATCTTTTCTATTTTTGCTGGCACTTAAAATAGGTTGCTCATGTCTAGCCTCCTACGTCGGCTGTTTCTAGGGTCTCTTGAGAAACTGAAAAAATATTTAAATTCTTAGGTTATTTCTGACGAAGTGCAACCATTCGTTAGAACTGGACTTTTGTCAATCATAACCCTCTCTACCTCTCGTTCATTTTGTTGGGCGAGAAAAACATTGATCAGTCCATATAATTGAGGGATGACTTGTTGTCAATGACAAGAGTTCAATTTTTCACCCATTACCCTTTTCCCAATTTTATTTCGAACCGCAAAGATTGGTCGAGTTTGGATAGCTCCGAACCTGTCTCGATTTGGGTCGCTTTTCCTCGGATTCCTTTTAACATAAGAAAGCTCTACAATTTGTTTTTTGTCTTACCATCATGCCTGGTGGTGCGTTGACGAAAACGACAACAGTCACGTGAAAAGACTTGGAAGAAGCATCAGGATAAAATTAAGACAGTCCCTTGATTTGATACCCAAAATAAAATACGAAATCGAACAAAGAGAATGACCGTAGTAGACCAAACCTGCCATTTTACAGAGAGTTTGATAAACTTGAAGTGGCAATCTCGGTTCAACGACAGCACGTTACTATCCATAGACGGTTATAATTTATGGGTATCCTCTAATTCAGTTCTCATTCAGATACTCATCTATGATCTTCACTTATATCGTAGTATAATTGACCACTTGTCATAGTGCATCGACTACTATCTTAATTGATCACCTTTCATCGATGACATGTCGGCCACAAAATGCCAATTTGCATCGGTCACCGATTTGCTAGTACTTATTGATTGCTCTATCGACAACTCAATATGAACTCATTACCAATTCATAAAGACTTAGGTTCTTTGTTAATTTCCACAGCGTGAAAGTACATAAACGGGTTTTTGATTTGATACCCACAATATCAGTAAACCCAAAAGACACAAAAGAAAGACGAAGCGTGAGATGTCGCACAGACTCAATAAAGATGAAGTGGCAACCTTGACTCAGCAACAGCAATCAGTGGGATCTTCTTGGGTGTGGATAGCCCAGAAACCTCTTCCATGTTCAGGTCCTCCCTTGTCATGTTCTCGGGCAATTTCCATGTGAACCCATGTATAAGATTGGCCAGGCTTGTTTGAATCATTCTCAGACCGAGATTATAACCCGGGCACATTCTCCTACCAGAACCGAATGGCAAGAGTTCGAAGCCTTGTCCCTTGACATTGATCGCCTTCCCAATGAACCTCTCAGGCTTGAAATTTTCAGGGTCGTCCCACAATTCGGGGTCTCTCCCAATGCTCCATTTACTCACTAGGACTCTCGTGCCCTTGGGTATGTCGTACTTAGCGACCTTGCAGTCGTGGCTTGCAAAGCGATCCGCAAGAAATGCCCCCACCGGGTGCAATCTCATCGTTTCTCTAATAACGGTATCTAAATAAGGCAGGTTTGCGACGTCCGCTTCTTGGACCCATCTCTCTCTTCCGATTACGTTGTCGAGCTCTTGTGTTGCCTTGTTAAATATCTTAGGGTTCTTCAGGAGTTCGCACATTGCCCACTCCACGGATGCAGCCGAGCCCTCTGTTCCACCGGCTATCAACTCCTACATGATAAGTGAAAGCACGATAATGCTATTAAGAGCATCCCGGGACGTTGAATGTTACCAAATTTTGATTTTTTTTTATTTTTCAAGTGACGAAACTTGATTGATAATTTTACCTAACCAAAAAAAAAAACTTGATTGATAATTTTGCACAAGTCGTAAAGCAACTTGACAGATATTGTTTAATGAACAAGAAATGACTCGGTCATACTTTATTTTGTGAATGAATTGTAAGAACTTCCTCCATATAACTTTTCTCACATCATCAAAATTTTGCCCGAGGATATACACTCGTATACAAAAATTGGAAAAACAACGTAAACATATAGGACAATACTGAAGAAATAACCGAGGGAAGGAATATATGGAGGCACCTCAATATGTGGATTATCATTATGATTCTTCTCTTCAAATCTGTTTAGTATTTAAGTGAAAGTAAAAAATTTTACCTGGGTCAAGGCTTTCACCCCATGTCTTTCGATCTTCACCTCAAGATTAGGATCGTCCACATGTTGCAATAGTACATCCACCATATCCCTGGCCTCGTAACCCTTGACTCCAACTCTCCTTGCCTCATGTTCACCCAAAACATGCTCCAAAAACCTATCAAACTTTTTGTTCACGGCCTTCATTCTCTTTATGTAACCCTGAAAGAGACAAATAAGAGAGAAGGATTGATATTACTAATGAAAAACTTACACATTCATTGTTGGATAAGTGATATGGGTGCTTGAACTTAATTGTGTAAGTAAACTCTTGTGCATGTTAATAATCCCATGGTGAGTGTCTATGTTATACACCAACTATAGACCTAAAAATCTAAGAGACAAACCACATCAATTAATTTCACATGCTAAATAAATTGTACGAAACTGGAAAATTCATTTCGCGCGTCAATCAAATCACGTCGCGGTATCTAAATTACTACCTGCAAGTCGAGAAAATCCAGCAGAGGTATGAAATCTCCCAAATTTAGAACCCCAGTGAGCAAGAACAACTCATTAACCATCTCCCTGAACTCCTCAGCCGACACTATATTGGAGCTCTCGGACTTATCTGTGTACTTCTTTCCTAAGACCATGCGGCAGACCGAATTGAGATTGAGATCCGAAAGATGGTCTTTCAAATTTATTGACTGGCCCTTCGCCTCAAATAAATTTCTTGTAAACACCCTCATCTCCTCCACTCTTATGTACTCAAAAGATTGAAGCCTTGCGGCACTAAATAGTTGCGCAAAGAAGATTTTACGGGCCTGTTGAAAATAGGGCCCATATGGCGACCAAGTCATGCCGGAGTAATTATAAGCCGTGTACTTGGCCGCGGCGTTTTTGGGCCGGTAGGCGAAAACGGCATCGTGGGTCTTGAGAAAGGCTTTGGCCATGTCGGCGGAAGAGCACACAACCACGTCGTAGGAGCCGACCTGGAGCTTCATGATGGGGCCGTATATGCGAGAGAGATCGTGGAGCGAGCGATGCAGGAGTGGGCCAATGAGATTGAGGTTTCCGATGACGGGCCAAGGTTTTGGACCAGGTGGTAGCTTAAGTTTACGGCGGCCGAAGTGCCCGGAGAGGAGGAGGAGGAGGAAGGAGGCAGCCGCAAGGCAAGCAATGCCGCATGCCGCCCAAGAAGGAGCGTCCATGGGGCGTTATGCAGCGGTTGAGTTGTTAAGCTTTCTGGGAGGGGTAATTTTGCAATAGGAGTGAGAGGCTTCTATCTGTCCATGGCAATATATAATGATCTAAGCAAGCGATGACGGTGAATATGATTGAACTCGATAGCCACGTTTTTCCACATGCTTCTATCTTAAATGTCGGCTAGTGAATCGTACTTGTCAATATTAAAACCACAAGAAAAGTTTATTACAAGAAAATTTCGTTCTCTAAGCAATGGTGTTTATGTAGCCTTATACAGTGCTGCCGCTTTTTACTTTTATAGTTGGAAATCATAAGCCGGGGGTTTGCGCTTTCCATTGTTTGAGCTCTCATTTCATATCTCTTTAATTTAACTTCGCTGCAGCAATTTAGAAACTGAATACTCTAGTGTTGACCTAAAAGGTGTCCAAGTATTGTAGTCCACCGTTTGGTCGATAGAAACCTATTTGAGGTAGAGAAGTAGCAGAAAATGGCCAAGTGTCGAGAACAATTAGTCGATATAGTGCAGCCGGTCCAAAAGAAGACTTAGCTTAATCGACAGAGGTTTCAACGAGAAATAGTCATGGTAGTAGAGTCGATGTAATAGAGTCAAAGTAGTGGAATTGAGATAACCGTTAAGGTTATATAGTTGATGTAACCATCGAATAATGAAGTTAACAATTTCTAATGTAACCGTTTGTAGATAAGTATTGCTGAATTATAACTGTTGATTATGAGTTATAAATACCAATATTGTACTATTTGTAAAGAATCCCCCTTAATTACAAGACTCATCGTTCTGTTTTTTTTATAAATTTATCTTTATCTTTATTTTTTTTTTGTAATTTATATCGTTAGCAATGATTATTCTCAGTATCCGTAACTTTAAAGTCCTCGCAGTTTACTTTCTTATCCAAAATTAATAAAGGCCCCTAAACACCCTTTGTCAATTTGTATCGAACAATCCATTATACTGAAAAGGTATTTCATCCACTTTCCGGTAAAATAACTAGCATTGATTATGCTCAGTTCAGTATCTGGTTTGATTTCAAGACTTTTCAACCAAATGAGCCAGTAAATTGTACGATTTGTTTCTATTCTAAAAAAACATACGAGTCTCGCAAATGTTGGATTTTGAATCATTTAAAAGACAACTTTTCAACAAATGAGTAAATCATTTGTACGATTTGTTTCTAACCAAAAAAAAAAAACCAAATGAGTGTCGTGTTAACGTTGCATGTTTTAAACTTTGAATGCTTTTAACTCATCTAAACCACATTTTAATTGTGGGTGAAATTTTTACGCAAACACCCATTAAGTTAGGGAAGGGAATTTGGTTAAGAGTCGTCGATCCAACGTGGGCTTATGTGCCTTTTCGTCTGATTAGGTTTTCATGTTTTCTTCACGGTCAAAATTGGATTGCGTAGAAGTAACCGAATGGATAAGTAGAACTGGTGGAGGAAAGGAAATGGCAGAGGAAGTGGACCACTTTCCAGATATCACATCCGACGATTGCTACCACGCGAAGCACATGCTTTGTACCAACCGACCGTAACCTTTTCAAGTGCTGTCCCTTTTTTTGTTTTTATACTGAATATCATAACACGTGATTTGTACTTTTTTTATATTTTGTGTTTGCATTTCATATTTCTTTAATTCAATTTTGTCACAGAAATTGAGGAAAAAAAATACAAAAGTTTGCCTTGTGAATGTAGTTTGCATGGGCGGTCGGAAAACAGTTTTGGGGGGAGAGAGTGCTCCTAGAAGAGCAGCTCCGTCAAGAAAATGCTATAATCCTCCACGGAGCGGCGCATGCATGTTTTACAAATTAACCCTTTCAATTTTGGCGTTGTTTTTTTTGTTTAATTCTCGTTGCAAGGGTAATTATGAAAATCAAAAGAGAGACCAGACCGTCAAAACTCTTCCCTTAATATGTAGGGCGGAGCATTTAAGTCTATTTGGCCCGAGTCATCCGTCCACCGGCGACTCGCAACCGGGTTCAAATTCCAGTTTTCGAAGCCCGGCGCAAACCAAATCCACCATTGTTCACCTAATTCCTCTGAAATGATTTGCTCCGAACAAAAACAAGCTTGATCTTGCTTCTATTATTTCAAACCCTATGCAACCCATTCAGATGGCTAGGATATGAAGTCGTTATAACGATACATTATTATTTCAACCACATGTAAGACTTAGAAGAAGCAAGAAAGTACTTAGAGACGGTTTTTTATTTGATACCCACAATAACATTAGGGCTGCATTTGATCGTCTGAATTGGGATTGGGATAGAATAGAATAAAAGGAGATTTAAAATCTTTCACATATCCCCATATTGTAAAAATATCATATCACATGTTTAGTGCAACCTAATATATGATTTAGAATATTTGAAAATAATCTTTGAAAATCCGCAACCGAAGAGAGAATGAAAATCTTTGAAAATCTTTCTCATTTGAAAATCTTCAAAAATTTTAAAATCCCATCTATGACTTTGCTCCTCCTAAGACTCAGTCCCTCTCGACCACATCCCTAGGAAGTCAACCTCATGAGTTTCACGTAATTTTCGAACAGCCTCATGAAGAGCGAGAGGCACTTCCTGTGCGTCGTACAGCTGGACTCCACTACCGAAGAAAGCCGCTAAGAGAAGCGACATCGAAGAAGGTGTGCATCATGGAATGGCCCCGCAGGAGGAGGTTTCGCACCACGATGCAAGTGGAACTCAACACTACATAGCATGGTCACCAAGGAGCTGATGATGTGTTGGCCGTTTGTCGTCAACCAGCAGGTGAACAGCCATCTAGTGAATCATGCGTGAAAGGTCGGCTCAATGTGAAGGACTTATGCAACAGGGTGGAAAGGATGATTTATGAAAACTCGGCACAACAATCATCTTTAGACCCCTTTTCACCCTTACTAGTTAGAACATGATCATCGACCGGCGGTGATGACCAGCATGGTCGGAGGTGACGGTGATCGTGCAGTGGTCAGAAGTGACGATGATCGGTAATTTTAGTAATAATCCTCGGGCGAGTAGTGTCGGCGAATCAGTATACAAAACGTTACTTTATCACTCTGTTTAAAGATAAAATATAAATTTTTAGTTATTTTTTAATTTTATATCAAATCCGGTCTTATCCCATCCCCCGGGCCAGATTTCATATCCGGCATTCTATCCGGATGTATCCGGGTTTATCCGGTCTGAAGAACGTCACCAAACATCCAATAGGATAATCTGAATTCAAATCCAACTATCAAACGCAACCTAAGGGCTTTGTTAGCGTAATAGTATTTGGATTATTTTTAAAATAATAGCATGTTATGAGTCAAAATTTTTTGAAGAAGTGGATCCCATAACAATTTTTTATTATTTGTTATTAATTTTTTGTGGTCTAAAACATTCTGTTATATTCAAGGTGAATTAAAAACAGTGACATAAGCATTTCTCTAACATTAAACCCAAAAGGCAAAAAAGCAAGACCATAATAAACCAAACGTGGGATGTTATAGAGATTCAATGAATATGAAGTGGCGACAGTGACTCGGCAACAACGATCAATGGGATCATCTTGGGCGTGGATAGCCCAGGAACCTCTTCCATGTCCAAGTCCTCCCCTATCATGTTCTCGGGCAATTTCCATGTGAACCCATGTATAAAACTGGCCAGACTTGTCTGAATCATTCTTAGACCGTAATTATAACCCGGGCACATTCTCCTACTGGACCCGAATGGCAAGAGCTCGAAGTCTTGTCCCTTGACATTGATCACATTCCCAATGAACCTCTTAGGCTTGAAATTTTCAAGATCATCTCACTGTTCGGGGTCTCTTCCAAATGCTCCATTTACTCACTAAGACTATCGTGCCCTTGAGTATGTCGTACCCAGCGACCTCGCAATTCTGACTCTCGTGCCCTTGAGTATATCATACCCAATGACCTCGCAATTCTAACTCTCGTGCCCTTGGGTATGTCGTACCCATCATTTACTAATGTATGTGCCACTATTCAACATAAAGAAACTCATCGAAGGGTAATGAATATTGAACCCAAGCCAACGAGAGAACTGGTAGAGAGTACAGCTAACCAAACTGGTAGTGGCACTCATTTTAATGGGGACAAAGAGAAAGGCCACGATCGTAATACCAAGTTTCATTGTTCCCATTGCCACAAAGATGGACATACACAGGTTCGATGTTGGGATCTGCACACTTACTTGTGACCTAGTAAAAACGAGGACACAAATAAGACTATGGATCCTAAAGATGCCAGTCATGTTACTACTACAAATCTTCATACATCTCTGGGACATGGCTCAAATTTTTGATAATGTTTTTGCCCTATCCGCATCCTCTATGAACTGTTTTATAATTGATTCGGAAATAGCTAGCCACATGCACAATAGTTCTCAATAAAGAGGTGGTTATATTAATCCTTACCGGGATCAAGGCCTTTACCCCCATGTCTTTTAATCTTCACCTCATGATTAGGATCGCATATTGCAATAGTATATCAACCATACCCTTGGCCTCGTAATCCTTGACTCCGACTCAACAAGCCTCATGCTCATCCAACACATGCTCCAAGAACCTATTCGACTTTTTGCTCACAGCCCTTCATCCTCTTTATGGAACCCTATAAGAGAAAATAATCCAAGTAAAAAAAAATCAATTCACGCGTTCGAATTTATAGGAATTTCAAAATCCATTTTTGCGCATCAAAATCACATCACATGATGACCAGCAAATCGAGAAAATTCACGTAAGGTACGAAATAACCTATATTAAGAGCCCCATTGAGCAAGAATAACTCATCAAGCATCTTCCTGAAGTCCTCAAGGTAACACAATGTTGGAGATCTCGGACAGTCGGACTTGATCACACCATGAGTAACATCCAAAAGATGACTTTTCAAATTTAACGGATGACTATTCGACTCAAACAACTTTCTCATTATTTAGCGCCCTCATCTCCTTCACTCTTATGTGCTCAAACGATTCAAGCCTTTTAGAGCTAAATAGTTGAACTAGGTAAATCTTTCGGGCAACTCGAAGGTTACGGCGATCGTCTCCTCCACTCTTATATGCTCAAACGATTCAAGCCTTTTAAAGCTAAATAGTTAAACTAGGTAAACCTTTCGGGCAACTCGAAGGTTACGGTGACCACAGCACACCAGAATAACCGCATGTTGCCGGAGAGAGAAAAAAAAAAGGGGGAGAGGGACGTCGCCTGAGAGATTCGAACTCTCGCGGGGAAACCCCATGTACTTAGCAGGCACACGCCTTAACCACTCGGCCAAAGCGACGCTTGTTGCTACGGCTGTCCATAAGCATTCTACTTGATATCTTACAACAAGATCGCCTGCTCTGTTCGGGCACAATGCAAAACCTGTATTCACTGAGATTGGGCTTAGACGAGGACGATGGATGTGGTGTAGCCCACTAGCTGTTTCTATTTTTGAAGGCTCAAAGGCCCAAACGTCTCTCTTGGAACAAATTCTGGCCTTGGTGATTGAAATGTGAAAAGAGGAAAAATTTGGTGCTATATTTCTAGCACGTCCAGATAAAAATCCTGGCTAACTTACCCAGTTCTATGGTTGGGATAACTTTTTCCAAGACAGCAATATATCTTTTCTATAATCCAGGGTCAAAGACCAGTAATTAGCAGGCTACCTGAAGGGATACTACTAACACAACAATCGACCGTCATGGCCTCCCACATAAAAATCCAGGAGCTCTATTTTGATTGCATATGAGGAATAGCGATGGCGACATGTGGCGCTCCTGGTGACCACTGTCTCTATGGTCATCCACCCTTGGTGGCCTCCCAGTCATCGGCGACTCTCTCTCGATCTCGGTGAATGTCTCCATCTGTTGGTCGCGGCCGATTGCCCTTTAACTCTATGCAGCTAAGGGTTTTCGTTCATCACAGCTGGCTCCTTCTTTGGCAACGAATTGCGCATGGGAGTAAAATGGATCTGTGGAATGATCTTCTGGAAAGTCATCCATGGGACAAAGTCAGGGTAGTCTCAATTTCAAGTTGGCCACTCCTACGCTGCTGATATATGTGCATTCCTCTGTTTTTGCTAGCCAATTACCCGAATTAGAATGACTGTGAAATAAAAGGTCACGCATCTCGGGTCGCTTAAAAAGAATCGGAAAGGAGATGACTCATCATTTGAAGTCAACAGGCTCTATAATATTACCCGACCTCAACATTTAAAAAGACGAGTGATTGCATTGCAAACTGTTTTTGCCAATTGAAACCACATCCAACGTCGAAATATTGAAGGCCAGTGAATGCAAGATTTCCCTTCCCCAAGTCCAGTCCACCTCATTTATTTCAAAAACCAACCGCTTGAAGAACATCTTCTCAATTTTGATTGTTTTTTTTACCACTTAAAAAACACGAGTATATGAATAGTTTTTTCATTATTTTAATAATGACATGTGCCTGAAGATTTATGTTGATAATGCAAATATTTTGCGGTAATTCGCCTTTCTAAGCCTTGAAATGACCAAGATTAGAAAAGTCCATTCCAAACGAGAAAATATCAGGTAGGCTAGTCTTGCCACATAGGCGGTAGGACACTTTATTCAACGGTCAACACGTGTCTAGGTGAGGCCCACTGGTCAGTCTCTTTGTCTTTTTCACTGTTTTTTCCTCTCTTTTTTTCTTTTTTTCTTTTTTCCTTTTATTTTCCCTTTGGTCTATGGCTAGTACTTGGCCATGGCCGGAAACCGGCCACAGGCAAGGGTTGCTCTCCCAAATCTAGTGAGGGCTCGACCCTCGCAGTCTGGTCGACGGTTGCCCTTGCCGGATCTGACAAGACGAAAAATCAATAAGTGGACTGACAACGGAGGAGGAGTCATCGATAAAGAAGTGATCAAACAGCCATGTAGTATTTGAAGGCATCGGTGGAGTTGGCGGCGAAGCCACATTCAATGTGGAAGGACGTTGCCCGCTCAAAGAAAAAGAAGAAGAAGAAGTGGATAGGAGGAGGAGGAGGAGACGAGAGGGAGAGAAAGAGGAGCAAACAAAATCCGAAAGGTGAGCCCCATTTGGACACGTGGTGATTAATGAGTAGAATGTCCTATCATTTACGTGACAAGATTAGCCTACCTAATTATTCCAAATTGTTGATTTTCCTCGAAACTGATGGAACAATTAGGACATCATTTCAAATCCTTATTTATGGTATATTTTTTTCATTGAAAACTTCTTGTTTCTGGAAAATACTTACAAAGAACTCAATTTCATAGAAAGTGAATTCTAGCACTTGCTTGTTAGCGCTGAAAATAGAGTTTAAAAATTAGTTTGCTGAAAATCGCACCAAATGGCCTAAACAGTTTGGCCTAAGATGCAATCACTAAATGTTGATACCACACGCTCTCTCTCTCTCTCTCTCTGATTTTATTTTATTTTATTTTTTAAGAAAAATATTAGTTTCTTTTTCTTTTTTGAAGATAGACTTATTTTCTGCCGTGGTGTCGCATATGCTAAAAAAACGAAAAAACACCGCATCAAATTTCCCATGTGTCATGTCAATATAAATGGACGAGCGGTTGTTGTGAAGGACTTTATCGCACAAGATTTAAAACCGTGCATGGATTGATAGCACGTTCTCAAATGTTCAGAACTCGATTACACTTTAGACCAAATGCTTGTTCTGCTTAATTTCATGGTGTTTCGACGATAAGTGAGGTAAAAGCAATAAGAGCAAACGATACGGGACCCAAAACAGCAAAACTGTCGAAACTCGCAATCTCCTTGTTTTTTATTCGGGTATCGCAACAAAATAAAGAATGAATTTCGCGCATTGAATCAGAGAAGAAACGTGATAAATTTTTTTGGTTTTCAAAGCGCTCGTCCCCAAACGACGGCCCAAGATGTCATAAAAAGACGTTGTGATCTTATCAGGCGTGCTTATCATATCATGCGCTAATAAGGTGGGCCCACACCAAACCCAAACTCAATTATATGATTTGACAAGTATTATAACGATGACGATGGACTCAGCAGCAGCGAGAAAGTATTGGGTGCAGGCCTTCAGCCCCAATCCACAAAAGCACCTTTTCAGTTCCCCACGCGTGTCCCCCTCTTTTCGGTTTGTACAAAGGATTCGCCATTTCGCGTCACCAAAATCCCTCACGACTCTCTCTCTTCCTCCCTCCCTCCCTCTCGCTCGCTCTCACTTCCGCCTCTTCTTCTTCCCCGTTTGATCGCCGGAGCGATCCCCGAACTCGCAGGTAACCATCCGAACCGCTCCTCGCCGTCGCCTCCTTCGACTCCCTCTCGTTTCCCTCTTTTGCCGACGGGCGACGGCGCCGCCCGCGATCTCGCGGGGCGGCGTTTTCAGGCCGGGCGGCGGCGATTGAGCCGCGTTCTCTTTGGCGTTGTTGAAAACAGGGCTGTGCGGAGATGAGCTGCGCGAAGAAAGCATACGAGTTCCTCCTGAGGGAGATCGGTCTCGGCCCTCGCAACTTGGGCTGCTACGTCGATGGCGCGTGGAAGGCGCGTGGCCCCGTGGTCGCCACTCTCAATCCCGCCAACAATCAGGTGCCCCCCCCCTCCCCCCTCCCCTCTCTGCTTCTCCGTACGCGCGCGCACCGGATGTCGTGGCGATCGCGATGGAGCTGGTGCTTGAAACAATGGCGCTTGATTGTTTCGGTTATCTCTTCGCGGATTGCGCTGGCGCTTTTCTTTTTTTTGGAAATAGAGTGGATCGTGCGATCTTTCTCTTCCTCGTGCTTGGGAGATTTTCCGAAATGGTTAACTCGACGCGACTGGTATCATCGCGTGATAGATTTGGCTGGTGGAATTTGTCTTCGACTCGATGGCGCTGTTCGCCGCTAAATTCGAAATCTCTAAAGGGCCGAAAACGGACCTCGGCGTGCTCGTACGTTGCGGGACGGTTTATTACTCGGACTGCATTGTCCCGAGTGATTGGAATTCCATCTGGTGTTGCTCTCGCTTATGGATGCCGCGACTTCGATGCTTTGCTACGCCATCATTGTGCTGTAGCTTTGGCTACAGTAACTATTCAGTAATCGTTAAGGCGATGTGCTGTGATGATTTCTATTATATATGTTTAGCAGTAAGTATTTTGTCTAAAGTGAGAAGTGAGAGTAAGTCCCTTATTTTATTTTATATTTTAATTCTTTCATATCTGATAGTTTTTTTTCCAAAAAATTTGGTCTAGATACCGCGATTTCGGACTGCCATTGTCGCTTTTTCTCATTTGAGAGTAAGATCTTGTGTGAATTTTGATAGGTTAACTCCGTGGTTTAGAATAATTCGACGTCTCCTCCGTGTGATTTCTAAAATCAATTGGCATTTTATCTGGTGCTTTTGTATTTAGGACCTCTTTCGTAGATATCAAAGAAGCTCTTATCCACAATGCTGAAACGCATTGATATGGCAGAGCTCAGGGTTGTAAATTGTTGCGGTTTGAGCCTATGGTTGCTTTTCGGCTGCATGTGTTTGTTTCTACCCCATATTATACAACGGAGCATTGATGAGGTTTATAGAAGCAATTGAACTGAATTTGGTCTCTGCATAAAACGCTCATGCCTGTTAACTAATTTCCTGGTATTGTAGATTTCAGATAATTGTTTTAAGACGGGATCTACTGTCTGTGACGCGTGAATTTGATATAGGTAATTGCAGAAGTTGTTGAAGGATCCCTTGAAGATTATGAGGAAGGCATGCAAGCTTGCTTTGATGCAGCAAAGATATGGATGCAAGTAAAATCACCATCTCTGTCTCTCTTTCATCCAAAGATATGGCTAATCTTTTCAGATATGCGATTGCCATATGGCATGAAGTACTTGCATCGTTAGTTGTTTTTCCCTTGGATATCTGCATGGGAAATGCTTAACAGGAAGAAAACCATGTATTTTTAACAACCGATTTGGTACTTCATTTCAGGTACCGGCCCCAAAGAGAGGTGAAATTGTTAGACAAATAGGTGATGCATTGAGAGGCAAACTACAGCCACTTGGTCGCCTCGTCTCACTTGAAATGGGAAAGATACTTCCTGAAGGAATAGGGGAAGTTCAAGTGCGTTATATATTAACAAATTAAATTCTCTTCTGTGTGTGAAAAAGAAGAAGGTCTCTTCACTAGATCTTTGTCTGGCTTTTCATACTTATACTTTTCATCCATTCATTTGTCAGTATATAGTCTTTGTTAGCCACTTTGGGAGCAATTGGTGGCGTGTCAGATAGCATGAGAGGAGAAACACGAGAATCGAATGTTTAATTATTTTGGCAGATGACATCAACTGTATTAGGGCTCACGATTTGTTAGTGTTGTGGTTCCATCGTGTACAATAGGTCTTTGATTACCCACGTATATATAAGACGCAAATGGATGTGTTGCTGCAGAAGTGGGTGGCTCATGATCTATGAAATTAACAGGGTTGACATCTTCGTTTCAGTCTCAATGCTATTCCTCTTGCCTCGTTATCTGTCTCTTGATTTCCTGTGCATATCTAACGCTCTGTAGACCCCAGTAGAATTTAGCTATATGGCTCTACATTTGACATGTTTCGACTATCTAATACCGTGTGGACTATTCTATATCGAGTTAAATGGCTCTACATTTGCTGGTTTCTGATCCCATAAGCATCATACTTTTCACAGGAAATCATCGATATGTGCGATTTTGCTGTGGGGTTAAGTCGACAACTGAATGGATTGATCATACCCTCAGAACGTGAGCTCAACTTTAATATCGCTATCTGCAAACTGATGCTAGTTATGATCTTAATTTATGAAGTCCAGGAAACCATCATTCATTTCTTTGTTTTGTAAATTGAACTCAATTTTTTGTCTTCAACAGCTTAGAAGAGCTTCTCTAGGTTGTGATAACATTGTACTGCAAAAATAACTCTGCATGCATTATTTGCAGGTCCTAATCACATGATGATGGAGGTAAGCTTCGTGATCTTACCTTGGAAGTTGGTGTAGTGCTTCAGGATGCTTCAGTAATAACTTTGCCATATGTGATATAATTGGACAGATGTGGAATCCTCTTGGGGTTGTGGGTGTAATTACAGCTTTCAACTTCCCATGTGCAGTGCTTGGTGAGCAGTGTTTCTTGTTTTTCTAAATCGGTGCTCAGATTCTGCATCCTTCCAACTTTGAATAGACAGAAAATGGAAAAGGAGTACATTTAGGATCCATCCTGCAATTTCAGTCTTGGAATATTTTGTATTCTATTTAGTTGGGTTTGCCCTGGACAACGCCCTTGGCGAAGTGTTTGATACTGCTGAGGTTAGATCATTTAGGCGTAACTAGTGCACTAAAGAGAAAAATAAGGGCATTCAAAGTCGGCCTTAATGTACTTGATGTTGAAATGTGGAAGGTTTATGGCTTTAACTACTTAGAATCTTCAATAATTTTCTCAGTCGATAGGCTCATATCTATTAGGTGCACCATCTAAAGTATTTGGGCTGACTTTTAGTGATGGATTGGATTGATGATTAACTTACCCATGAAGAACTGAAATTGACATATACCTTGCTTGTGACAATGTCCACATACTGGATCGATGCATGGCTAAGCATTTTGTGGCTATAGGAAAGGTGGACCCGTGAAAGGCGTGTATAGTTAGTTATTTCTATCAACGACTAAATTTGGGGTGTATCAAATTCCACAGATTTCATTCCATACATACTTTAAGACTTATTTTGTTGTTGTAATCCAGGCATTTGCTTTTAAATAACTTTTATGCTGCTCTTTCTTTTACGATATTACATTTAAAGAATTTGTGCTGAACATTTCCGATTCTCCTTTTTCATGCATTTTTCCTTTTTATGTTTTCTCTAGGATGGAATGCTTGCATCGCACTTGTCTGCGGCAATTGTGTTGTTTGGTAAGAGCTCCAATTTCTTTTTTTCTTTTTCTTTTTTATCAGTTGTAGAACCGGGGATCCAATTTCTACTGCTAATCTATGCGTATTCTAGACTACAAGTGTGGACTTTAGAATGTGTACATTAACTGAAGTTGCTATGCAATTCGCTTGGAATTGTCGGTTATTGCTGTTATTGATTCATTGCCTGAATACTCTGCCCAACTTCTGGTCCTCGGTGCACACATTCTTCAACAGCCAGATTTTCTCGATAGCTTCCTTTTGTTCATTTTTTCTACAATATCCAGCCGGATTTTTTCTCTGCCTACTGGTATTTGCCAATTAACTGTGCACATAGTTTATCTTGGTTAAACATATAGATTTTGGATAACTGGACGGTTCTGATGAGGGACTGCAGTTTGTGTCGAATCTGGGGTTTCAAGACATGTATTTGACATGAATTGATCAGGAAGCAACTGCAGTCATTGTTCTTTCCTACTTTTTGGACAACAATCACCATCTTCATGTGTCCTTATCTTTATGTATCTTCAATGAAAATTAGCTTTATTTTGTTGAACATCTCCCAAGTCAGATATCTTTTTGCTGGTCACCAGTTTATGAAAATTGCTTGTTCAATGTCATTATAGGAAAGGTGCACCAACAACTCCTTTGGTGACTATTGCAATGACGAAGCTAGTTTCTGGTGTTTTGGAAAAGAACAACTTACCTGGTTCTATTTTTACCTCACTTTGTGGAGGGCCTGAAATTGGTCAAGCAATAGCTAAGGATACACGAATCCCTCTGGTTTCCTTCACCGGAAGTTCCAAGGTACTACTGTATTCTTTCTGTATTCTCTTCTTGCTCACTTATTCGCAAGGTACCTTTCTCTTTAGTTCCCTATCAGAAATTAAGGTCCACTAGTATATTTGATTCATTATTTTAGGTTGTCCTCTAGTAGAGCTGGAATGTTAAACAAAGCGATTCATGCCTTTCTCTAGGTTACTGTGCGGGTTGATATTCTCAGCTCCCAACATGACATGATCACATTTATTTTGGTGCTTATTTTTCTTGGGTGAAACCTGAGATCATTCTTTATAAAAAAATTTATTAGTTTGTTCATGCTCATCTACAGGTTGGTTTGATGGTTCAGCAGACAGTGAATGCAAGATATGGTAAATGTTTGCTAGAATTAAGTGGAAACAATGCTATAATTGTTATGGATGATGCAGACATCCAGTTAGCTGTTCGCTCTGTTGTTTTCGCTGCTGTTGGCACAGCTGGTCAGCGCTGCACAACATGCCGTAGACTGGTATTTGAGAGCATTTTGGATTCTTGCGAATATTTTGCTGTAGACATCCTGGAGTAAATTTAAGACTAATACTACGTAAGCTTGCTTGCATTGAAGCTCCTCCATGAGAGCATATACAAGAAAGTACTGGATCAACTTGTTGACGTATATAAGCAAGTTAAAATAGGGGATCCTTTAGAGAAAGGTACCTTGCTTGGACCATTACATACTGCTGCCTCAAAGGAGAATTTTGAGCAGGGAATAGAGATCATTAAGTCTCAGGTACATATTATCTTTTGACTCTCTTACCCACTTTCAGCAATGATCTCAGCATCTGTGTTGGTTATCTTCTTCTACAACTACTTTCGCAACACCTGCAGTTTAAACCTTTGTCCAATTGCTACTTAGAAGCAACGATGTAGCTCTTTATTTGCTGCCTGACGCTGAAGCTCTATGTGGTTGGCTATTTGCAGGGAGGGAAGATCCTTGCAGGTGGCTCAGTTATAGAGTCCGAAGGCAACTTTGTGCAGCCCACGATAGTCGAAATTTCCTCAAAGGCTGCTGTTGTTAAAGAAGAGTTGTTTGCTCCTGTCCTATATGTCATGAAATTTCAGGTATCTCTTTCAGGATAGAAAATAATTTTCTGTTGAATTATCTAGACATTGTCCATTTGCAGTATGGTTGTGATTAAACTCAAGCATGTGTCTCTGTCATGCAGACTTTGAAGGAAGCAATCGAGATAAACAACTCTGTATCCCAAGGATTAAGTAGTTCCATTTTTACCCGCAGACCAGATGTCATCTTCAAATGGACTGGGTATGTATTTGAACCCCACAGATGTAAATTTTGAAGAAACGCCTTTATTCTATTTCTTACAGTTTCCTTTTGAAGGTATTTATTATAAGAAAATCTACAGAGCACCTACCGGTATTTGTGAAGACATTATCTTCTTGTTCCGTCTGATGTTCCTGTCGAAGATTTTGCCATCATTCTTTATCCGGCCCTACAGTTTTAATATCTGTCTGTTATGTACATTGCAGACCGCAAGGAAGTGACTGCGGCATTGTAAATGTCAATATCCCAACAAATGGAGCTGAGATAGGTGGTGCATTTGGTGGTGAGAAGGCAACAGGTGGAGGTCGTGAAGCTGGGAGTGACTCGTGGAAGCAATACATGCGACGATCAACTTGGTAACCTCTGATTATCCACATATGACACCGTGTTGTCATCTTCTTTTCGATCAACCTGAAAAAGTGCCCATACTTCGCAATTCAGTCTGACCTATGTTAATTTTCTGCACAGCACAATCAACTACGGGAGTGAATTGCCGTTGGCACAAGGGATTAATTTTGGCTAGTCAATTCACCCAACTGGTAAGCACGTGAGGTTTTTGCACCTTGTTCGCTGTAGTGGACTAGAATTTAATTTTATCGGCCTGTTCACTGTTGTGCCTTCTTTTACATGCAGGATCTTGCTTCGGGGGTTTAGGCTGTTACCAAGAACGCTCGTGTGAACGAGTTTTCCGGTTACAAAGAGCTCTTTGCCTAACTGTAAGAAGACAATACTCTTATTGAAATAATTGAATGGTTTTTACCAGTAGCAATTCAATAAAGAAATTCCCAATTCTGAGTCCTCGTTAGTTGGTGTACTGCGAAAGGGGTTGGTTACTCTGCCCTCATGAAACTTGCTCGCAAACTCGATTTTCCAAGCTTGGAGTGCAGTGTGCGATTACAGTCGAAGACGCTACTAGATCGAGGAAAACTTATTTGTTATGGTTGATCGTAACATGAGTGAATCGGTTGTCTTAAAGATAGTCCGTTTGAAAATCTTTAACATCTTGTCATAACAAATTCGGAAAGAATAAATTATGTACGCATGAGGATAGCTCAAATTTACGCTTGTGATGACAGCGGCACGACTTTCATAGCTCGTTAAGGTATGAAATGCTTGGAGCACACAATTGGTGTGCTTAAGACACTAATGCATTTTTGTAATTGTGAGGTTTTTTTTTTTTGTATTGAGTGGGAGGGCGTAAAACGGAGATATGAACCTTGAGTAGTAAACCCTCGAAACGAGGAAAGAACTTGATTTTAGGAAAAATCGATGAACTTGACGAGACTCGGACTGGAGTGGACTTGACTGCGGTGAAATTGCTTGATGGTCGATGAAAAGACCATGGGCTCTATACTCAGAAGAGCGAGGATGGTGCAGAATCAGTGATGCGGTTAATGTCACGGTTAATGTCCCCTCCAGTAGCTCTTAGCCATGGACTTCCGTTGGATTCTTGGTGTCCGTTAAGAGGTAGCTTCGTCAAAGAAAGGACTCAATGGGCCCGAGGTCCGGACAAGAATTAAGATGAAGCCTTTTAAAGGACATGCTCAGGTCCAATATCTCCTCCAGGCACATGAATTCCTCTCGATGAGGGGGACCTTACCCATTTGCTTAATTTCATATCTTTTGTCAATATAAAAATTACCTACTTCTTTTATTATCTCGTATTGTGTAAAATCAAATTAACTCGGGTTTCATTGCCCTTAATTGGGCTCTGGCAACCCACCTGCGACATTTTTTATTGGCAAGAAGCCACATTTACCCTCCATTTGTCTAAAACCAAAGATTATAAACAGAAAGAAGTTGTTCTTGTGGTTTCCAATCAGAAATGAGAGAATATAATTTAAAAACATGCCGTAACGTAGACTTAGCATTATTTCTTTTTTTACATGAACTGTCACTTCCAAAAGTCATTAGCACATGAGAGGAGTCCTTTTGGCTTCTTCAAGGTAAGACTCTCTCTATAGTAGAATTCCTACATAAAAGGGCAAGGACAAACGATAGACAATAGATCTGGGTTAATAATACGAAAAATTCTAAATTGGTACATCTGTGATAAATTTATCTTAAAACGAATTTTTTTACCACAAAAAATCACAAACTTGTACACCTGTGATAAATTTATCCCAAATTAATTTTTTGACCATTAAAAATCCTAAACGGGCAAATTTGTTTACCCTATGTTAAATTGAATTAATACTACGAAAAATCACAAATTGGTACGCATGTGGCAAACGGGGAGTGAAACCTCAAATTAGTACACTAGTCAACTGTCACTTGTCATTCAACTCAGAAATTTGACGGTAAAATTTAGCGAAAATTAACGGAAGATAAAAATTATCACAGATGTACCAGTTTAAGATTTTTTATGATCAAAAAATTAATTCGAAATAAATTCATCTTAAATATATCAATTTGAGATTTTTTCGTGATATTAACTCAAAAGATTTTATTCATAGTGTCAATTCATATAATACTTTTTGTTCCTGGGGTCAATAGCCTACGTGGCTACTATTCAATAAGATAAACTATGCATACTTTATTAGCTAATGATGTCATCCCATCCGGATAAAGCCAAATTGGCTTCGCGAGTAAGGAAGTGCAAAAAAAGCAATTTTGTCATGACAAGATAGGCATATTCGTACAACTTGCAGAAGCTTCCTCCAATAATTGCCCCCACCAACTTGGTCCCAATCATGACAATTCGTTTCTGCATTTCCTATGGAAATGCCCGCATCACAGGAGATTAAAATCCGAAAGAGGACAAGAGCAAGTGATCCTGTGATTGTAAGCCCCCCACATTATAAAGGGTTTTGTTGGCGAGAAGCGTTAAGGACGCATAAGAAATTATTGGATTGGGTGACAGCTGCCTTTCTTAGGGAGAAGAAGGAGAAGAAGCAGCAGGCGTCATTGGTGGAAGAGTGTAGCTGCAATCATGCACGTTGGGGTTGGTTTAAATCAGATGCACTATTTCTTTGGAAACTAACCACCAATTTCAAAGACGAAACCCTGCATGATTTTCACTAACGTATCTGTCAAAAATTGTCAGCAAAAAGAAAGAAAGAAAGAGAAATGATCGTTACAAATTGGTGGCTATTGTGTTTTAATTTTGATCATGAATTTCAGTTTTCCCTCCATATGGTTACCAACTTCGATTTTTCAAAATCATTTTGATTTGATGTTGCTGGGGTTTAACAGCGTATGCGTGTGCCTTCAATATTGGCAAATGAGTATGTGTTTTAACTCCAGAGAGATGACCTGACCATACATATCTTGAGAGGTGAGACAATTCTTTTTTCCCTCCAACACGACGCAGACGTGGACGCACCATATCCTCCATATCCCCCTTTTGAGCACCACTAATACAGACACCTGAAAAAACAACATGAAACTGAGTCTGCAGCCTCAGTTGCTGAGGACAAAATGGTGGAGCACTGACGCCTCCCATCTCAAGGACGGGAGGAAGACAAGGCATGTGCATTTATGTACGTAGTATCTGTTTGTAGGTGTTGAGGGAGATGGAGTGTTCCTGATCAAACAAAAGGAATGGGCCACATGCTGTCTCCTGTCGAAATTATGCGCTGGAAGCTCATTCTTGTCTGGCACTGCAAGAGAAGCCACACCACAGATGAATTTGTGTGTCTGCTGTCTCCAACTCAGTCTCATCTTGCAATCTCTGTCCACTTGCTTGCCTCTCTGCTCTGCTCGGTCCATCCTGAACTCAGACCAGCGATCAGATTGTCCAAATTCTCATGCCGCTGCTTCTGCTGCTCGCCACACCCACATTGTTGCTCACCACCTTACATCACTGCTTCAATGAATCCATTGAAGGAAAAAGAAAAAAACTCCATACTTTTTTTTTCCATTTTTCAGTTACTGGAAGGTTTCTGTGACCGTAATTTTCCCAACATTTGTAGTGATTCTCGAGAATTCACGAGAATAAGTAATGAGAAACGCTATGGCTTTGAGGATTAGTAACACCTAAAAGTATCCATTGATTGAACCATAGAAAGTGTCGATGACATCGAAGTTCTTGGCAAATCACATGCACCTTCATTCTTTAAGGCCAGGGTCAGCATCCTACCTAGATTCCCCAATTGCTGCTTGACTTAGACAAAGTAATCTAAAGCCTACCAACGAATCAATAAATTGCGCTAAACAATGACTCACGAGGCATCGCACTGTTTTGTTTTGTCTCGGTATGATCTATTATGCACACAGAATCCTTCTTTTGCTCCTTCCCTATCATTGACTAGAAAACTGGCTCAACCAGAGCATCGAACCCGCAGCGTGAAGAATCAGTACACAACTGGACAACCATATTAGGTTTTTTTCTCCGATGCATTATTGGACAAAAAAAATATTCTCTTGGCCTTTCGAGACCCGTGATATTCTCTAGCCATATTTGGAGAATCTCCATATTATATTGTCATCCAGTGAAGACTTCAGGGACAGCGCATGAGAATGGCACTCCCCATCAGAACCAAAAGCAGGCTTCTCCTTTCCTTTCTATCATTCAAAAAGCAATGTCCTTAAAGCCATCTTCGAATCTCAAATAAAAGATTGAACCGAGACGCGTGCTAGGTAGATCAATCGGTCACAAGAGCAGGCATCCCTAACATATTATCAGCAAGGATGACCGGCATTCCATTTTTAGGTTCTGGGACATTATGCAGAGTTCAGTATTCGAGCTTTTACTTTTTCCTTTATTAAGCTCTTGATATATTCCCAAATTCTGAACTAGATTTTCGGTTATGACTTCAGGAATGGTGAACTTCACATTAGAAAATTAGAAAAAGCCTTCTAGATGACAAGAAAGTTTTGCAAAAGATGTCCCACTGTGGCTACTTGCAAAAAGATCCTCCGAAAAAGTGAAGCAACGATGGTAAGTCCTTTCCTTGAAACCGCGGTATCAAGCACCTTATCATTCCGATTTCCTAATAATTCATTTAATTTGACCAAATAAGCATAAGAACAATCCGATATCAAGTCATCGACAAAAATCAAGCGAGACGATCAATGAAACCGAGAGATGCCAAAATCTTCTAAAGAGAAATTAGATTTCCAGTAACAAAGAGAACTTTTGTATTTCACGATAGCGACTTCTGTAACAAGCATCTATCCTCGATTCTTTTCTTTTTTCCATTATTTTGTTCCTAGAGGTGACCCTTGATGCGCCACTTTCACCTCTCTTCCATTTCCCATTCTGCATGTTCCAATCAGCTAGTTAGAGTCGAAAAGCAGCTTTCCGAGCGAGTCAATCCTGCACCGGGCATTCCCGTCTCTTTCCTCATCGGGCTGCTTGGGGTGGATCTCGATTCCAAACTCCGCCTCAGAAGTTGTCTCACGGCGGATATCAAGTGCACTGTAGGATCCGGAGGCGGCTCTGAGGACTTGAACTTCTTGCAGAAGTTCATATGCCTGGTCATGGCCTCTTCAGTGCTAACAAGCCTATCAGTTCTTACAATTTCATCTTTTATGGCTTCCGCGCATAGCCCGCATATCCATTTTCCGTGATATCGTTCTCTGATGCGTTCGATATACGCGGGCGTGCATTCTTCTGTCAACCCACAGCAGTCGCATATGACGAATTCCACCTCAATTTGAGCTGTGCCCGCGAGTATGGCAGATGGTTGAGTCTCTGGGGCCGAGATCACCAAAGGGTCGCTGATTATGGTCGCAGACATGGTCAACAGCCCTGTGATCAATGTAAAAAAATTAGTTGAGACACACAGCACACCACGAAATTGAATCAATATTAGTTACTTCTGTTGATTTCGAGCCTATTCTCCAGCTGCATCAAAGATGGAGCCTCAGAAAAGGTGATTATGGGAAACTTGTCCCATTTAAGTTCCCAAAATGTTCTCTTTTCATGTTCAAATTGATCACAGATATAGCTTAAACTGCAAGCGGCAACGAGACCGAGTCGCATCGTAATTTTCAAAAGCAGGACACAGAAGGGAGGGATGGGGAAAAAAAAAAAAAAAAGCAAAACTTTTCTTCGAGATTAGAAGGACAAACCCAAACAAAAAAAAAAGTTACTCCACGAAGAAGAAGCCGTACGCTCTCCACATTCTACAAAGTTCAGAAACGTGTTTGGTTTACGCAAACGAAACCATCTACTCCGCGGTCCCATGTCCACGACCAATCAATCGGAAGCTATAAAACGAGGGAAAAACAAAACAACTCAACCTCCATTTCCCCGACTACCCTCGATCCGAGAACAGCAACACCCCACTAGGACCCGACCCCAAAAAACCGAGCTCGCGATCGAAGGAATTACCAGCAGAAGCAAATCGAAAGAGAGACCCAAGAAGCCGGCGCCCGGCGGCGCTTCCTCCCTTGTCGATTCCCAACCTCCCTCCCCGCTCCCGCGAATCGAAACCCGCCTCCCAACTCCTCCTCCTCCTCCTCCCTCCGGTCACCTCTCTTTCTCCCGCTCGCCTTCCTCGATGGTCTCTTCCTCAGCGACGAGAGCCCCGCAACAACGCATCACAACCATTTCAAACGAAAAGAAAAGGGCAAAAAAAGAAGATCGAAGCTTTCGTGTGCGCGCCCCCCGACACACCAACACGAGCGATTTCCTCAAACACCCCCACTTCCCGAAAATCCCAGAACCACACTGATCGAACGAGAGAGAGAGATTTTGGGGTTGCTTCGTTCGCACAGTTGGGGAGCAGATGAGAGATATATATGAAGGAATGAATAGTAAGTAGTTCGTACACAGAGAGAGAGAGAGAGAGAGAAAGGAGTGGAGGGAGACTCAATCAATGATTGGAGCCGAACTTTTTAAAGAGGAGTTTTGGAATACTAGTGTGAATCCTACACGTACGCAAAAGGTGTTTCGCTGTCCAGCGAACTCCGGCCGTCCGATCCCTCCATCCCGCCAGCTACCTAATCTTGGTGGTTATAGTTGTTGCGGGTGGGAACGGAACGGAACGGGAACGGGAACGGGAACGGGAACGGGGAGGGTTGCTCTTCTTGTTTTTAGCGAATTTTTGTGCTGCTTTTTTCCGGCGGTGGCCAATGGGCGGTCCCCACGTGTGCCCGATGTCGGGTTCAGTATTTTTATACCGTATGTAAGCAAGTGTTTTCTTTTTTTTTAACGGATTAATCGGCGCAATGAATCCCTAATTAGGGGGGTGGGGGTGGTGATTGTTGGATTTGTTTACTTAAATGCAACTGAAAATCAGTACCTAAACTGAAGCTTAGTTTAATCAACAACCAAACCAAACAAGAAAAAAAAAACAAAAACAAAACAGGAGAGTATCGCCAAACCAGAAAAGAAAACAAATTAGGGTCGAAAATCGAGGCGCGATCGTAAAGACCGGAATGGGTTTTGATAACAAGAAAAAAAAAACAACAGAAAACAAAAATTAGTCAAGAGAGAGAAAGAACTTGCTTAATTCATTGTAAGACGGAAGAGCGAGATTAAAGTCGGTTCCCTTTTTTTCGCAAAAACTTCTTTCGAGTAAATATTTTCCGGCATTTGATTTGCTTAGGTAAAAAGAGTCGACGGAAGATGTCTTCCTAATTAACTGAAATCCTATGTTTAAATTCAAGGAAAGTGATTTACTCTTTAAAGTATCGCAAAATCATTTTTTTTCACAATATGACTAGGTAATCCACACTTAAACCTGAAACTCTATATTTGGATACGGAAATCTCGACTGTGGATCCCAATTCTCCGGTGTTCAGGACCAAGTCTTCGGTATCCGGGCTTGAGTTCGCGGCACCTTCGCCCTGATGAGGTCAAGCTCGAGACCCCAATTACTGAGCCCGGGCCACTTGCGCCCTCACCCACCGAGGCCGGGCCTAAAGCCCCGGTGTCCGTGATCGATGCCCCAACACTTGGCCCCAACTGCATGAAGGCCAACTGCGAGATCTTAATACTCGAGCTCGAATCCCCAACACCCGAGCCAGAGTCTTTAAAGGCTGTGTTAGGGTCCCCGACACTCGAGCTCTAGTCCTCGACACTCGTGCTGAAGTCCACAAAGGTCGTGTTCGGGTTCTTGGCGCTCAGGCTCGGGTCCTTGGTGCTCGAGCCAAGGTCTATCGAGGCTGAGGCCCAGGATCCCGATGCTTGCACTCGGGTCCATCGAGGCCAAACTCAGTATCCTGGCGAGACCTATGTGTTCGTGCCCCAATCCCCGGCACCTGGGTCAGGGTCCATTGAGGCGGGATTCGAGACTCTAGTGCCTGTACTTCGTTTTTTGGTTGTTCATATGCAAGTTGCTAGCCCCCAAATATTATATGTCTATTTAGGAAAACTAAATCAAACTTTTCATACCAAACGATGGAATATATTTTCAAGTTTTAGTCAAAACACCAGAAAATATTATCATATTTCCGAAAAATAAGTGTCACGTTTTTTTCAAAACAAACGGAGCCGTAAATTTAGAATCTTTGGAAATTCTATGAAATAGAATGATAAAAATTTGATGAGCGTTTTGAATAGCCGTTCAATTTATCATTTGCTAAAATCACTATTTAGTCACGCATGGTAGACATCGGCTTTCCCGAAACTTTTTCGCCAAAGTTTAGTGGTTAAATGTTGATTTGAGATTATTTTATAAGGTAAAGATTTTTCCTTCACCTTCCCAACATTAATTGTGTTTGTCAATACATGAAGGGCATATGAGTACACATACCCACATAAATAATGGTTTGTCTTTCTTTTCTTTTTTTTTTTTTGCATGAAATACCTTTGGAAGCTATACAACCTGAATAATCTTCTCGAGAAGAGCACATTTGCCACATGGTCATTAAAAAAATATGGAATTATCTTTTTTTTTTCGACCAAATGCATGAAAAGAGAGATAATTTCGAGTTAATTAAGGTGAATGATTGAACCATGGTCATGCTAAAAACCCTAGGAAGGGACCCACAATGGTGGTGATGAGGGCAAGGCATAGTGGCTGGTGGGGTTATCAATTTTTTTTTTTGGGGGGGGGGGGGGGGGGGGGCACAATACTTAGCAAGAGAGATGTGCATCCCACGCAAGCCAAATTCGATCGCCACTATCGAGAAATCACACCATACCCATCATTTTTTTTTTCACCCTTTCATGACATCGGCACGCTCGTCGGAAATCTTCGATCGGACGATTCTGAGCAGATGCGAACCGCCCGACGACGTGTCGATCGATTAAGCGCCCCTCCTCGGTTTCACAGTGGACGGTCGTGAACGAGTGCATTCGAATTACTCGAATATCGACCGAAACAGTGTCATGTGGGACGCATACGTTATGATGATTCTGAGAACAAATGTGGATATATATGAACCCCTGAGTTGATGGAGATTCCTCAACGATCCCAACAGTGGAAGAAAGAGAACCCAAGACCCGACCGGTCACAGTCAAATAATTTCGTTCAATTAATGACAATGGACCAAGCGCTGTTCATTTTCACAAAAGAAAAGCAAAGCGAAGGACATTATTGCGAAAGGGACCTGCGCAGTGCCATACACCAGCGGCCACACCACCAATCAAATCTCAACCCCACACTATACGCTCAATTCTTGCTCATTGTTATTCCATTCACAGTTTCATGATTAAATCCGTCAGAAACATCACACCTCGATCTGGCCGTGAAATTCACATGCTCTTTCTATGCGCGTCCGTTTCCCTCCGTTTAGTAACTTTCTGATAAGATCATCGGAGTCAGGCCTATCCCTTTCATGCGTGCGCCCTCTCCGTTGGCCAAATTTCACGTGCTGCTCTTCCGGTTCGAAACTCGATTTCCTGGGTTCTGAGAAGGGAGATTTTGGTGTGGAAACGACAGTCAGGTTCAAATGGCGGGGAACTAGCGATGCTTGTGAAACGTGCGCAGTCCCAAAGTTCGGATCACATTTGGCGTCTTCTTGGCGTATTTATTATCAACTAAAGGGCAGATCCCATGGGATGGGGCATTTCATTGATGCCAAACGAAAACAGCCTTCTTGGGTAAAGCTTTGAGCCCTGTGCACTTCACACGTTGAAAGCCCGCCACATTGCCTGATTCGGTCAAGCATTCCCACATGCCATTGCCATCCCACCTGACTCCTCGATCCCCTCGAATCATCTGCAACACCATGAACGAGAGAACACGGAATCGACAAGACGAAGGGTGCAGCTCATACGCCAAATTCACATTACAGATGTCTCTTAGCTTAGCCCTAATCGGATGCTGCAATTCAGCCCACAACACGCGGAAGAATCACCAGAATAGCCAACGCACACGCTTGTTATTTTCATAAGGTCAATATGCACGAAAACAATTCTTTTTTTCCCACACAAATCGATTAAATAATGTAAGAGCGAGTCAATCCCACGTTTTGATGCAGAGGGTTTGTTTCGCCGGTTTTATCCCGTTGAAAATCTTTCACCGAACGTTGCGTTTCGAATTTTATTAGAGGAGACTAGAGTCTTAAATCTATCTTTGACAGAGAATATCAAATGCGTTTATTAAACCCAACTTGTATCTTACAATTTAACTTGATAATACACCAAACTCAACAATATTAACAATGGGATGACAACTTGCAAATACCGAGATCAAGCTATATCAGAATCTAATCAACGACACAACTAATATGCGACATTACCATTCAAGGTACGCCAGAATCTAATCAATGACGTAACTTGAGAGAATATGGCTGGAATGTAATCAACAGTTATATTCCAAGCACAACACCGGAATTTAATCAACGATGCTGAACTGGTGGCACAACATTAGAATTTAATCAACAATACCGAACCCGATAAAAACTCTTGCCGGAATTGAATCTACGACGCAGAATCTGAAAGTTGCAGCTAAAACTACTCCTAATACGGTAAAAGTAAGGCTAGATAAAAGATGTGTTGTGTTGTTCGCGAAGTGTCCCCTCTACGTTGGAAATCCTTGAGTATTTATAGAGCAACTTGATAATTGTTGACCGATCACTTCTCCTTGAAAGTCGTTTTCCACTTCCTTATGTTCGGACCTTAACCATTTCCTAACTTATCCATGTTGCTTATGCTCCTTGGATATCACGTAATAGCTGATTTTCTTCCATGTGTCTCTTTATTTCTTGCCATTTCCTAAGTGTCATTCTCTAACTTCCTTAATCTTCACGCCCACGGTCGTATCTTCACCTTTTGACACGTGTGAGTGAAATTTTCTTTTTTCACCACGTGTCATCATGATTTCAGACTTATCAACATCACGTGCAAAACTCGTGATTTTGGACTTATCGACGTTACGTGCAAAGCTCGTGATCTTGGATTCGTCGACGTCATGTGCAAAGCTCGTGGTCTTGGACTTGTCGATGTCACACGCAAAACTCGTGATTTTGGACTTGTCGACACTTCTATAACGTGTCTTGTCAACAACTAACTCAAGTCTTCTCCATGCCTCTGGGCCTGACTCACGGTTTTTTTCCGAATTTATGTCATGTGGACCGTACTTTATATCCTTTGTGACTTGTAACCGGTCCACACTCACTAGGGATAATTTTGAGTGTCAAAAGGATTCATTCTTTTACCATATTTTAATTTTATGTTTGTTGGAGGAAATGAATATTTTCATTCTTGTCCCCATTTGCTTACGAAATTAGTGGTGGGATCGCTTGTGAGCCACCCATTTGTTCCTGTTTAGAATAATGCTTTGAGGTCAAGCCAAGTAATTCCTTGTTATGGCGTCAAACATTGTTGAAGGGTTGCTTGCCAAAATAACCAAAGCCAAACAAAAGATGAATAAGCACCACATGTTTGAATCGCTGCCGACGTGGCTATCACCTGACGTGGGAATTGGAAGGTGACTCCAAATTACGTGTCGATCACCATTTATGCTAATTCTAACAAAAGGCAATAAACAAGAGGCCAATCAATGATCATGCCATCTGGGCCGATCAATGATTATGCCATTGGTGCATGCTTTCTTTCTGCTCCCGTTTTTTTTAAAGGGATGTATCGAGAATCGAAACTGAACAATCACGTAAAAATTAAAAAAAAAAGATAATTCACGAGTTTATTCAGGTTCACTCTCGAATGGGGCTACGTTCTGTAAAGAAATTTCACTATATTTTCGGTTTACAGCCATTTAACTCGTTACAATGATAAAAAAAAACGAGTAAAATATGTGCCCCAAACAGGCCCAAAAAATAAACTTATAGGAAATCTCTTAATCTTGCACCATTCGGGCCAGATTAAATAAAAGCCCAAACCCGTTGAGGTTTCGGGGGCGCTGCCCTCGAGCCCCCGCCCGCTCATCGGCAAGCGGGACAGCTGTCTGCTGATCGGGCAACGGAACCCCCGTCAGGGGGCGCTGCCCCCGAACCCCCGCATTCCGCACGCAGGGATCACATATCGTCGAATAACACTTCAGTTTTTCTAAGCTCACATGGGCGTACCCGGTGTGAAAAATAAGGGTCCTCGAAGTATTCGCTATCTCCAACATTTCTCTGGCTAAAGGCCTGCCAAACGTTAATAAACAAGAGTGTTTTGGGTTGACAAGGAAAAGGAAAGGGTAGGGCAGAAATGGCGTGTAGCAAGAGTGGATTGACAGATCAGACCGACGCTTGGCAATTCTTGTTTACGAGTGTGATCGTGAAGTTTCTTTTTTTGGGGGTAATTTGCTTACAGCCACAACGAGACATGGCAATCCTTTTTCACAGCAACATGTGGAGGTGATGAGAGATCCTTTTTCTCGAAAGAATTGCAGGATGACTTAGTAAAGTATCACGTGATCTCATGATCCGTGTTTGGACATCGATAACAGAACGTTGGTTGGCTCTAGCCTCTAGGTATGTCTAGAACATTGACAAACGCGATGTGGTTCTGTTAACCAGTATGTTACTAATTAGGTTCTACCTAAAATAAAAAAGTAAGGAAGGAAAAGTTAACTTTAATAGGGTCTAGGATATCTCGGTAGGGGTAAGCGCTTCCTGGTCCAGTCCGATCCGATCCAATCCAAGAACCGGGAATCGGATCAGGAGGACCGGTTCCAAGTTTCTAGGACTGGAGACCGGACTAGCTAGTCATGGGACCGTGGACCGGTTTCAATGGGACCAATCACTTATTGGTAAAGGTAAAAGGGAGTTGGGAAAATTAGATTAGACTTTTCTATTTTTTTCAAAAATTTTAAAATATATATATATGAAAAAATTAGAAAAATATATATTTATCAGTTCGGTCATATCCATTTCCCACCCTAGAACCAAGAACCGAACTGCCCGTAAACCGGTTCCACTTTTAGGAATCGGAAACCAGACCAATATTCCCAAGAACCGGACCAAACCGATCAGTCCGGTTCTATCCGGTTCTGATTTGAGCGATTCATCTTGCTCAACTCTGTACCCCAGGCAAAACACATTTCTTCTGCACCTTCAAACCAGGGTGGATTGGCTAACCAGTTACATATACATATATAAGATCATGACCCTCTTGATTTCGGTGAAGATAAATTAACTCTGATCAATCCCATCGAGATTATGGCATATATATTAATCAAAGAAATGGATCTCCCATAGTCAATGGTCTATTTTGGACATGACTGACATGATCTCTATTGTCCCGATTTAATACTGAGAGGACCCCAACCTAATTCCTGACAATTAGCCTCGAGCATTCATGTGATGTGACCTTATCACGTCGTTATTTCATCTCTATAAAACAAACGCTTATAGAAGGAAAATAAGTACAACCATCCGCATTCATCAGTCATCACACCATCCATCATTGGGATTATACATACATACGTACAAGAATGAGGTCATACTATATAATATAAGCCAACTTTCCAAGATTGAAGTCCGTCCACGTAAACACTTTCCCAATTCTATCATCAGTTTCCTTTCACATTCAGCCTTCGAAGTCAAATCGAACCCACCCCCACCGCCCACCCGACACCCCCACCCCTTCATTAAAGCAGTTTGAAGATTCGCGTTTCGAGTCGATAACCATCTCTCTCTTGTCGCAGAATGTCGTGTCGTAATCGAATGGCATGGAGATGGAACACGTGGGGAATCTGTGCACATTAATGTGAATCTTATCGTTGGGCCATAGCCAGCTAAGTCAGCTACAACGTCCATCATACACCATTTTCACATTCATACCTGCATCCCTCTCTCTCTCCCTCCCTCGTTTCCCGTTCTTTTCCAACAAAGCTGTTTTCTTTATAACGAGACATCTCGCACAACATGTACATACTACTATAAATCATGTTTCGGCGTTCTCATCAATGGCATTGACTACAACAATTTGCTGAACAGTAACACATGCTAACACATACTAAGAGCTACGGAAATAATTTTATTTCCTATGAAATGTGACAGCGTTCATCACAGATAGCTTCCCTCAACATCAACATCAACATCAATAATCGTTGGTCAGATTGGCTTAGGTTACTAAGTTATCGCGCACCTCGGAGATGCATCATGCCGTATGGTCATAATCGCCAATGAGTGTCTAACTAACCAAGAAGAGTATATGATCACAATCAATTTGGTCAATAAAGTAGCTGAATGCATTTATATCTCGAAAAGTTCAAACAACAATCCAGCATCCGAATAGAAATATTTATTCAACTTCATTCAGATGAGATGCAACAGACCAAGTTCCGAGTGCGATGCTATCCTCTAATACAATGAATGCTAGGTCCTACTTCAATGGTCTTGCCCAAGTTGTAAGGTTACAATTTGTGTATAGATAATGCTTCTAAAATACCTGTACATGGATCAGGTAACTAACGATTCAGGAAAATTATCAGTATACCAATCCAGAACCCAACGAATCACTTCCCTTCAAAGAGGATTGGATTGTGGAATTCTTCCACGTAACTACCATCATTTCTCTCGTCGAGTGACGTGGCACACTTACTAGCCTAGGAGTAGATTGCATGAGTAATGCCTGGCAAAACCTCGTACGATTTTAAGGGATTGAAATGCTAAAGACTACCAACAAATCAGCCATCGTATGTGAGAACAAACACAACCAAATAACCAATTGGACTTTGGAAATAATTTTACAGATGAAAACCAATATAATCGCATTTGGGAGATATTTTTTAGGTAACAAAACAGACTGAGAAGAAAACGAAAAACAAAGAGATCTAATTTTAATCCAAAAACTTTACAATGGGTTAGCGTATGGGGAACTGTACTGAGGTCATACCTGTTAAACCTTCCGGCACCTTTGTTGCCAAGAAGAGGTAGAGCACTTCTACTAAGAAAACTGTCAGTAAGCTACAACTACTTTTCCCTCCACATAGAAATTAAGGGTCAAATTTGCAAAAACCTCGAGGTTGCGGCATGATGGTCATCTGAAGTAATTGACACCTTCTCACTCCCTATAATACAACCTCTCTTGTGTTCTCAGTTAAGCTATAATCACCTTCATCACCTACTCCTTCCTTCTCAAGTTCTCCTATGAGCTTTTCAATCTTTCTTCTGTAGACCGGCATGAAGTGGTCAGCAACCATAGTTTGACACAACCTGATTTTACTGTATAATGAACGCGGAGTAAGGAAAATCCCGACTTTGCTTTCCAAACTAGTGTCCGATTCACATGTATTAGGGGTGTCACTTTCAGCTTCATCAGAGTGAAGGGTTATTATATGCATGATCTTCCCTGGAGGAAAAAATCTGTGTGCTTCCTTGATTTCTGTGGCAGAGCTCTCTGGCTGTGCTTCACCTACCTCGGCCATTGCAGCTGCTTCTTCTTCTCTAATTTCCTTCTCCACATCTGTCTCCTCGCCATCCCTCCTACTGTATAGATCATGCTCTAGTTGCTGCCACAACTCAACTTCAGTCAAACGGTCCTCATGCCTATCGTCACTGGTGAGGTCCTCACCACCGTCCCCATCAGCATCACCAGACGCATGTCCATTAACTTCTTCAGAACATGAACATTCGATTTCGGATGTCCATTCAATCCCTTCAGCAGAAGATACAGGAAGTTCGACAGTTCCCATGATAGTTTTCCCTGTGGTTTTGCGCTGGTAAGAAAGAAGAGGCTCGCCGTTTGCTGTCTCAGAGCTTGAACATTCTAGGTTACTTTCCCCATTGAAACTTGAACGAGAGGTAGTGGCCCGATGACGAGGACCCATGCATGACCATGATGATAAACGAAGGCTAGGACGTGTCCATGCGGCCTGCGCCATGCTCTGTGCTCGCTTCATAACCACCTTTGACATGGAAAACCACAGACAGAAATCACTTGATGCATGTTGCTGAACATGCGTACAAAACACTCATCATTTCACCCATCAACCGATCCATGTCGAAACAAACAAATTGAAGTGAAGCTACCAGGACAAAAATTACCTGAGTGCCACTTGAAACTGGACGCAGAATAGCTCCAGCTCCAGCAACTTTTGCTTTTGCACTGGCCATCGATGGAAGACGGGATCCCAGAGCCGATGCAGATCGATAAACAGTGCTAAGAATGCGGGTGCGCTCGATTTGATTCCTCAGATCATTCAGCCAAGCAGATGCAGTAACCTTAAAGAGAGCAAAGTGGACTTCGAAATATCAGAAACCAGATTGTGGTCCAAGACAATGAGAGAGAATCGAACAGAAGGTCCTTTATTATGCAAATATTATAAACCGGATTTTGGTTCAGGACAATGAGAAAGAATTGGTTCAAAAAATGAGATAAGAATCAAACAGAAGGTCCTTCAGTGTTTGGCAGGCATTAATCATGCCATCCTGATCAAGTACGATATCACAGAGAAAAAGCTTACACAATACAACAAACAAGGGAAGAATGAACTTAATCATACAGGTCTAGCAGAGGAATAAAAACTCGATAACTTCCTCTTTCCCAAAGATTCTTAAGAGTAATTACTCTTAACTTCCAGTAAAAATAAGTTATATGTCGGATACACCATAATAAACGGGTAAGCTTAAAATGCATTCTTCTGTTCTGCTTGTTTATCTCTAAGGTCACATAGATCAAGCTCAAGACTCATGTAGAGTAGAGACCTAAAACCTAGCTTTCAATCAAAGTGAATTCTTTGACAACTTGTCAAAAATACACACAACTATAGTTTGCATGGAGAATCAATCAATAACTTCCTCGAACCAACAATGCTAAGGCTTGTTCAACAATTAGTAGATCACCAACTGTTGAGACTGCTTTACATTCTCCACCAAAATCAACATTACCCTAGACAAATTTCAAAGATTGGCAAACTCAAAGCATGGTAACCACAAAAAAAAAGGAAAAAGGAATAACCAATGCTGAACGAAGGTGTAACACCAGACAATTGTGTGAGAATACAGTCTTAATTTTCATTGTTCGCATCTATTGTGAAATAACGCCTTCTTAACTTTCTTCGGTCAATTGTTAAGATACGCATTAACAAATGAAACATGAAGGACAAATCAACTCCTTTCTAGCTTTCTTTTATTTTATGGTCTGTAACTCCTTTCTAGCTTTACATGCCGAAAATCATTATAACTGCCGGAACAGAACAGCCAACTGAAAATACCACCAAACAAGTTTGATCAAGGGCAACGAAGATGAGAAGAAATATTAGACTCACAAACTGCAAATCACATAAAAGACTACCTCTGCTCGCAAATCATCCACTGAAGCTGCTGAAAATGTAGGAACTAAGTCAGCTCCATTTATTATAGTGGTGATAAAGTCATTGCCAGATTCTGCCAATTCCCATGTCATGCATGCAGCTGCCAATATTATATTCAGTTAATGCGGTGGGCAAAAATCATGCACTGAAGAACAAGAATATCCCAAAAAACAAGCTGTTCTATTAGAATTTAATACTGCATAGAATAGAAAAAAATGCAAGGCTCCTACATAAGAAGAACCAACCTGGAGCAAATGTATAGCACGTAGCAGTTGATAATTCTTTTTGCTCACGCAAAACATAAGTTAAAAGTGCCGCTGTGCCTCCACCCAAAGAATGCCCGACAATCTACCAATGCACAGGAGTTACTACAGTTTTTTTTTTCATTAGAATTACCGCAATTAATTTGACCCATTACCATAATCACAACGAGAACATATACTACAAAGTTAAGGAATCAATGATAATAAGAGCTGCTTCAAAATTCTAAACACTCATTTTCCCCCTACAAACCTTGCATTTGATTCTGTGAGGAACAAACTGATCAATACAAGAGTGCCTACCTTGAGCTTATAATCAGGATAATCACCAAGCGCTTTGAGGAGACAAGGAGTTGCAAGCTTGGCAATCCACCTAGCAGCTGCAACCATTCCACAATGCGCATATCCCAGAACTAAGTTACTAACTCCCCCCTCATGTACAACACTGTGATGAAATGGTACCACAGCTCCAGTAACAGCAGTCAGAGTATCTTTAATGCTATGTGTTCCACGAATCACCAAAAGAAAACATCTTGTGTTGTGATCAACCAAGATGGTAAAAGCTGGCTTTAAAATCTGCAAAATGAAGGTGGACAACTTGTAACCACAGAACATATATCATACAGTTTTCGCTATTAGGCCAAGCTATGGTAAAGTTATCTGAGTTGCAAAGTAGCTTACTCCTGCTTTTGGTTCCTGAAGAAGTACTTGCTCTTCGGAGTACCCAGTCTCCTTTAGAAAGACAGGGAAAGTCTTTTTGGAAAAATGCCAACAGAGAGTCAACAAATTCAGGAGATATCTAAGCTCAACAACAATTTCATGGCCTTTTAGCTGTAAGCTATCTTCACCACCAAATACGGCGCCAACTGGTAAGTCTCCCTGCAAAACATGGTTATAAGATTAGAAGCATGAAAATAAGGAAATAAAGTTTTTCATGTCTCGCTTGTATCATGCCCAAATTTTAAAAAAAACATAAATAGGAAGCACTATGCTAATACAAAGTCTTCAATCGCAATGAGCACCCAAAAGGCTCGAGGATATTTAGTTGAGGAGAGAGAGGTATTGCTCAAATACAACATGAGTAAAAAAACTTGCCCCCATCAAGAATGGATGGATTCTGCCACTCAATTTTAGCGTATGAACAAACATGAACCTCTATGAGTTTTCCATTAATTCTGTTTCAATGCATCTTTTTAGATGTCTTCCTGGCTGGCCCTCTGTCAAAATCACATTTCCCTCGACCTTATCCTCCATCTGAACAGCAACATGCATGCACATTCCGCAACAGAAGACTTCGTCCAGACTATGCTCATGGTTCGTGTGAGTACCCCATATCTATTGAGCTAAAAAGTTATAACGAGATTAGATAGCATTCTATTCAGAAGAAAAACTTCAGAAGTATCTTGTGAATCCATCGTACCTCCTGAATCCTATAAGCTCATCATCATCCACAAAACTTGTAATATGTCTACCAAATTGGCCCAGAAGACAAAATATTAATCAATCCCGGTCCATGATTTTAAACCTCGCTGCATGCTTATTCTACCCGTTCCTCTATCGATCGAAGTCAATGAGCTCAATCACTCGCTAACACCGTTCCATAGCCACATGGTTAAACACGTTTGAAAGACTTCACCTTCACAGAAAGATGCATCTTCTACTGGCCGGTACACCTTAATGAAGTCTTACATGTGAATGAACTGTTTCGGAATCCAACTTATAATATAATGCCATGAAGATCAAATGAAGCAGAAGGGGATTTTAAAACGAAGCAAAGGAAATAATGCTATTACCTGCCTCTTGAGAAGGAAGCTGATCCCGAATGCCAGATCCCCAATCGGCCACTTACCGAGGGTCTCCGAGTAAGTAAACCTCAGAGTCTCCGACAAGGTAGCGATGGTCTCCAGCCAGGTGGCCGGCGCCCGGACGAGCCGGTGCGAGACGCGATCGATGCCAGAAGGGGCGTGGCCGGACCCGACATGACCGTCGTCGCCATCCTCGGGGGAAGCTTCCGTGAGCATCTTGCGATTCAGGGTGTAGTACAGCAGAGCAGCAGCGCCGGCCGCAGTAGCCATGGTGGCCGTCGCCATGAGCCTGCAATCACACTCCCCCCCCTAAAATCAATCCGCAAACAGAAGATCTCTCGATTTACCCAAAAGCAAAACCACTCGACTCCGAAAACAAACAAACAAAAGAAAGAAGAAGAAACGCTCGATTGCCAAAAACAACGCAATCGGACCGACTCGGCGACGATCCAAGGAACAAAGGAAAATCAAAAGCACCGCGCACACAAGTCGTGCCTGCGCTCTAGAAAGGAAAAGCAACAGGAGAGCTCAACAATCGCAATGAGCAGACGAATCGAACTGGAGGTGGGGGGGAGGGACGAGGAATTAAGACCTGAACATGATGATGGAGAACAGAGCAGGGGATGGGGGAGGCGGTGCGCAAAAACCCTAACCATCCAAAAAAACGAAGAAGGAAGAAAAGAATAAAAGAGGGGAAGGATAATCGCGTGGGGGGTGGGGGGGGGGAACCTTGGATGACTTGGTTTGAACTCCAACAAAACGATCTCCAACCGCAGAAGGTTTTCCCTTCTCCCACTTAAAAAGGCAATCCCCCGCGAGAAGAGAGAGATATGCTCACAGCATCTTCCCTCCCTCCCTCCCTCACTTCCCCCTTGTGCGTGCGCGTTTCCGGGTCTCCATTTTTTGCCCCCTTTTGCGGGGGTTCATGTGCCGATGGGGACGGGGGGATATCATATCATTTTGATGCTGCGGGCGAACGCGACGTGAAGCATCTGCTGTCGTGGCCGACACGTGCCTCGACGGGGACGAAAAGGAACCAAATGAGGGGTTAGGGCAACCAAAGTCGGACGCGTTGGGGCACGATGCAAAAAGTCGCAATCGACTTTCGACTTTGCGGATCGAGATCAAATTACAGGTCCCTCCCAGTTTTTTTTTGTCAGAAAGTCCCTCCCAATTGACGTGTGCTCGAACTATAGGATTTGGAAAAGATGTGCATTGTCCGAGTGAAATACACAACTCGACATCTCGCCACCTTAAAAAATGAAAGTCCCATCGTTTCTGTTCTTCTTCGACAAACCCAGTTTGGTTCATGACCGGGATTCGCATTTAGTTCTGATCCGGCACCTAGATTTTTTCCAGCTTTTTGTTGGACATTATAACTGCAAGTCAACCTGCAGCCGAAACTAATGCAGAGACTTTTGGATGGTTTGATTCATGTGGACATTATATATAAACAAGTTCTCGACCAAGTAGCCCTCTATGGGTTCAGTTCCCCGGTCTCACTGGTTCCCACTTGTGGCGCTAATAGCAGACCGATGCATGCAATAACCTTTCCCTACTTCTTTCACTGGATAACCCAACAAAGAGTGTTTCTCCTGTACCCCTTAACTTCAGGTTCTCTACATAATGTAAGGCTTGTTTAAAGAAGAACCGATTATCACTAAATCAAAGAACAAGGTATGTTGTGCCGTACTAGGACATCTGGGCAATAAAACTCAGAATGCTTTATGACCTCACTGGTGAAACCGGAGTTCAGTGAAGACCACCGCTCGTCAATCTATGCTGGCTTCGATTGTTTTCTACGAGATTAACTTGTCCACCATTTATGTTTAGGTGTACCCGTTTAAAAACCATCGCGTAAGGTAAGGTAGATGATCTGAAAACCAATCAACTCTACGGCTCGGTCACTCAGAGAAAAAAGGAAACTGAGTAGATCGAAGAGTTCTTACTGCTTCCTTACCATCCACCACGCTTTTTGAATTGTCATCTGAAACTAGAATTTCATAAACGAATGTTACAAACTTCGCGATAACAGAAATGGAACACCAACAAATGGCATCCCCTGGATAATTGTTGTTAAACTTCGTAAGATCTTTGGAAACATGAAGTACTCGGACATGTATTTCTCAAACAGGTTCATCCCGCACTTAGTCGCGCTCACTAATAGCAGTCAAGTGCTCGTCGATTTCCTCAGTGGACAAAACCCTGAAGACTGGATTATCACTCCTCACCACTCCGACCTACAAAAAGCATTAAAGGATTCATCATCATATAATAGAAGAGATTCAAAAAAAATGTCATTTCCAATGGAAAAACATGTTCCACAAACACGATATGAGGAGGACTCATCATGTGAACTGGATGTCTCAGGTCAAACACGGCAAAAGCACGCACTTCAGCAGCAGCTTTTGTTAAATTAATATTTGGCAAAGTTCTTCCACATCAAATCAGGCTAGGTAGGTAGAAGTCCAGTGTTACTGGCAAGGCTATACTTATCATGTGAACTCGACAGTGTTTTCTCATTGGCTTTAGAGAGAAAAGTATAATGAACTAATCAGCAAGTAAACATAGAAAGATCTAGATGATGCTATAGCATAGCAGAATATACTCCTAGTGCTGTCAGTCAAATTGCAATTACTAGTATTGTTTTCTTTTTTGGTTCGTCGTATGACCTTTTCATGCCTTCCTTCTCAAGAAGGCCACCCTGCTATACATTCACACAAAGAGCAAGTATGCAACTTCCACTGTCAAATAAGTACACCAAGCCGGGCTAGCAGCAACGTGCCACTAACCCATCTACCCTTGGAGCAGAAGTGGACTATACTGATCCAAAATATGCAAGCATGAAAGTTAAATAGTGATGACAAGGTTTGTCACCAATCATCCATCCAGTAAAAGATGCTCAAGCAATGGCAGGGAAACATCCTAGTCTGCCAACACACGTAACAAACAGATATGTACCTCAATCTCATTCGCCTTAAAATCCTCTTGTAGGACAGATTGCAAGGCTGAAATTGCAGTCTACAAAGAAAAGGTAAAGCTAACATCAGAACTCAATAAAAGAAACGAGCAAAATATTAAAAGGAGGGAATAATAACTTCCATGTAAGACTCTTCCAACAAGAACACTTAACAAGACGTACATTCAAAGGAGCTTAAAAATAAATCATCCATCTGCTAGAAAGCAAAGGATAGTATGACTAGGTAGGGAAAAAGTCACTCTCCAATTCCTAAAATATAATAAGCAGGAGAATGAAAGCCAAAACCGGCTCAAAAAGAGCACCTAAATTGTCCTCCAATTGAGTCTCGCAGTTCAAGAAAAACATCTACCTGGACTGTCTCCTCGTACGAGAAAGCAGGATCATTCTTCATTTTCTTTTCCAAGAAATTAATTGCTTCTTGCTCTTTTGATCCAGCACTTGTAGCCTGAAACACGTTACAATAAACTATCTGATAAGCTCTGGATGCAATAATAAGAACTAATCATTTGTCCTGATGTGTGGCATCATTACGTGGCAATAACATAATAACAGGCAACACAATTTTATAGTTCAAAATTGTTGTTTTATTGTGCCATTGATAGCAGACACATGACTCCTCTCTGTCATCAAGAACCTGCGACATCCATCGACAGCTATGCAGTAAAACAACCATGATAAGGAGAGATCAATAAAGACCGTGCAGTCCACAAGGCCTAAATCAAAAAGACGAGCAATAATCTCCTCACACTAGGTAAAATTAAGGGAGAACTAAGTAGGAGTTATTAACACTGATTAATACATCAAAGAACGGTTACATTTACTGAGCAGTTCAGTGCACTGCACCACGAGCCACGGATATGGAATAGAGAACAAGATTAAGTGGGTGTAAATGCACAAACAGTGTTCTCCAGTATAAGCAGCACGGCACACGGCTGATATGGGGCAATAAATATTGTCTATTTGGAAGAATTTTACAACAATCTTATGGAAAAGAGCAATATTCCAAAAGATGCATGGAAAAGAGATTGACACGGAAAATTAGACCGCTAATAAGGTAATGCATATTTCTAGGATTGCAGATCATAAAAGTGCTCATAGTACAGAACATGACATCAATATACACATGTTGAAACTCCTCTCGTGCATGATGCATTTTTTAATGTTGTCAAACAAAATAGTGATGGACAAATGCAGTAAAAACATAAAATACCTTATGTCCGAAGAAGTGGCCAGCAGGGTCACATTTGTATAATCTCGGTCCATACTCTTCATCAATGCCCAAGACCATTGCAACTTCCAGCAACAACAGCGGAAAATCACAGCAGAAGAGTAGCATCAGTATGCATAAAAATATAATTATCACATCTGCTGAAAGGAGCAAAAAGAATGAGAGGCAAAAAAAAATGAATGGATAGCATTCTGAAGCATGTGAAGTGCTCCAACTGCCAGAATCAGTCGGCAGAGGAATTAATAACTGGGCAAATGGGTAGAGACCAACCTACTCCCAGTGGTCTCATATAAGCATGTTGAGTATAGATTTGGGACTTGTCCGCTATCCTGATATTCAAAGAACACAAAGTAAGCTGAACAGGAGAATTGACCAGTATAAAGTGAGTGTGAAGAAGAGGTCCTGCTTGTAACAACGGCAACAAATTACACTAAAAAAAAAGCCCAAATTAGAGGTTTTCACAATATATCGGTAACATAGTGGCAATACATAAGAAGGTAAACATTTGAGGCATTTTGACAATAGAAAGATTTGGAAATTGTCCAATGAAAAGATGCCATTACAGTCTTTAGGCTGCATTTTTTTTTTCCATTCTTACTGGCATCGTCAATCGGAAAGTCAAATATACGATCACGATCATTGATAACAAAGTCAAATATTGGGATCACAACGTTTTCAGGTAGATCAAATAAACATAGCAACACAATTATCTACCCCTGGGCCGACTTAGATTGTCCACAGGTGTACAAATATCCTTCATCAGGGAAGGGAAGGGCACAAATGAATACATGAACTACAGAGCTAAGTCTTGATATATAACCCTTCTCCTTCATTTGACAATACACCAAGTCTACAAATGGGGAGCAGCTATAGCTCAAACAGACACCCAAAACAACTATAATCACTTAATGCCAGTATCTTGCAGGATCAAACTGACTGTGTAGTACTACTTACTCATTCCCGAAAATGAGTTTACACACTCAATACCAGAATCTTGCAGGATCAGACTGACTATATAGTACAAGTTTCTCATTTTATTTAAACATGTGACTAACCATTTTGCCAATACATCCACAGGCATCTCGTATCCATATCTGAAGCGGAACTCAGCTGCCTCATTTCGTGCTTGCTGAACCAAGGTCCTAGCATCAGCTGTAAAACAACGTTGCCAAAGTCATAGAGGGTACAAAGTAAATTTCAGAGAAAAAAAAATAATTGATTCCATGGCTTTAATGTGATTAACGTGCAAGACAACAGTAGCCCATCGTCATTGTAGAGTATATGTTGTAGATGATACAGAGAAAATTGATTTATTATCTGGTACATTCAATTAAATGTGTCCTCATCACTAAGTAGCTCTAACCTTTTCTATCTTATCACAAGTAGTCGTGTGACTAACTATCCTATTTCTTCTACCAAACGAACTTTTTGTCTGCCTTGAGAAGAATGCGCCTTTACCATACAAACGAAACTAATCACAAAAGCATTTTTGTCAACACGAGCTAATGCACGTGCCTTAGCTCTCCAGATGCCACACAATACAAAGATCGCTTGCCGAGATACCAAAACTCACAAAACCATTTCTTAAGCTTGTACAACCACTCAGACAAGCAAATTTTCACCCTATAGGAAATTAAGCGAACAATCGAGAGCAACAAACCCGTCATTCCAGTAGCTAGCAAGCCGAGGAACTTCGTGATAGGAAAAAGATGCGTCACGCTTGTCTGATCCAGAAGCTTGTCCTGTAAAAAGAACTCCATGTCAGAGAAAACACGAGAACTCAAGCTCAATACCAGCCGGGAAAGAAAAAACATTGTAAATACTACACTCACCGGGACCTTCTTCTGAGTGACTACACAGACCGAATCTCGCCCTCGGACACCAATCGAGGTGATTCCAGCGGCCTTAACGGCCTTGAAAGCATACTCTGCACGATACTCAACGAGAAAACCGCAAAAACACTCAATCTAGCTCCGTTCCGACCAAAAAATCGACGACCAAAATTGCAGATCTTAATTCTAATTTTGCCAGTGGCCCGAGCGCGATGGCTTAGGAATCGCGAAGGCCGTCATTCGCAAAGCAACCGAAGAAGCACCTCGAATTCGATCATCGAATCCACCCGCTAGGGCGGCGAGACTGTGAAGAGGGATCGACGCACGAGTGATAGTGGAACGGACCTACTTGAAAGAGGCGGCCCTCGGGGGAGAAGATCGTGATGTGGCGATCGTATCCGCCTCCGCTTCCGCGACTCATCTTGCTGGTGGTGATTCGACTTCTCCTGCTCTCCTCGGTCGCTAGGGCTCTTCTTCTTCTTCCTCGAGGATGGCTCCTCCTTCTTCCGCCCGTGGAGTGCGCAGAAAGAAAACGTTTCGCCCAGCCTCGGCTTCGAAATGAAAGCGGTGTAAAAAAAAGGTCTCTGAGAGTCTAAAACGACTCGTCGCTTCGGGCGTGTTTTAATTTGCGCTTGTGCTGGAGAGAAGAAGGTTGGAGTGGGCAACAAGCCAACCGGCCCGATTGCCCGACCGACCGGACTGAACCGGATTTAAATGAACCGGCATGAAAAGGTTCGAACGAAATGAGATGGGCTTGGGCTTGGGCTGGGCTGACGGTATTGGACACCTGGAGACGAAACACGTGGTCCAGCCAGAAAGCAGACCATATCAATCGCCGGGCCTGGGCTATCGTGCACTTCCCATAGCTCTGTGTTGCGTAATTTTGCGCAGGCAATCCCTAGCATGTGAAATTACAAGTATAAAAGTACATAATAGTTGATGTAATTAAGGAAAAAAGATCAATGGGTGCAATCAGAGGTATAATATCGATGCGATTTCGCCTTTTTTTTTTTGGTCGAGCAATTTCGTCAATTCACCTGCTCAATCACTAGCCAAATCAACATATTAAACATTACCCACAAGACTAAATCAAATGGGCGGGGGTGGGTGAGGCCAGGCTATTGCTCGGGTAAAGGATGGATTAAAGCATAATCGCAACTATTATTACATGAACCTTTTTTTTTTTCGATTGGACCAAGCTTTGTCTGGGCCAATTTGCGTCGAGCCGTTCTTTTCCGACCTCTTACTTTCTCTAGAACATTTATTGGATGAAAATCTAAAACCAAAAAAAATTCGCGTAGAATTGTAAGTAGATATTGGCATTTTTCGGTAGATTTGGGTACATTGGTGTTAATCAAAAGCAAAACTAATGGAGTTGCGAGATTTCGAAAAGATGGAAAAATTAACGTTATAAGTCCATGAACATTCCCTTAAGCATCGGAGATGAATTTTTTGTTTTTTTGCTTTTATCTTGAAGATGAAATTAAAAGTTTAGGAATCACATTGAATATTGTGCTAAAGTTCATGAATCATATTTATTAAATTAAAAATTTATGAACTATATTACAAATTATGTCAGAGTTCAGGGACCACTTATATCGTTTTCCCTAAAATTGAATATCTCAACCCACGACTTCATTCTTTGTTCTTTTTTCTTGATTTATGAAAGTTACAGCTACTCCCCATTTCCCACTGTGTGGCTACACACGAGCATTTGTGTGTAATTAAAAAGCGCGAAAAAAAGCGCGTAATTAAAAACTAATGGACAAAGGTCGCCGGCCTTTCACATCGCCCGATGAACATTTTCCTCGGTCGAATGAATGAATCTCTATCTAACCCAAAGCGATTGGCACGCATTATCAGTCTGCTCTCCACTTAGTAATTCAACGTTAAAAACAAATCACTTTGCTTTTGTCTAATCGCTGTCTCTCACCGGTCCTAATCACCTTTTCAACGTTTCCTCAATCTTTCCCTTTCTTTTTACGTATCCATCGCTCGCACTCTCGTGGCGCTTTTTTCTTCGCGGGACCAACGAACTGTTTTTCACGGTGGATACACCTATGGGCCTTCGTTTATGTGACGGTACGTACAGAATGACGCGTGCACCCTATATCCACCTAATCTAGATTTATATTTCTTTTATTTATTTGGATTTGTTGGATTTAATAAGGTACATGGAGCCTTCATTTATGTCGCTGTAGGTACATAATCATTTGTGCTCGATAAATGTGTGTATATATATATAATCTAGATATGTTTTTATATTACTTGAATTTGCTGGATTTATTAAGGTCCATAAGACCTTAACAAAAGATCCTATGACATTTTAACGGGTTGTTTTTTCATCGGGAAAAGCTCATATCAATTCATGGAGATAAACTAGATGGGTACATCGATTGACCTTCGGAACATAATAAAACTCTAAGAGGTAGAGGGGGGGTGTCGAAACTTGGCTCAGAGGGAGAGTGTTGCAGGGTCGGGTTTTGATGACCCAATCTGCTACTTTATTTTGGTCTCTAAAGCTATGGCCCAGGTGGAGATCTAGCAAATTGAAAATTAAGTCTCTACACTCTTTTATAAGTCCCCATTCATTTAACGAGTTAGATAAGCTCCTGACAATATGTCTGGCAACCCATATAATAAGCAAGGATACGATGATTTATTATCTTATCTGATATCTGGCAAATGCTTACAGATAAAATTAAAGTGGATCTGCACCGTATATTAACTGGATAAAACATTGTTTATTTGATGAATCGGATAAATTCGGGTAGGATTCTTCCATTCTGAGGGAAAATCAAAAGGGAAAGAGAAAATAGACTAATGCCTAGACGTGGATAATATAATGACCATTTGGCTATGATTAACCGTTGGGGATATGATAACAATCATGATAATAAGAAGCCATTGTAGAGACAAAATCATTTGCCTCTATGGTCTGTCTAGTTGTCCTTACAACATTACGAGGCAGATAGAATAATGGTTGCTTTTACCCGTCCCTAATCGTATCTGAAGGCAAATTTGCGGCAGATCCTTATTTGCCTCTAATTCCACTATTAAAGGCACACGCAATTGCCTCCAATGACGATGTAAACACGTCGATTGGACAAAATAACTTTAAGTCATAGGGGACCACAAAATATCCTGTACATTTGGCGACGTGATTTGTCAAGATATGCTTGATTGATATCGATCGCAGATGAATTCTGCGTTTACATTTAGAATTAATTGTTTAGTAGTAACAAGCTTGTTTTCCAATGTATATTTTCGTGTGGATCATATTGCAAGCGCAAAAATACCTCCTTCTCTGGAACGAAGTTGACGAGAAAGAATACCATGCGGTAGACACACGCTATCATCCTCGGCGACCAATATTGAAAATTACATAACAACTCAATTCCGAATTATTGATTTCGCCTTACAAGAGCTTTCCTTAATTAGTCTTTTCGCGAGTGCTCTGGAGACACCGATAATAATTTTCATAATCTGTTTAATTTCGATTTTCATAATCCGCACAATGTCATGATATGGCTTCAATGAGGACGGTGGTCTCCCATACTCTCTTTTTTGTCAAAGGGTCCCCGGCGTGACTGCGATCCCAAAGCAGCTTTCGGAGGAACGAAACAAAAAGAAGTGTGGGGGGGCGATAGTCACATCAACGGTCCCGGCCCCGGCCACGTCCGTGGAAAAACGCGACCGCCGATCGTGCGGCGGGCGCTTCGCGAGCGGGCCCGTCCCCGAGCGCATCCGACGGCGGTGGGCGAAAGGGAGAGAGGGTGCCGAGTACTTACCCCGCCTCGTACTCCCGCCTGTCGAAGGGGGGGCGGGGGGGACCACCTCGGATTCCCACGGGGGACCACCGTGGTGCGCGATGCACCGGATCGCCCTGCCACGTTTTTTTTAATTTCACTCATTGATCCTGCTCGTTATTAAGACGGGGGGGTGGGTCCCACCGGATAGCGACGTTTCCTGGCTGGCTGGCTTCCTTTCCGCTCCGGTCTCTTTCCTGGGGGGAGGGGGGCGAGGAATCTTTCCCCGGACGCGGGTCCACCGACCCAGACGCACCGTGACCGGTTGATGATGCGAAGTTCACATCAACGGACCCGATGCGCCCGATTTGCGTTGACCCGGATTCGGTCCTCCCTTCGCGCGGTCACGTAATCCGTCCATAAATCGCGCGGCCTCATCATACATGCTCCCACCGGTCAACATATTCTCCCTGAAGCGGGATTGATATGATTATCGCGAATTTAATTAACCAAATGTAATTAACCATTCTCATGCGAGTCAAGCATACTCATAAAGAATTATCAAAGTCCATCAATTGTATCGGAACTTTGACCTAATACACAACGTAGTTCCTAACTTTAAATTTGTTTAATGGGGTTCCTTAATTTTAGTCTAATGTACAATGTTGAACTATTTATTTGTTCAATATGGTCTCTATGCTTTTAGCATATGTTCAATCTAGTTCCTCTGGACTATATTAAAATATTTAATGATAAAATTTATGAACCACATTATATATCGAGTCAAAGTTTAGAAATTATTTGCGTCATTATCCCTAATAGTAATGCTCAAAGAGAGTTGCTCAATTGGAAGTCAAACCTAAAGCCGAGGCAGCTATGCGTCCAACCAGGTGCCCTCATCTCCTCATACGATCCTATCTTTGTTAGTTGTGGAATTGATACGTTGCTAATTTTTGCTTAGGAACCTTTCCTTAATGGGCCCATGTAGACATTAAGAGAGGAATTATACCTGACTTAAGGCAACAGTAACGGCTTATCCCAAGAAAAGAATGTTGCTAGCTTAACATAACTTAAACACGTGCCTAACTTGTTCGCTTAATCATGCTCCGCGCGGGGGATATAGCGCCGGTCCAGATACGAACGCCCTCACCAAACACAATCCCCACTATAATCCATTCATTGCCACATCACATGCACTTTATTAGAATACTAATAGTATTATTATTACTTTATTGTTTTTGTTATTATATATAGGAAAGGACATCTTCGACTGTGACAAAAGTACCCGTAATTGATTACTTTACTAGTATTTCACTTCTGACACAAAAAAAAAAGAATTTCACTTAAATAAAAAAACGTGATCTGAAATGATTAAATAAAAGTTTCCTATCAAAATCATTTATCGGATGGACTAGTTAAGAGATTTTTTTAATTATATAAAATTGTGTATAAAAAGAAAAAAATGATGAAAGTAAACATAGTTAAAGGAAAGCTAAAAAGAGAATGGCATAATCATTTAACGTAAAATTCAAGAGATTGGGTTTGGCCGCTTTGGAGGGGAGAGTCTATAGCCCGGTTCCGAAGAAACTTTAGCAACCGTGGTTGTAATTCACACGCGATATTTTACATTCTCTTAGAATTTTTAGGAGCTTAAAACTCTTATTTTATTTACCTATAATTGCTTGACATTGAACACCCAGAACTTCTGATAGCAATTAGCATATATATACACATAATGTCACCGAGAAGGCAACTCAAATCCTTTGTCAAGTTTTGAATATTAGAATGGTACTCTTGAATTTCAACGGAATGATTTTTCGGCAATAGACTGGAAATATTTAAAAGAGACTTTTTGGTCGGTTCGACAGCAATTTGAACATACCTTAAAAGCAACCGGAATTACTCAATTATATTATTATAAAAAAATAACGGTGCTCGCATCGATATTATATCACTTAATATTATCAAGCCACTTATTGTTAGTGGTCTGCCCTAAGAATCAATCAAGGTTGATACTCTAATATTAGTTGTGGATTAGGTTGTCTCGGAAAATCGACTTTCACTATCTTAGGTAGTCATAATGTCTTGCTAGAGACCGCTTATGACTCGTGGGGCAAAAAGAGTTTTGAGCACACTACTAATGTTTAGTGAACCTACAGGGTCGCATACAAAAGCGAACTGAGTTAATATTTTCTGTACGCTGGAATTTACTTAAAATAAGAAGTAGATTTTAATTTATTCTCCTATTCAACTTATCTACGCAGTCGTGCGCATTATGAGATAACGATTAAATGTACGATTGAAAGTGGACGATTTGGCGGGCCCAAATCGCCTGGCCCACTTCTTTTAATTCCACTGGATAATGAGGCTATATAAATAGATAGAGAATTGTTCTCTGTCTAGGGTTTTTCAATATAGTATCGAAAATCAAATGGCGTTGAAGAAAAGAAAATTTAAGATCTTTCGCTAGTACGTGGATTGTTGGAGAATTCCGTTCGTGTGTGTGGATACCAGTAGAGGCGCAACACTCGGGGCGCTAATCCAGACACACTCGGTTGTCGATTTATCTTCGATCTGCAAAAAGTACGTTTCAAAATTCATTTTCGATTTCAATATACACATGGATCTTGTGTAGGGTTCTATATTCTGCTGCGTTGTTACCGTTGATGAACCCAACAATTAAGCGGTCTTAAGCATATTTTGCTTTCCACAACGTGAATTACATATAATTCAGGAAAAAAAAATCGCGAACTATTATTGCTCCCTTAATCACCCAATTCGTTTGTCCGAAATAATAGTTGCTGGTCTTTTTCCGAAAATTATCAGTTGGGGTCCACGTGTGATGTTCTTAAATGCCGGAACCCCATGAACAAACGTAGTAGTCCCCGAGCTCTCAACCTCAACCTGTCGTCTTCTTCACTCTTCAACTGCGTGTCAAAAATCCCAAAAGGGCCCCAAAGCCAGAGCCTCGCCATCACTTCTATCCTGTCTGACCGGACCACAGCTATAAATCGCCATACTTTCATCTGTATACAATCGCCGTCGCTTCTGTCTTCCCCCCTCACCAGCTCTCCTCCACCTTTCCTTTCCGGCCGGCGACATGGCGAGCAAGTTCGCCAGCGCCGTCGACTTCGGCCTCATGCTCTCCAAGCGGATTTACTACGGCAAGGGCGCCCCCACGGCCCCGGCCCCGGCCCCGGACCCGCCGGCCATGTCGAGGTCGCCGGACGGCTACCTCCCGACGGCGCCGATGGTCTACGCCGTGGTGCCGGACCCGACCGCGGTGGACAACCCGGACGTGCCGAGCTACCAGCCGTACGTGCACGGCCGGTGCGATCCGCCGGCGCTGGTGCCGCTTCAGATGCACGAGGTCGCGATGGAGGTGGATTGCCACCTGGACACGGCGTTCGTGAGCCTCGCGGGGCGGTGGCGCGTGCACTGCATCATGGCGAGCAGGAGGTGCGATTGTCTGGTCGCGATACCGATGGGAGAGCAGGTAGATAGCTCGGATCGATTTTGCTAAAAGAAATTGCTTTCTCATGTCTGAAAATGTGACGAGCTCGTTATGCAAAAGTTTCATGCCTCCTCCAACTCTTTTTCTTTTCCTTGTGAATTTGTCGGTCAGCTTTAGAATGATATCTTCGTTTATCCTTGTTGTGCCATTTCTCGTTGTTTCTTCACCGAGCTATTTTTCATATTATGTTGACTTTATTTCCACTGTTCATACATGTTCTCATACATTAGTGACCTGTCACTATCGAGTTTAGTGGGTTCATCTTCATTTTTTTTAAAGGATTTTGTTCTGGAAGCGTGCATCTATTTTGGTCGTGTGTTTGGATACTTGCTTGTGCAATTTGGTTTTGGAGCCATGCCGAGACAAATTCGTTTGAGGTTTTCATACTCCTTTTGCTGCTAACAATGGAAAGATTACGACAGATGGAAATTGTGAATAAACTGGGGGTTAACGATTAATGGGAACACGGAAGTCAGATTTGGACGGAGAAAAAATAAGAATTTTTTTCATGAAAATTTCATAGACTAGAAAATAAGAGTAGTTCATAGTTGCACCGACCATCTGGGTGGCGAGGGCAGGCATGTAGCCACCGGCAGCTTTCCTGGAGCTGGCCTCTGTTACTGCCGGCTGTTAGCTTATGAGTTATTTATCTAATGCCTTCATGTGAAAATGATAGGTTTCTTTTTTCTTAACGAATTTGGTCGGATTCCGGGTTGGTTGGCAGTGATTTAGAAAATATGTATGGAATGGATGAATTCATACAGAATATGTCTATTATATCATGTAAGTTAATTAGCATCTGAGAGCACGTCCATGTGCACGCTGCTCAGTGCTTTCTATTAGTATGTGTTGGGGTCCAAGCTGCCTTGGTTCTTGGAACCGTTGACTAGACAAGCAGTCAGAAGATTGAGGCAAGTTGTTGGGAGAAATTTTGATGAGCGGACTAGAGAAGAAAACGGAGAAAGGAACTTTGGTATCAGGACGTGATGATTGCATATCTGTTGTTCCCAATTTAGAAGATAATTTACTGTCAAGCAAGCTTAGATAGAGATTAGGCAAAATGAGTAAGCATGAGCTGGCGGATCACTTCGTCACATCCATGCGGAGAAATGGTCCTAGAAGATCAGTGTTTACCTATGCCAATGTTTTGTTTGTATTGATTGGTTCCATTGCAGTTTGCCATATACATGATGTTACTAAAAACAGGAAAATTACTTTTCTACATCATCATTAGCAAAGTACATTGGATTCCGATGCAAGGATGCTCAGTGATCCTTCTTTTATTCCAAGGGCCATCTATAGTGGCCTAAAACAAGTGCCGATCATCTGTTAACATTGCAATTACATTGGAAATCAAAGAAACAAAGACAGAACCTCCTTGACTACTGCCGTGACACCTTCTTCTCGGATCATGATCATCCTCGTGATAGGAGAAGCTATCCCTTCTTTACAATTTCTTTGTGATGAAATTATTGTAATCATACTTCAAATGTTTTCCGTTATGTATCACCATTTTCACTTCTTGGATTTTATTCCTGACAATGTCTTGGCGACCACTTGGAACTGCTAATAGAAGTTCAACCTTGATGCCTTGTCTTATACCTAGCTAGCAAATAAAAATTTTGTAATATTTTTGTGGCATCATATATGCACATTGAATAACAGAACTAAATTTACCACTTCTGCATTCTATGGTGCTGATGGTATCTTCCAATTATATAATTGTGCTAAACTTGTAAACATCTAAACTTTCTTTTACCCCTTCTTTTCTTAATTATGTTCTCAAAAGAAGCATGATTTGGCTAACAGGGTTTGCTTCTAGGTATCGAGGTAGATGTTGCTGGAAGATCATACAACAGTCAACTGATCATTGTGGAAGACATGGAAGATATGAGTGCCGAAGTGGCAAAAGCTAAAGAGGGCAACTTTTTGAATTCCCAGACTTTCATGTTTAAAGTTCCACAGGTAGTCTCTTATATCTTTCTCCACCATCCCACTCAAGATATTGATTTCCAGCATCAGGTTGGTCTTCTATTTTAAACCATGGTGAAACTAATATATTCCAACCATCTTAACTTTGTAGGTTGTTGGAGGGTCAACCATATCAGTGAAGGCAAATTGGTCTCAGAAGTTAACATATCAAGGATACCAGTTTTGCTTAAGGATACCTTTTACCTTTCCTTCGTATGTCAATCCTGTCGTTAGGAAGATGCCTAAGAAAGAAAAGGTGCTGTTGAATGTGAACTCTGGTACTGTCATAGAACTGCTACATAATCATATTAGCCACCCGCTGAAGGTGAGTCCCATAAATTTTCTCACGCTCTAAGATTCCCAAGCAAAAGCTGGAATAAGGATATTACTGTGACTTTATAGGACTTGCGGCGCGAGGCTGGTAAATTAAGTTGCTTGTATGAAGCAGAAGCTCCAACATGGTCGAGTCAGGACTTCAAATTTTCTTATTCCGTATGACCCTCTATTTTCTCTCTCTTAACTACTACTATATAGGACCTCAATATAACAAGGCGTGTGGGAATTAATATTACCAAGTCTTATGTAAAGATGTCTGGGCCATACTTTACCATGATTAGCTATTTTGATATGCAAGTGTTCTTATCTCTTATCATCTTCCCCGTGCCTAAAGGTTTCAACGACGAAAATATCAGGGGGTGTGCTCTTGCAATCTCCATCTCTTCATGATACTGATCAACGAGACCTCTTCTGCTTCTATCTTTACCCCGGAAAAAACCAGAGTGGCAAGGTTAGTTAGGTTTTTTCTATTTACTTATATTTAATATACCTATGCTTGGATATGTGTTAGGAATATTACTTTCATTCCCAATCTAGTTGGCGTTCAATATCATAATGAATAAACTTCCTGTCGGTCTCCTATGCTGGTTGTGATAGTGAAAGCTACGACTTGCCTTTTCACTCATTTAGGAACACGGTGAAAATGCCGAGTTAAAAACATTAATAAGAAATGTAAGAAAAACCTCATATAAAACGTATTTGAAAGGATAATATAAAAGGTGACCAGTGACTCATTCTTGAACTTACTGTCAATAATAAGAATTTAAAGTTTCGTCTGCATGAAGTAGTGGTTCCTCGTTTGATTCCATGCAAGCTGGAGCATGCTATGTAAAGAACCTGCAGTATTCCGACCTCCTCTTTGTGAACAGATGCATTAGTATTGTTGGTTTACTAAGTCCTATGTAGTCATTTGACAGGTCTATTCAAAAGAAGTTGTGTATGTGATTGATATAAGTGCGAGCATGGAAAACCTGCTGATGAATGTAAAGAACGTAATATTGGAATCGCTTTCAAGGCTCACACAGCAGGATTCTTTCAACATAATAGCTTTCAACAATGAGGTTCACTTATTCTCCTCGTTGATGGAGCCAGCAACACCAGAGGCAATCTCCAATGCGACCCAGTGGATTAGTGCCAACTTTATAGCTAATGGTGGCACAGACATCTTGTTTCCTCTAGAACAGGTTTGAACATGTACATCCGTTGCCACTGGAGGGTGCTTGAATTCTAAATATATGAAGAACTTTAATGCCGTTCTCGCTTTATAGTTGGCTTGTCACTTTCACATAGTAGTTTAGAATACTTCCCTACCATACTGACTTATCTACTCAATTGCAGGCAATGAACTTGTTGGCGGAAACCACTGGTTCGATGCCATTCATTATCCTAGTCATGGATGGGGCTGTTGAAAATGAGCGGGAGATCTGCAATAAAGTGAAAGATCATTGCTCAAGTGGACTTCCAATTTGTCCTCGCATATGCACCTTTGGAATAGGTAAGAGATCTTTAATAAAGTACAAAAGAGTATCAAAGTCGATCACTTTTGCATTGGGTGACATATAAAGCATTGGTTGCAGCTCTCAAGTTTCTAGATTAGAGTTGTGTGAAGCACTGCAGCAAAAGGAATATAAGTGCTTGTGTAATTATGCAAGCAAGAAACCTGATGAATGTAGGATTTGGACTGCATTCATTTGTGGGAACATCGCAAGCATACCACTACTTTTTATCTTTCAATGACAATTCATTCATCACTTGGCAGTCAAACTATGTAATCAGAAGAGCAACATATAATGATAACTGTCATTAAGAGAATCAGTTCATACTTACCCATAAAGGACAATAACTTCAGTGTGCTTCCTTGTATGAGGTGCAGTCATTAAGTCAGACATACATGAAATTGAAAATTGTCAATTTTGAGCTATATCATAATACTTTAAATAATCTATTGGTGACTACATAAAGAGGAGAGCTTTTATATTAATTGACTTTATCAGAAATTGTCCGCCAAAGAATTTTTGATGAAGCTATTGCCATGTTATATATGTTCTGCTTGAATTTAGATCTATAATACGAACCTAGAAAATCATTATGATTGTGAGGTTAGGCTTTGTGTTAAGTTGCAATTTGTTGTCAAAGACATACTGCAGTGGAACCATATAAGAGGGGTGTACCAATTTATGCTAATTATTGCGAACTGATATTCTTTCCAGGTGCATACTGCAACAATTACTTTCTCCAGATGCTTTCTCATATTGGAAGGGGTTATCATGATGCTGCCTATGATGCAGGTAACTGTTTTTTTTTTTTTTTGTTTCAAAGTGTATGAAGTTTCTTACAGGTTAATACACCTTTGAAACAATTCAGTTGTATCAGCTAATGTTAGTGGGGTTGGGAACTATCTTATGTGGAAAAAGCGTTCATATCTGAAAATGGAGAAGTTGATAACCATCCGGCTCTAGAACAATAGACTCGGATGGTCTTTTTACCTACATGATTTCTGACATGAGGTTGTTTTAATCCAGAAGGGCAATAATAGAGCTTGTCTAAAGGGTGTTAGGATTCTCCAATGTCTGTTCAGTCCAAATAAAGATCTATGGGTATTAAAATTGTGAAGTTCTTTGAAGGCAAAAAATCTAATCTTGTCTTTGTTTTTTCTGGTTCTTTTCACATGAGCAGAGTTAGTTGAACTTAGAATGCAAAAGTGGCTTGCTAACGCATTGTCAATCATGATGGCTGATATTGCCGTGGACGCTCTGGAAAATCTTGATTCACTTGAGGTAATAATTTCCTCTCCAATCAACTATTCAATTCCAAATTCCAATCACCAACAGATATGAATGCTTTTGAGGAGTGATAATGTTGGAATTGCAATTCTCTGTTTTCATAGAATCTCAAGTTACTCATTTAAGAGAAGATGCATCCCTGACAGAGTGACCATATGGTGCTTTCCATTCTATTTACAGATATATCCCTCTCAAATTCCAGACCTTTCATCAGGAAGTCCATTAATTGTATCGGGCAGATTTTCTGGGAAATTTCCAGAGCTTGCAAGAGTTAGTGGTGTTCTGGCAGATAGGAGCGTCTGCACGATAGATCTGAAAGTGCAACATGTGAAGGATGTACCTGTTGACAGAGTAATGTTTGATCTTAAATACATACTCTTGGATGAATGAATATCTTGCAAATTCTTAAGTTTGCTATGGAGTTTCTAGAGGATGCTGTCCGCCCCACTTACACTTCAAACTGAAAGTCTAACATTCTTGATTAATGAGTAATGACCTATTTGATGCAAAGCTCACCAGATGCCTTTCTTTCTATTACAATCCATATTTTTTCAGATTGCTTTCTCCTAACGAAAACGCGGCAGAAATTTTGTTGATGATGCCTCAAATAGGGACTTTTATTATATTTATATTGGTCCTCTTATGCCTCCAAGCTTCACCTGAAATCAATCTTGTTTAGAGAATGTATATTATTGGAGATGTCAGAATGACATTCACTTTTTTGAGTTCTTTGTTGAATATTCTGTCAGATACTTGCAAGGAGACAAATTGATGGCCTCACAGCAGAGGCTTGGTTTCATAAGAGTATACAGCTTGCAGAGAAGGTTCGTTTCTAACCTCATTGAACTGCATAAAATTTGTTATAGCATGGAAGGATTTAATCTAGATGTGAGTTTGACTGGATGACACTTTGCAGGAAGGGGACATCTTTCCAAAAAAGGTTTCTTAGACAAATTTACCTTTTCGAGACGAAATCATTCTAACCAGAAAAATCAATTGTTTTTTATTAACACCTGTTATACCCAGAATTCCTGCTAAGACAGTTTAGTTAATAACATCTAGTCATACAGACATTTTCTGAATTGGCCTCTCAATTGGCTAATTCATAATATAAGTGCATGGTATGTTGCAGCGTGGCAGCAACTATGGATTGGCATCATGACCATTTTCATGCTACTGTTACTTTCAGCTTACTTACATTTTCATGTGCTGTCTAATTATAGGTTGCAAGAACGAGCATACAATCACGGGTTCCATCGGAGTATACGTGCATGATCTTACTTGAAACTGTTTGTGAGAAAATAACATCTGATATTATACTAGAGGTATGATTAAGGACTATATGACCTAGTAGTTTCTACCATTGTCCTATAGGCTTATACAAATACCGCATCAGGCCAAAAAAAATCTGTTTTTGCTATACCTGATTTAAATAAGTATGACTCCTGCAGAACTCCTAAGTTTTTACATTTGTTTCTATAGTCTGTCTGTTGTGTATCCTTTTACCTCTGTACTTTTTATTATATATTTACAGAGTGGTTTTGGTTTCATCTGGAAAACTTAGACTGCATCTAGTTCTGCTGTTTTCATTTCCAATGACAACAGAAAGTGGTCAAAATGAATCCGGCTTCCCCTGCTTTTGAAATAAGGCAACACAATTTTGTTTTCATTGGTTTGCAAGGGAAGAGGAAGGAAATTGAAATTTCAGGAAAGACTAGATGTTAAATCGTAAATAGGACAAGAAACAGACAAGATATTCTGTTAATAGTACCAGACATGTTCTAAAAGTGAAAATTAAATAGAAGAAAATCATTAGATATATATACACATTTTTAAACATTTATAGTGAAAATAAGAACCGAACACTGTCTTAACCAAATGCACCTTGAGATTCTCCAATCCCATTTAAGTACTCATATGTAGCAAACTTTGGAATATATCAGAGGTGATGAAAGCTGATTTCAAATCTCTGCTTCTCTTCATCAACATAAGGTCATTATCTTCGCTTTAAAACAGGTGCCTGAAAAAGTGAACTTCAATAAGATGCTGGAATTAAAGGGCCAGAGGGTAATTTTGCTGGGAAGTTTGGGTAAAGGCTTCGGTAACTTGACTGCAACAGTGAAAAATATTCCACCAGGATTTGAAGAAAAGCCATCAGATAGTGCGGGTGTCTTGGTCAAGGCAGCTTCGAACTGTTGCAGCATGCTGCTGGATCGTATCTGTTGCATGTGCTTCATCCAAACTTGCTCCTATGTGAATGACCGGTGCGCAGTCGTTCTTTCGCAACTCTGCACTGGCCTTGCTTGTTTTGGATGCATCGATTGTTGTTTCGATCTCTGTGAATGTTTTTCATGTCTCTAGTGATATTGACCAGTATGCATAGAGATTTGTGTTTTGTCATATTGGTGATTGTGTTACTTTTGTCTCTTCCTTGTGTGTGTCATAGTCAATAATGATGTATAGTTTCTCAGAGAATACATGGAAACTGAGACGGCGTAATGTTGATGTGTCTATTTTGAAGACTGATAGATTTTAATGACCAATGCAAGTGAAGGTGGAGTGAATACATAATCGAAGTGGAAATATGACCAGCGCAGTGATAATAAACAAAATTCACCTTGTCGCTGGTGAAATTGTCACAATTATGTCTGTTGAGCCACCTATCATGCAATAGCCAATACCAAGCCAGAGCCTTCCCGTTGAGCATTTTTCGCACCCTCCTTGGCCATGCCTATGTTTCCAACTACTTAAATGCACGTGTGAGACGTGTTAAAAAAAGTTTCATATTAGAGAATTGGTGTGACGTGGAGCTGTTAATTCATTGGCTTAAGTAGCAAGAGGAGGCTGTCTTCAGGTACTTAAAACCAACAAGAAATGCAGGTCGACTGGTCCAAGAAGTTCCAGCAAACTTCCATCGACGTAGACCGGTCCAGTTCCTAGTTCTCTTCTCACTAATCAAATGAGCTCAGTGAGTCTTAGAGGGACAATTGGTTATTCTTCACCAGATAACCTCTCTCTCAAACCAAGAATAATCAGGAACACCGGTGAGGGATGATCTACTCCGGCAATTGAAAGCATCAACGATTCATTGAGGGTCTATAAATATATAATAAGGAAGTTGGGTCGATTAGAGTTTTATGGTCGAGCCATAATATTAGATAGTTGGGATAATTGTCTAAAAAATTCTAAACCTATTTTGCGGTGGTTAATTTAGTTTTAATCCTTTCAATTGTGCAAATTTAGTCGTAAGCCTTTGGATGGCTTGGCAATTTAGTCATAAACATTTTAATTGTGTCAATTTATTTTGAAACTTTTCGACGATTTGTCAATTTAGTCATTTTAGCCAATTTTGATAGGAAATCGCTAATTTGGACACCGGTTGGTCGCTGGCCATTCTACGGGGAGTGGCCAGCATTGAGCTGAACAATTATTGCATTTTTAAAAAATTCTTCTGATTTTTTCCCTTTTTTTATCTTTTCTTTTCCTTTTGCCTGTGGCTGGCGATTGGCCACAGGCAAGGGTTTGATCCTCGTGGCCCGGGCAAGGGCAGCCCTCATGGATCTAGCGAGGGCTCGACTCTTATTCCGTGAGAATTGTCAAAATTTCTGCCTTCATTGTCGTGTAAGAGAAAGCAAACAATGATGGGAAAAGGAGATGATGGGAAACAACATCCGAATGAAAATAAGAAAAGCGAGCTTTCATTTTATCTCACAGAATGTAAATATATTTATGGGCATTTTTGCCATGTTGTGACTAATTCACAACAAAGTTATCGGGATAAAACAAACGCGACCGTTGATCCAATAACTAACAATGGTTGTCAATAAATATCTAACGATCATCGTCAATCATTCAACCTCTCGTGATGAGTTTAATAATTTTGCGTTGGTTTTTGCCCATGGCATTGTAGAAAGGCTGCAGGGGCCAGTTTTTTCCAAGGAGCTCGATGCAAATTTCGCAATATGTGAACAATATAATCTACGATGCTGCATAACGTCCATATCTTTCCTTGTCTATTAAAAACAATATTTTATCTGGTTCGAGAGAAATCGAGAAATTATACCTCATAAACTAATGTGAATTCCCCAAGGAAAATAAATTAGCCGGACCGCATACGCTGTTGCTTCTCATAAGTCAAAAGACACGGGAGTCCTTTGTGAATCCTACATCCAAATGACTCCATTCTGACAAGTGACGACCACGCCAAAAGCTGGAAGTCTCTTTCGTTTGATTTTAGACTCCAACTTTTCTATAATTTCTCCGGTTCACATTCCCTTTTTTTGGGGTCGAGGTTCACATTGGCTTTAAAGACTGAGAAAGTTAAAAAGTAGACCTTGGTGTGTGGCACGCTATCTTTTTTATTTTTATCTTTTATAATCTTTTATGATAGTATACGTTCCAAAGTAGCCCACAAGCTATTAAATTCGTAATTTAAGATTAAAAACAGGAACGTCACGGAGCCATTTGAAGAAACCATGGTAAAGTTTTCTCTTCCTTCATAATGATTATTTTTACTAACTAAGTTATAGAGAAGTTTGTCCATTTACATTCTGACATTAACAATATTTTACAAATGCAGGAAGGAGGCTTGCGATGACAATTATTGCAATAAATTACATAAATCAATTTCTTTGAAATTCTATTTGACAGTATTCAACCACTGATAATGAATGTTCTTAAAAAGTTCTAAGTTGCTAATTTGTTTAAAAAGATGATATTTAAAAAAAAATCCCATGCAAGGTCCCAAGGTATAATAAGAGTAAATACACTTTTTGATATATTTTCTTCATATTTTGTATTTTATAAATACCTAAATTTTCACTACTATTTTCATGGATTATGATGAAAGTAAAGATTAAGGTTGAGGTATGTATTTTCCGTTCTTAAATTCTTTTCTTCTAAATGTAGTGGGGATTTGCTCATTTCAACAAGTAAAAAACGTAAGTGACAATTAGGATTATACATTTTACAATGCCATACTTATGTAGTTTTTTATCAACTCAAATTGACTTTTTCACATGCTATATGTCTGTCTCGACCAAATTAATGATGAATGACGACGACCAATGAAGAGAAATGTGGAAAGAACGAGTTGAAGTTGAGGGTGTTTGTGGGTGGCTTCTGATTGTGTCGTGCTTCTTTCGAATATGAGTGGGTTCTGTTTGCTGTATGCTAGGTACTTTACAGAGGTAGTGGAGATCATAGCATAATTTAAACAACAGGAACCGCTTCTAATGGAAGGATTTTGCCTCTGCTTTGGCAATGGTGCACAGAGATTCGTTGTAATAACGCTATCTCATCATGCAAGGTTAATTTTTTTGTAATAACTTTGGGATGTAACAAAGCTGTGACCTTTTGAGTCTCTATTTTATGTCATAAAGCAGCGGTCTCCATTTTAACCTTAACTAGTCAGGATTGTCACACATCTTCGCTCTTAATACGGGGCATACTCTCACCCGGATTCCATGAACTGCGCGCAATCATCACTTTCGAAATTTGTGGGACTCGCGGATCCATGGTTTATGCATATTATTGATAGATTTTTGGACAATACCAAGAACATTGGCATTATTGGTAAGGCTCAAATTGGCAGCCCTTGTTCCATCATTTTTTAGATATTAATTAATAAGTGAGCGAGGAATTTCTTTTTAATTTGCAAAGGGGCAGAGCTTTTTCTTTTTTGTTTTGTTTTTTAGTCAGGGCAAGGGGGCAAGAAACTACTGTGTTAAAAAAAAAAGGGAAGAAAAGGTATAATTCCACCCCACGATAGTATCAAAAAGAAAGAGGCGCTTTAATGACCACTGAGTAAAAAAAAAAAGAGGAAAAGAAAAAAAAAAGCGGTTCCAAGACAACTGAGTCAAAAAGAAAAAAGAAGAAGAGCGCCTCAAAAAGCTGTCTAGAGAAATCGACACGTTCTTATAAATCTCTTCACGGTTTCCGTTAGGTAAAAGTGCAAAAAAAGTCAAACTTTTTTTATTGGTATCAATTTAATCATAAATTTTTTTTGATATCAATTCAGTCATAAACCTTTTGAATTGGTGTCAATTTAGTCATAAACCTTTTATGGTATCAATTCAGTCCTAAATCTTTTGTTTTTGTGTCAATTCAGTTCTTCCGACCAGTTTTGGCCGGATTTTGTTAACGTGGATGTTGGCTGGCGGGCGACCGATCACTGGCGCTGACGTGGACAACTTTAATAATATTTTAATATTTTTTAAATTTTTATTTAATTTTTTCTTTTATCCCCCCCTCCCCTCCCTCCTTCCTCTGGCCGGCTCCGACGAGGCTTGACCTCACCAGTGGCCGGCGAGGGCGAGCCTCGCCGGCGCCGGCCTCTGGCCTCTGTCCGGTCACTAGTCCGGCGACCGGCTGGAGGAAGGAGGGAGGGGAGAGGAAAAAAAAAAGAAAAGAAAAAAAGAAAAAAATAAATAAAAATTTTAAAAATATTATTAAAGTTATCCATGTCAGTGTCGGTGATCAGCTGCCAGCCGGCGTCCACGTAAGCAAAATCCAACCAAATTTGATCGGAAGAACTGAATTGACACAAAAACAAAAGGGTTAGGACTGAATTGGCACCAATGCAAAATATTTAGGACTGAATTGACATAAAAAAAATTTTAGGACTGAATTGATATCAAAAAAAGGTTTAAAACTAAATTGACATCAATGCAAAAGATTTAGGACTTTTTTGGTACTTTTCCTGTTTCCATTAGCACCAATCCTATCTCTCGCTTCTTTTTGCCTTGCTTTCATATTTACCTGCTTCCTTGGGCTTTGAATCATGAAACTCGTAAGCATGTGTATAACAGAGTTTCAATCATGCCATTTGCTTGTTGGTATTGCTCTTGCATTGTGCTTTAACCAAGTCTGGTCCACCACCAATGAAACAGTAAGACTCGCACTGCTCGCATTGAAGGTTGGCATAGCCGGAGATCATGTCGGCGTGCTCAACACATGGAACAATAGCATTGGGTTTTGCTAGTGGTATGGTGTTATGTGTGGCCGGAGGCACCAAAGGGTCACGGTCTTGGATTTGTCATCACAAGGACTCTCCGGATTAATATCTCCTCATATTGGGAATTTGAGCTTCGTAAGGGAAATTCGGCTCCAAAACAACAGTCTCGATCATGAAATCCCTTCGCAAGTCGGCCTGTTGCGCCGCCTTTGTGTCTTAGCACTACACAACAATTCATTGGTCGGTGAAATTCCCAAAAACATATACGCTTGCTCAAACCTTGTCAAACTCAATCTTCGAGTCAACCAACTAACTGGAGAGATTCTTGGAGAGCTTGGTTCACTGTCGAACCTACGGATGGTCGCTTTGTCTGTTAATAGTTTGACTGGGAGTGTGCCTTCCACCATTGGGAACTTATCTTCACTGGAGATCCTTTTTTAACCTTGAACAACTTGGGTGGGAGCATTCCCCAAGTTCTGTGAGATAAAATGAAAGCTCGCTTTTCTTATTTTCATTCGGAAGTTGTTTCCAATCATCTCCTTTTCCCATCGTTGTTTTCTTTCTCTTACATACAGTGAAGGCAGAAATTTTGACAATTCTCACGGAATAAATATATCTATACTTGATGTTCGCTTCTATATACATATTTTCGTTAGGATGAACATTTATTAGCTATAGAAGAATAGATCTACACTAGATGTTTTGTGCAAGTAAACATTTGCGGGCATTTTTGCAATGCTGTGGGCTAATTCACAACAAAGTTATCGGGCTCAAACAAATGCGACCGTTGATCCAATAACCGATAATGGTTGTCAATAAACATCTAACGATCATCGTCAGTCATTCAACCTCTTGTGATGAGTTTACTAATTTTGCCTTGGTTTTTGCCCACGGCATTGTAGAAAGGGCTGAGGGGCTACAGGGGCCGGTTTTTTCTGAGAGGCTTGATGCAAATTTCACAGTATGTGAACAATATAAACTATGATGACGCATAACGTTCATATCTCTCCTTGTATATTAAGAACAATATTTTATCTGGTTCGAAGGAAAAGAAATTATCCGGACCGTATACACTGTTGCTCCTCGTAAGTTAAAAGACATGGGAATCCTTTGCGAATCCTACATGACTCCACTCTGACAAGTGACGACCACGCCAAAAACTAGAAGTCTCTTTCGTTTGAATTTAAAGTCCAACTTTTCTATAATTTCTCCGGTTCACATTGGCTTTAAAGACTGAGAAAGTTAGAAAGTAGACCTTGGTGTGTGGCACGCTATCTTTTTTTTTTCTTTTATAATAGTATACATCCCAACGTAGCACACAAGCTATTAAATTCGTAATTTAAGATTAAATGATTATTTTGCATCAAGAAAAAAAAACCGGCCAAAATAGGTTACAATTACCACCATACTTTTCCAAACTTATATAGGAAATGCTAAACTTTCGGAATTGGGTGTTTAACAAGTATCTTGTTAATTAAATGCTTATCAAAATAGGTATACGGTGTGCGCCAGCTCCTGATTTTCAAGCTTTGAAGATCCACGCAGCTTCTTACTCATGTGAGTACAATTTTCTTTTTTTTTTTTGGGGGGGGGGGAGATAAACATCTTCCTAATGGCATGTATATATACCTTTATCATCCTTTTATTTTCTTTATGATGGTTTCATAATAGTGTAATTGTACTTTCGGATCAATTCTATCCATTACGGTGGCTGTACATCTCAATTCCTTATCATTTTCTTTGACTACACATAGTTACTCTCTCTATCTCTCTCCCTAATTGCAATTACCCGTGTAGATTGTACAACATACCATTTAAAAACAGGATAGTCACGGAGCCATATGAAGAAACCATGGTAAACTTTTCTCTTCCTTTATAATTATTATTTTTACTAAATAAGTTATGGAGAAGTTTGTCCATTTACATTCTGACTTTAAAAATGTCTTACAAATGCAGGAAGGAGGCTTGCGATGACAACTGTTGCAATGAAATTGCATAAATCAATTTTTTTGAAATTCTATTTGACAGTATTCAACCACTGATAATGAAGGTTCTTAAAAAGTTGTAAGTTGCTAATCTGTTTGAAAAGATCATATTTTTTTTATAAAAAAAAATCCTTTGCAAGGTCCAAAGGTAGAATAAGAGTAAATACACTTTTTTGATATATTTTCTTCATATTTTGTATTTTATAAATAACTGAATTTTCACTACTATATCCATGGATTATGATGAAAGTAAAGATTAAGGTTGAGGTATGTATTTTCCGTTCTTAAATTCTTTTTTTCTAAATGTAATGGGGATTTGCTCATTTCAACAAGTAAAAAACGTAAGTGACAATTAGGATTATACATTTTATAATGCCATAATTATGTAGTTTTTTGTCGACTCAAATTGACTTTTTCACATGCTATATGTCTGTCTCGACCAAATTAATGATGAATGACGACCAATGAAGAGAAATGTGGAAAGAACGAGCTGATGTTGAGGGTGCTTGTGGGTGGCTCCTGGTTGTGTCGTGCTTCTTTCGAATATGAGTGGGTTCTGTTTGCTGTATGCTAGGTAGTTGAGATCATAGCATAATTTAATCAACAGGAACCAATTCTAATGGAAGGATTTTGCCTCTACTTTGGCAATGTTGCACAGAGATTCATTGGAATAACACTATCTCATAATGCAAAGTTAATTTTTTTGTAATAACTTCGGGATGTGTCAAAGCGGTGACCTTTTGAGTCTCCATTTTATGTCATAAAGCAATAGTCTCTTTTTTAATCCCAACAAGTCAAGATTCTCACACATCTCCGTTCCTAACACGGGGCATACTTACTATCGCCTGGATTCCATGAACCACGTGCAATCATCACTTTTGAATTGTGGGACTTGTGGATCGATGGTTTCTGCATATTATTGATAGATTTTTGGACAATACCAACAACATTGGCATTATTGGTAAGGCTCAAGTTGGCAGCCCTTGTTCCATCATTTTTAGATATTAATTAATAAGTGAGCGAGGAATTTCTCTTTAATTTGCTAGGGGGCAGAGCTTTTTCTTTTTTGTTTTGTTTTTTAGTCAGGGCAAGAGGGCAAGAAACTACTGTGTAAAAAAAAAAAGGGAAGAAAATGTAGAATTCCACCCCACAATACATATCAAAAAGAAAAAAGGTTAATACCATGAAAAACCCCAAACTGGTACACCTGTGATAAATTTACCCCAAATTAATTTTTTGACCATAAAAACCTTAAACTGGTACACCTATGACAATTTTACCCTCCGCTAGTTTTCGTTAAATTTTACCGTAAAAATTTTGAGTTAGATGACACGTGGCAGTTGATGAGTATACAAGTTTGGGGTTTTACTCTCCATTTGTCATAGATGTACCAATTTACGATTTTTTGTTGTATTAATCCAATTTAATATAGGGTAAATTTATCGTAAATGTACCAGTTTGGGATTTTTGGTAGTCAAAAAATTAGTTTAGGATAAATTTATCACATGCATATCAGTTTGGGGTTTTTTGTGATCAAAAGATTAGTTTGGGATAAATTTGTCATATGTGTACTATTTTTGGGATTTTTCGTGATATTAACTAAAAAAAAAGCGCTTTAATGACCACAAAGAGGAAAAGAAAGAAAAAAAGCGGTTCGATGACTACTGAGTCAAAAAGAAAAAAAAGAAGAAAAGCGTCTCAAAAAGCTATCTAGAGAAATCGACACATTCTTATAAATCTCTTCACAGTTTCCATTAGCACCAATCTTGCCTCTTGTTTCTTCTTGCCTTACTTTCATATTTGTGTGCTTCCTTGGGCTTTGAGTTGTGAAACTCGTAAGCATGAGTTTTGCGGAGTTTCAATCATGCCATTTGCTTCTTGGTATTGTTCTTGCATTGTGCTTTAACTAAGTCTTGTCCACCACCATTGAAACAGACAGACTTGCATTGCTCGAATTTAAGGCCGGTATAGCCGGAGATCCTTTTGGCATGCTCAAGTGATGGAACAATAGCACTGGATTTTGCCTAGAGAAATCGACACATTCTTATAAATCTTTTCACAATTTCCATTAGCACCAATCCTGCCTCTTGTTTCTTCTTGCCTTGCTTTCATATTTGCGTGCTTCCTTGGGCTTTGAGTTGTGAAACTCGTAAGCATGAGTTTTGCGGAGTTTCAATCATGCCATTTGCTTCTTGGTATTGTTCTTGCATTGTGCTTTAACTAAGTCTTGTCCACCACCAATCAAACAGACAGACTTGCACTGCTCGAATTTAAGGCCGGTATAGCCGGAGATCCTTTCGGCTTGCTCAAGTCATGGAACAAGAGCACTAGATTTTGCCTAGAGAAATCGACACATTCTTATAAATCTCTTCACAGTTTCCATTAGCACCAATCCTTCCTCTTGTTTCTTCTTGCCTTGCTTTCATATTTGCTTGCTTCCTAGGGCTTTGAGTTGTGAAACTCGTAAGCATGAGTTTTGCGGAGTTTCAATCATGCCATTTGCTTGTTGGTATTGTTCTTGCATTGTGCTTTAACCAAGTCTTGTCCACCACTAATGAAACAGACAGACTTGCACTGCTCGAATTTAAAGCCGGTATAGCCGGAGATCCTTTCGGCATGCTCAAGTCATGGAACAATAGCGCTGGATTTTGCCAGTGGTTTGGCGTTACGTGTGGTCGGAGGCATCGGAGAGTCACAGCCTTGGACTTGTCATCACAAGCACTCTCCGGATCAATCTCTCCTCATATTGGGAATCTCAGTTTTGTAAGGGAAATGTTACTCCAAAACAACAGTCTGTATCATGAAATCCCTCTGCAAGTTGGTCAGTTGCGCCGCCTTCGTGTCTTACGACTAGACAACAATTCGTTGGTCGGTGAAATTCCCAAAAACATATCGGGTTGCTCTAACCTTGTCGCCCTCATTCTTCCAGGCAACCAACTAACTGGAGAAATTCCCGCACAGCTTGGTACATTGCCAAAGCTACGGGAGTTCGTTTTGTCTGCCAATAATTTGACTGGGAGTGTGCCTTCCTCCATTGGCAACTTATCTTCACTGGAGGTCCTTTTTTTGTCCATAAACAACTTGGGCGGGAGCATTCCCCAAGTTCTAGGCCACTTGACAAACTTGCGAGTCATTTCCCTCGGACAAAATAGGTTGTTAGGTACAATTCCATCTTTGTTGCTCAATCTCTCTCTGCTAGCTGTGTTTCAAGTCGGAGACAACCGGTTACTGGGGACAATTCCTGCAAGTGTAGGCCTCACACTCCCAAATCTTGAATATTTTAGTGTCTACTTGAACCAACTTGAGGGGCCGATTCCTCCGTCAATATCGAATTGCACAAAGTTAGAGATGCTTCAACTTCCAGCTAACAAATTTTCCGGGAAAGTACCTTCTTTTGAAAATTTGCACAAGCTTCGTCAGCTTCTAATCTTTGGCAATCAGCTTGGAAGTGGAAAACCTGGAGACTTAAGCTTCCTTTGCTCGTTAACCAACAACACCAAATTACAGGGCCTGAATATTGGCTTGAACAAGTTTGGTGGGGTGTTACCTGAATGCATAGGTAATTTATCCACTACTCTCGCATCATTCGTTGCACAGAGGACTCAAATAAACGGTGAGATTCCTGAAGAAATCGGGAATTTAGTCAACCTGGAAGTATTGCTTATGGATGGCAACCAGCTTTCAGGCGTTATCCCCTCAAATTTTGGGAATCTACCAAATCTAGCGAAATTGAGCTTAGTTGGTAACAAAATGAGAGGGATTATCCCGTCTTCTTTGGGAAATCTAACCAGGCTTATTGAACTAAATCTTGGTGGGAACAACTTTCACGGGCAAATTCCTTCACATCTGTCAAACTGCCGGTCTCTTGATTTGCTTGATCTATCCAATAACAATCTCAATGGTGTCATACCCCCGCAGCTTATCAGTCTCGCATCATTATCGATCCTTTTGGACTTGTCTCATAACCATTTGACTGGAGTTCTACCCACAGAAGTTGGAAACTTGAGAACTTTGACTGCGTTGGACATCTCGCACAATTTGTTGGTAGGTGAAATCCCAAGTAGTTTAGGTGATTGCACTTCATTGACATCACTAAGGTTGGCGGGCAACTTCTTCCATGGGTCAATTCCTCAATCAATCAGATCGTTAGGAGGCATTGAAGAATTAGATTTTTCATGCAACAATTTGTCAGGTCAGATTCCTGAATTCTTATCGGTATTTCGTTCCTTGAAACTTCTGAATTTGTCGTACAACAAGTTTGAAGGCATGCTACCACGTGAAGGAGTCTTTAAGAATGCTACCGCTATTTCTATTATTGGGAACAATGAGCTTTGCGGTGGACTGCCAGAATTCAATCTCCATAGCTGCATCTCCAGAAGCTCCAAGAGTAGAAAGATCAATATAGTGATATTGTCCACTTCTATTATTTTCGGAGTTCTTGTAGTAGCTCTTATTCTAGCTTTTATATATCTATGTTGGTTGAAGAAGAAAGTAAATGAACCAGTTTCAAGTTCGATGGATGATTCACATCCAAGCGTATCTTATAGAATACTCCTAAATGCAACCAACGGTTTTTCTTCTACGAATTTGATTGGTGTTGGAAGCTTTGGCTCTGTTTACAGGGGGATACTTGAGGTCAATGGAACTGTTGTTGCTGTGAAGGTGCTTGATTTAGTCCGTCACGGTGCCCTGAAGAGCTTTATGGTTGAGTGTGAGGCATTAAGGAACATCAAACATCGAAATCTTCTGAAGATACTAACAATTTGCTCGAGTAGTGATTATCAAGGGAATGATTTTAAGGCCTTAGTCTATCAATTCATGGACAATGGAAGCGTAGAACGGTGGCTACACCCAAACGCAACATTATCTCATCATAATGAGCTTCTAGAAAAGTTGAATTTCATTCAGAGGATAAATATTGCTATTGATGTTGCTTCTGTATTGGATTATCTTCATCACCAGTGCCACATTCCCATTGTTCATTGTGATCTAAAGCCAAGCAATATTCTCTTAGATGCTGAGATGGTCGCGCATGTTGGCGACTTTGGATTGGCAAAATTTCTTCTTGGATCATCTCTTGATACTGTAGCTAATCAGATGAGCTCTCTGGGTCTAAGAGGGACAATCGGTTATGCTCCACCAGGTAATCTTTCTACTTTCTATTATAATGATATGAGCTCCACGTTCTTTTTGATGATTAGCACTCCTAATTTAATCTACACTATTATCAAAATGTGTGACAGAATATGCCATGGGACACGAGGTCTCAAGAGAAGGCGATGTCTATAGTTACGGCATTCTCTTACTAGAGATGTTCACAGGATTGAGTCCCACCAACGAGAGATTCAGAGACAATTGGACTCTCCATAGTTTTGTCACGGCAGCTTTGCCTGAACGAGCACTAGAAGTTACGGATCACATTCTACTTCAAGAAAGAGAGAGTTGTCTCGACCCCAACAGTCCTCAGCATTGGCATTCCGAAAGTAATGGCATATTTCAAGAGTGTTTGATTGTGGTATATAATATTGGAGTTGCTTGTTCCAATGAAGTGCCTGGAAGAAGGATGAGCATTAGCGGTGTTGCAAATCAACTACAAAAGATTAGGGAAAAGCTCTCTTGCATTGGGCTGACATGAACTAGATGAACTACGGCAGGTGATATGATAATTTCTTAACCTCTCTCTTGTCCTAAATATTTAGTTTTGCATATGCTTGTGCAAACAGACATGTTAATCTGTAGCAGAATAGAGAATCGATCATGCATTGTCATGAAAAGGCAATAGTTGATTGTCATTCCTCACCTGTACATGTATCGAGCTAGCATGTGTGCTGCAGTGCAGAGACCTTCTAGTAATATTTGCTAAAATTTGTCTCGAGTTTGAGAACATGGATGAAACCCAACCTGAATTGACGCGCTGGAAAGTCAAGCCGTTTAAAGATAGTCCGAATTGGACTTTGACAATGTATAACTGGAGAGAAGCAGTCGTTTCTGTTAGGAGATAATAGTTGATTATCATTCCTCATCTGCACAGATTACTGCACTAGCATATGGCCCATGATGCAGAGTCTTGAGAATTGTTATGATATTTTAGAAGATCAGTCTCAAATATTCAGTTCTTTTATGGGGTGTGAAGCTCATTTAGACGAATACAAATTAATCAACTATCGGCTATTTTCAGTTGATATCCATAATCAAGCCTTTTCAACATATGAATAGTCGTTCTCTGAAGTTCATATGACGCTGTAACGGTGTGCGGAAGTTGATTCACATTAATCCTACATGTCTCCGTTTTTATTGAATTTATGTTTTTCCTCCAGCAAATCCCCTAGCTTTTGTCCAGGCTTTCAAATTCAGAGAAGTGCTTGGTTTCTTTCTACAGCTTCACTAGGAATCGCTATGCGTCGTGGAAGCTCTGCGAGACAGTTCGAGATGAGTGATGTTGCAGTCAAGCCGAGTATCTCTTTCAGCTTCAATCTAAATAAGCAAATGCTCTGTTTGGGAACAAAAAAAAATGACAGTTTGGAGAAGAAAAGACTTTCAGATTCAGCTTCCTTGTATGCGTTAAATCGAGAAACAGATCTGGGCGATTGATATGTGAAGCAGGAACTTCGCAATAATGTTTTAGCATAACTAGTCTATCCCAATTCTGATCACGCAACTTGTGCTATTTGTGTTTTTTCTGATGGGGAATGGATCTGCAGAGGTGCTATTTCTACATTACGCCACTTTGATTAATCTTTTTTTGCCAAAATTTTTCCTTCTCCCGTTCATTCATTTCTTATCACGATAGAACTTGTTTGATGAATTACAAACCGTGTTGCGAGTGTCTAATAAAAATTCTAGCCAAACAGAAATCACCGAAACAAATGCTCGTGTCCTCATCGTCTTAAGACCAGAACAAACTTCAGGCGTTTCATCATGACGATGGAAATAATTTGAAGCATGTGATAGAGATGACTCATATTCTTCGTCTTGTCACGTCTTGTTCCTTACCCAACCCTCTAAGTTTCCAATGACCAAAACTCCATAAACATCGGCATCCAAATTGTGCTGGGATGGTTGGCACATACCTGAACAAAGCTCGGCCGGGCACGGCGACCCAGACCAAAATTTTCGTTGAAAATTCATCTGTAGCTTTTGAAAGAGCTTTGATAACTGGAAGAGAATTCTCGAAACGAGTTGAAGCATTAAAAAACTAATTTTCAAGTTAAAACCATAACCGGGGGGCAGGAGCTGAGTAAACCAAAACTTCGAGCTAGCTTTTGTTTTGAAAGCCTCATATTAAAGTTTTATGTACCTCAGGATGAGGTCATTGCACTTTGATTTTAACCCCCAGTCTATTGAATTTTCAACATTTGCAATTAATGTGTTTTGATCGGAGTTCAGCAAATTTTTGTAGAAAATACAGACATGACCGGCATGTGTCATAGAGTCTAAGTGGATACCCCATGTTAATTTTCTTTTCACTTTGAGCTGACTTCGACTGTATGCTAATGTCGTGTGATTGTCGCGTAAGCAATTAATCAAGAAATTATTCAAATTTTAATGAGAGTACGTTAACTGCAAAGGAATATTAATTCAGTTTATACACTAACGGATTTAGGTCCACTAATATGAATGACCAATTGTAACATCTATTGAAGTTTGCTGACTAAAAAATGGAATTTACTCTTCATAAGTGGACACACTCAAATGTGGCCAATCTTTGCAAGTGAAGCCGGATAGATCGCAATCGTTAATTATGTGAGCCCACACACGCGAGTCTCACTCAATCAATGGTTATAATTGCGCCCCGGTCCTAGGAATTTCTCCTCGTACACACTACATGCAAAGAGAAGACCATGCCTGATTCTGACCTCCGGGTGACTCCTCAAAACTGCAAACTTTGACGTTCGTGCCATCCCTCACCGATGTCACTCAAACGGTGTTCTCTTCTCCTGCTTCTCTTGGTCACCCTCGCGGCTTCTGTTCCCGAAGTTCTAGGCTTCTAACTCATAAATATTGCCGTGCGGTTGGATCTGAGTGTACCCTTTTTCTTGCCCCAATTGAAAGATCTATACATACGGAAGTTCTCCCTTTTGTTTCCGTTGACGTTTCTTGATTTGGTAACGTAGGCATTGGGTTTTCGAATTGGTTTGGAAATCAGTTTTTATTTTCTTTTTCTATGTAACTCTGGCGAAGAAGAAGGAGAAAGTTCGTGAATTGGTTTTATTATTCTTAGAGTAGATAGAAGTTTGTGATTAGGGTGTTGGAGGAGCCAAATCTGAGGTCTTTACATAGTTTGGAATTGATGCTTTGGTGGGCTCTTTAGGCTGAAGAGATTAAACGGGGTGGAAGCAATGTAATCATTTTATAATTGTGTTTTTCGTTTTTATATCATCGCATCTTGGTCACTGGTATTGTAGAAAATTTCCCGTTGTAGTTTTGGTATACCCATGCAAGTATTTCTCCTTTGTATGAACATTACGTAAATTTCACTTAAATTTATCAAACGCGATATCTCATACACGAGAAATCGAGTTTGTTTGGAGTAATTTTTACTTTTAACTTTTCGTTTTCCTCAACTTCTGCGGTGCACGTAGTTGGATTGTTTTCTAATTTTAGAATTTCACAATACATAAACATTTATAGGTTTTGCAATTCTTTTAAAAATTTAGATAATTTTGTAAATTTTTAAAAGTCCAAACAAACCAGCCCTAAACTTATATGGGCTGAACTGACGAGAATTCGGTCAATGTAATAACGAGACGTTCTATGGCCCAAGCTCGAAGATATACTCAGAATATTTCCAAAGACTTTTGTCTGGAGAGAGAGAGAGAGAGAGAGAGAGAGAGAGAGAGAGAGAGAGAGAGAGAGAGAGAGAGAGAGAGAGAGAGAGAGAGAGAGAGAGAGAGAGAGAGAGAGAGAGAGAGCTTGAGCTTTTTTATTTAATTTTCTTTTATTTATCTTTTTTTTCCCTTTTCTTTCTTTTTCTTTTTTCCTTCCCTTCCTTCTTCCTCCAGCCAGTCCACTAAAAAGAAAGAAAATAAAAAAAGAAAAGAAAAATAAAAAAAATAATTTGAAAAATATTAAAATATTAAAAGTTGTCAACGTCAGCATCGGCCGGTCCAGACCAGCCGTGCCACGTAGGTCGGCCGGCATCCATGTCAATAATATCCGACCACAATTAGTCGAAAGGATTGAATTGGCATTGCATCAAAAGGTTTGGAACTAAATTGATATCACTAAAACATTTAGGACTAAATTGACATAAATACAATAAATTTAGGACTTTTTCCGATCTTCGGTTTTTTTTTCCAAAGTTGGGGGACTTTGGGTTTTGGGGGCATTGGTTGACTCGAAGTCAACATATGGAGAGCCATCTAGTAATCCATCCCTTAATACACGCACTTGTACAGAGTCTAACTCTATTTGGCCAGCGTTGGACTTTCCCTTGTTTTAGGCTCCGTTTGTTTGGCGGAAAATATTCTTATTTTGGAAAATATTTTCCCGAAAGTCATTTTCCTGGAAAATATTTTTCCGGAACATAATTTTCCGGTGTTCGGCGATCAATATGAAAAAGTTTCGGAAAATATTTTTCGCCGGCGGCCGGCGTTCGGCGGCGGCGGCCAGTGACCGACGGCGGCGGTGGCGGCCGGCAACCTTAGTGAAGAAGAAGAAGCTTTGGAAAATGATTTCCGCTTTTGAAGAAGCGGAAGTCATTTTCCATAAACTTAAGTTATTTTGTAAGGGGGGAAGAAAAATATTTTCCCACGGAAAACGTTTTTTGCCCCCCAAATACCGGAAAATCCGGAAAATATTTTTCGGGAGAATATTTTCCGCCAAACGAACGGAGCCTTAGTTTCTTAACCAACTTCAATCAGGGAAGTAGAATTCGTGTATTTTAAGACAGTATTGCACCCAATGAAAATCCAAGTTTAGGACTTCCATTCTTATTTTGATTCCAACGCGGTGACAATCTTTATTCTTGATCATGACACTGATGCGGATGCAATTTCCATATTTTTCCGCATACTTTATTCGCGTCAGGTTTTATTTACCAATTCAAATTTAAGACATATTCTTTCTCTGTATTTCCTTCATCTTGTTGTTTTCTCTGTGTCTATGATACACCGACTTCATCTATATCCTCCCTAACCACTGCCCAACAAAATTATATTTTGATGATCCGTACCCCTAATTTCATTTGCACTATGGTCTAAATGTGTGGCAGAATATGCAATTAGGTGCAATGTCCCAAGAGAAGGCAATGTTTATAGTTACGTCATTCTCTTGCTAGAGATGTTCACGGGATTGTATGCCACCGTTGACACGTTGAGAGACAATTTGACTCTTTATAGTTTTGTTGAGGTAGTTTTGCCTGAATGAGTGCTGGAAATGATGGACCATATCCTGTGTCAAGACAAAGAGAGAGTCATTTAGACCCCAATAGTCCTCAGCGTCCGCGCTCCGAAAGTTACGGTGAGGCCGGTGATGCACGGGTCTCGAGCATTGCTATGATGTTTCCGAATCAATCTTAGTCATAAAGTTCTTTTGTTGGTATTCAAACCGATCTAGAAGAAAAAAATCAATCAATCATGGCCTATGGGAAATCTTAGAGTAATATCCACGATAAAGCTTCTTCATGTATAAATAGTTGTTCTCAGATTTTCCTTGATCTCACTTTAGTAATTGTGTAAATATTTAACAAAAAGAAAAGAAGTGACATTGCGTGGGGTTTCACTCTTGTTGAAATCCTAACTAGTCTCCTTTCCTATTGGACAATTATATGTCATGCAAAGAAAAGACCATATGCCTGATTCTGACCTCTGGGTGACTCCTCAAAACTGCAAACTTTGACGTTCTTGCCATCCCTCACCAATGTCACTCAAACGGAGTTCTCTTCTCCTGTTTCTCTCGGTCACCCTCGCACCTTCCATTCCCCAAGTTCTACGCTTCTAGCTCATAAATATTGCGGTGCGGTTGGATTTGAGTGTGCCCTTTTTCTTGCCCCAATTGAAAGTTCTATATGTTATGAGGTTTTGTGGGATCACTGCTAACTGTTTTAAAAATTTAAGTTATTAGATGAAAGCGTGGTTCAATAGTTAATTACTCTAACATGCATATGGAAGTTCTCTATTTTGTTTCCGTTGACATTTCTTGATTTGGTAACGGAGGCATTAGGTTTTCAAATTGGGTCGGAAATCAATTTTTATTTTCTTTTTCTTTGTAAATCAGGCAAAGAAGAAGGACAAAGTTCGTGAATTGTCGATGTGGGCACCGGCCGGCCTACAAGGCACGGTCGGTATTTACGTGGACAATTTTTAATAATATTTTAATATTTTTCCAAATTTTTTATTTTATTTTTATTTTTTATCTTTTCTCTTTTCTTTCTTTTTTTTTTTCCCTTCCCTTCCTTCTTCCTTCGGCCGATCCAGGGCAAGCGAGGTTGACCTCGTTGGCCACTAGCAAGGCTCGAGCCTCACCAGCCTAGTGTAAGGCCACCCTTGCGGCCATCTAGCAAGGGCGAGCCTTGCCATTGGCAGGCGAGGTCGACCTTGCCGGCCCTGGCCCTAGCCTTTGCCCAGATGCTGAGGTCCGACGATCGGTTGGTGAAAGAAGGAAGGGAAGGAAAAAAAATATTCTAAAAATATTATTAAAAGTTGTCTACGTCAGAGCCAGGTGTACCATGTAGGCTGACTGGCATCATAGCCAGTAATATCCAGCCAAAATTAGGTAAAAGGACTGAATTGACACGACGTCAAGAGGTTTAGGACTAAATTGACACAAATATAATAAATTTAGGACTTTTTTTTGACACTTTTCCTCTTCTCATCGGTCTTCGGTTTATTTTCCAAAGTGGGGGGACTTTGGGTTTTGGGGGCATTGGTTGACTTGAAGTCAACATCTGGAAAGCCATCCAGATGGATCCATCATCCATCCCTTAATACACGCACTTGTATAGACACATGTCAAAGGGAACCATCAGTGACCGACTTCAACATGGACAAAAGAATTCCGTGTACAGAGGGTCTTAACTCCTATTTGGCCAGCGTCGGACTTTCCCTTTTTCTAGTTTCTTAACCAACTTCAATCAGGAAAGTAGATTCCATGTATTTTAAGACAGTATTGCACCCAATGAAAATCCAAGTGAGGACTTCCATTCTTATCTTGATTCCAACGCGGTGACAATCTTTATTCTTGATCGTGGCACTAATGCGGATGCAATTTCCATATTTTTCCGCATAATTTATTTGGGTTGAATTTTATTTACCGGTTCAAATACGAAACATATTCTGTCTCTGTATTTCCTTTATCTTGTTGCTTTCTCCATGTCTATGATACACTGACTTCATCTATATCCTCCCTAACCGCTACCCAATAAAATTATATACTGATGATCCGCACCCCTAATTTCATCTGCACTATGATCTAAATGCGTGGCAGAATATGCAATTATGTGCAATGTCCCATGAGAAGGCAATGTCTATAGTTGCGGCATTCTCTTGCTAGAGATGTTCACGGGATTGTATGCCACCGAAGTCACATTGAGAGACAATTTGACTCTTTATAGTTTTGTTGCAGTAGTTTGCCTAAATGAGTGCAGGAAATGATGGACCATATGCTGCATTGAGAGAGAGAGAGAGAGTCATTTAGACCCCTATAGTCCTCAGCGTTGACTCTCCGAAAGTTACGGTGAGGCCCGTGATGCATGGGTCTTGAGCATTGCTATCACGTTTCCGAGTCAATCTTAGTCATAAAGTTCTTTTGTTGGTATTGATACCGATTTAGAAGGAAAAAAATCAATCGACTGTGGTCTATGGGAAATCTTAAAGTACTATTCGCGATAAAGCTTCTTCACTGTAAAAGTAGTTGTTCTCAATTTTTCCTTGATCTCACATAACAAAAAGAAATGAAGCTGAACTTCGAACTTCATTTTATCACTGATTATAATTGTTGAATGCCTCTTGCTGTGTGCTCTGTCCATTTTACTGAAGTGACAGTGTGTGGGGCTTCATTCTTGTAAAAAACAAACTAGTCTCCTTTGTTATTGAAAATTTATATTTCACGTTTTCTTGTTCAGAGGTTTCCCAATTCAGAGGAGAGTTTGGTTTCTGCAGCTCGAGTAGGAATTGCTCTCCAATGTCCATCCCCAATTTGATGTACAAAATAATTGGATATCAGTAATGTTGCGACAGAGCAAATTTAAGTCAGTCACAAGCTTCCTAAATGAGCACTGTTCTCTATTTCGGGACACGGATATGGTAGTCTGGAATAAGAAACTACTGTCTCTGGATTCAGCTTTCTCGTGTAGAAAATTTAGAACATTGTTTTTTGTAGAATTAGTCTTTCTCAATTCTCTGGTGATGTAATCGTGTGTCTGATTTCACAATTAAGGATTGTTCCAGTACTTGTAAGCATTTCGCATTCTTTACTTCCACGCTGCTAACGATGAAAGACCAATTTTCTATTACTGGAGAATCCTAACTCCAAGCAACAGTCAACGGTCCACAAGAAAATACTTGTAATCATGGTTATCCAGGGCCAGTTCTTTCTTTTCTGCATATAAAAATCGTTAATTGAAGTCAAATCATTCACAAGAAAAATCTACCCGCAATATGCATCTCGAGCATCGTTGATCAATGAATACTTGGAGGATAAATGCAAGCCAAAATCAGTAGTGGAAGAAAAGAACGGGGAAGGAATTAGAGATGGAAGCAAATGGGTCTAGTGGCATTACAAAGAGGAGTGATTTGACCTACTTTGTAATCTTGGTATTACAGCCATTGCTAGCTTACTAGTTCATTGGGGTGCTGCCACTTCCAACACGCTGCATACATGTTGTAATCAAAAGCCGTCTTGATCGGCAGAGACTTTCCTTGACAATTCAGGGACCACTTCGGTCAAATATGTCTCCAGTAAATCAAAAGACATGTCCACATTCGTGAATCAAACATAGCCATATATTGTTCGAAACAAGCGCAAAAAATTAAATACAGAACACAATAATTTACGTGATTCGATCACAAGATGATCTACGTCCACGGGCGAGGCAAAATAATATTCCACTATAATCAAAGAGAGTACAGTCTTCAGAAGTCGAAAAAATGACTTAACAAAACCTCACGGCTCACAAATCTTTCCCAAAACGAAAATCTCTCTTAATCAATGAAAAACCTAGCCGAAGTATATAAATAGGGCTCCCCAAAAAATTTCCCTGGGGGCATAGCCCCCGATGTGACATTCTAAAAATTGGTCCATTTGGAATTTATAAAATACTGAGTTTTATGAATGTACTCGTAGTTAGTTCTCACCCGGAATTGATCATTCCTAGGATGCTAACAAGTAGGGAAAGGCTAATTAGGGATTTAAATTCGTGCGACTAAAGAAAATTCGATCGTGAACTGACTTTTGACCATGAAATCGTCGAGGTGATATTTTGAGCCACTGTTGGTCGATCCAAGGATAGTTAGGGGTCAGCTCGCCACTGTCATAGTAGTGGATCGGGGGTGATTCCGCCGGACTACGAAATGAATTGACGAATGATCCTGAACCTATACCAAATGATCGTGCCCCTCGGATCTAGTAATTGATCCTCGCGATTTTATTGGCAACCGAAGTCGTTACAGTCTGAATAAATTGCATGTGACTCGATTTAGTATCAGTCACAGGTCGAATATGTGAATTTTCCTAACAAGCCACCCGTTAGTCTGAGAAACGCTCGAGTTGCGTTTAATAAAATTTGATTATTTAATTGAGCCCAAATTGGACATCGAAAAAATTTGGAAGTCACAACGAGACGTTAGGATGACGTTGCGGATGGAACGTGCAATTTTGGATTGTCCCGATTCCTTCAGAAAAATTCGATTTCGATGAGAAATGAGGAAAGTGACCATTTTACCCCTAAGAGTTTGTAAATGGCTAGTTTTATGGGCAAAGGGCATTTTGGTAATTTTGCCCTAAAATTTGGAAAAGACACTTTTGCCCTTGGACTTTTTGAGAAATTACAAGATTGCCCTTGGATATTTTGGGTGAGATTTGATCTGGGCCAGATTTGATCTGGGCCGTCGGTTTCAAGATTAGATCGAATCTGGACCGTTGGATAAAAAATGTGAGAGAGGGATATTTTGGTCATTTGCCACTTTGGTCCAATTTGCACTATTCAAGTCAAGACTCTCTCTCTCTCTCTCTCTCTCTCTCTCTCTCTCTCTCTCTCTCTCTCTCTCCTCATTCCTCTCTCTCTCCCTCACGGCACACCCCCCCACCGTGAGCTCCCCCTCCGGCCATCTCTCCCTCCCGCCGTTTCGCGCCGCCGCCCGGACCACCGTCACCGCCACACCGCCCACTGCCGCGCCACCGCTGATCCGCCACCATCATCCCGCCGTTCTCTCTCTCTCTCTCTCTCTCTCTCTCTCTCTCTCTCTCTCTCTCTCTCACCCTCTCGGTCTCTCTTGGCCGTGAACCAGCCAAACCGCCCAAGCCGCCGCCGCTCGCCGATCGCCACCGATCATCACCGCTGCCGTGAGCCGACGTTAGATCTTCGACTTGCCGCCACTTTTCGTTCTAGCCGTGTCAGTCTAGAACTCGGTAAGTCGCGCCCTAAACCCGACTTAAGATATTGGGTATCGACAGGTAAATTTGGTTGAAATCGGGTTTATTCGGGTACAGAATTGTACGGATTAGGAGTAGAATCAATTGGCGGGCCTAGGATTGAATTCGGGAAATTTTTAATGGAAATTTTGAGGACAACAGTTGGCTGTGAGTGACTGTTCATTGGGCTGTGATGGGCCGATCGGAACACAAATTGGATTTTTAGAATCGGCAATTAATGGTGAGAAAGTGTCGTGAAGGACCGGAATTGATTTGACGCCACTTGGTTGGAGAAAAATGGCAAATTGTGTGTTTAATGTGTGTTGGAACTGCGACTGGGTTGGGGTGATGAAATTGAGTGCATGGTTGTGTAATTACATGATTGAAATATGCCCGTTGGGTGCACGCTTGGGCCAGACTAATTGAATTATTAAAATTGGCCATGTCAAATGCTTAGTGAGCATGTTTTGCGTGTGAATTGATGCGTGCACGGGCCACGTGTGATTGGCCAGTTGAGTGTGGTAAATGTTTGTTGAGCATGTCCATGAGTAAGAAAGAAATGTGGTATGACATGTGTTCGTGGAAATTGTGCCGTCCTGAGGCGTGTACTTCAATGCGGGACGATGCCCGGTACTACCGGAAGACTGCCAGCATGAGGCGTGTACTTCAACGCGGGTTGCGCAGTAAGTGGTAGGTGTTGAGCCTGAGGCGTGTAATTTAATGCGAGCAAGAAACATGGCCTGAGGCGTGTACGTTAACGCAGGCCCTGAAGTGTTGTGATAAGTGGTTGCAGTGAACTTGAGGCATGTACTGTAACACGGGTCACTAGCGAGGAATTGTGGAAAAGAGAAAGAGAACGGAATGAGTGCATGACACGAGATTTGTATATGCTTGTGATTGTATGTGACGTGGCTGCTATGTGATGATTTGGCGTATGTGTAATTGTGTTTTGTGATTATCTGGAGGTACGTGATAGCCTAGGTGAGGTTTAGGGGTGTACTTACTGAAATTTAGTCTCATGGTTGTTTCAACCAATATTTTTCAGAACCCCGACAGGACCTATGGATCCTCCGCCACCGCCACCAGAGCGTTTTGGGGTACCAGTGCACACCGAGTATGAGATTGCAGAGTTTCCTATGGGTGATGGCGTGACCTGGATTAAGCATGCTACAATTGTTTTTGTAGAGGTAGGACTACCTTAATGGGAGACCCATGTTTATACTGCCTGGTTCTTCCGGGATCAAGTAGGGGATGAGTTCGGGCACGTTAGGGGTTTTGATGTTCCGTTTGATTTAGTTGGGGATTGGGACCCATCTGCCGTACCCCCGATAGATGGAGAGTTGACTAGTGCTGAAACCAGTTTAGCGCAATCTGGATTACATCAAGTACCTGCAGCACAAGTATCTTCAGGAGCTGAGCACGAACCCGAGCCCGAAGGATCGCAAGCAGAAGACGACCCGATGGACATAGATTTAGAGCCTATACCAGAGGAAGAACCAGAGGAGGTAGAGCCCGAGGCAGAACCCAAGAATGAACCTGACGAGTCTGAGGAGCCAGAGGAGGAACCGGAGTATATACTCTCATATGAGCAGTTTATGGATCCTGATTTTGTACCTAAGTACAACTTCTTTGATGGATTAGCTGAGGAGGATCAGGACGAAGTTCCAGCTGAGTCGAGTGACATAAATCACCCTACCGAGATTGAGGCAGAGCCGGATTCTTCGGAGGAGCAAACTGTTCAGGGGAGTTCAGATTCGGACGAGGAGGAGTTGGACTCAGAGTGGACGCCGAGCAAAGGGGCGTAGGGGCTAGTAAAGGGGTTGAGAGTAGGTTTTTGGAAGAGTACCATTTTTGAGGTTAGGACATCCAGGTCATCGATCTTTTTGTTGTGGATGGATTAAAGTACGGTGTGCTGTAAGAATGGCGGTTTGTAAATTGTAAATATTTTATAAGTTGTTAATGGAAATGTATATGTGCATTCTTCCTGATATTTCCCAAGTTTTTAATTGTCCAGGAAATACGTGGTTTCCGCCGTGCATTAAATCTCTGATGACAGAAGCGAGGTCAGCGATATCCTGGGATGTCGCATTAATCGACCGGTAGAGGGTGTCGTGCGCTCGATGGAGTTCGGGGCGTGACACCCGAACCCCCCGAAACATATGTTCGCTTGCTCCAATTTGGGCAAACCACAATAGAAATTTGTTCGCTTGCTCCAGGTTGAGCCTATCGACCCAACCTTTCGTGTCGCAAACTAAATCTCAATTTTTTCATCACTTTTGGGTCGCGCAAAAATATATGTCGGGTCAGGTGATGAACTGGACCAAATACATAAAATTCAAGACATATTTAACATATATGCATGACGAATAACAAAATCGTAAAAATGTTTACTGATCCATTGATCTGTCAATCCTTGGTTTCAGACATCGTTTTGGAGATGTTGAACTGCCTTCATCCGCTGCCGCGTTAAAATCACAAGGTGACAGCGCCCTTATAGTGCCACTCTCAAAGATGTCGAACGACAAACTCGATTCTGAAGACAGTTTATGGGTTTTTTTTTTTTATATCTTCAAAAGTATCGATATGTGTACATTTCAGCTCCTTGGAGACATAAGTTTATTTTATCCCGAAAGATGTCCATCGGAGCATATTAATCGCTAGTAAATATCACTACTAAACGATTCTTGTTCTTCGATAATTAATTAACTCATTAATGGTTAAAGTATGGCGAAAAGCAGCTAAATTATGCTATATGAATAGGAAAGGACGGGTTTTGGAATTGGACAGCTCGAGGACTTAATTTGATGTGTTCCCGTAGATAATATATAAGGTCAACGGAGACTAGCAATTAATATTCATGTATAGTGGAAAATCTTAAATACCATCATATTCCAGTGTGCAATCTATTAACGTGGACGTGAAGGGGAGTTGATGATACTTTGTGTTCTCTTTCTATGGACCTTTCTCAATTAAACTGTGTAAACGCTTTCCAAATTAGACGTCTTAAAGGATTTCAAGTGAAACACATGAAAATCAACAACACGAGTCTATTGCGTGCATGTCTTTTGGAATCTCTTTCTTTAACTTTTCCTTAGATTGGTCAAAGGAAGAGCAACTCAGCAACAACCTTGAAATTAATGGTCTTCCCATATGATTATAATAATCATACACTCGAAAAAGTCTTGCGTAAATAATGCGCGTGATTCACTATGGACTGGACATTAGTCATAATCACATCTAAAAAAGTTATGGTAGGACACCCGTACAAATTATATTATGGGAACTTTTATTTTCCATCTTTTTGACCGCTGCTAATCGGCTCTTTTCCCGTAGAAACTTAAAGTTTAGTCCCTATCTTCTTTCTTTTTAATTTTACATTGACAGGATTGTGTTAGTTTTGAAAACTTTTTCTATTGCGGTTTCACAAAACAAAAAAAAGAAGTGAAGACGTAAATTTTCCATTTTTTAATATATATTCAGTTGGTGGAAAAAAATTCGATGGGAATGGAGATACTGGAAATCATATTTTCATTTTAGGCTAAGAAAGAATGAAAACAAAAAATATTTACATTCTGTGAGATTTAACGAAAGCTCGCTTTTCTTATTTTCATTCGGATGTTGTTTCCAATCATCTCCTTTTCCCATCATTGTTTTCTTTCTCTTACAAGACAATGAAGGCGGCAATTTTGACAATTCTCACGGACTAAATATATCTATACTTGATGTTGGTTTATATATATAGATTATACTTAGGATGAACATTTATTAGCTATAGAAGAATAGATCTACATCTAAATGTCTTGTGCAAGTAACATTTATGGGCATTTTTACCATGTCACGAGTTAATTCACAACAAAGTTATTGGGCTCAATTAGATGCAACTGTGGATTCGATAACTGATGATGATTATCAATTAATGTCTAACAATCATCATCAGTCATTCAATCTCTTGTAATAAGCTCAATGATTTTGCAATGATTTTTGCCCATGGCATTGTAGAAAGGTCTGAGGGGCTGTAGGGGCCTAATTTTTTCGAGGAACTCGGTACAAATTTCAATATATGTAAACAATATAATCTATGATGATGCCTAGCTTTCATATATCTCCTTGTATATTAAGTACAATATTTTATCTGGTTGGAGAGAGAAAGAGTAATCTGACCTTATAAGCTAATGTCAATTCCCTCAAGGAAAATAAATTATCCAGACCCCATACACTGTTGATCCTCATAAGTTAAATGACACGCAAATCCTTCATGAATCCTACGTCCAAATGTTTCCATGCTGACAAGTGACGAAAATTGTCCAAAAAGTAGAAGTCTCTTTCCAACTTTTCTAATTTCTCCTTTTCACATTGACTTTAAAGACTTGGAAAGTTAGAAAGTGGACCTCAGTGTGTGGCACACTATCGTTTTTCCTTTATAAACTAGTATACATCCCAAAGTAGCCCATAAGCTATTAAATTCGTAATTTAAAATTAAATAATTATTTCAAATGAAGAAAAAAAACAGCCAAAATAGGTGACAATTATTGTCATACTTTTCCAAACTAACATAGAAATGGATAAACTTTCTTTAACTGGGTGTTAAATCCTTATTAATATAGGTATTTTGTGTGCTTAGCTCTCGATTTTCAAGCTTTGGAGATCCACACAGCTTCTTCCTCATGTGAGTACTATATTTTGATTTTATGGGATAAACATCTTCCTAATGTCATGTACATATACCTTTATTTTTCTTTTATTTTATTTTTTATGGTTATTTAGGCTGCACATGACAACGATTCTGTGCCCAGGAACATATTCTGCTCAGAAATGATTCTTTTTGATTCTGTGCCCGGAATTGATTCTAAGTATTTTAAGGCGTTTGTTAACGGCCCAAAATGCCATCCCTGGAATAGAAAAAGAACAGAAATACGTTTGATAACGTCACAAAATTTCTTTTTATTAATAATATTTTTAAATATTTTAATATTTCTTTCTTTTTTTCTTTTCCTCCTTCTTGGCCATGGCCTACTCACCGGCCATGACCGGCAAAATATTTTTTTATTAATAGTATTTTTATTAAAAGTATTTTTCTTTTTTTTGGCCATGGCCTGGTCGCCGGCCATGACCGGTAAAATATTTTTTTTTATAATATTTTTCTATTAAAAATATATATTTTTAATTTTTTTGGCCATGGCCGGTAAAATATTTTTTTATTAATAATATTTTTTATTAAAATATTTTTATTAAAAATATAAATTTTTATTTTTTTGGGCCATGGCTGGTAAAATATTTTTTTATTAAAATATTTTTATTATAAATATATATATTTTTTTCCATGGCTTGGTTGCCGGCCATGGCTAGTAAAATATTTTTTTTATTAAAATATTTTTATTAAAAATATATATTTTTCTTTTTTTTACGCCATGGCCTGATCGCCGGCCATGGCCTGATCGCCGGCCATGGCCTGTAAAATATTTTTTTTATTAATAATATTTTTATTTTTTTGCCATAGCCTGGTCGCTGGCCATGGCTGGTAAAATATTTTTTTTAATAATATATTTTTCTTTTTTTGCCATGGCCTGGTCACCGGCCATGGCAGGTAAAATATTTTTTTTATTAATAATATTTTTTTATTAAAATATATATTTTTCTTTTTTTGGCCATGGCCTGGTCGCCGACCATGGCCGATAAAATATTTTTTTATTAATAATATTTTTTTATTAAAATATTTTATTCTTGTCAAATCCGGCGAGGGCGGTCCTCGGGCTGGACATTAGAAGCTACATTAAAAACCAAGAAAGGGAACAAGAAAAAAAAATTGATTCTCAAAATTGTTCTCAGAATCAAGAAGCTATTTTTTTTTATTCTTGAAAACTGATTCTGGGAACAATTTTTGACAAAATTGTGCCCAGAATCAAAAAATTAAACAAACACATTTCTGTTCTCAAACTGATTCTGAAAACAAAAGAACAGAATCAAACACTATTTGGCAAGTTATCATACGTAGCCTTAATAGTATGGTACTAGTTTCTCATCAATTTTATCCATTGCGGTGGTTGTACATCTCAATTCCTTATCATTTACTTCAACAACACACATTTATTCTCTCTCTCTCTTTGTCTCAATATGATTGCAATTACCTGTGCCGATTGCCCAACCTAGTAACCATGGTAATCTTTTCTCTGTCTTATTATGATTCTTTTTATTAAATAAGTTGTAGAGAAGTTTGACCATTTATGTATTGGCATTATAACAATGTTTTATTTTTTTGTCCATATCAAATGCATGAAAAAAGACTTGCGATGACAACTGTAAATTTCATTTGCAATGAAATCACATAAATCAATGTCTTGATATTCATTAAGCAGTATCATGATTTGGAAGTTCTATTGAAGAGTATTAAACCACTGATAATAAATGTTCTTAGAAGTTCGATCTAAGTTGCTAATCTGTTAAAAATGTTACTTTGTAAACAATTCCTTTGCAAGGTCGTAAGGTAGAACAAGTGTATCATACATGTGTGTGTATATATATATTAAAATTTTCATATCTTTTAAATGGCTGAATTTTTGCTACTTTTTCCATGGATTATGAAGAAAGTGAAGATTAAGGTTGAGGCATGTATCTTTTGTTTTTAAGTTTTTTTTTTCTAAATGTAATGAAGATTTACCCATTTCAAAAAGCGAAAGCGACATGGAAAATTAAGGATTACCCGTTTTATGATGTTATAATTCTATAGTTTTATATTGACACCTATTTTGACCAAATTAATGGATATATGGGTGACGTCTAACGAAGAGCAATTTGGAAAGAACAAGTTGATGTTGATTAAGATTCCTAAAGAAAATAGAATCACCTATATTGACAACATGCACGATCATATTTCTTACTTTGGATCTAGTGTCGTTGATGCCATGAAATAGTGTCTTTTCATGGTTAATGTGTTTGGTATAAAGTCATCTTATTAAGTATTGTAGATTACGTAAGCGTACTATAATTTAAAACTAAATCAAGTTTGTTTGTGCATCTTTCCATGCATTTTCCCTTAACCCATTGATATTAATGGTTGAGGATTAAAGTGACTAGGAACAACTTCTCCACCAGAGAGAGAAAATCATATGAATGCATCGCCTAAAGAGAATAACATTTTCGTTGCAAAAATTACGTGAAATTATGCTATAATAACAAAATCCACCGACCATAACAACATTTTTTCATTTCAAACAATTCTATGGAAACCAATTATGGTTCAAAAGTATTAAATGGACGAAATTTATTGACTATAACGACTACGTTTTTTTTCCAAAGGCAGCATGTACGAGATATATTTACATTTGAAGTTGAAGTCCTTTATTCGTAAGGGACCCGGATTGGACCGGATCGAAGAAAGAATTCCGCCCACGCGGTACACGCAGATGGTGATCTGTGACTAGTGAGTCAAGATACTCACTTTTCTGACTAGTTTGCAGTTAACAAAAGAAACAGAAGTAACTGAAGAAGAAAAGCGCTTCAAAAAGCCGTCCTAAAAAATGCACACCTTGTTATAAATCTCTTGACAGTTTCCGTTGGCACTGATCCTGCCTCTTGTTTCTTCTTGCCTTCCTTGGGCTTTGAGTGATGAAGCTCGTAAGCATTAGTTTTGCTGAGTTTCAATCATGCCACTTGCTTCTCGGTATTGCTCTTGCTCTGTGCTTATACCAAGTCTCCTCCACCACCAATGAAACAGACAAACATGCCCTGCTTGCCTTTAAGGCTGGCATAACCGCAGATCCTTTCGGCGTGCTCAACTCATGGAACCATAGCATTGGGTTTTGCCAATGGTATGGCATTACATGTGGCCAGAGGCACCGGAGGGTCATAGTCTTGGACTTGTCATCACAAGGACTCTCCGGGCCAATCTCTCCTCATATCGGAAACCTTAGTTTCATAAGGGAATTGCGGCTCCAAAACAATAGTCTCGGTCATGTAATCCCTCCGCAAGTCGGCCAGTTGCGCCGCCTGCGTATTCTACGATTGCACAACAATTCATTGGTTGGGGAAGTTCCCAGAAACATATCGGGTTGCTCGGACTTGGTCCTCCTCAGGCTTGGGATCAACAAACTAACCGGAGAAATTCCTGGAGAGCTCGGTTCATTCCCGAATCTACGGCAATTCGATTTGTATGGTAATAATCTAACCGGGAGTGTGCCTTCCACCATTGGGAACTTATCTTCACTAGAGGTGCTTCTTTTAGCCCTAAACAACTTGGGCGGCAGCATTCCCCAAAGTCTAGGCCACCTGACAAACTTGCAATGGATTAGCTTGGGAAGAAACAAATTGTCAGGTACAATTCCAGCTTCACTACTCAATCTCTCTTCGCTAACTACCTTTGATGTTGGAGGCAACAGGATACATGGGACTCTTCCTGCAGGCATAGGCCTCAAACTCCTAGACCTTGATTTTTTAAGTGTTTCCGAGAACCAATTGGAGGGGCCGATTCCTCCATCGGTATCAAATTGCACGAAGCTAGAAATGCTTCAACTTGATATGAACAGATTTTCTGGGAAAGTACCTTCTTTGGAAAATTTGTATAAGCTTCGTTGGTTTCGCATCTATGAAAATCAGCTTGGAAGGGGAAAACCTGAAGACTTGAGCTTCCTTTGCTCGTTGACTAACAGCACCAAGTTAGACGACGTGCTTATTCAGGAGAACAAGTTTGGTGGGGTATTACCTAAATGCATAGGTAATTTATCCACCACTCTCACAAAATTTTCTGTAACGGGCAATAAAATATATGGTGAAATTCCAAAAGAAATCGGGAATTTGGTCAACCTGAATTGGTTGTCTATGTATCTCAATCAATTTTCAGGTGTCGTCCCCTCAAATTTGGGGAATCTACAAAATCTAGTGATACTTCAGCTAGGTGATAACAACTTGGCAGGGACTATACCATCATCTTTGGGAAGTCTAACCAAGTTGATTACACTATACCTTTCTGGGAACAACTTTCACGGGACAATTCCGTCACACCTATCCAACTGCCGATCTCTTCAATGGCTTGATCTGTCGAATAGTAATCTCAGTGGTGCTATACCCCCACAACTCTTTGGTCTCTCATCATTAGCGATCATTTTGAACTTGTCTCATAACCATTTGATTGGGGTTCTACCCACAGAAGTTGGCAAGTTGAGAGCTTTGACTGCGTTGGACATCTCGGACAATTTGTTGGTTGGTGGAATCCCTAGTAGTTTAGGTGATTGCACTTCATTGACATCACTAAGGTTAGAGGGCAACTTCTTCAATGGGTCGATTCCTCAATCAATCAAATTATTAGGAGGCATTGAAGAACTAGATCTTTCACGCAATAATTTGTCAGGTCAGATTCCGGAATTCTTATCAGTATTTCATTCCTTAAAACTTTTGAATTTATCATACAATAAGTTTGAAGGCATGCTACCATGTGAAGGAGTCTTTAAGAATGCTACCGCTATTTTTATTATTGGGAACAATAAGCTCTGTGGAGGACTGCCAGAATTTCAGCTCCCCGACTGCATCTCCAAAAGCTCCAAGCGCATAAAAATCAATATAGTGATATTGTCTGCTTCTGTTGTTTTTGGAGTTCTTGTAGTAGCTATTATTCTTGCTTTTATCTATCATTGTCGGTTGAAGAAGAAAGTAAATGAACCAATTCCAAGTTTGATGGATGATTCACCTCCGAACGTTTCTTATGGAACACTCCTAAAAGCAACTGACGGATTTTCTTCAACGAATTTGATCGGTGTTGGAAGCTTTGGTTCTGTTTATAGGGGGATTCTCGAGGATGACAGAACTCTTGTTGCCGTGAAGGTGCTTCATTTAGTCCGTCACGGTGCTTTGAAGAGCTTCATAGTCGAGTGCAAGGCATTAAAAAACATTAAACATCGAAATCTTTTGAAGATATTGACAGTTTGCTCGAGTATTGATTATCAAGGATATGATTTTAGGGCCCTAGTCTATGAATTCATGGGCAATGGAAGCCTAGAACGGTGGCTACACCCAAACACAACATCATCTCACAAGAATGAGCTTTCGAAAAAGTTGAATTTCATTCGAAGGATAAGTATTGCTATTGGTGTTGCTTCTGCACTGGATTATCTTCATCACCAGTGCCACTTCCCCATCCTTCATTGTGATCTTAAGCCAAGCAATATCCTCTTAGATGCTGAGATGGTAGCACATGTTGGTGACTTTGGATTGGCCAAATTCCTTCTTGGATCGTCCCTTGATACGGTAGCTAATAAGATGAGCTCAGTGGGTTTTAGAGGGACAATTGGTTATGCTCCACCAGGTAATCTCTCTACTTTCTATTCTAATGATATGAGCTCCATGTTCTTTTTGATGATCAACACTCTTATTTTCATCTCCCCTATGGTCAAAATATGTGGTAGAGTATGCAATGGGATGCGAGGTCTCAAGAGAAGGTGATGTTTACAGTTACGGCATCGTCTTGCTAGAGATGTTCACAGGATTGAGTCCCACTGACAATAGATTCAGAGACAATTTGACTCTTCATAGTTTTGTCGAGGCGGCTTTGCCTGAACGAGTGTTAGAAGTTACGGATCGGATTCTGCTTCTAGAAAGAGAGAGTCGTTTTGACCCCAATAGTCCTCAACATTGGCTCTTCGAAAGCAATGACATATTTCAAGAGTGTTTGGTTATGGTATATAATATTGGAGTTGCTTGTTCCAATGAAGTGCCTAGAGGACGGATGAGCATCAGCGGTGTTGCAAATCAACTGCAAAAGATTAGGGAAAAGCTTTTTGTACTGGGTTTACATGAACAAGATGAATTATCACAGGTGATATGACAATTTCTTATCCTCTCCCTTGTTTTAAATATTTAGTTTTGCTTATGCTTGTGCAAACATACATGTAAAATGTGAAGCAGAATATAGAATCAATCATGCATTTTCAATAGAAGGTAATAGTTGATCGTCTTTTCTGGTCTGTACCCGTAATAAGCTACCATATGCCCCGCTGTGCACGGACCTTTATGTAATATCGTTAAAAATTGTCTCGAGTTTGAGAACATGGACAAAACTCGACCCTATGAAGTGCAGGAAAGTCAGGCCGTATAAAAGAATCAGAATTGGACTTTGAAAATGTATAACAGGACAGAGGCAGTCGATTCTGCAAGGAGAGTTGATTTATCATTCCTCATCCTCACAGATATTGCACTAGCATGTGGTCCATGATGCACAATCTCGAGCATTGCTATGATATTTTATTGAATCAGTGTGAACAAATATTCAGTTTTTTTATCGGTATGAAGCTCATTTAGACGAATACAAATTAATTAACCATCGGCTATTTTCAATTGATATCCATGATCAACCTTTTCGAATGAATAATTGTTCTTAGGACTTTATTTTAACGCAGTAACATTGTGGGGTTTCCTTCACGTAAATCCTAATCTGTCTCCTTTTTTGTTGGAAATTTATCTGTTCCCCTTGCAAATCCTAGCTTTTGTCCAGGCTTTCTAACTCAGAGGAGTGCTTGGTTTCTTTCTACAGCTTCACTAGGAATCACTACGCGTTGCCGAAGTTGTGCGAGACAGTTGGAGAGGAGTGATGTTGCAGTCAAGCCCAGTATCTCTTTCAGATTAAGCTTAAATAAGCAAATGCTCTGTTTGTGAAGAAAAAAATGAATAAGTAATGGTTTAGCATAAGTAGCCTATCCCAATTCTGATCATGCGATCTGTGCCAGTTGTGTTTCTCTAATGGGGAATGGATCTCCAAAACTGCTATTTCTAAAGTATGCCAGTTTCACTACTCTTGTTTTGCCAAAGTTTTTCCTTCTCTCGTTCATTCATTTCTTTTCACAATAGAACTTGTTCGATTGATACAAAATGCGTTGTGTCTGCTATCAATTCTGACCAACCTGAAATCACCAGCACGTACCATCATGTCCTCATCAAGGAGAATACTAATCGGCTTAAGACCAGAACGAACTATAGCCATTTCACTATGATGATAGACATAATCCCACGAGTGTGATATCGATGGCAATGCTCTCAGTCTCTGAAGTGAAGACTCGTATTCTTAGTCTCGTCACGTCTTTCATTCCATACTCAATCCTTTACCAAGCTTCCAACGACCACAACTCCATAAATAACGGCCTCCAAATTGTGGCCAAGATGGTTGGCAGATTCCTGAACAAAGCTCGACTGGGCACAATGACCCTGACCAAAATTTACCTCGAAATTCATCTGTAGCTTTCAAAAGGGCTTTCATAGGACACGACTGGAAGAGAATTCTTGGAAGGAGTTTGAAGTAGAAGACTCGTTCTGAAAGTGTGCCAAGGATACTAATGACCACCAACACTGTTACTCCTAACAGCACTGCAAAAATTAGGCACCCGCCAGTTTGAAGGACATGCCTCCCTTTCCTCTTCTTGGATAGCTTTCAAGACACACCATTCTAGAAGTAATTTGCTTGAACTGTTTTCATATTTGGGATTCAAGTTTTGTTTCATGATTAGCTGTTACTTAGTGTGCATAAGTCTAGAGCACCTCAAATTATTAAAAACATACCTTCACCTCATTTAAATTTTTTCTATGATTAGTTAAAACTAATTTTCAAAGGAAAACCTTAACCCGAGAGGCAGGAGCTTAGCTGTCATGCCCCGAACCCCGCCGAGCTTGCGACATCCCCTACTCCGATCGAATAGTTGCGACGTCCCAGGAACATCGCCGACCTAACCCAAACATCCACATGCGAAAACGGGTAAAACAACCCCGGACTAAAATGACGACGACGGGGTAGACCAACAGAACAGACAAACAATAACAACAGCATTTCATACAATATTACTGCACCAAATATACAAACATCATATTACAGATATAATTAGCAAACTAGCATCCGAAATCACCGTCATAATAAAATATCAGGGTCTTGGTTATCTTAACTTCATTGTCGGATAACCCAAGTTAAACAACCCCTAAAATAGCCTAGGGAATGCCTACTGGTCGCCTTCCTTTTTGCTCATGATTCTTCGAGCTTGAGCCTCCGGAAACTCACCTGCAACTTCACTGGGCACCATGGCAACTCCTCAAACTCCAAAAAGAGGAGGCGGGCCTCCTGGGTCTAAGGTTGGGGGTCTGAAATTGTGGATTATATAACTATGAGACGAATCTCAATAAGTGTACAACCCCAAACCCCACGTAGGCACTTACGTATCGCCAGACAGAACACGCATCTCACACAACGATCAATCAATCTAACAATCACACACGAACCTACCTGGAATTCATCATGCACGTCCCTGCACGTTAGTCAGTAATACAGTCAATATACCACAGCAATACATTACAGCCGCGTGTGTGCCTCGATTATAGAGAAAAACCCACTTGGGCACGTCCCATACCATGCCTAGCAGTTTTTACCCCATAATCGAGCATCACACCACGCGATACAAACACACTCGCACACCAACTCACACCACATGTCACTTTCTTAATTTCACTCGTCCCGTCAATTCTCACTCATTCTCAACCTTTCCACCACCACCGTGCCCGCATAAAACGCATCAGGCCAACGGTCTTCTGACCTCGTCAAGCATCGTCACCCCGTCGGACCGGGCATCGTGACCTCGTCAGGGACAGCATCGTCCCACGTAAACGAACACGCCTCAGGACGGAATCCTACACTCCCACTTCCTTAATTACCGCGCCCGCGTAAAACGCATCAGGCCAACGGTCTTCTGACCTCGTCAGGCATCGTCACCCCGTCGGGCCGGGCATCGTCACCTCGTCAGGGACGGCATCGTCCCGCGTAAACGAACACGACTCAAGACGGATCTTTTACCACAAATTCTACATTTTCGTACCCTCGTTCCACTCAAACCACACTTGCACACGGCCAACAAACGCACGGCCAAACATACACACCTCACACACATTTCACAATTTCCCATTCTCGTCACACGAACGCGCACCACATGACCCCACACACTTGGCACACGGTTTCAATGCACATTCACACGACCACGCCCCTACACCTCACGGCCACACACACACGGCATCACCACATCACATTCGGCCCAAGCACAATCCAGAACACATTCCCAATCAGCCCACAATCACAAACAATGCAAACATTCAATTAAACCCAATCAAACCATAACGGTACCAATCAATCACACAAATTAATTCCGATCAATCCCCAACATCACAGCCCTATCCAAACCCCCTAAACCTCAAAATTCCATCGCCAAATCAGTCCACGACAAACCAACTTCCAGCCTTCAGCTCAGCCCCAAAACAGCCCCCTAAAATGCCTAAACCGAGTCCTAAACGAGTCTAACAATATCCGAGATCCTAAGTGACGGTTGGGGAAGTCACTTACCTAAGAAAACAGGGCAAGCTAGTTGGATGGTGGCCGGAACAGCCAGAACAGCAGCAGCAGCAGCAGCGTCCCCGGCGGCCAGGCGGTGAGCGGCTGAGCTGCCTTGGGCGGGTGGCTGGCGGGCGGCGATCGGGCTGCTGGGGGTGGCGATGGGGTCGTATGGGGCAGGGGAGGGCGGCCTGAGGTGGCTCGGCGGTGGCTAGGCTTGATCGGAACAGGGAACGGGGAGAGAGAGGGGAGAGGCGGACGGTGGGTGCTTGGTCGGGAAAGAGGGGGAGTGGCGGCAGCGACCGGCGGGAGGGCGGCGATCGGCGGCGGCGAGCTGGTGGCCGGCCAAGGGGGCCTCACGCACCGGGGAGAGGGGAGAGAGAGAGAACCGGTCGGTTGGGGGGGAGGAGAGAGAAAGAGATAAAAAGAGAGAAAAAGAAGAAAAACTAATATTTAAATCTACCCCAAATAATTTCACCCCGAAAATTACCAAAATGCCCTTCTAACTACCCTCCGATCCAATGGCCGAGATTTAATCTTATCCTCATCCGACGGCCTACGTTTGTCCTTATCCCTTAAGTTAAAGGGCAAAACGGTCATTACTCAAAAAGGGAGAGGGGCAATCTTGTCCATCAAATTTTCGGCCACACAGGATATTTCTCAGTCCCCCGACTTAATCCAGTCCTTAAAATTCGCTCGCGGTCCCAGGGACAAAATGGTCATTTTTCCGGACCGGACCGAAATTTCATTTTTCGCCCGTACCAACCCCAAATGTGTGTGGCCAGCATAATATGGCATCGGGTTCTCAAAAATAGTCTCTTAAGCTCTCGAAAATCAACTTCGAAGTCCGGAGGGCAAAATAGTAAATTTTCACTTCCGGGTCGAAATTCATTTTTTTTGCAGAAATGGGTTGCCCCAAGGTTGGCCAAGCCAAAAACGTCATCGGCCGCTCGAAATTGTCACTTTCAAAATTCTCGATTCCCGGGCCCGAATTTCAAGAAATGACTAAAATCGAGCAATTGCGACTTTAACTTATCTCTGGCTAACGGGTGGCTCATTGGGATTACGCGCTCTCAACCCGTGACTGACACTAAGTCAAATCACGTTTAAGTTTACTCGAACCAAGGCGGCCTCGATTGTCATAAAATTGCGAGGGTCTATCAGTAATTTCTTTCGGACACGATCAATCAAATAGTTCGGTCTCTGTTGGCTCAAAACATTCTCTCGTCAATCATTACGATCGAAGATCGAATCAAGGTTGAGTTCTTTGGTCGTGTGAACTCAATTCCATGCTGGCCTTACCCTAAGGTTAGCATCCCAAGAATGCGCTGTTCTGGGCGAGATCTCACTATAGTGCATTGATCAATATTTATTTCCTAGGTCCCGGGAAAAGGATCGAAAATTCAGACTGTTACATTAGCAGCCAACTTGAACTCGGGGAGTGGAGACGCTAGTATCACAGGTCTGGAGTTTGACTCCCGCTCTTTGCAAGAGGCAAAGCAAAAGTTAGACACTAACAAGAGTTAGAGATATGATAGATAAAAAAAAAAGCTTTTGTTTGGTAAGTGTAATTTGAGTGAATTGCACTTGTAGTCACTAAAGCTCCGTTCGTTTCCGGAAAAATATTTTTTCGGAAAACATTTTTCGCATTTTCCGGTGTTCGGGGGCGGAAAATGTTTTCCGTGGAAAAATATTTTCCTTCCCCACCCCCAAATCCTTCATTGTTTTAAGGAAGATGATTTCCTTTTTTCATAAAGAGGAAATCATTTTCCTCCAAAGTGAAGGCAAAATTGCCTATGAGAGGGAAAATATTTTCCGTGGGAGAGAAAGTTGATCGTCGGTCACTGTCATCGGCCGCCGACCGCCGCTGCTGCCGCCGGCAGCCGTCGCCGCCCGTCGCCACCGCCGACCCCCCGTCGCCGCCGCCGCTGCCGCCGCCCATCACCGCCGCTGACCGCCGTCGGTTGCCAATCGCCACCGCCGGTCGCCACCACCAGTCGCCACCGCCGATCGCCGGACGCCGCCGGATCGGCGGTCGCCGAACACCAGAAAATATTTTCCGAAAATTTTTCAAATTTTAGCCGAACATCAGAAAATTGTGTTCCAAGAAAATATTTTTCAGGAAAATGACTTCCGGGAAAATATTTTCCAAAAGGAGAATATTTTCCGGCAAATGAACGGAGCCTAAATTTCGATGTATCTCTTATGACGAAGTCATCGAACTTGATTTTAATCGCCCAATATATTAAATATTCGTCCTTTGCAATAATGTGTTTTGACACCAGTTTTGGTATAAGATACCGACATGGCCGCCATGTCTCATGAAGTCTAAGTAGATACCACGTTTTTTGTTTTTTGTCCCACTTTGAGCTAACTTGAATTGTAAGCCAATGCCATATGATTGTCACATCAGCACTTTATCAAGAAGTTAGTCAAATTTCGATAAGAATACATGAAATGCAAAGAAATACCAATCTAGTATAACATTAATGAAAGCTAAAGTCCATTAATGCACATGATTAGTTGTAAAATATAATGAAGTTTATTGATCGAAAGTGAATTACTCGTCAAAAGTTTATCTTTTTTTGTCAAATTACTCGTCGTAAGATTCCTGTCAAATTCATCACAATCGTTGATAACGTGAGTCTTATATACAAATCCTACTCAATCGGCAGTTATGATTGCATTGGGGCATAGGCCCTAGTCCCCCGGAGATTTATCCTCAAAACACTAGAGGAGAAGACCACACCTGATTCTCACTTCTGGGCGACTCCTCAAAGCTACAAGCTTTGACCTTCTTGCCATCCCTCACCAATCTCGTCACTCCAACGGAGTTCTCTTCTCATCATCATCAGAAGAAGAACTCCCACGTCCTTACCCCCTTCTCACCGCACCTTCAGCGTCTTCCCTCTCGCTTCTCCTGCTTCTCTCGGTCGCTCTCGCACTTTTCCATTCCCCAAGTTCTTGCTCATCAATATTGCGGTGCGGTGGGATCTGGGTGTGCCCTTTTTCTTGCCCCAATTCGAGGTTCCACACTCATGCGGAAGTGATAGCTGGGCTGAATTCTCTGTTTTGTCTCCGTTGGCGTTTCTTGATTTGGTAACGAAGGCATTGGGTTTTCGAATTGGGTCAGAAATCAGGATCTTTTTTTCTTTTCTAATCTGGCGGAGAAGAAGGACAAAGCGTCCGCTTGAAAGCTCGTGAATTGGGTTTTTTCTATTCTCAGAGTAGATAGAATTTTGGGATTAGGGTTTTTGAAGGGGCCAAATCTGAGGCCTTTAGATAGTTTGGAATTGGTACTTTGGTGGTCTGTTTAGGTTGAAGAGAGTGAGTGTGGTTTTGGCGGGATTGAACAGGGGGAATCTGGGCTGCTGATGCCATTTGTCGATTGGCAATTGGGTGGATTTTGTCGGTGAAATTTTTTTGATATACCGAAAAAGGTTTGAGCAGTATAATGTCTTGGGCAGGCCCTGAAGATGTCTATCTATCTACTTCCCTCGCCAGCTATCTTGACAGTAAGCTTTTGCTCCAATTAAGCCATGTATGATCGTGTTTTTCACTTGATATCATTGCATCTTGGCCAATTGCCTATTGCTTGCATGTCTTGAGGCTGAATTTTAAGCTGCGTTGGGTAACGTTTCTGCTTTTTTATTTTTCTATTTTTTTATTTTTTGAAAAAAAAATAAAAATTCATTTGATAACATCCGTTAATTTTTTTATTTTTTAAAATAAAAAAGTAACCAGAAAATAAATTTGAAACAGAAATAAGAAGAAGTAAAAAAACTCTACTTGGTTGTTCCCAGAAAAAACAAGCGAAATAGAAACAAAGAAACAGAAAAAGAAACTGAGGACCGTCGTCTGCAGACCATCTTCTGCCCTTTCAAGCGGCGGCTTCAGCTCCTCCTCCATCCTCCGTCGTCTGCAGACCGTCTGAAAGCACCGGCCACCAACCCCGTCACTCGCGGCGAAGCCCCGGCCAGTCGAAAGCCGCCGGTAGGCCTTTCTGTTCTCGTCTTTGTTTGATAGTGTGGCGATTCTATAGGGACGCCGTCGAGCAAGGGCCGCCCTCGCCGATCTGGGCGCGGGCCCCCCTCGGTCGACGGCTGCGAGGGCGGCCCTCGCGCCCAGATCTGGGCGAGCATTTGAACATATCTTCACGTTTGTGAAGCCGGTTCTTGGCGGAGCCCGATGGAGCCAGCTCCGGAACCTGCCGTCTCTTCGGTGCCGAAGCGGAAGCTCGATTGCCGGTATTGATTCTTTCGTTTTTTTGCCTTCGTGCAATGCGTTTGCTACGTTTTCGCTGGTCCTGCTGAGTTTCGGGCATGTAGAGTCGCGGCATTCTGTTGTGTGCTTCTGTGTCTTTGCAATCCTTCGACTCTTGCGTTTATGTGGAGTGCCCGAGGTGTGTGGAGTGCAGGTGCCGGGGTAATTGGATCGGGGAAGATGTTTGCGGATTTTTCGTTTCTGAGTTTTAATACAGTTGAATGATTGGGATGCTGACGAGTGGGAGATTATGAGGAGTAGTTACAATATAGGATGAGTAATTTGTGTTTTTCCATGGAAAGGATTAGCAATGACAAGATATTCTTTTCCTTAATTTGTGAGTGTGAGGCTAAGGGAACACAAGCTTCGTGTAGTAATTGCATTCAATGCAAGTTAGCCCTCAGGGAAGTGGTGATCTATTGTGGTTTGGCTTTGTTGTACAGGAAACATAGGTCATAAATCTCTGGCTTTTAGTGCTGGATAAATCTATCGTTAACCTCGTGGGTTATTAATTGTTCATGCAGGTGTAAGAGCTCAGGTTGGCACTGTTGAAAAAGTGAGCACAGAAGGTGTTCAAAGCGTAGAATCTCCTGTCGTGATAGTTACTGGAGCCTCCAGGGGTATTGGTAAAGCCATGGCATTATCACTGGATAAAGCAGGTTGCAAGGTGGGTGTGATCTTCTCAATCCACAGGCTTTGATTGTTAGCAACTTAGTACTTTGCCCGCTATGAGTGTTCTGCTCTGCAAATGAATGATATATTTTCCTACGCACATCTGTTGCTTTCCCTTGGCAAAGTGGCTACGGTGATTTGAGTAAACAGACTCCCTTATATAGCGAGCCATTCTGAAATAATTCAAGGAATTGCATACGTTGGTTCTCAAGATACAGTATATCTTCATAACAGGCCATAATTTTGTATGCGTCTGTGTGTGTGCATGCACATGTGCCATTCCTCCTAGTGTGCATTTGTAGATGCACTTCTGTCTTGTATTTTGGTTCAGAATATCCACATTAAAGTTTTTTGTTCAATTTCCACAAGTTGAAAGAAAAGATATTTCCAAGAAATGTAAAAAGACTTGGACATGGTTGATAGTATTATATAGCTAATTGATGTGACTTAAACTCGGAACTCAAAACGTTGGATCATGAAATAAATCACAGAAACTCTGCCACTTGCATTTTCCACAAAAGCTACGATATTTATTACTTGTTAATTTTTTTTGAGTTTTCTGAAACTTCACCTGTATTAAGCCATGCATAATTCTGACATAGTAATTCGACCTGTATTTTATTCACCCTTAGTAACCCATCCGTCATGCCAAAGTAATTCTGACAAAGTAATTCTGCCATTGTTGGCTCACTTAACAACATCATTTCCCCAGGTTAATGCTATTGCTCCTGGGTTCATTGCATCTGATATGACTGCCAAACTTGGGGAAGAAGTTGAAAAGAAAATCTTGGAGACAATTCCGTTAGGTGAGATATTAAGGAGTGGCTGCCAGTAATGTGGTATTTCACCGTAGAATTGCTGATTTAGGGATGTTCCAGTCCTCTAACTGTTTCTGAGGACATTACATGAGATCTTATAACAGTTACACTGAAGTATGAATTATATTTTATACTTAGGAAGGCTATACTCGGGAAAGTTTTGGTGGCTTTAGGGTTGGGGAGGGATTGAGAGTATCGTTAACCCCCGATGGAACATCAAATAAGAAGAACAGACCTCGTATCCGTGTTGTGTCGTCTTAACTAAGAGTAGCCCTTCAAAATTTATTTTATCGAAGAGTATGTGAGACTTCTGTTCTGATGTTAGTCATCTTTATGAGTTCAGGAAGGTACGGAAAGCCAGAAGAAGTTGCTGGACTGGTGGAATTTCTTGCCATCAACCCTGCAGCCAGCTACATTACGGGACAGGTAAAAGAATCGCTGTTCCTGCTGTTTTACCCTTTTCCCCTCTCATGACGTTGTTTCAGCTTTGCTTTGCTTAATAATTTGATGTTACTATGCAGGTCTTCACGATAGATGGTGGAATGGTCATGTAGAGTATAATACCTGCTTTGTTGAAGCCTGAATAGAACTTCCAATTGCAGAGCTTAGCCTGTGCAGCAGGGATTCACAAGTGACCGGTGGTATGACATTAGAGCCCATGTTGAGAACTTATTTTGCTTAGGATGGACAATAAGAGGTTTTTGAGGCAAGTGTTGAGATTATTAGCTGCAATTGATCGCACACAATTTAATCGTCCTTATGTTTGACATACTTGTTCATGAAATACCATCGTATGATCATTATTGGCTCGATCAGGAAATTGTGATTTGCAGTGTTGAATTCACTAGTTCGAGAATATAAATTTATCTTCTGCTTCAACTCCAAATTAGGATGTAAGTAAATCCATCTGCCAATTTCTTTCATAGGCTGTTTACTCATCTTCAACTCCAACTTCAACTCCAAATTAGGATGGAAGTAAATCCATCTACCAATTTCTTTCACAGGCTGTCCATCTACCAATTTCTTTCCAATTTCTTTTCCCTATATGGAGATACGGAATACCCATTTGGACCTACACAAGTGGAGGATGCAGATGAGTGGCATGAGGAGGCATTAAGGATTCATGTCTATATAAATCAATTTCAAAGTTACTGTGACTATTTAAGTGATTAATAAAGCGAATGGATCATATTCAAGCACCCAATAAAATCCGCATCATCATCCACGTGTTATTATAATGTTGTGTATGAAGTTTCGAATGTTCTTTATATATATATATATATATATATAGTGGCAAGGAACTCTATGCATCATAGAAAAGAGTTCATAAAGAGAAAGAAAGGTATAATTTTCTTAAGTGACAAAAATTAGTGAGGTCAGCTGTTGTATATTATAGCACTGTCAAGGTTGACCCGGAGGGTTCTTCACATTAGTTGAAGGAGTTCTTTTTTTGTTTATTTATTGGTAATAAAAACAACTAACACATGGTTAAGATGTAAGCATTCTTTTTTTATCTTTTGGTAATTTAATATGAGAATAAATAGTATTTATAATAGCGGCTGTGAAGAAACTTTTGAAATAGATCAATATGGTATTTAGAATAATAAAAAGATTAAGAAAATTAATTTTATCCATGAAGAGCATGCTAAACACATATATAAACATTGCTTATGGTATTTATTGCTTATTGCTTATATATATAAAGTAGTGTGAGTCAAAAAGGATTAGACAAACCAATAAACAATGCTTATTGGTTTTTTTCACTTATAACTTGTACTTATAGTTAAATAAAAGATATAGACTTGAATGAATAAAATTGGGAATAGAAATTTTTTTGGTTGTACCAAACACATTTATGTTCTTTTTCTATTTCAGAAATAGAAATTTTGTGTAGTTACCAAGCGCATTTTTTGCTTAGAAACTCATCCAGGAAATAGAAATAGAAAAAACTTTTTCTGAAAAAAAAATTATTTTCAGAAACAGAAACGTTACCAAATGCTCCCTTAGTGACTAAAGAGCACGTATTAGGTTCGGTAAGTCTGATGAGTGAGTCCATTAGAATGCCTTTGAGCTTGGTGTATTCTGGGATTGTCCTTTCTTTGTATGTCAAGATGCTATTATCTATCGCGACTGTGTCTGTTGTCTAAAACTTCTTGTAATGATGCTTCAAGTGATTTATAATTTGACTCGGTGCAACTGAAGTTAAAATGTTTTTAAGGTTGAGGTCTTAAAGCATGACCATAGTGAGAGGAAGATGTCTGAGTTGAGAGTTGACTTTTACTTGAGATCGAGTTATTAAATGTGGTGTGGAAGAAATGCATTGCCTGAAAAAAATGATAGGATGAGCTATTTTTCCCAAAGAGAAAAGACAAGTTGACTCAGATGAGTGAGCAACCACACATTCGAAAATTGGTTCATGTGACTTTTGCGTTTTCAATGCAAGCTCGTGCTTTTCCAAATCTGGCAAACACATAATTATACTTCATATTAAGCTGTTGCTATGTTAACATGCCAGAGAAATTCTTTATTTTTGCCCTCATAGTCCTAGTCGTCATCATCGTCTTCATCTTAATCATCTAAAAAGCCTTAGCCTTGAGTTTTTTAAACTCTATGTCAACCTTCTATTCTCCTGACAAAGAAATATAATGAAATATTATACATAGGCATCTTTACGTTGCCTTCAGCTAACATAAATTTTCATGTGCTGTCTAATGATAGGCTTTATAGAGATCTGTGTTGTGTCGTGTTGGTGATTGTGTGAATTTTCTCTTCCTTGTGTGTATCATAGTCGATAATGATGTATAGTTTCTCACAGGAGGACTGCACGCGGATGGCAGAAACCATGTTTGGAATAAATTTTTTTCCCCCCAAGTGTGCGAATGGAAAAGTCATTTTGATTGCAGGAGAAAAGTGTTTTAAAAGGTCTAAAGTGTTGTCTTCTCTTGTTTCATTAGACAATATATAGAAGCTGAAGCGGCTTAATATTGGATGTGATTACTCTGAAGACTGATAGTTTTGACGACTGATACAAGTGAAGGTGGAGTGAATACATAATCAAAGTGGAAATGTGACCGGCGCAGTGGTAATAAACAGAATTTCACCTCATCCCTTGCGAAATTGTCACAATTCTGTCTGTGAAGCAACCTCTCACTCTGTAGTCAATGCTATGCCAGAGCCTTCGCTGCTGAGCTTTTCTCGCACCCTCTTTCTTGGCTATGGCTATGTTTCCAACCACTGTTATTCTTCTAACTCTGAGCTTCTTAATTTGACGTTTCACCTTGTCAGAAAAAGGCTACCCAGTCTGTCTTAACAAAATTGGACATTCTCCAAAAACAAAGGAAGGAAAAGAAGCTATTATTGGGGGACAGTTTGTCAAAATGCAGTTACTTGGAAGTGCAAATTGTTGTATACAATACCATACATGAGTACTGGTGAGAGCAGGTGCGAGAGAAATAGCAGCTGGTCCGCTTATGCTAGACATTCACATTCACGCGCTTGCTTTATCTTTAGCTTCATATCTTCTCTCTCTCTCTCTCTCTCTCTCTCTCTCTCTCTCTCTCTCTCTCTCTCTCTCTCTCCTTAATCTTGTTGCAGAATATCATCCCTACCCGCTGCCCAATATAATTAATTTTTGATGATCCGCACCCCTAATGTCATCTACACTATGATCTAAATGTGTTGCACAATATGCAATTAGGTGCGAGGTCAAGCAATTTCTATAGTTACGGCATTTTCTTGCGTGAGATGTTCGCGGAGTTTATGCCACCGATGACACATTGCGAGACAATTTGACTCTTCATGGTTTTGTTGCTGTAGTTTTGCCTAAATGAGTGCAGGGAAGGATGGACCATATTTTGTGTCAAGAGAGGGAAAGAGAGTCATTTAGACCCATATATAGCCCTCAGCATTGGCTTTCCAAAAGCTACGGCATATTTAAAGAGTGTTTGGTCGTGGTTTATGATATTGGAGTTGCTTCTTCCATCAAAGTGCCGGGAAGATTCATGAGCATTAGCGCAATTGCAAATCAGCTGCGAATGATTAGGGAGAAACTCTTTGCTTTGGGTTTATATGGACAAGATGAACCGCCACAGGTGATATGATAATTAGTGAACTTTTCTCACTCTGGCCATTACATATTTAAGTGTTGTTTGTAAGGGGAGGCTGGCACGGAAAAGCATAACCGGAGAGAAACGATCACTTCCGTAAGAAGATCATAGTTGATTACAATTCTTCATCTATAGTGATGTCGCACCAGCATAAGGCCCGTGATGCACGGGTCTCGAGCATTGCTATGATTTTTCTGAGTCAATCTTCGTCATAGTCATAAAGTTCTTTGGTTGGTATTGACACCGATTTAGAAGAACAAAAACAATCAACTGTGGCCTATGGGAAATCTGAAAAGTAATATCCACGATAAAGCTTCTTCACTGTATAAATAGTTGTTCTTAAATTTTCCTTGATCTTACTAGGGTAATTGTGTAAATTTCTAACAAAAAGAAAAGAAGTGACGTGTGGGGTTTCATTCTTGTTAAATCCTAACTAGTTTCCTTTCTTATTGGAAATTTATATTTCACGCTTTCTTTGTTCAGAGGTTTCCTAATTCAGAGGAGAGTTTGGTTTCTACAGCTTGATTAGAAATTGCTCTCCAATGTCAATCCCCAATTTGATGTATGAAATAATTGGAAATCGGTAATGTTGCAGCAAAGCAAAGTTAAGTCAGTTACAAGCTTCCTAAATGAGCAATCTTTACCTGTTTTGGGACACAGACAGTTTTTGGATTCACCTTTCTCGTGTAGAGTATCTCGAAGGTTAATTTCAATGCCAGGGGTGGTATAACAATGGTTTGGTAGACTTAGTCTTACACAATTCTGGCACTGCCATCGTGTGTCTGATTTCACAATTAAGGATATTGTTCCAATACTCGTACACATTTCACATTCTTTACTTCCATGCTGCTAAGGATGAAAGACCACTTTTCTACTACTGGAGAATCCTAACTCCAAGCAACTGTTAACGGTCCACAAGAAAATACTTGTAATCATGGTTATCTAGTGCAATTTCATTCTCTTCTGCATATAAAAGTCAATAAATGAAGTCAAATCATTCACAAGAAAAATCTACCTGCAATATGCATCTCGAGCATCGTTGATCAATGAATACTTGCAGGATAAACGCAGGCCAAAATCAGTAGCGGAAGAAAAGAACGGGGAAGGAATTAGAGTTGGAAGCAAATGGGTCTAGTTGCATTACAAAGAGGAGTGATTTGACCTACTTTGTAATCCTGGTATTACAGCCACTCCTAGCTTACTTGTTCATTTGGGTGCTGCCACTTCCAACACGCTGCATGCATGCTTTAACCAAACGCTGTCTTGATCGGCAGAGACTTTCCTTGACAATTCAGGGACCACTTCGGTCAAACATATTTGCTGAAAATCAAAGGACTTGTCCACATTCCTGAATCAAACAAAGTCATATATGCATCACGAATAACGGAATCGTAAAAAGGTTTACTAATCCATTGATCTGTCAATGCTTGGTTTCAGACATCGTCTTGGAGATGTTGAACTGCCTGCATCCGCTGCCGCTTTAAAATCACAAGGTGACAGCGCCCTTATAGTGTCATTCTCAAAGATGTCGAAAGACAAACTCGATTATGAAGACAGTTTATGGGTTTTTTTTTTATATATCTTCAGAAGTATCGATATGTGTACATTTCAGCTCCTTGGAGGCATAAGTTTATTTTATCCCAAAAGATGTCCATCGGGGCATATTAATCGCTAGTAAATATCATTACTAAACAATTCTTTTTTCTTTCAATAATTAATTAACTCATTAGTGGTTAAAGTACGGCGAAAAGCAGCTAAATTATAAGCCAATTGGTGATTTAAGTGGGGGGTCGTGGCGGTGGGATGCTGCGCTAGCCCCTCTCGAGGACTAGTTGGGCATCACTGCTGGTTTGAGCCCTAACTCGCCGGCTACGCGGACACCTCGGTTATAAAAAAAAAAGCAGCTAAATTATGCTATTTGACTAGGAAAGGACGGGTTTTGGAAGTGGACAGCTCGAGGACTTAATTTGATGTGTTCCCGTAGATAATAAATAAGGTCAACGGAGACTAGCAATTGATATTCAAGTATAGTGGAAAATCTTAACTACCATCATATTCCAATGTGTAATCTATTAACGTGGACGTGAAGGGAAGTTGATGATACTTTGTGTACTCTTTCCATGGACCTTTCTCAATTAAACTGTGTAAACGCTTTTCAAATTAGACGTCCTAAAGGATTTCAAGTGAAACAATGTAAATCAACAACACGAGCCTAGTGCATGGATGTCTTGTGAAATGTCTTTCTTTGGCTTTTCCTTAGATTGGTCAAAGGAAGAGGAACTCGGCAACTACCTTGAAATTAATGGTCCTCCCACGTGATTACAATAATCATACGCTCGAAAAAGTCTTGCATAAGGAATGCGTGTGATTCACTATGGATTGGACATTATTTAATAATCACATCTGAAAAAGTTATGGTAGGACACTTGTACAAATTATATCATGGGAACTTTTATTTTCCATCTTTTTGACTGCTGCTAATAGGCTCTTTTCCCGTAGAAACTTAACCTTTAGTCCCTATCTTCTTTCTTTTGAATTTATCGTGGACAGGCTTGAGTTAATTTTGAAAACTTTTTCAGTTGTGCTTCCAAAAAAGAACTGAAGACCTAATTGTTTCCATTTTCAATATATATTCGGTTTGTGGAAAAAAAAGTTGGATGAGAAAGGAGATATTGGAAACCATATTTTCATTTTAGGCTAAGAAAGAATGAAAACGAAAAATATTTACATTTTGTGAGATAAAATGAAAGCTTTTCTTATTTTCATTTGGATGCTGTTTCCAATCATCTCCTTTTACCATAATTGTTTTCTTTCTCTTACACAACAATGAAGGCAGAAATTTTGACAATTCTCACGGAATAAATATATCTATACTTGATGTGGGTTTCTACATACATATTTTCATTAGGATGAACATTTATTAGCTATAGAAGAATATCTACGTCTAAATGTTTTGTGCAAGTAACATTTATGGGCATTTTTGCCATGTCGTGGGCTAATTCACAACAAAGTTATCGGGCTGAAACAAATGTGACCATTGATCCAATCACCGATAATAGTCGTCAATAAACATCTAACGATCATCGTCACTCATTTAACCTCTCGCGATGAATTTACTAATTTTGCCTTGGTTTTTTCCCACGGCATTGTAGAAAGGGCTGAGGGGTTACAGGGGCCGGTTTTTTCCGAGAAGCTTGATGCAAATTTCAAAATATGTGAACAATATAAGCTATGATGACGCATAACGTTCATATCTCTCCTTCTCTATTAAGAACAATATTTTATCTGGTTCGAAGGAAAAGAAATTATCCGGACCGCATACACTATTGCTCCTCGTAAGTTAAAAGACATGGGAATCCTTTGTGAATCCTACATGACTCCATTCTGACAAGTGACGACCACGCCAAAAACTAGAAGTCTCTTTCGTTTGATTTTAGACTCCAACTTTTCTATAATTTCTCCGGTTCACATTGACTTCTTTTTTTTTTGTGGGTCGAGGTTCACATTGGCCTTAAAGACTGAGAAAGTTAAAAAGTAGACCTTGGTGTGTGGCACGCTATCTTTTTATTTTATTTTATGATCTTTTATAATAGTATATGTCCCAAAGTAGCCCACAAGCTATTAAATTCGTAATTTAAGATTAAATATAGGAACGTCACGGAGCCACTTGAAGAAACCATGGTAAAGTTTTCTCTTCCTTCCAATAATTATTTTTACTAAAAAAGTTATAGAGAAGTTTGTCCATTTACGTTCTGACATTAACAATGTTTTACAAATGCAGGAAGGAGGCTCGCAATGACAACTGTTACAATGAAATTACATAAATCAAATTCTTTGAAATTCTATTTGACAGTATTCAACCACTGATAATGAATGTTCTTAAAAAGTTCTAAGTTGCTAATCTGTTTAAAAAGATGACATTTTTTTAAAAAAAATCTTTTGCAAGGTCCCAGGGTATAATAAGAGTAAATACACTTTTAGATATATTTTCTTCATTTTTTGTATTTTATAAATAACTGAATTTTCACTACTATTTCATGGATTATGATGAAAGTAAAGATTAAGGTTGAGGTATGTATTTTCCGTTCTTAAATTCTTTTTTTCTAAATGTAATGGGGATTTGCTCATTTCAACAAGTAAAAAACGTAAGTGACAATTAGGATTATACATTTTATAATGCCATAATTATGTAGTTTTTTATCGACTCAAATTGACTTTTTCACATGCTATATGTCTGTCTCGACCAAATTAATGATGAATGACGACCAATGAAGAGAAATGTGGAAAGAACGAGTTGATGTTGAGGGTGCTTGTGGGTGGCTTCTGGTTGTGTCGTGCTTCTTTCGAATATGAGTGGGTTCTGTTTGCTGTATGCGAGGTACTTTAGATAGGTAGTGGAGATCATAGCATAATTTGATCAACAGGAACCGCTTCTAATGGAACGATTTTGCCTCTGCTTTGGCAATGGTGCACAGAGATTCGTTGGAATAACGCTATCTCATCATGCAAGGTTAATTTTTTTGTATTAACTTTGGGATGTATGAAAGCAGTGACCTTTTGAGTCTCCATTTTATGTCATAAAGCAGTGGTCTCCATTTTAACCTTAACTAGTCAGGATTGTCACACATCTCCACTTTTAATACGGGGCATACTCTTACCCGGATTCCATGAACTGCGCGCAATCATCACTTTCGAAATTTGTGGGACTCGCGGATCCATGGTTTATGCATATTATTGATAGATTTTTGGACAATACCAAGAACATTGGCATTATTCGTAAGGCTCAAATTGGCAGCCCTTGTTCCATCATTTTTTAGATATTAATTAATAAGTGAGCGAGGAATTTCTTTTTAATTTGCAAAGGGGCAGAGCTTTTTCTTTTTTGTTTTGTTTTTTAGTCAGGGCAAGGGGGCAAGAAACTACTGTGTTAAAAAAAAAGGGAAGAAAAGGTAGAATTCCACCGCACGATAGTATCAAAAAGAAAGAGGCGCTTTAATGACCACTGAGTAAAAAAAAAAGAGGAAAAGAAAAAAAAAAGCGATTCCAAGACAACCGAGTCAAAAAGAAAAAAGAAGAAAAGCGCCTCAAAAAGCTGTCTAGAGAAATCGACACGTTCTTATAAATCTCTTCACAGTTTCAATTAGGTAAAAGTGCCAAAAAAGTTATAAACTTTTTGTATTGGTACCAATTTAATCATAAATATTTTTTTGGTGTCAATTCAGTCCTAAACCTTTTGAATTGGTGTCAATTCAGTCATAAACTTTTTTATGGTGTCAATTCAGTCTTAAACTTTTTGTTTTTGTGTCAATTCAGTTCTTCCGACCAATTTTAGCCGGATTTTGTTGACGTGGATGCCGACTGGTGAGCGGCCGATCACTGGCGCTGACGTGGACAACTTTTATAATATTTTAAATTTTTATTTAACTTTTTCTTTTTCCCCCCTCCCTTCCCTCCTTCCTCTGGCCGGCTCCGGCGAGGCTCGACCTCACCAGTGGCCGGCGAGGGCGAGCCTTGCCGGCGCCGGCCTCTGGTGTCTGGCCGGTCACTAGTCCGGCGACCGGCTGGAGGAAGGAGGGACGGCAGAGGAAAAAAAAAAGAAAAGAAAAAAAGAAAAAAAATAAATAAATATTAAAAAATAAAAATATTATTAAAGTTATCTATGTCAGTGCCGGTGACCGGCTGACGTCCACGTCAGCAAAATCCGATCAAACTTGGTCGAAAGAACTGAATTGGCACAAAAACAAAAGGTTTAGGATTGAATTGGCACTAATACAAAATATTTAGGACTGAATTGGTACAAAAAAAAGTTTAGGATTGAGTTGGTATCAAAAAAAGGTTTAGAACTAAATTGGCACAAATGCAAAAGGTTTAGGACTTTTTTGGTACTTTTCCCGTTTCCATTAGCACCAATCCTATCTCTTGCTTCTTCTTGCCTTGCTTTCATATTTACCTGCTTCCTTGGGCTTTGAATCATGAAACTCGTAAGCATGTATACAACAGAGTTTCAATCATGCCATTTGCTTGTTGGTATTGCTCTTGCATTGTGCTTTAACCAAGTCTGGTCCACCACCAATGAAACAGTTAGACTTGCACTGCTCGCATTTAAGGTTGGCATAGCCGGAGATCCTATTGGCGTGCTCAACACATGGAACAATAGCATTGGGTTTTGCTAGTGGCATGGCATTACGTGTGGCCGGAGGCACCAAAGGGTCACGGTCTTGGATTTGTCATCACAAGGACTCTCCGGATTAATATCTCCTCATATCAGGAATATGAACTTCGTAAGGGAAATCCGGCTCCAAAACAACAGTCTCGATCATGAAATCCCTTCGCAAGTCAGCCTGTTGCGCCGCCTTCATGTCTTAGCACTACACAACAATTCATTGGTCGGTGAAATTCCCAAAAACATATCCGCTTGCTCAAACCTTGTCAAATTCAATCTTCGAGTCAACCAACTAACTGGAGAGATTCCTGGATAGCTCGGTTCACTGTCGAACCTATGGATGGTCGCTTTGTCTGTTAATAGTTTGACTGGGAGTGTGCCTTCCACCATTGGGAACTTATCTTCACTGGAGATCCTTTTTTTAACCTTGAACAACTTGGGCGGGAGCATTCCCCAAGTTCTGTGAGATAAAATGAAAGGTCGTTTTTCTTATTTTCATTCGGAAGTAGTGTCCAATCATCTCCTTTTCCCATCGTTGTTTTCTTTCTCTTGCACGACAATGAAGGCAGAAATTTTGACAATTCTCACGGAATAAATATATCTATACTTGATGTTCGTTTCTATATACATATTTTCGTTAGGATGAACATTTATTAGCTATAGAAGAATAGATCTACACTAGATGTTTTGTGCAAGTAAACATTTGTGGGCATTTTTGCAATGCTGTGGGCTAATTCACAATAAAGTTATCGGGCTCAAACAAACGCGACCGTTGATCCAATAACCGATAATGGTTGTCAATAAACATCTAACGATCATCGTCAGTCATTTAACCTCTCGTGATGAGTTTACTAATTTTGCCTTGATTTTTGCCCACGGCATTGTAGAAAGGGCTGAGGGGCTACAGGGGCCGATTTTTTCTAAGAGGCTTGATGCAAATTTCACAGTATGTGAACAATATAAACTATGATGACGCATAACGTTCATATCTCTCCTTGTATATTAAGAACAATATTTTATCTGTTTCGAAGGAAAAGAAATTACCCGGACCGCATACACTGTTGCTCCTCGTAAAGTTAAAAGACATGGGAATCCTTTGCGAATCCTGCATGACTCCACTCTGACAAGTGACGACCACGCCAAAAACTGGACGTCTCTTTCGTTTGAATTTAAAGTCCAACTTTTCTATAGTTTCTCCGGTTCACATTGACTTTTTTTTTTGGTCGAGGTTCACATTGGCTTTAAAGACTGAGAAAGTCAGAAAGTAGACCTTGGTGTGTGGCACGCTATCTTTTTTATTTTTTATTTTTATCTTTTGTAATAGTATACGTCCCAACGTAGCACACAAGCTATTAAATTCGTAATTTAAGATTAAATGATTATTTCGCATCAAGAAAAAAAAACTGGCCAAAATAGGTTACAATTACCACCATACTTTTCCAAACTTATATAGGAAATGCTAGACTTTCGGAATTGGGTGCTTAACAAGTATCCTGTTAATTAAATGCTTATCAAAATAGGTATACGGTATGCGTCAGCTCCTGATTTTCAAGCTTTGCAGATCCACGCAGCTTCTTCCTCATGTGAGTACAATTTTCTTTTTTCTTTTTTTTTGGGCCGGGGAGGGGGGGAGAGATAAACATCTTCCTAATGGCATGTATATATACCTTTATCATCCTTTTATTTTCTTTATGATGGTTTCATAATAGTGTAATTGTACTTTCGGATCAATTCTATCCGTTACGGTGGCTATACATCTCAATTCCTTATCATTTTCTTTGACTACACATAGTTACTCTCTCTCTCTCTCTCCCTAATTGCAATTACCCGTGTAGATTGTACAACATACCATTTAAAAACAGGAACGTCACGGAGCCATTTGAAGAAACCATGGTAAACTTTTCTCTTCCTTCATAATTATTATTTTTACTAAATAAGTTATGGAGAAGTTTGTCCATTTACGTTCTGACTTTAAAAATGTTTTACAAATGCAGGAAGGAGGCTTGCGATGACAACTGTTGCAATGAAATTGCATAAATCAATTTCTTTGAAATTCTATTCGACAGTATTCAACCATTGATAATGAAGGTTCTTCAAAAGTTGTAAGTTGCTAATCTGTTTGAAAAGATCATATTTTTTTTATAAAAAAAAATCCTTTGCAAGGTCCAAAGGTAGAATAAGAGTAAATACACTTTTTTGATATATTTTCTTCATATTTTGTATTTTATAAATAACTGAATTTTCACTACTATATCCATGGATTATGATGAAAGTAAAGATTAAGGTTGAGGTATGTATTTTCCGTTCTTAAATTCTTTTTTTCTAAATGCAATGGGGATTTGCTCATTTCAACAAGTAAAAAACGTAAGTGACAATTAGGATTATACATTTTATAATGCCATAATTATGTAGTTTTTTATCGACTCAAATTGACTTTTTCACATGCTATATGTCTGTCTCGACCAAATTAATGATGAATGACGACCAATGAAGAGAACTGTGGAAAGAACGAGCTGATGTTGAGGGTGCTTGTGGGTGGCTCCTGGTTGTGTCGTGCTTCTTTCGAATATGAGTGGGTTCTGTTTGCTGTATGCTAGGTAGTTGAGATCATAGCATAATTTAATCAACAGGAACCAATTCTAATGGAAGGATTTTGCCTCTACTTTGGCAATGTTGCACAGAGATTCATTGGAATAACACTATCTCATAATGCAAAGTTAATTTTTTTGTAATAACTTCGGGATGTGTCAAAGCGGTGACCTTTTGAGTCTCCATTTTATGTCATAAAGCAGTAGTCTCTTTTTTAATCCCAACAAGTTAGGATTCTCACACATCTCCGCTCCTAATACGGGGCATACTTACTCTCGCCTGGATTCCATGAACCACGTGGAATCATCACTTTTGAATTGTGGGACTTGCGGATCGATGGTTTATGCATATTATTGATAGATTTTTGGACAATACCAACAACATTGGCATTATTGGTAAGGCTCAAGTTGGCAGCCCTTGTTCCATCATTTTTAGATATTAATTAATAAGTGAGCGAGGAATTTCTCTTTAATTTGCTAGGGGGCAGAGCTTTTTCTTTTTTGTTTTGTTTTTTAGCCAGGGCAAGAGGGCAAGAAACTACTGTGTAAAAAAAAGGGAAGAAAATGTAGAATTCCACCCCACAATACATATCAAAAAGAAAAAAGGTTAATACCATGAAAAACCCCAAACTGGTACACCTGTGATAAATTTACCCCAAATTAATTTTTTGACTACAAAAACCTTAAACTGGTACACCTGTGACAATTTTACCTTCCGCTAGTTTTCGTTAAATTTTACCTTAAAAATTTTGAGTTAGATGACACGTGGCAGTTGATGAGTATACAAGTTTGGGGTTTTACTCTCCATTTGTCATAGATGTACCAATTTGCGATTTTTTGTTGTATTAATCCAATTTAATATAGGGTAAATTTATCGTAAATGTACCAGTTTGGGATTTTTGGTAGTCAAAAATTTAGTTTTGGATAAATTTATCACATGCATATCAGTTTGGAGTTTTTTGTGATCAAAAGATTAGTTTGGGATAAATTTGTCACATGTGTACTATTTTTGGGATTTTTCGTGATATTAACTAAAAAAAAAGCGCTTTAATGACCACAAAGAGGAAAAGAAAGAAAAAAAGCGGTTCGATGACTACTGAGTCAAAAAGAAAAAAAAGAAGAAAAGCGTCTCAAAAAGCTATCTAGAGAAATCGACACATTCTTATAAATCTCTTCACAGTTTCAATTAGCACCAATCTTGCCTCTTGTTTCTTCTTGCCTTACTTTCATATTTGTGTGCTTCCTTGGGCTTTGAGTTGTGAAACTCGTAAGCATGAGTTTTGCGGAGTTTCAATCATGCCATTTGCTTCTTGGTATTGTTCTTGCATGGTGCTTTAACTAAGTCTTGTCCACCACCATTGAAACAGACAGACTTGCACTGCTCGAATTTAAGGCCGGTATAGCCGGAGATCCTTTTGGCATGCTCAAGTGATAGAACAATAGCACTGGATTTTGCCTAGAGAAATCGACACATTCTTATAAATCTCTTCATAATTTCCATTAGCACCAATCCTGCCTCTTGTTTCTTCTTGCCTTGCTTTCATATTTGCTTGCTTCCTTGGGCTTTGAGTTGTGAAACTCGTAAGCATGAGTTTTGCGGAGTTTCAATCATGCCATTTGCTTCTTGGTATTGTTCTTGCATTGTGCTTTAACCAAGTCTTGTCCACCACCAATGAAACAGATAGACATGCACTGCTCGAATTTAAAGCCGGTATAGCCGGAGATTCTTTCGGCGTGCTCAAGTCATGGAACAATAGCGCTGGATTTTGCCAGTGGTTTGGCGTTACGTGTGGTCGGAGGCATCGGAGAGTCACAGCCTTGGACTTGTCATCACAAGCACTCTCCGGATCAATCTCTCCTCATATTGGGAATCTCAGTTTTGTAAGGGAAATGTTACTCCAAAACAACAGTCTGTATCGTGAAATCCCTCCGCAAGTTGGTCAGTTGCGCCGCCTTCGTGTCTTACGACTAGACAACAATTCGTTGGTCGGTGAAATTCCCAAAAACATATCGGGTTGCTCTAACCTTGTCGCCCTCATTCTTCCAGGCAACCAACTAACTGGAGAAATTCCTGCACAGCTTGGTACATTGCCAAAGCTACGGGAGTTCGTTTTGTCTGCCAATAATTTGACCGGGAGTGTGCCTTCCTCCATTGGCAACTTATCTTCACTGGAGGTCCTTTTTTTGTCCATAAACAACTTGGGCGGGAGCATTCCCCAAGTTCTAGGCCACTTGACAAACTTGCGAGTCATTTCCCTCGGACAAAATAGGTTGTCAGGTACAATTCCATCTTTGTTGCTCAATCTCTCTCTGCTAGCTGTGTTTGAAGTCGGAGACAACCGGTTACTGGGGACAATTCCTGCAAGTGTAGGCCTCACACTCCCAAATCTTGAATATTTTAGTGTCTACTTAAACCAACTTGAGGGGCCGATTCCTCCGTTAATATCGAATTGCACAAAGTTAGAGATGCTTCAACTTCCAACTAACAAATTTTCCGGGAAAGTACCTTCTTTTGAAAATTTGCACAAGCTTCGTCGGCTTCGAATCTTTGGCAATCAGCTTGGAAGTGGAAAACCTGGAGACTTAAGCTTCCTTTGCTCGTTAACCAACAACACCAAATTACAGGTCCTGAATATTGGCTCGAACAAGTTTGGTGGGGTGTTACCTAAATGCATAGGTAATTTATCCATTACTCTCGCATTCTTCGTTGCAGCTGGGACTCAAATAAACGGTGAGATTCCTAAAGAAATCGGGAATTTAGTCAACCTGGAAGTATTGTTTATGGATGGCAACCAGCTTTCAGGTGTTATCCCCTCAAATTTCGGGAATCTACCAAATCTAGCGAAACTGAGCTTAGTTGGTAACAAACTGAGAGGGATTATCCCGTCTTCTTTGGGAAATCTAACCAGGCTTATTGAACTAAATCTTGGTGGGAACAACTTTCGCGGGCAAATTCCTTCACATCTGTCAAACTGCCGGTCTCTTGATTTGCTTGATCTATCCAATAACAATCTCAATGGTGTCATACTCCCGCAGCTTATCGGCCTCGCATCATTATCGATCATTTTGGACTTGTCTCGTAACCATTTGACTGGAGTTCTACCCACAGAAGTTGGAAACTTGAGAACTTTGACTGCGTTGGACATCTCGCACAATTTGTTGGTAGGTGAAATCCCAAGTAGTTTAGGTGATTGCACTTCACTGACATCACTAAGGTTGGCAGGCAACTTCTTCCATGGGTCAATTCCTCAATCAATCAGATCGTTAGGAGGCATTGAAGAATTAGATTTTTCATGCAACAATTTGTCAGGTCAGATTCCTGAATTCTTATCGGTATTTCGTTCCTTGAAACTTCTGAATTTGTCGTACAACAAGTTTGAAGGCATGCTACCACGTGAAGGAGTCTTTAAGAATGCTACCGCTATTTCTATTATTGGGAACAATGAGCTTTGCGGTGGACTGCCAGAATTCAATCTCCACAGCTGCATCTCCAGAAGCTCCAAGAGTAGAAAGATCAATATAGTGATATTGTCCACTTCTATTATTTTCGGAGTTCTTGTAGTAGCTCTTATTCTAGCTTTTATATATCTATGTTGGTTGAAGAAGAAAGTAAATGAACCAGTTTCAAGTTCGATGGATGATTCACATCCAAGCGTATCTTATAGAACACTCCTAAATGCAACCAACGGTTTTTCTTCAACGAATTTGATCGGTGTTGGAAGCTTTGGCTCTGTTTACAGGGGGATACTTGAGGTCAATGGAACTGTTGTTGCTGTGAAGGTGCTTGATTTAGTCCGTCACGGTGCCCTGAAGAGCTTTATGGTCGAGTGTGAGGCATTAAGGAACATCAAACATCGAAATCTTCTGAAGATACTAACAATTTGCTCGAGTAGTGATTATCAAGGGAATGATTTTAAGGCCTTAGTCTATCAATTCATGGACAATGGAAGCGTAGAACGGTGGCTACACCCAAACGCAACATTATCTCATCATAATGAGCTTCTAGAAAAGTTGAATTTCATTCATAGGATAAATATTGCTATTGATGTTGCTTCTGTATTGGATTATCTTCATCACCAGTGCCACATTCCCATTGTTCATTGTGATCTAAAGCCAAGCAATATTCTCTTAGATGCTGAGATGGTCGCGCATGTTGGCGACTTTGGATTGGCAAAATTTCTTCTTGGATCATCCCTTGATACTGTAGCTAATCAGATGAGCTCTCTGGGTCTAAGATGGACAATCGGTTATGCTCCACCAGGTAATCTCTCTACTTTCTATTATAATGATATGAGCTTCGCGTTCTTTTTGATGATTAGCACTCCTAATTTAATCTACACTATTATCAAAATGCGTGACAGAATATGCCATGGGACACGAGGTCTCAAGAGAAGGCGATGTCTATAGTTACGGCATTCTCTTGCTAGAGATGTTCACAGGATTGAGTCCCACCAACGAGAGATTCAGAGACAATTGGACTCTCCATAGTTTTGTCACGACAGCTTTGCCTGAACGAGCACTAGAAGTTACGGATCACATTCTACTTCAAGAAAGAGAGAGTTGTCTCGACCCCAACAGTCCTCAGCATTGGCATTCCGAAAGTAATGGCATATTTCAAGAGTGTTTGATTGTGGTATATAATATTGGAGTTGCTTGTTCCGATGAAGTGCCTGGAAGAAGGATGAGCATTAGCGGTGTTGCAAATCAACTACAAAAGATTAGGGAAAAGCTCTCTTGCATTGGGCTGACATGAACAAGATGAACTACTGCAGGTGATATGATAATTTCTTAACCTCTCTCTTGTCCTAAATATTTAGTTTTGCATATGCTTGTGCAAACAGACATGTTAATCTGTAGCAGAATAGAGAATCGATCATGCATTGTCATGAAAAGGCAATAGTTGATTGTCATTCCTCACCTGTACATGTATCGAGCTAGCATGTGTGCTGCAGTGCAGAGACCTTCTAGTAATATTTGCTAAAATTTGTCTCGAGTTTGAGAACATGGATGAAACCCAACCCGAATTGACGCGCTGGAAAGTCAAGCCGTTTAAAGATAGTCCGAATTGGACTTTGAAAATGCATAACTGGAGAGAAGCAGTCGTTTCTGTTAGGAGATAATTGTTGATTATCATTCCTCATCTGCACAGATTACTGCACTAGCATATGGCCCATGATGCAGAGTCTTGAGAATTGTTATGATATTTTAGAAGATCAGTCTCAAATATTCAGTTCTTTTATGGGGTGTGAAGCTCATTTAGACGAATACAAATTAATCAACTATCGGCTATTTTCAGTTGATATCCATAATCAAGCCTTTTCAACGTATGAATAGTCGTTCTCTGAAGTTCAGATGACGCTGTAACGGTGTGCGGAAGTTGATTCACATTAATCCTACATGTCTCCGTTTTTATTGAATTTATGTTTTTCCTCCAGCAAATCCCCTAGCTTTTGTCCAGGCTTTCGAATTCAGAGAAGTGCTTGGTTTCTTTCTACAGCTTCACTAGGAATCACTATGCATCGGGGAAGCTCTGCGAGAGAGTTCGAGATGAGTGATGTTGCAGTCAAGCCAAGTATCTCTTTCAGCTTCAACCTAAATAAGCAAATGCTCTGTTTGGGAACAAAAAAAAATGACAGTTTGGAGAAGAAAAGACTTTCAGATTCAGCTTCCTCGTATGCGTTAAATTGAGAAACAGATCTGGGCGATTGATATGTGAAGCAGGAACTTCGCAATAATGTTTTAGCATAACTAGTCTATCCCAATTCTGATCACGCAACTTGTGCTATTTGTGTTTTTTCTGATGGGGAATGGATCTGCAGAGCTGCTATTTCTACAGTACGCCACTTTGATTAATCTTTTTTCGCCAAATTTTTTCCTTCTCCCGTTCATTCATTTCTTATCACGATAGAACTTGTTTGATGAATTACAAACTGTGTTGCCAGTGTCTAATAAAAATTCTAGCCAAACAGAAATCACCGAAACATATGCTCGTGTCCTCATCGTCTTAAGACCAGAACAAACTTTAGGCGTTTCATCATGACGATGGAAATAATTTGAAGCATGTGATAGAGATGACTCATATTCTTCGTCTTGTCACGTTCCTCGTTCCTTACCCAACCCTCTAAGTTTCCAATGACCAAAACTCCATAAACAACGGCATCCAAGTTGTGCTGGGATGGTTGGCACATACCTGAACAAAGCTCGGCCCGTTGCAGCGACCCAGACCAAAATTTACCTGGAAAATTCATCTGTAGCTTTTGAAAGAGCTTTGATAACTGGAAGGGAATTCTCGAAACGAGTTGAAGCATTAAAAAACTAATTTTCAAGTTAAAACCATAACCGGGGGGCAGGAGCTGAGTAAACCAAAACTTCGAGCTAGCTTTTGTTTTGAAAGCCTCATATTAAAGTTTTATGTATCTCAGGATGAGGTCATTGCACTTTGATTTTAACCCCCAGTCTATTGAATTTTCAACATTTGCAATTAATGTGTTTTGATCGGAGTTCAGCAAATTTTTGTAGAAAATACAGACATGACCGGCATGTGTCATAGAGTCTAAGTGGATACCCCATGTTAATTTTCTTTTCACTTTGAGCTGACTTCGACTGTATGCTAATGTCGTGTGATTGTCGCGTAAGCAATTAATCAAGAAATTATTCAAATTTTAATGAGAGTACGTTAACTGCAAAGGAATATTAATTCAGTTTATACACCAACGGATTTAGGTCCACTAATATGAATGACCAATTGTAACATCTATTGAAGTTTGCTGACTAAAAAATGGAATTTACTCTTCATAAGTGGACACACTCAAATGTGGCCAATCTTTGCAAGTGAAGCCGGATAGATCGCAATCGTTAATTATGTGAGCCCACACACGCGAGTCTCACTCAATCAATGGTTATAATTGCGCCCCGGTCCTAGGAATTTCTCCTCATACACACTACATGCAAAGAGAAGACCATGCCTGATTCTGACCTCCGGGTGACTCCTCAAAATTGCAAACTTTGGCATTCGTGCCATCCCTCACCGGTGTCACTCAAACGGTGTTCTCTTCTCCTGCTTCTCTCGGTCACCCTCGCGCCTTATGTTCCCGAAGTTCTAGGCTTCTAGCTCATAAATATTGCGGTGCGGTTGGATCTGAGTGTACCCTTTTTCTTGCCCCAATTGAAAGATCTATACATACGGAAGTTCTCCCTTTTGTTTCCGTTGACGTTTCTTGATTTGGTAACGTAGGCATTGGGTTTTCGAATTGGGTTGGAAATCAGTTTTTATTTTCTTTTTGTATGTAACTCTGGCGAAGAAGAAGGAGAAAGTTCGTGAATTGGGTTTATTATTCTTAGAGTAGATAGAAGTTTGTGATTAGGGTGTTGGAGGAGCCAAATCTGAGATCTTTACATAGTTTGGAATTGATGCTTTGGTGGGCTCTTTAGGCTGAAGAGATTAAACGGGGTGGAAGCAATGTAATCATTTTATAATTGTGTTCTTCGTTTTTATATCATTGCATCTTGGTCGATGGTATTGTAGAAAATTTCCCGTTGTAGTTTTGTTATACCCATGCAAGTATTTCTCCTTTGTATGAACATTACGTAAATTTCACTTGAATTTATCGAACGCAATATCTCATATACGATAAATCGAGTCTGTTTGGAGTAATTTTTACTTTTAACTTTTCATTTTCCTCAACTTCTGTGGTGCACGTAGCTGGATTGTTTTCTAATTTTAGAATTTCACAGTACATAAACATTTATGGATTTTGCAATTCTTTTAAAAATTTAGATAATTTTATGAATTTTTAAAAGTCCAAACAAACCCGCCCTAAACTTATGAGGGCCGAACAGACGGGAATCCGGTCAATGTAATAACGAGACGTTCTATGGCCCAAGCTTGAAGATATGCTCAGAATATTTCCAAAGACTTTTGTCCGGTGAGAGAGAGAGAGAGGGAGAGAGAGAGATTGAGCTTGAGCTTTTTTTATTTAATTTTCTTTTATATATCTTTTTTTTTCCTTTTCTTTCTTTTTCTTTTTCTTTTTTCCTTCCCTTCCTTCTTCCTCTAGCCAGTCCACTAAAAAGAAAGAAAAGAAAAAAAAAAGAAAAAAAAATAATTTGAAAATTATTAAAATATTAAAAGTTGTCAACGTCAGCGTCGGCCGGTCCACACCACCCGTGCCACATAGATCGGCCGGCATCCATGTCAATAATATCCGACCACAATTAGTCGAAAAGACTGAATTGGCATTGCATCAAAAGGTTTGGAACTAAATTGATATCACTAAAAAATTTAGGACTAAATTGACATAAATACAATAAATTTAAGACTTTTTCCGATATTCGGTTTTTTTTTCGAAAGTGGGGGGACTTTGGGTTTTGGGGGCATTGGTTGACTTGAAGTCAACATCTGGAGAGCCATCTAGTAATCCATCCCTTAATACACGCACTTGTACAGAGTCTAACTCTATTTGGCCAGCGTTGGACATTCCCTTGTTTTAGGCTCCGTTCGTTTGGCGGAAAATATTCTCCTTTTGAAAAATATTTTTTCGAAAGTCATTTTCCTGAAAAATATTTTTCCGAAACATAATTTTCCGGTGTTCGGCGATCAATATGAAAAAGTTTCGAAAAATATTTTTCGCCGGCGGCGGCGGGCGACCAGCGGCGGTGGCTGGAGACCGGCGGCGGCGGGTGACCGGCGGCGGCGGCGGCGGCGGCTAGTGACCAGCGACAGCGGCGGCGGCCGGCAACCTTAGTGAAGAAGAAGAAGCTCCGGAAAATGATTTCCGCTTTTGAAGAAGCGGAAGTCATTTTCTATAGACTTAGGCTTTTTTGTGAGGAGGGAAGGAAAATATTTTCCCACGGAAAACGTTTTCCGCCCCCCGAATACCGAAAAACCCGAAAAATATTTTTCGGGAGAATATTTTCCGCCAAACGAACGGAGCCTAGTTTCTTAACCAACTTCAATCAGGGAAGTAGAATCCGTGTATTTTAAGACGGTATTACACCCAATGAAATCCAAGTTTAGGACTTCCATTCTTATTTTGATTCCAACGCGGTGACAATCTTTATTCTTGATCGTGACACTGATGCGGATGCAATTTCCATATTTTTCCGCATACTTTATTTGGGTCAGGTTTTATTTACCAATTCAAATTTAAGACATATTCTTTCTCTGTATTTCCTTCATCTTGTTGTTTTCTCTGTGTCTATGATACACCGACTTCATCTATATCCTCCCTAACCACTGCCCAACAAAATTATATTTTGATGATCCGTACCCCTAATTTCATTTGCACTATGGTCTAAATGTGTGGCAGAATATGCAATTAGGTGCAATGTCCCAAGAGAAGGCAATGTTTATAGTTACGTCATTCTCTTGCTAGAGATGTTCACGGGATTGTATGCCACCGTTGACACGTTGAGAGACAATTTGACTCTTTATAGTTTTGTTGAGGTAGTTTTGCCTGAATGAGTGCAGGAAATGATGGACCATATCCTGCGTCAAGACAAAGAGAGAGTCATTTAGACCCCAATAGTCCTCAGCGTCCGCGCTCCGAAAGTTATGGTGAGGCCCGTGATGCACGGGTCTCAAGCATTGCTATGATGTTTCCGAGTCAATCTTAGTCATAAAGTTCTTTTGTTGGTATTCAAACCGATCTAGAAGAAAAAAATCAATCAATCATGGCCTATGGGAAATCTTAGAGTAATATCCACGATAAAGCTTCTTCATGTATAAATAGTTGTTCTCAGATTTTCCTTGATCTCACTTTAGTAATTGTGTAAATATTTAACAAAAAGAAAAGAAGTGACATTGCGTGGGGTTTCACTCTTGTTGAAATCCTAAGTAGTCTCCTTTCTCATTGGACAATTATATGTCATGCAAAGAAAAGACCATATGCCTGATTCTGACCTCTGGGTGGGTGACTCCTCAAAACTGCAAACTTTGACGTTCTTGCCATCCCTCGCCAATGTCACTCAAACGGAGTTCTCTTCTCCTAATTCTCTCGGTCACCCTCGCGCCTTCCATTCCCCAAGTTCTACGCTTCTGGCTCATAAATATTGCGGTGCGGTTGGATTTGAGTGTGCCCTTTTTCTTGCCCCAATTGAAAGTTCTATATATTATGAGATTTTGTGGGATCACTGCTAACTGTTTTAAAAACTTAAGTTATTAAATGAAAGCGTGGTTCAATAGTTAATTACTCTAACATGCATATGGAAGTTCTCTATTTTGTTTCCGTTGACATTTCTTGATTTGGCAACGGAGGCATTGGGTTTTCAAATTGGGTCGGAAATCAGTTTTTATTTTCTTTTTCTTTGTAAATCAGGCAAAGAAGAAGGACAAAGTTCGTGAATTGTCGATGTGGGCATCGGCCGGCCTACGAGGCACGGTCGGCGTTTACGTGGACAATTTTTAATAATATTTTAATATTTTTCCGAATTTTTTATTTTATTTTTATTTTTTCTCTTTTCTCTTTTCTTTCTTTTTCTTTTTTTCCCTTCCCTTCCTTCTTCCTTCGACCGATCCAGGGCAAGCGAGGTTGACCTCGTTGGCCACTAGCAAGGCTCGAGCCTCACCAGCCTAGTGTAAGGCCACCCTTGCGGCCATCTAGCAAGGGCGAGCCTTGCCATTGGCAGGCGAGGTCGACCTCGCCGGCCCTGGCCCTAGCCTTTGCCCAGATGCTGAGGTCCGAAGATCGGTTGGTGAAAGAAGGAAGGGAAGGAAAAAAAAATATTCTAAAAATATTATTAAAAGTTGTCTACGTCAGAACCAGGTGTGCCATGTAGGCCGACTGGCATCATAGCTAGCAATATCCATCCAAAATTAGGTAAAAGGACTGAATTGACACGACGTCAAGAGGTTTAGGACTAAATTGACACAAATATAATAAATTTAGGACTTTTTTTTGACACTTTTCCTCTTCTCATCGGTCTTCGGTTTATTTTCCAAAGTGGGGGGACTTTGGGTTTTGGGGGCATTGGTTGACTTGAAGTCAACATCTGGAAAGCCATCTAGATGGATCCATCATCCATTCCTTAATACACTCACTTGTATAGACACATGTCAAAGGGAACCATCAGTGACCGACTTCAACATGGACAAAAGAATTCCGTGTACAGAGGGTCTAACTCCTATTTGGCCAGCGTTGGACTTTCCCTTTTTCTAGTTTCTTGACCAACTTCAATCAGGAAAGTAGATTCCGTGTATTTTAAGACAGTATTGCACCCAATGAAAATCCAAGTAAGGACTTCCATTCTTATCTTAATTCCAACGCGGTGACAATCTTTATTCTTGATCGTGACACTAATGCGGATGCAATTTCCATATTTTTCCGCATAATTTATTTGGGTTGAATTTTATTTACCGGTTCAAATACGAAACATATTCTGTCTCTGTATTTCCTTTATCTTGTTGCTTTCTCCATGTCTATGATACACCAACTTCATCTATATCCTCCCTAACCGCTGCCCAATAAAATTATATACTGATGATCCGCACCCCTAATTTCATCTGCACTATGATCTAAATGCGTGGCAGAATATGCAATTATGTGCAATGTCCCATGAGAAGGCAATGTCTATAGTTGCGGCATTCTCTTGCTAGAGATGTTCACGGGATTGTATGCCACCGAAGTCACATTGAGAGACAATTTGACTCTTTATAGTTTTGTTACAGTAGTTTGCCTAAACGAGTGCAGGAAATGATGGACCATATGCTGCATTGAGAGAGAGAGAGAGTCATTTAGACCCCTATAGTCCTCAGCGTTGACTCTCCGAAAGTTACGGTGAGGCCCGTGATGCATGGGTCTTGAGCATTGCTATCACGTTTCCGAGTCAATCTTAGTCATAAAGTTCTTTTGTTGGTATTGATACCGATTTAGAAGGAAAAAAATCAATCGACCGTGGTCTATGGGAAATCTTAAAGTACTATTCGCGATAAAGCTTCTTCACTGTAAAAGTAGTTTAGCGGTCGGTTCTTTGGCCTTGCTGTATCTTGCGTTTATTGCGCTTACCTTCTTTACCGTTACACCTTTGCACCTTTTGGGACACCCTATGTGTTGCTCTAGGTTCGAGGTTTTTGTGTTTCGGTTACACTCTCTTGTAAGTATCGCTTTGGAAAGTCAATACATTTCTTACCTTACCAAAAAAAAAAAAAAAAAAAAAGAAATGAAGCTGAACTTCGAACTTCATTTTATCACTGATTATAATTGTTGAATGCCTCTTGCTGTGTGCTCTGTCCATTTTACTGAAGTGACAGTGTGTGGGGCTTCATTCTTGTAAAAAACAAACTAGTCTCCTTTCTTATTGAAAATTTATATTTCACGTTTTCTTGTTCAGAGGTTTCCCAATTCAGAGGAGAGTTTGGTTTCTGCAGCTCGAGTAGGAATTGCTCTCCAATGTCCATCCCCAATTTGATGTACGAAATAATTGGATATCAGTAATGTTGCAACAGAGCCAATTTAGGTCAGTCACAAGCTTCCTAAATGATCACTGTTCTCTATTTCGGGGCACGGATATGGTAGTCTGGAATAAGAAATTATTGTTTCTGGATTCAGCTTTCTCGTGTAGAATATTTAGAACAATGTTTTTTGTAGAATTAGTCTTTCTCAATTCTCTGGTGATGTAATCGTGTGTCTGATTTCACAATTAAGGATTGTTCCAGTACTTGTAAGCATTTCGCATTCTTTACTTCCACGCTGCTAAGGATGAAAGACCAATTTTCTATTACCGGAGAATCCTAACTCCAATCAACTGTCAACGGTCCACAAGAAAATACTTATAATCATGGTTATCCGGTGCAATTTCATTCTTTTCTGCATATAAAAATCGTTAAATGAAGTCAAATCATTCACAAGAAAAATCTACCCGCAATATGCATGCATCTCGAGCATCGTTGATCACTGAATATTTGGGAGATTTACCATAAAAAATCCCAAACTGGTATACCTGTAACAAATTTATCCCAAATTAATTTTTTGACCATAAAAAACTTCAAACTAGCACACTTGTGATAATTTTACCCTCTTTTACTTTTCGTTAAATTTTACTGTCAAATTTCTGAGTTAGATGACACGTGACAGTTGACGGGTGTACCAGTTTAGGGTTTTACTGTTCGTTTGTCATAGATGTACCAGTTTGTGATTTTTCGTTATATTAATTCAGTTTAATATAGGGTTAATTTATCGCAAATGTATCAGTCTGTGATTTTTGGTGGTCAAAAAATTAGTTTAGGATAAATTTATCACATGAATATCAACTTGGAGTTTTTTGTAGTAAAAAAATTAGTTTTGCATAAATTTGCTACATGCGTATCATTTTTTAGGATTGCTTTAATGACCACAAAGAGGAAAAGAAAGAAAAAAAGCGGTTCGATGACTACTGATTCGGAAAGAAAAAAAAACAAAAGCATCTCAAAAAGCTATCCAGAGAAATCGACACATTCTTATAAATCTCTTCACAGTTTCCATTAGCACCAATCTTGCCTCTTGTTTCGTCTTGCCTTGCTTTCATTTTTGCTTGCTTCTTGAGGCTTTGAGTTGTGAAACTCGTAAGTATGAGTTTTGCGGAGTTTCAATCATGCCATTTGCTTATTGGTATTGTTCTTGCATTGTGCTTTAACTAAGTCTTGTCCACCGCCAATGAACTTGCACTGCTCGAATTTAAGGCCGGTATAGCCAGAGATCCTTTCGGCGTGCTCAAGTCATGGAACAATAGCACTGGATTTTGCTCAGAGAAATCGACACATTCTTATAAATCTCTTTACAGTTTCCATTAGCATCAATCCTGCCTCTTGTTTCTTCTTGCCTTGCTTTCATATTTGCTTGCTTCCTGGGGCTTTGGGTTGTGAAACTCGTAAGCATGTGTTTTGCGGAGTTTCAATCATGCCATTTGCTTCTTGGTATTGTTCTTGCATTGTGCTTTAACCAAGTCTTGTCCACCGCTAATGAAACAGACAGACTTGCACTGCTCGAATTTAAGGCCGGTATAGCCAGAGATCCTTTCGGTGTGCTCAAGTCATGGAACAATAGCACTGGATTTTGCCAGTGGTTTGGCGTTACGTGTGGTCGGAGGCACCGGAGAGTCACAGCCTTGGACTTGTCATCACAAGCACTCTCCGGATCAATCTCTCCTCATATTGGGAATCTCAGTTTTGTAAGCGAAATGTTACTCCAAAACAACAGTCTCTATCATGAAATCCCTCCGCAAGCCGGTTAGTTGAGCCGCCTTCGTGTCTTACGACTAGACAACAATTCGTTGGTCGGTGAAATTCCCAAAAACATATCGGGTTGCTCTAACCTTGTCAAACTCATTCTTCAAGGCAACCAACTAACTGGAGAAATTCCTGCAGAGCTTTGTTCATTGCCAAAGCTACGGGTGTTCGTTTTGTCTGCCAATAATTTGACCGGGAGTGTGCCTTCCTCCATTGGCAACTTATCTTCACTGGAGGTCCTTTTTTTGTCCATAAACAACTTGGGCGGGAGCATTCCCCAAGTTCTAGGCCACTTGACAAACTTGCGAGTCATTTCCCTCGCACAAAATAGATTGTCAGGTACAATTCCATCTTTGTTACTCAATCTCTCTTTGCTAGCTACGTTTGAAGTCGGAGACAACCGGTTGCTGGGGACTCTTCCTGCACGCGTAGGCCTCAAACTCCCAAATCTTGAATATTTTAGTGTCTGCTTGAACCAACTTGAGGGGCCAATTCCTCCGTCAATATCGAATTGCACAAAGTTAGAGATGCTTCAACTTTCAGCTAACAAATTTTCCGGGAAAGTAACTTCTTTTGAAAATTTGCACAAGCTTCGTCGACTTCGAATCTTTAGAAATCAGCTTGGAAGTGGAAAACCTGGAGACTTAAGCTTCCTTTGCTCGTTAACCAACAACACCAAATTACAGGACCTGAATATTGGCTCGAACAAGTTTGGTGGGGTGTTACCTAAATGCATAGGTAATTTATCCACTACTCTCGCATTATTCGTTGCACCCTGGACTCAAATAAACGGTGAGATTCCCGAGGAAATCGGAATTTAGTTAACCTGGAAGTATTGTTTATGGATGGCAACCAGTTTTCAGGTGTTATCCCCTTAAATTTCAGGAATCTACGAAATCTAGTGGTACTGGGCTTAGTTGGTAATAAACTGAGAGGGATTATCCCATCTTCTTTGGAAAATCTAACCAGGCTTGTTGAACTAAATCTTGGTGGGAACAACTTTCACGGGCAAATTCCTTCACATCTATCAAACTGCCAGTCTCTTGATTTGCTTGATCTGTCTAATAACAATCTCAATGGTGTCATACCCCCGCAGCTTATAGGTCTGACATCATTATCGATCGTTTTGGACTTGTCTCGTAACCATCTGACTGGAGTTCTACCCACAGAAGTTGGAAACTTGAGAACTTTGACTGCGTTGGACATCTCGCACAATTTGTTGGTAGGTGAAATCCCAAGTAGTTTAGGTGATTGCACTTCATTGACATCACTAAGGTTGGCGGGCAACTTCTTCCATGGGTCAATTCCTCAATCAATCAGATCGTTAGGAGGCATTGAAGAACTAGATTTTTCATGCAACAATTTGTCAGGTCAGATTCCTGAATTCTTATCGGTATTTCATTCCTTGAAACTTCTGAATTTGTTGTACAATAAGTTTGAAGGCATGCTACCACGTGAAGGAGTCTTTAAGAATGCTACAGCTGCTTCTATTATTGGGAACAATGAGCTTTGCGGTGGACTGCCAGAATTCAATCTCCACAGCTGCATCTCCAGAAGCTCCAAGAGTATAAAGATCAATATAGTGATATTGTTCGCTTCTATTATTTTCGGAGTTCTTGTAGTAGCTGTTATTCTTGCTTTTATATATAATTGTTGGTTGATGAAGAAAGCAAATGAATCGGTTTCAAGTTCGATGGATGATTCACCTCTAAACATATCTTACGGAACACTCTCAAAAGCAACTGACAGTTTTTCTTCAACGAATTTGATCGGTGTTGGAAGCTTTGGTTTTGTTTACAGGGGGATACTCGAGGACAATGGAACTCTTGTTGCTGTGAAGGTACTTCATTTAGTCCGTCGCGGTGCTTTGAAGAGCTTCATAGTCGAGTGCGAAGCATTCAAAAACATTAAACATCGAAATCTTTTGAAGATATTGACAGTTTGCTCGGGTATTGATTATCAAGGAAATGATTTTAAGGCCTTAGTCTATGAATTCATGCACAATGGAAGCTTGGAACGGTGGCTACACCCAAATGCGACATCATCTCATGGAAATGAGCTTTCGAAAAAGTTGAATTTCATTCGCAGGATAAATATTGCTATCGGTGTTGCTTTTGCACTAGATTATCTTCATCACCGGTGCCACTTCCCCATCCTTCATTGTGATCTAAAGCCAAGCAATATACTCTTAGATGCTGAGATGGTAGCACATGTTGGCGACTTTGGATTGATGAAATTCTTTCTTGGATCATCTCTTGATATTATAGCTAATCAGATGAGCTCAGTGGGTCTTAGAGGGACAATTGGTTATGCTCCACCAGGTAATCTTTCTACTTTCTATTCTAGTGATCCGAGCTCCACTTTCTTTTTGATGGTCAACACTCCTATTTTCATCTCCACTATGATCAAAATGTGTGGCAGAGTATGCAATGGGATGCGAGGTCTCGAGAGAAGGTGATATCTACAGTTACGTCATCATCTTGCTAGAGATGTTCATAGGATTGAGTCCCCCTGACAATAAATTTGGAGACAATTTGACTCTCCGTAGTTTTGTCATGGCGTCTTTGCCTAAACGAGCGTTAGAAGTTACAGATCGGATTCTGCTTCTAGAAAGAGAGTCATTTTGACCCCGATAGTCCTCAGCATTGGCTTTCCGAAAGCAATGTCATATTTCAAGACTGTTTGGTTATGATATATAATATTGGAGTCGCTTGTTCCAATGAAGTGCCTGGAAAACGGATGAGCATCAGCGGTGTTGCAAATCAGCTGCAAAAGATTAGGGAAAAACTCTTTGCATTGGGTTTACATGAACAAGATGAACTACCGCAGGTATATGATAAGTTTCTTAACCTCTCCTGTCTTAATTATTTAGATTTGCTTATGCTTGTGCAAACGTACAGGTAAATTGTGGAGCAGAATAGAGAATCAATCATGCATTTTCAATTGATTGTCATTCCTCATCTGTATATGTATTTAGCTAGCATGTGCAACGCAGTGCAGAGACCTTTTTATACTCTGTTAAAATTGGTCTCGAGTTTGAGAATATGACGAAACCCAACCTGGATCGAAGTGCGGGAAAGTCTGGCCATATAAAGATAGTCCGAATTGGACTTTGAAAATGTGTAGCTGGAGAGAAGAAGGCGTTTCTGTTGGAAGATAAAAGTCTTATTATTATTCCTCATCAGCACAGATATTGCACTAGCCTATGGCCCATGATGCACAAGTGTTGAGCATTGTTAATGAGTTTTAAAGATCAGTCTAAGATGTTCACTTCTTTTATTGGTATGAAGCTCATTTAGACAAATAAAAACTAATCAACTATCGGCTATTTTCAATTGATGTCCATGATCAAGCTTTTTCAATGTATGAATAGATGTTCTTAGGAGTTCATTTTAACGCATTAACATTGTGTGGGTTTTCATATGCATAAATCCTTATCTGTCTCCATTTTTGTTGGAAATTTATCTTTTCCCCTTGCAAATCCTAACTTTTGTCCGGGCTTTCTAACTCAGAGGAGTACCTGGTTTCTTTCTACAGCTTCACTAGGATTCGCAATGTGTAGCTGAAGTTGTGCGAGACAGTTGGAGATGAGTGATGTTGCAGTCGAGCCAAGTATCTCTTTCAGATTCTGCTTAAATCGGCAAATGCTCTGTTTGGGAGAAGTAAATGAAAGTCTGCAAAATAAAAGAATATATAGCTTCCAGATTCAGCTTCCCTGTATTAATTAAATCGAGAAACAGATCCGCACGATTAATATATTAAGCAGGAACTTTACCATAATGGTTTAGCATAACTAGTCTATCCGAATTCTCATCTGCATTTTATGCTAGTGTGTTTTCTGATGAGATCTGAGGAGATGCGGTTTCTAAAGTTCGCCACTTTCATTATTCTTGTTTTGCCGCAATTTTTCCTTCTCTCGTTCATTCATTTCTTGTTGCGATAGTACTTGTTTGATGATACAAAATGTGTTGCTAGTGTCTGATATAAATTCTAACCAACCAAAAATCACCGGCACGTACAATCATGTCCTCATCAGGGAGTATTAATCGGCTCAAGACCAGAAAGAACCATAGGCATTTCATTACAATGGAGATAATCCGACGCATGCAATGCTCTTAGTCTCTGAAGAGAAGACTCATATTCTTTGTCTCGTCACGTCCCTCGTTCCTTACCAAATCTTCCAAGCTTCCAACGACCAAAACTCCATAAACAACGCCCACCAAATCGTGGCCGGAGATGGTTGGCACATACCTGAACAAAGCTCAGTCAGGCACAGCGACCCTGACCATTTTTACCTTGAAATTCATCTGTAGTTTTCGAAAGGGCTTTCATAGGACACAACTGGAAGAGAATTCTCGTTAGGAGTTGAAGCAGAAGACTCTCATTCTGAAAATGGGCCAAGGATACTGATGACCACTAACAGCACTGAAAAAATTAGGCACCCACCAGTTTCAAGGACATGCCTCCTTTCCTCTTCTTGGATAGCTTTCAAGGACACCATTCTAGAAGTAACTTGCTTGAACTCTTTTCATATTTGGGAATGAAGTTTTGTTTCGTGATTAGCTGTTACTTACCGTGCATAAGTCTTACTATCGAGCACCTCAAGTTATTAAAAACATACCTTAACCTCATTTATATTTTTCCTATGATAAGTTTTTTTTATAGTTTTAAGAAACTAATTTTCACACCAAAACCTTAACCCGGGAGGCAGGAGCTTAGCAACCAACTCGAACTAGCTTTTGTTTGGTAAGTGTAATTTGAGTGAATTTCACTTGTAGCCACTAGGCTTCGATGTATATCTTATGACGAAGTCATTGAACTTTGATTTCCATCGCCCAAGATATTGAATATTCATCATTTACAATTAATGTGTTTTGACCGGAGTTCGTCCACTTTTGGTATAAGATACCGACATGGTCACCATGTATCATGAAGGCCCCATTTGGTTCAGCATTCCCATGGGGCTTTTGGCCTCGAAAACTCCTTAGGAAAATGCTCAACCGTTTGGCAAGCATTAGCAATGGGCTTTCGGTCGAAAGCCAGCATTAGGAATGATCAAAGCCCAAAACTGATCCGGATTAACCTTGGGCTTTCAGCATTTGGCAAATGCCGAAACCAACTTTTTTCTCCCCACACTACCATCACTTATTCTGGCTTATTTTGATTTTTCCCCTCTTATTACTGTTCATCTTTTGTGCCAGGGCAGCCGGCGAGGGCCCGGCGAGGTTGCACGACCCAAGCGACAACCGCTTGAGGTCGCGCAACCGCCCAGGCACCGCCGGCCTGGGTCGCGTGACCCCGTCACCTAGGGTCGCGCGACCCAGATGGCGACTGCCTGGGGTCACGCAACTCCACGAATGCCATATGATTGTCACATCGGCACTTTATCCAGAAATTAGTCAAATTTCGATAAGAGCACACGAATTACAAAGATTTACCAATTTAGTATAATATTGACGAAAGCCAAAGTCCACTAATGTATTACAATGGACGAGTCTTTCTTTTTTTGCCAAGTTACTCGTCATAAGTTGATCCGTCAAATTCATCACAATCGTTGATGACGTGGGTTTTATATACGAATTCAACTCAATCGACGGTTATGATTGCATTGGGCCATAGACCCCAGTACCCCAGAGATTTCTCCTCAAAGCACCAGAGGGGAAGACCACACCTGACTCTCACCATCCGGTGACACCTCAAAGTTACAAGCTTTGACCTTCTTGCCATCCCTCACCAATCTCACTCCAACGGAGTTTCTAGCTCATCAATGTTGCGGTGCGGTTGGATCTGGGTGTGCCCTTTTTCTTGCCCCAATTCGAGGTTCCCCACACCCACGGAAGTGATAGCTGGGCTAAATTCTCCGTTTTGTCTCCGTTGGCGTTTCTCAATTTGGTAACGAAGGCATTGGGTTTTCGAATTGGGTCGGAAATGAGGGTCTTTTTTTCGTTTCTAATCTGGCGGAGAAGAAGGACAGAGCGTCCGCTTGACAGCTCGTGAATTGGGTTTTTCTGTTCTCAGAGTAGATAGAATTTTGGGATTATGGTTTTTGAAGGGGCCAAATCTGAGGCCTTTAGATAGTTTGGAATTGATACTTTGGTGGTCTCTTTAGGTTGAAGAGAGTGGGTGTGGTTTTGGCGTGATTGCACAGGAGGAATCTGGGCTGCTGATGCCATTTGTCTTGGGCAGTATAATGTCTTGGGCAGGCCCTGAAGATGTATCTTGACAGTAAGCTTTTGCTCCGATTAAGCCATGTATGATCGTGTTTTTCGCTTGATATCATTGCATCTTGGCCAATTAACTATTTGCTTGCATGTCTTGAGGCTGAATTATAAGATGCGTTAGGTAATGTTTCTGCATTTTTATTTTTCCGTTCTTTTATTTTTCGAAACAAAAAAACGAGTAGAAATCATTTCAGTAACGTCTATTAATTTTTTTATTTTTAAAAATAAAAAAATAGTCAGGAAATAAATTTGGAACAGACTTGAGAAGTGTAAAAAAATTACTTTTTTGTTTTTAGAAAAAAAAATAGAAACAAAGAAAATGAAAAAGAAACTGAGGGCCGTCGTCTGCAGACCGTCTTCTTCCCTTTCAAGCCGCGGCTGCAGCTCCTCCTCCATCCTCCGTCGTCTGCAGACCGTCTGAAAGCACCGGCCACCAACCCCGTCATTCGCGGCGAAGCCCCGGCCAGTCGAAAGCCGCCTGTAGGCCTTTCTGTTCTCGTCTTTGTTTGATAGTGTGGCGATTCTATAGGGACGCCGTCGAGCGAGGGCCGCCCTCGCCGATCTGGGCGCGGGCCGCCCTCGGTCGACGGCTGCGAGGGCGGCCCTCGCGCCCAGATCTGGGCGAGCATTTGAACATATCTTCATGTTTGTGAAGCCGGTTCTTGGCGGAGCCCGATGGAGCCAGCTCCGGAACCTGCCGTCTCTTCGGTGCCGAAGCGGAAGCTCGATTGCCGGTATTGATTCTTTCGTTTTTTTGCCTTCGTGCAATGCGTTTGCTACGTTTTCGCTGGTCCTGCTGAGTTTCGGGCATGTAGAGTCGCGGCATTCTGTTGTGTGCTTCTGTGTCTTTGCAATCCTTCGACTCTTGCGTTTATGTGGAGTGCCCGAGGTGTGTGGAGTGCAGGTGCCGGGGTAATTGGATCGGGGAAGATGTTTGCGGATTTTTCGTTTCTGAGTTTTAATACAGTTGAATGATTGGGATGCTGACGAGTGGGAGATTATGAGGAGTAGTTACAATATAGGATGAGTAATTTGTGTTTTTCCATGGAAAGGATTAGCAATGACAAGATATTCTTTTCCTTAATTTGTGAGTGTGAGGCTAAGGGAACACAAGCTTCGTGTAGTAATTGCATTCAATGCAAGTTAGCCCTCAGGGAAGTGGTGATCTATTGTGGTTTGGCTTTGTTGTACAGGAAACATAGGTCATAAATCTCTGGCTTTTAGTGCTGGATAAATCTATCGTTAACCTCGTGGGTTATTAATTGTTCATGCAGGTGTAAGAGCTCAGGTTGGCACTGTTGAAAAAGTGAGCACAGAAGGTGTTCAAAGCGTAGAATCGCCTGTCGTGATAGTTACCGGAGGCTCCAGGGGTATTGGTAAAGCCATGGCATTATCACTGGATAAAGCAGGTTGCAAGGTGGGTGTGATCTTCTCAATCCACAGGCTTTGATTGTTAGCAACTTAGTACTTTGCCCGCTATGAGTGTTCTGCTCTGCAAATGAATGATATATTTTCCTACGCACATCTGTTGCTTTCCCTTGGCAAAGCGGCTACGGTGATTTGAGTAAACAGACTCCCTTATATAGCGAGCCATTCTGAAATAATTCAAGGAATTGCATACGTTGGTTCTCAAGATACAGTATATCTTCATAACAGGCCATAATTTTGTATGCGTCTGTGTGTGTGCATGCACACGTGCCATTCCTCCTGGTGTGCATTTGTAGATGCACTTCTGTCTTGTATTTTGGTTCAGAATATCCACATTAAAGTTTTTTGTTCAATTTCCACAAGTTGAAAGAAAAGATATTTCCAAGAAATGTAAAAAGACTTGGACATGGTTGATAGTATTATATAGCTAATTGATGTGACTTAAACTCGGAACTCAAAACGTTGGATCATGAAATAAATCACAGAAACTCTGCCACTTGCATTTTGCACAAAAGCTACGATATTTATTACTTGTTAATTTTTTTTGAGTTTTCTGAAACTTCACCTGTATTAAGCCATGCATAATTCTGACAAAGTAATTCGACCTGTATTTTATTCACCCTTAGTAACCCATCCGTCATGCCAAAGTAATTCTGACAAAGTAATTCTGCCATTGTTGGCTCACTTAACAACATCATTTCCCCAGGTTAATGCTATTGCTCCTGGGTTCATTGCATCTGATATGACTGCCAAACTTGGGGAAAAAGTTGAAAAGAAAATCTTGGAGACAATTCCGTTAGGTGAGATATTAAGGAGTGGCTGCCAGTAATGTGGTATTTCACCGTAGAATTGCTGACTTAGGGATGTTCCAGTCCTCTAACTGTTTCTGAGGACATTACATGAGATCTAATAACAGTTACACTGAAGTATGAATTATATTTTATACTTAGGAAGGCTATACTCGGGAAAGTTTTGGTGGCTTTAGGGTTGGGGAGGGATTGAGAGTATCATTAACCCCCGATGGAACATCAAATAAGAAGAACAGACCTCGTATCCGTGTTGTGTCGTCTTAACTAAGAGTAGCCCTTCAAAATTTATTTTATCGAAGAGTATGTGAGACTTCTGTTCTGATGTTAGTCATCTTTATGAGTTCAGGAAGGTACGGAAAGCCAGAAGAAGTTGCTGGACTGGTGGAATTTCTTGCCATCAACCCTGCAGCCAGCTACATTACGGGACAGGTAAAAGAATCACTGTTCCTGCTGTTTTACCCTTTTCCCCTCTCATGACGTTGTTTCAGCTTTGCTTTGCTTAATAATTTGATGTTACTATGCAGGTCTTCACGATAGATGGTGGAATGGTCATGTAGAGTATAATACCTGCTTTGTTGAAGCCTGAATAGAACTTCCAATTGCAGAGCTTAGCCTGTGCAGCAGGGATTCACAAGTGACCGGTGGTATGACATTAGAGCCCATGTTGAGAACTTATTTTGCTTAGGATGGACAATAAGAGGTTTTTGAGGCAAGTTTTGAGATTATTAGCTGCAATTGATCGCACACAATTTAATCGTCCTTATGTTTGACATACTTGTTCATGAAATACCATCGTATGATCATTATTGGCTCGATCAGGAAATTGTGATTTGCAGTGTTGAATTCACTAGTTCGAGAATATAAATTTATCTTCTGCTTCAACTCCAAATTAGGATGTAAGTAAATCCATCTGCCAATTTCTTTCATAGGCTGTTTACTCATCTTCAACTCCAACTTCAACTCCAAATTAGGATGGAAGTAAATCCATCTACCAATTTCTTTCACAGGCTGTCCATCTACCAATTTCTTTCCAATTTCTTTTCCCTATATGGAGATACGGAATACCCATTTGGACCTACACAAGTGGAGGATGCAGATGAGTGGCATGAGGAGGCATTAAGGATTCATGTCTATATAAATCAATTTCAAAGTTACTGTGACTATTTAAGTGATTAATAAAGCGAATGGATCATATTCAAGCACCCAATAAAATCCGCATCATCATCCATGTGTTATTATAATGTTGTGTATGGAGTTTCGAATATATATATATATATAGTGGCAGGGAACTCTATGCATCATAGAAAAGAGTTCATAAAGAGAAAGAAAGGTATAATTTTCTTAAGTGACAAAAATTAGTGACGTCAGCTGTTGTATATTATAGCACTGTCAAGGTTTACCCGGAGGGTTCTTCACATTCGTTGAAGGAGTTCTTGTTTTGTTTATTTATTGGTAATAAAAACAACTAACACATGGTTAAGATGTAAGCATTCTTTTTTTATCTTTTGGTAATTTAATATGAGAATAAATAGTATTTATAATAGTGGCTGTGAAGAAACTTTTGAAATAGATCAATATGGTATTTAGAATAATAAAAAGATTAAGAAAATTAATTTTATCCATGAAGAGCATGCTAAACATATATATATAAACATTGCTTACGGTATTTATTGCTTATTGCTTATATATATAAAGTAGTGTGAGTAAAAAAGGATTAGACAAACCAATAAATAATGCTTATTGGTTTTTTCACTTATAATTTGTACTTATAGTTAAATAAAAGATATAGACTTGAATGAATAAAATTGGGAATAGAAATTTTTTTGGTTGTACCAAACACATTTATGTTCTTTTTCTATTCCAGAAATATAAATTTTGTGTAGTTACCAAGCGCATTTTTTGCTTAGAAACTCATCCAGGAAATAGAAATAGAAAAAACTATTTCTGAAATTTTTTTTTTTCAGAAACAGAAACGTTACCAAACGCTCCCTTAGTGACTAAAGAGCACGTATTAGGTTCGGTAAGTCTGATGAGTGAGTCCATTAGAATGCCTTTGAGCTTGGTGTATTCTGGGATTGTCCTTTCTTTGTATGTCAAGATGCTATTATCTATCGCGACTGTGTCTGTTGTCTAAAACTTCTTGTAATGATGCTTCAAGTGATTTATAATTTGACTCGGTGCAACTGAAGTTAAAATGTTTTTAAGGTTGAGGTCTTAAAGCAAGACCAGAGTGAGAGGAAGATGTCTGAGTTGAGAGTTGACTTTTACTTGAGATCGAGTTATTAAATGTGGTGTGGAAGAAATGCATTGCCTGAAAAAAATGATAGGATGGGCTATTTTTCCCAAAGAGAAAAGACAAGTTGACTCAGATGAGTGAGCAACCACACATTCGAAAATTGGTTCATGTGACTTTTGCGTTTTCAATGCAAGCTCGTGCTTTTCCAAATCTGGCAAACACATAATTATACTTCATGTTAAGCTGTTGCTATGTTAACATGCCAGAGAAATTCTTTATTTTTGCCCTCATAGTCCTCCTAGTCGTCATCATCGTCTTCATCTTAATCATCTAAAAAGCCTTAGCCTTGAGTTTTTTAAACTCTATGTCAACCTTCTATTCTCCTGACAAAGAAATATAATGAAATATTATACATAGGCATCTTTACGTTGCCTTCAGCTAACATAAATTTTCATGTGCTGTCTAATGATAGGCTTTATAGAGATCTGTGTTGTGTCATGTTGGTGATTGTGTGAATTTTCTCTTCCTTGTGTGTATCATAGTCGATAATGATGTATAGTTTCTCACAGGAGGACTGCACGCGGATGGCAGAAACCATGTTTGGAATAAATTTTTTTCCCCCCAAGTGTGCGAATGGAAAAGTCATTTTGATTGCAGGAGAAAAGTGTTTTAAAAGGTCTAAAGTGTTGTCTTCTCTTGTTTCATTAGACAATATATAGAAGCTGAAGCGGCTTAATGTTGGATGTGATTACTCTGAAGACTGATAGTTTTAACGACTGATACAAGTGAAGGTGGAGTGAATACATAATCAAAGTGGAAATGTGACCGGCGCAGTGGTAATAAACAGAATTTCACCTGATCCCTTGCGAAATTGTCACAATTCTGTCTGTGAAGCAACCTCTCACTCTGTAGTCAATGCTATGCCAGAGCCTTCGCTGCTGAGCTTTTCTCGCACCCTCTTTCTTGGCTATGGCTATGTTTCCAACCACCGTTATTCTTCTAACTCTGAGCTTCTTAATTTGACGTTTCACCTTGTCAGAAAAAGGCTATCCAGTCTGTCTTAACAAAATTGGACATTCTCCAAAAACAAAGGAAGGAAAAGAAGCTATTATTGGGGGACAGTTTGTCAAAATGCAGTTACTTGGAAGTGCAAATTGTTGTATACAATACCATACATGAGTACTGGTGAGAGCAGGTGCGAGAGAAATAGCAGCTGGTCCGCTTATGCTAGACATTCACATTCACGCGCTTGCTTTATCTTTAGCTTCATATCTTCTCTCTCTCTCTCTCTCTCTCTCTCTCTCTCTCTCTCTCTCTCTCTCTCTCAATCTCTCTCTCTCTCTCTCTCTCCCTCCTTAATCTTGTTGCAGAATATCATCCCTACCCGCTGCCCAATATAATTAATTTTTGATGATCCGCACCCCTAATGTCATCTACACTATGATCTAAATGTGTTGCACAATATGCAATTAGGTGCGAGGTCCCAAGAGAAAGCAATGTCTATAGTTACGGCATTTTCTTGCGTGAGATGTTTGCGGAGTTTATGCCACCGATGACACATTGCGAGACAATTTGACTCTTCATGGTTTTGTTGCTGTAGTTTTGCCTAAATGAGTGCAGGGAAGGATGGACCATATTTTGTGTCAAGAGAGGGAAAGAGAGTCATTTAGACCCATATATAGCCCTCAGCATTGGCTTTCCAAAAGCTACGGCATATTTAAAGAGTGTTTGGTCGTGGTTTATGATATTGGAGTTGCTTCTTCCATCGAAGTGCCGGGAAGATTCATGAGCATTAGCGCAATTGCAAATCAGCTGCGAATGATTAGGGAGAAACTCTTTGCTTTGGGTTTATATGGACAAGATGAACCGCCACAGGTGATATGATAATTAGTGAACTTTTCTCACTCTGGCCATTACATATTTAAGTGTTGTTTGTAAGGGGAGGCTGGCACGGAAAAGCATAACCGGAGAGAAACGATCACTTCCGTAAGAAGATCATAGTTGATTACAATTCTTCATCTATAGTGATATCGCACCAGCATAAGGCCCGTGATGCACGGGTCTCGAGCATTGCTATGATTTTTCTGAGTCAATCTTCGTCATAGTCATAAAGTTCTTTGGTTGGTATTGACACCGATTTAGAAGAACAAAAACAATCAACTGTGGCCTATGGGAAATCTGAAAAGTAATATCCACGATAAAGCTTCTTCACTGTATAAATAGTTGTTCTTAAATTTTCCTTGATCTTACTAGGGTAATTGTGTAAATTTCTAACAAAAATAAAAGAAGTGACGTGTGGGGTTTCATTCTTGTTAAATCCTAACTAGTTTCCTTTCTTATTGGAAATTTATATTTCACGCTTTCTTTGTTCAGAGGTTTCCTAATTCAGAGGAGAGTTTGGTTTCTACAGCTTGATTAGAAATTGCTCTCCAATGTCAATCCCCAATTTGATGTATGAAATAATTGGAAATCGGTAATGTTGCAGCAAAGCAAAGTTAAGTCAGTTACAAGCTTCCTAAATGAGCAATCTTTACCTCTTTTGGGACACAGACAGTTTTTGGATTCAGCTTTCTCGTGTAGAGTATCTCGAAGGTTAATTTCAATGCCAGGGGTGGTATAACAATGGTTTGGTAGACTTAGTCTTACACAATTCTGGCACTGCCATCGTGTGTTTGATTTCACAATTAAGGATATTGTTCCAATACTTGTACACATTTCGCATTCTTTACTTCCATGCTGCTAAGGATGAAAGACCACTTTTCTACTACCGGAGAATCCTAACTCCAAGCAACTGTTAACGGTCCACAAGAAAATACTTGTAATCATGGTTATCTAGTGCAATTTCATTCTCTTCTGCATATAAAAGTCGTTCAATGAAGTCAAATCATTCACAAGAAAAATCTACCTGCAATATGCATCTCCAGCATCGTTGATCAATGAATACTTGCAGGATAAACGCAAGCCAAAATCAGTAGCGGAAGAAAAGAACGGGGAAGGAATTAGAGTTGGAAGCAAATGGGTCTAGTTGCATTACAAAGAGGAGTGATTTGACCTACTTTGTAATCCTGGTATTACAGCCACTCCTAGCTTACTTGTTCATTTGGGTGCTGCCACTTCCAACACGCTGCATGCATGCTTTAACCAAACGCTGTCTTGATCGGCAGAGACTTTCCTTGACAATTCAGGGACCACTTCGGTCAAACATATTTGCTGAAAATCAAAGGACTTGTCCACATTCCTGAATCAAACAAAGTCATATATGCATCACGAATAACGGAATCGTAAAAAGGTTTACTAATCCATTGATCTGTCAATGCTTGGTTTCAGACATCGTCTTGGAGATGTTGAACTGCCTGCATCCGCTGCCGCATTAAAATCACAAGGTGACAGCGCCCTTATAGTGTCATTCTCAAAGATGTCGAAAGACAAACTCGATTATGAAGACAGTTTATGGGTTTTTTTTTTATATATCTTCAGAAGTATCGATGTGTACATTTCAGCTCCTTGGAGGCATAAGTTTATTTTATCCCAAAAGATGTCCATCGGGGCATATTAATCGCTAGTAAATATCACTACTAAACAATTCTTTTTTCTTTCGATAATTAATTAACTCATTAGTGGTTAAAGTATGGCGAAAAGCAGCTAAATTATAAGCCAATTGGTGATTTAAGTGGGGGGTCGTGGCGGTGGGATGCTGCGCTAGCCTCCCTCGAGGACTAGTTGGGCATCACTGCTGGTTTGAGCCCTAACTCGCCGGCTACGCGGACACCTCGGTTATAAAAAAAAAAGCAGCTAAATTATGCTATTTGACTAGGAAAGGACGGGTTTTGGAAGTGGACAGCTCGAGGACTTAATTTGATGTGTTCCCGTAGATAATAAATAAGGTCAACGGAGACTAGCAATTGATATTCAAGTATAGTGGAAAATCTTAACTACCATCATATTCCAATGTGTAATTTATTAACGTGGACGTGAAGGGAAGTTGATGATACTTTGTGTACTCTTTCCATGGACCTTTCTCAATTAAACTGTGTAAACGCTTTTCAAATTAGACGTCCTAAAGGATTTCAAGTGAAACAATGTAAATCAACAACACGAGCCTAGTGCATGGATGTCTTGTGAAATGTCTTTCTTTGGCTTTTCCTTAGATTGGTCAAAGGAAGAGGAACTCGGCAACTACCTTGAAATTAATGGTCCTCCCACGTGATTACAATAATCATACGCTCGAAAAAGTCTTGCATAAGGAATGCGTGTGATTCACTATGGATTGGACATTATTTAATAATCACATCTGAAAAAGTTATGGTAGGACACTTGTACAAATTATATCATGGGAACTTTTATTTTCCATCTTTTTGACTGCTGCTAATAGGCTCTTTTCCCGTAGAAACTTAACCTTTAGTCCCTATCTTCTTTCTTTTGAATTTATCGTGGACAGGCTTGAGTTAATTTTGAAAACTTTTTCAGTTGTGCTTCCAAAAAAGAACTGAAGACCTAATTGTTTCCATTTTCAATATATATTCGGTTTGTGGAAAAAAAAGTTGGATGAGAAAGGAGATATTGGAAACCATATTTTCATTTTAGGCTAAGAAAGAATGAAAACGAAAAATATTTACATTTTGTGAGATAAAATGAAAGCTTTTCTTATTTTCATTTGGATGCTGTTTCCAATCATCTCCTTTTACCATAATTGTTTTCTTTCTCTTACACAACAATGAAGGCAGAAATTTTGACAATTCTCACGGAATAAATATATCTATACTTGATGTGGGTTTCTACATACATATTTTCATTAGGATGAACATTTATTAGCTATAGAAGAATATCTACGTCTAAATGTTTTGTGCAAGTAACATTTATGGGCATTTTTGCCATGTCGTGGGCTAATTCACAACAAAGTTATCAGGCTGAAACAAATGTGACCATTGATCCAATCACCGATAATAGTCGTCAATAAACATCTAACGATCATCGTCACTCATTTAACCTCTCGCGATGAATTTACTAATTTTGCCTTGGTTTTTTCCCACGGCATTGTAGAAAGGGCTGAGGGGTTACAGGGGCCGGTTTTTTCCGAGAAGCTTGATGCAAATTTCAAAATATGTGAACAATATAAACTATGATGACGCATAACGTTCATATCTCTCCTTCTATATTAAGAACAATATTTTATCTGGTTCGAAGGAAAAGAAATTATCCGGACCGCATACACTATTGCTCCTCGTAAGTTAAAAGACATGGGAATCCTTTGTGAATCCTACATGACTCCATTCTGACAAGTGACGCCCACGCCAAAAACTAGAAGTCTCTTTCGTTTGATTTTAGACTCCAACTTTTCTATAATTTCTCCGGTTCACATTGACTTCTTTATTTTTTTTGTGGGTCGAGGTTCACATTGGCCTTAAAGACTGAGAAAGTTAAAAAGTAGACCTTGATGTGTGGCACGCTATCTTTTTATTTTATTTTATGATCTTTTATAATAGTATATGTCCCAAAGTAGCCCACAAGCTATTAAATTCGTAATTAAGATTAAATATAGGAACGTCACGGAGCCACTTGAAGAAACCATGGTAAAGTTTTCTCTTCCTTCCAATAATTATTTTTACTAAAAAAGTTATAGAGAAGTTTGTCCATTTACGTTCTCACATTAACAATGTTTTACAAATGCAGGAAGGAGGCTCGCAATGACAACTGTTACAATGAAATTACATAAATCAATTTCTTTGAAATTCTATTTGACAGTATTCAACCACTGATAATGAATGTTCTTAAAAAGTTCTAAGTTGCTAATCTGTTTAAAAAGATGACATTTTTTTTAAAAAAATCTTTTGCAAGGTCCCAGGGTATAATAAGAGTAAATACACTTTTTGATATATTTTCTTCATTTTTTGTATTTTATAAATAACTGAATTTTCACTACTATTTCATGGATTATGATGAAAGTAAAGATTAAGGTTGAGGTATGTATTTTCCGTTCTTAAATTCTTTTTTTCTAAATGTAATGGGGATTTGCTCATTTCAACAAGTAAAAAACGTAAGTGACAATTAGGACTATACATTTTACAATGCCATAATTATGTAGTTTTTTATCTACTCAAATTGACTTTTTCACATGCTATATGTCTGTCTCGACCAAATTAATGATGAATGACGACCAATGAAGAGAACTGTGGAAAGAACGAGTTGATGTTGAGGGTGCTTGTGGGTGGCTTCTGGTTGTGTCGTGCTTCTTTCGAATATGAGTGGGTTCTGTTTGCTGTATGCGAGGTACTTTAGATAGGTAGTGGAGATCATAGCATAATTTGATCAACAGGAACCGCTTCTAATGGAACGATTTTGCCTCTGCTTTGGCAATGGTGCACAGAGATTCGTTGGAATAACGCTGTCTCATCATGCAAGGTTAATTTTTTTGTATTAACTTTGGGATGTATGAAAGCAGTGACCTTTTGAGTCTCCATTTTATGTCATAAAGCAGCGGTCTCCATTTTAACCTTAACTAGTTAGGATTGTCACACATCTCCACTTTTAATACGGGGCATACTCTTATCCGGATTCCATGAACTGCGCGCAATCATCACTTTCGAAATTTGTGGGACTCGCGGATCCATGGTTTATGCATATTATTGATAGATTTTTGGACAATACCAAGAACATTGGCATTATTGGTAAGGCTCAAATTGGCAGCCCCTGTTCCATCATTTTTTAGATATTAATTAATAAGTGAGCGAGGAATTTCTTTTTAATTTGCAAAGGGGCAGAGCTTTTTCTTTTTTGTTTTGTTTTTTAGTCAGGGCAAGGGGGCAAGAAACTACTGTGTTAAAAAAAAAGGGAAGAAAAGGTAGAATTCCACCGCACGATACTATCAAAAAGAAAAAGGCGCTTTAATGACCACTGAGTAAAAAAAAAAGAGGAAAATAAAAAAAAAAGCGATTCCAAGACAACCGAGTCAAAAAGAAAAAAGAAGAAAAGCGCCTCAAAAAGCTGTCTAGAGAAATCGACACGTTCTTATAAATCTCTTCACAGTTTCAATTAGGTAAAAGTGCCAAAAAAGTTATAAACTTTTTGTATTGGTACCAATTTAATCATAAATATTTTTTTGGTGTCAATTCAGTCCTAAACCTTTTGAATTGGTGTCAATTCAGTCATAAACTTTTTTATGGTGTCAATTCAGTCTTAAACTTTTTGTTTTTCTGTCAATTCAGTTCTTCCGACCAATTTTAGCCGGATTTTGTTGACGTGGATGCCGACTGGCGAGCGGCCGATCACTGGCGCTGAAGTGGACAACTTTAATAATATTTTAAATTTTTATTTAATTTTTTCTTTTTCCCCCCTCCCTTCCCTCCTTCCTCTGGCCGGCTCCGGCGAGGCTCAACCTCACCAGTGGCCGGTGAGGGCGAGCCTTGCCGGCGCCGGCCTCTGGTGTCTGGCCGGTCACTAGTTCGGCGACCGGCTGGAGGAAGGAGGGAGGGGAGAGGAAAAAAAAAAGAAAATAAAAAAAGAAAAAAAGAAATAAATATTAAAAAAATAAAAATATTATTAAAGTTATCTATGTCAGTGCCGGTGACCGGCTGACGTCCACGTCAGCAAAATCCGATCAAATTTGGTCGAAAGAACTGAATTGGCACAAAAACAAAAGGTTTAGGATTGAATTGGCACTAATACAAAATATTTAGGACTGAATTGGTACAAAAAAAAGTTTAGGATTGAGTTGGTATCAAAAAAATGTTTAGAACTAAATTGGCACAAATGCAAAAGGTTTAGGACTTTTTTGGTACTTTTCCCGTTTCCATTAGCACCAATCCTATCTCTTGCTTCTTCTTGCCTTGCTTTCATATTTACCTGCTTCCTTGGGCTTTGAATCATGAAACTCGTAAGCATGTGTACAACAGAGTTTCAATCATGCCATTTGCTTGTTGATATTGCTCTTGCATTGTGCTTTAACCAAGTCTGGTCCACCACCAATGAAACAGTTTGACTTGCACTGCTCGCATTTAAGGTTGGCATAGCCGGAGATCCTATTGGCGTGCTCAACACATGGAACAATAGCATTGGGTTTTTGCCAGTGGCATGGCATTACGTGTGGCCGGAGGCACCAAAGGGTCACGGTCTTGGATTTGTCATCACAAGGACTCTTCGGATTAATATCTCCTCATATCAGGAATATGAGCTTCGCAAGGGAAATCCGGCTCCAAAACAACAGTTTCGATCATGAAATCCCTTCGCAAGTCAGCCTGTTGCGCCGCCTTCGTGTCTTAGCACTACACAACAATTCATTGGTCGGTGAAATTCCCAAAAACATATCCGCTTGCTCAAACCTTGTCAAATTCAATCTTCGAGTCAACCAACTAACTGGAGAGATTCCTGGATAGCTCGGTTCACTGTCGAACCTATGGATGGTCGCTTTGTCTGTTAATAGTTTGACTGGGAGTGTGCCTTCCACCATTGGGAACTTATCTTCACTGGAGATCCTTTTTTTAACCTTGAACAACTTGGGCGGGAGCATTCCCCAAGTTCTGTGAGATAAAATGAAAGGTCGTTTTTCTTATTTTCATTCGGAAGTAGTTTCCAATCATCTCCTTTTCCCATCGTTGTTTTCTTTCTCTTGCACGACAATGAAGGCAGAAATTTTGACAATTCTCACGGAATAAATATATCTATACTTGATGTTCGTTTCTATATACATATTTTCGTTAGGATGAACATTTATTAGCTATAGAAGAATAGATCTACACTAGATGTTTTGTGCAAGTAAACATTTGTGGGCATTTTTGCAATGCTGTGGGCTAATTCACAATAAAGTTATCGGGCTCAAACAAACGTGACCGTTGATCCAATAACCGATAATGGTTGTCAATAAACATCTAACGATCATCGTCAGTCATTCAACCTCTTGTGATGAGTTTACTAATTTTGCCTTGCTTTTTGCCCACGGCATTGTAGAAAGGGCTGAGGGGCTACAGGGGCCGATTTTTTCTGAGAGGCTTGATGCAAATTTCACAGTATGTGAACAATATAAACTATGATGACGCATAACGTTCATATCTCTCCTTGTATATTAAGAACAATATTTTATCTGTTTTGAAGGAAAAGAAATTATCCGGACCGCATACACTGTTGCTCCTCGTAAAGTTAAAAGACATGGGAATCCTTTGCGAATCCTGCATGACTCCACTCTGACAAGTGACGACCACGCCAAAAACTGGACGTCTCTTTCGTTTGAATTTAAAGTCCAACTTTTCTATAGTTTCTCCGGTTCACATTGACTTTTTTTTTTGGTCGAGGTTCACATTGGCTTTAAAGACTGAGAAAGTCAGAAAGTAGACCTTGGTGTGTGGCACGCTATCTTTTTTATTTTTTATTTTTATCTTTTGTAATAGTATACGTCCCAACGTAGCACACAAGCTATTAAATTCGTAATTTAAGATTAAATGATTATTTCGCATCAAGAAAAAAAAACTGGCCAAAATAGGTTACAATTACCACCATACTTTTCCAAACTTATATAGGAAATGCTAGACTTTCGGAATTGGGTGCTTAACAAGTATCCTGTTAATTAAATGCTTATCAAAATAGGTATACGGTATGCGTCAGCTCCTGATTTTCAAGCTTTGCAGATCCACGCAGCTTCTTCCTCATGTGAGTACAATTTTCTTTTTTCTTTTTTTTTGGGCCGGGGAGGGGGGGAGAGATAAACATCTTCCTAATGGCATGTATATATACCTTTATCATCCTTTTATTTTCTTTATGATGGTTTCATAATAGTGTAATTGTACTTTCGGATCAATTCTATCCATTACGGTGGCTGTACATCTCAATTCCTTATCATTTTCTTTGACTACACATAGTTACTCTCTCTCTCTCTCTCTCTCTCTCTCTCTCTCTCTCTCTCTCTCCCTAATTGCAATTACCCGTGTAGATTGTACAACATACCATTTAAAAACAGGAACGTCACGGAGCCATTTGAAGAAACCATGGTAAACTTTTCTCTTCCTTCATAATTATTATTTTTACTAAATAAGTTATGGAGAAGTTTGTCCATTTACGTTCTGACTTTAAAAATGTTTTACAAATGCAGGAAGGAGGCTTTGCGATGACAACTGTTGCAATGAAATTGCATAAATCAATTTCTTTGAAATTCTATTCGACAGTATTCAACCATTGATAATGAAGGTTCTTCAAAAGTTGTAAGTTGCTAATCTGTTTGAAAAGATCATATTTTTTTTATAAAAAAAAATCCTTTGCAAGGTCCAAAGGTAGAATAAGAGTAAATACACTTTTTTGATATATTTTCTTCATATTTTGTATTTTATAAATAACTGAATTTTCACTACTATATCCATGGATTATGATGAAAGTAAAGATTAAGGTTGAGGTATGTATTTTCCGTTCTTAAATTCTTTTTTTCTAAATGTAATGGGGATTTGCTCATTTCAACAAGTAAAAAACGTAAGTGACAATTAGGATTATACATTTTATAATGCCATAATTATGTAGTTTTTTATCGACTCAAATTGACTTTTTCACATGCTATATGTCTGTCTCGACCAAATTAATGATGAATGACGACCAATGAAGAGAACTGTGGAAAGAACGAGCTGATGTTGAGGGTGCTTGTGGGTGGCTCCTGGTTGTGTCGTGCTTCTTTCGAATATGAGTGGGTTCTGTTTGCTGTATGCTAGGTAGTTGAGATCATAGCATAATTTAATCAACAGGAACCAATTCTAATGGAAGGATTTTGCCTCTACTTTGGCAATGTTGCACAGAGATTCATTGGAATAACACTATCTCATAATGCAAAGTTAATTTTTTTGTAATAACTTCGGGATGTGTCAAAGCGGTGACCTTTTGAGTCTCCATTTTATGCCATAAAGCAGTAGTCTCTTTTTTAATCCCAACAAGTCAGGATTCTCACACATCTCCGCTCCTAATACGGGGCATACTTACTCTCGCCTGGATTCCATGAACCACGTGGAATCATCACTTTTGAATTGTGGGACTTGCGGATCGATGGTTTATGCATATTATTGATAGATTTTTGGAGAATACCAACAACATTGGCATTATTGGTAAGGCTCAAGTTGGCAGCCCTTGTTCCATTATTTTTAGATATTAATTAATAAGTGAGCGAGGAATTTCTCTTTAATTTGCTAGGGGGCAGAGCTTTTTCTTTTTTGTTTTGTTTTTTAGCCAGGGCAAGAGGGCAAGAAACTACTGTGTAAAAAAAAGGGAAGAAAATGTAGAATTCCACCCCACAATACATATCAAAAAGAAAAAAGGTTAATACCATGAAAAACCCCAAACTGGTACACCTGTGATAAATTTACCCCAAATTAATTTTTTGACTACAAAAACCTTAAACTGGTACACCTGTGACAATTTTACCTTCCGCTAGTTTTCGTTAAATTTTACCTTAAAAATTTTGAGTTAGATGACACGTGGCAGTTGATGAGTATACAAGTTTGGGGTTTTACTCTCCATTTGTCATAGATGTACCAATTTGCGATTTTTTGTTGTATTAATCCAATTTAATATAGGGTAAATTTATCGTAAATGTACCAGTTTGGGATTTTTGGTAGTCAAAAAATTAGTTTAGGATAAATTTATCACATGTATATCAGTTTGGAGTTTTTTGTGATCAAAAGATTAGTTTGGGATAAATTTGTCACATGTGTACTATTTTTGGGATTTTTCGAGATATTAACTAAAAAAAAAGCGCTTTCATGACCACAAAGAGGAAAAGAAAGAAAAAAAGCGGTTCGATGACTACTGAGTCAAAAAGAAAAAAAAGAAGAAAAGCGTCTCAAAAAGCTATCTAGAGAAATCGACACATTCTTATAAATCTCTTCACAGTTTCCATTAGCACCAATCTTGCCTCTTGTTTCTTCTTGCCTTACTTTCATATTTGTGTGCTTCCTTGGGCTTTGAGTTGTGAAACTCGTAAGCATGAGTTTTGCGGAGTTTCAATCATGCCATTTGCTTCTTGGTATTGTTCTTGCATTGTGCTTTAACTAAGTCTTGTCCACCACCATTGAAATAGACAGACTTGCACTGCTCGAATTTATGGCCGGTATAGCCGGAGATCCTTTTGGCATGCTCAAGTGATGGAACAATAGCACTGGATTTTGCCTAGAGAAATCGACACATTCTTATAAATCTCTTCACAATTTCCATTAGCACCAATCCTGCCTCTTGTTTCTTCTTGCCTTGCTTTCATATTTGCGTGCTTCCTTGGGCTTTGAGTTGTGAAACTCGTAAGCATGAGTTTTGCGGAGTTTCAATCATGCCATTTGCTTCTTGGTATTGTTCTTGCATTGTGCTTTAACTAAGTCTTATCCATCGCCAATGAAACAGACAGACTTGCACTGCTAGAATTTAAGGCCATTATAGCCGGAGATCCTTTCGGTGTGCTCAAGTCATGGAACAATAGCACTGGATTTTGCCTAGAGAAATTGACACATTCTTATAAATCTCTTCACAGTTTCCATTAGCACCAATCCTGCCTCTTGTTTCTTCTTGCCTTGCTTTCATATTTGCTTGCTTCCTGGGGCTTTGAGTTGTGAAACTTGTAAGCATGAGTTTTGCGGAGTTTCAATCATGCCATTTGCTTCTTGGTATTGTTCTTGCATTGTGCTTTAACCAAGTCTTGTCCACCACCAATGAAACAGATAGACTTACACTGCTCGAATTTAAAGCCGGTATAGTCGGAGATTCTTTCGGCGTGCTCAAGTCATGGAACAATAGCGCTGGATTTTGCCAGTGGTTTGGCGTTACGTGTGGTCGGAGGCATCGGAGAGTCACAGCCTTGGACTTGTCATCACAAGCACTCTCCGGATCAATCTCTCCTCATATTGGGAATCTCAGTTTTGTAAGGGAAATGTTACTCCAAAACAACAGTCTGTATCATGAAATCCCTCCGCAAGTTGGTCAGTTGCGCCGCCTTCGTGTCTTACGACTAGACAACAATTCGTTGGTCGGTGAAATTCCCAAAAACATATCGGGTTGCTCTAACCTTGTCGCCCTCATTCTTCCAGGCAACCAACTAACTGGAGAAATTCCTGCACAGCTTGGTACATTGCCAAAGCTACGGGAGTTCGTTTTGTCTGCCAATAATTTGACCGGGAGTGTGCCTTCCTCCATTGGCAACTTATCTTCACTGGAGGTCCTTTTTTTGTCCATAAACAACTTGGGCGGGAGCATTCCCCAAGTTCTAGGCCACTTGACAAACTTGCGAGTCATTTCCCTTGGACAAAATAGGTTGTCAGGTACAATTCCATCTTTGTTGCTCAATCTCTCTATGCTAGCTGTGTTTGAAGTCGGAGACAACCGGTTACTAGGGACAATTCCTGCAAGTGTAGGCCTCACACTCCCAAATCTTGAATATTTTAGTGTCTACTTGAACCAACTTGAGGGGCCGATTCCTCCGTTAATATCGAATTGCACAAAGTTAGAGATGCTTCAACTTCCAACTAACAAATTTTCCGGGAAAGTACCTTCTTTTGAAAATTTGCACAAGCTTCGTCGGCTTCGAATCTTTGGCAATCAGCTTGGAAGTGGAAAACCTGGAGACTTAAGCTTCCTTTGCTCGTTAACCAACAACACCAAATTACAGGTCCTGAATATTGGCTTGAACAAGTTTGGTGGGGTGTTACCTAAATGCATAGGTAATTTATCCATTACTCTCGCATTCTTCGTTGCAGCTGGGACTCAAATAAACGGTGAGATTCCTGAAGAAATCGGGAATTTAGTCAACCTGGAAGTATTGTTTATGGATGGCAACCAGCTTTCAGGTGTTATCCCCTCAAATTTCGGGAATCTACCAAATCTAGCGAAACTGAGCTTAGTTGGTAACAAACTGAGAGGGATTATCCCGTCTTCTTTGGGAAATCTAACCAGGCTTATTGAACTAAATCTTGGTGGGAACAACTTTCGCGGGCAAATTCCTTCACATCTGTCAAACTGCCGGTCTCTTGATTTACTTGATCTATCCAATAACAATCTCAATGGTGTCATACCCCCGCAGCTTATCGGCCTCGCATCATTATCGATCATTTTGGACTTGTCTCGTAACCATCTGACTGGAGTTCTACCCACAGAAGTTGGAAACTTGAGAACTTTGACTGCGTTGGACATCTCGCACAATTTGTTGGTAGGTGAAATCCCAAGTAGTTTAGGTGATTGCACTTCACTGACATCACTAAGGTTGGCGGGCAACTTCTTCCATGGGTCAATTCCTCAATCAATCAGATCGTTAGGAGGCATTGAAGAATTAGATTTTTCATGCAACAATTTGTCAGGTCAGATTCCTGAATTCTTATCGGTATTTCGTTCCTTGAAACTTCTGAATTTGTCGTACAACAAGTTTGAAGGCATGCTACCACGTGAAGGAGTCTTTAAGAATGCTACCGCTATTTCTATTATTGGGAACAATGAGCTTTGCGGTGGACTGCCAGAATTCAATCTCCACAGCTGCATCTCCAGAAGCTCCAAGAGTAGAAAGATCAATATAGTGATATTGTCCACTTCTATTATTTTCGGAGTTCTTGTAGTAGCTCTTATTCTAGCTTTTATATATCTATGTTGGTTGAAGAAGAAAGTAAATGAACCAGTTTCAAGTTCGATGGATGATTCACATCCAAGCGTATCTTATAGAACACTCCTAAATGCAACCAACGGTTTTTCTTCTACGAATTTGATTGGTGTTGGAAGCTTTGGCTCTGTTTACAGGGGGATGCTTGAGGTCAATGGAACTGTTGTTGCTGTGAAGGTGCTTGATTTAGTCCGTCACGGTGCCCTGAAGAGCTTTATGGTCGAGTGTGAGGCATTAAGGAACATCAAACATCGAAATCTTCTGAAGATACTAACAATTTGCTCGAGTAGTGATTATCAAGGGAATGATTTTAAGGCCTTAGTCTATCAATTCATGGACAATGGAAGCGTAGAACGGTGGCTACACCCAAACGCAACATTATCTCATCATAATGAGCTTCTAGAAAAGTTGAATTTCATTCATAGGATAAATATTGCTATTGATGTTGCTTCTGTATTGGATTATCTTCATCACCAGTGCCACATTCCCATTGTTCATTGTGATCTAAAGCCAAGCAATATTCTCTTAGATGCTGAGATGGTCGCGCATGTTGGCGACTTTGGATTGGCAAAATTTCTTCTTGGATCATCCCTTGATACTGTAGCTAATCAGATGAGCTCTCTGGGTCTAAGAGGGACAATCGGTTATGCTCCACCAGGTAATCTCTCTACTTTCTATTATAATGATGTGAGCTCCGCGTTCTTTTTGATGATTAGCACTCCTAATTTAATCTACACTATTATCAAAATGCGTGACAGAATATGCCATGGGACACGAGGTCTCAAGAGAAGGCGATGTCTATAGTTACGGCATTCTCTTGCTAGAGATGTTCACAGGATTGAGTCCCACCAACGAGAGATTCAGAGACAATTGGACTCTCCATAGTTTTGTCACGGCAGCTTTGCCTGAACGAGCACTAGAAGTTACGGATCACATTCTACTTCAAGAAAGAGAGAGTTGTCTCGACCCCAACAGTCCTCAGCATTGGCATTCCGAAAGTAATGGCATATTTCGAGAGTGTTTGATTGTGGTATATAATATTGGAGTTGCTTGTTCCAATGAAGTGCCTGGAAGAAGGATGAGCATTAGCGGTGTTGCAAATCAACTACAAAAGATTAGGGAAAAGCTCTCTTGCATTGGGCTGACATGAACAAGATGAACTACCGCAGGTGATATGATAATTTCTTAACCTCTCTCTTGTCCTAAATATTTAGTTTTGCATATGCATGTGCAAACAGACATGTTAATCTGTAGCAGAATAGAGAATCGATCATGCATTGTCATGAAAAGGCAATAGTTGATTGTCATTCCTCACCTGTACATGTATCGAGCTAGCATGTGTGCTGCAGTGCAGAGACCTTCTAGTAATATTTGCTAAAATTTGTCTCGAGTTTGAGAACATGGATGAAACCCAACCCGAATTGACGCACTGGAAAGTCAAGCTGTTTAAAGATAGTCCGAATTGGACTTTGAAAATGCGTAACTGGAGGGAAGCAGTCGTTTCTGTTAGGAGATAATTGTTGATTATCATTCCTCATCTGCACAGATTACTGCACTAGCATATGGCCCATGATGCAGAGTCTTGAGAATTGTTATGATATTTTAGAAGATCAGTCTCAAATATTCAGTTCTTTTATGGGGTGTGAAGCTCATTTAGACGAACACAAATTAATCAACTATCGGCTATTTTCAGTTGATATCCATAATCAAGCCTTTTCAACGTATGAATAGTCGTTCTCTGAAGTTCATATGACGCTGTAACGGTGTGCGGAAGTTGATTCACATTAATCCTACATGTCTCCGTTTTTATTGAATTTATGTTTTTCCTCCAGCAAATCCCCTAGCTTTTGTCCAGGCTTTCGAATTCAGAGAAGTGCTTGGTTTCTTTCTACAGCTTCACTAGGAATCACTATGCATCGGGGAAGCTCTGCGAGAGAGTTCGAGATGAGTGATGTTGCAGTCAAGCCAAGTATCTCTTTCAGCTTCAACCTAAACAAGCAAATGCTCTGTTTGGGAACAAAAAAAAATGACAGTTTGGAGAAGAAAAGACTTTCAGATTCAGCTTCCTCGTATGCGTTAAATTGAGAAACAGATCTGGGCGATTGATATGTGAAGCAGGAACTTCGCAATAATGTTTTAGCATAACTAGTCTATCCCAATTCTGATCACGCAACTTGTGCTATTTGTGTTTTTTCTGATGGGGAATGGATCTGCAGAGCTGCTATTTCTACAGTACGCCACTTTGATTTATCTTTTTTTGCCAAAATTTTTCCTTCTCCCGTTCATTCATTTCTTATCACGATAGAACTTGTTTGATGAATTACAAACTGTGTTGCCAGTGTCTAATAAAAATTCTAGCCAAACAGAAATCACCGAAACATATGCTCGTGTCCTCATCGTCTTAAGACCAGAACAAACTTTAGGCGTTTCATCATGACGATGGAAATAATTTGAAGCATGTGATAGAGATGACTCATATTCTTCGTCTTGTCACGTTCCTCGTTCCTTACCCAACCCTCTAAGTTTCCAATGACCAAAACTCCATAAACAACGGCATCCAAGTTGTGCTGGGATGGTTGGCACATACCTGAACAAAGCTCGGCCCGTTGCAGCGACCCAGACCAAAATTTACCTGAAAAATTCATCTGTAGCTTTTGAAAGAGCTTTGATAACTGGAAGGGAATTCTCGAAACGAGTTGAAGCATTAAAAAACTAATTTTCAAGTTAAAACCATAACCGGGGGGCAGGAGCTTAGTAAACCAAAACTTCGAGCTAGCTTTTGTTTTGAAAGCCTCATATTAAAGTTTTATGTACCTCAGGATGAGGTCATTGCACTTTGATTTTAACCCCCAGTCTGTTGAATTTTCAACATTTGCAATTAATGTGTTTTGATCGGAGTTCAGCAAATTTTTGTAGAAAATACAGACATGACCGGCATGTGTCATAGAGTCTAAGTGGATACCCCATGTTAATTTTCTTTTCACTTTGAGCTGACTTCGACTGTATGCTAATGTCGTGTGATTGTCGCGTAAGCAATTAATCAAGAAATTATTCAAATTTTAATGAGAGTACGTTAACTGCAAAGGAATATTAATTCAGTTTATACACTAACGGATTTAGGTCCACTAATATGAATGACCAATTGTAACATCTATTGAAGTTTGCTGACTAAAAAATGGAATTTACTCTTCATAAGCGGACACACTCAAATGTGGCCAATCTTTGCAAGTGAAGCTGGATAGATCGCAATCGTTAATTATGTGAGCCCACACATGCGAGTCTCACTCAATCAATGGTTATAATTGTGCCCCGGTCCTAGGAATTTCTCCTCGTACACACTACATGCAAAGAGAAGACCATGCCTGATTCTGACCTCCGGGTGACTCCTCAAAACTGCAAACTTTGACGTTCGTGCCATCCCTCACCGATGTCACTCAAACGGTGTTCTCTTCTCCTGCTTCTCTTGGTCACCCTCGCGCCTTCTGTTCCCGAAGTTCTAGGCTTCTAGCTCATAAATATTGCGGTGCGGTTGGATCTGAGTGTACCCTTTTTCTTGCCCCAATTGAAAGATCTATACATACGGAAGTTCTCCCTTTTGTTTCCGTTGACGTTTCTTGATTTGGTAACGTAGGCATTGGGTTTTCGAATTGGGTTGGAAATCAGTTTTTATTTTCTTTTTGTATGTAACTCTGGCGAAGAAGAAGGAGAAAGTTCGTGAATTGGGTTTATTATTCTTAGAGTAGATAGAAGTTTGTGATTAGGGTGTTGGAGGAGCCAAATCTGAGGTCTTTACATAGTTTGGAATTGATGCTTTGGTGGGCTCTTTAGGCTGAAGAGATTAAACGGGGTGGAAGCAATGTAATCATTTTATAATTGTGTTCTTCGTTTTTATATCATCGCATCTTGGTCACTGGTATTGTAGAAAATTTCCCGTTGTAGTTTTGGTATACCCATGCAAGTATTTCTCCTTTGTATGAACATTACGTAAATTTCACTTGAATTTATCAAACGCGATATCTCATACACGAGACATCGAGTATGTTTGGAGTAATTTTTACTTTTAACTTTTCGTTTTCCTCAACTTCTGCGGTGCACGTAGTTGGATTGTTTTCTAATTTTAGAATTTCACAATACATAAACATTTATAGATTTTGCAATTCTTTTAAAAATTTAGATAATTTTATAAATTTTTAAAAGTCCAAACAAACCAGCCCTAAACTTATATGGGCCGAACTGACGAGAATCCGGTCAATGTAATAACGAGACGTTCTACGGCCCAAGCTCGAAGATATACTCAGAATATTTCCAAAGACTTTTGTCTGGAGAGAGAGAGAGAGAGAGAGAGAGAGAGAGAGAGAGAGAGAGAGAGAGAGAGAGAGAGAGAGAGAGAGAGAGAGAGAGAGAGAGAGAGAGAGAGAGAGAGAGAGAGATTGAGATTGAGATTGAGCTTGAGCTTTTTTATTTAATTTTCTTTTATTTATCTTTTTTTTCCCTTTTCTTTCTTTTTCTTTTTTCCTTCCCTTCCTTCTTCCTCCAGCCAGTCCACTAAAAAGAAAGAAAAGAAAAATAAAAAAAATAATTTGAAAAATATTCAAATATTAAAAGTTGTCAACGTCAGCATCGGCCGGTCCAGACCAGCCGTGCCACGTAGGTCGGCCGACATCCATGTCAATAATATCCGACCACAATTAGTCGAAAGGATTGAATTGACATTGCATCAAAAGGTTTGGAATTAAATTGATATCACTAAAAAATTTAGGACTAAATTGACATAAATACAATAAATTTAGGACTTTTTCCGATCTTCGGTTTTTTTTTCCAAAGTTGGGGGACTTTGGGTTTTGGGGGCATTGGTTGACTCGAAGTCAACATATGGAGAGCCATCTAGTAATCCATCCCTTAATACACGCACTTGTACAGAGTCTAACTCTATTTGGCCAGCGTTGGACTTTCCCTTGTTTTAGTCTCCGTTTGTTTGGCGGAAAATATTCTTCTTTTGGAAAATATTTTCCCGAAAGTCATTTTCCTGGAAAATATTTTCCCGGAACATAATTTTCTGGTGTTCGGCGATCAATATGAAAAGTTTCGGAAAATATTTTTCGTCGGCGGCCGGCGTTCAGCGGCGGCGGCCAGTGACCAACGGCGGCGGCGGCGGCCGGCAACCTTAGTGAAGAAGAAGAAACTTCGGAAAATGATTTCCGCTTTTGAAGAAGCGGAAGTCATTTTTCATAGACTTAAGTTATTTTGTGAGGGGGGAAGAAAAATATTTTCCCACGGAAAACGTTTTTCGCCCCCCGAATACCGGAAAATCTGGAAAATATTTTCCGGGAGAATATTTTCTGCCAAACGAACGGAGCCTTAGTTTCTTAACCAACTTCAATCAGGGAAGTAGAATTCGTGTATTTTAAGACAGTATTGCACCCAATGAAAATCCAAGTTTAGGACTTCCATTCTTATTTTGATTCCAACGCGGTGACAATCTTTATTCTTGATCATGACACTGATGCGGATGCAATTTCCATATTTTTCCGCATACTTTATTCGGGTAAGGTTTTATTTACCAATTCAAATTTAAGACATATTCTTTCTCTGTATTTCCTTCATCTTGTTGTTTTCTCTGTGTCTATGATACACCGACTTCATCTATATCCTCCCTAACCACTGCCCAACAAAATTATATTTTGATGATCCGTACCCCTAATTTCATCTGCACTATGGTCTAAATGTGTGGCAGAATATGCAATTAGGTGCAATGTCCCAAGAGAAGGCAATTACGTCATTCTCTTGCTAGAGATGTTCACGGGATTGTATGCCACCGTTGACACGTTGAGAGACAATTTGACTCTTTATAGTTTTGTTGAGGTAGTTTTGCCTGAATGAGTGCTGGAAATGATGGACCATATCTTGCGTCAAGACAAAGAGAGAGTCATTTAGACCCCAGTAGTCCTCAGCGTCCGCGCTCCGAAAGTTACGGTGAGGCCTGTGATGCACAGGTCTCGAGCATTGCTATGATGTTTCCGAATCAATCTTAGTCATAAAGTTCTTTTGTTGGTATTCAAACCGATCTAGAAGAAAAAAATCAATCAATCATGGCCTATGGGAAATCTTAGAGTAATATCCACGATAAAGCTTCTTCATGTATAAATAGTTGTTCTCAGATTTTCCTTGATCTCACTTTAGTAATTGTGTAAATATTTAACAAAAAGAAAAGAAGTGACATTGCGTGGGGTTTCACTCTTGTTGAAATCCTAACTAGTCTCCTTTCTTATTGGACAATTATATGTCATGCAAAGAAAAGACCATATGCCTGATTCTGACCTCTAGGTGACTCCTCAAAACTGCAAACTTTGACGTTCTTGCCATCCCTCACCAATGTCACTCAAACGGAGTTCTCTTCTCCTGCTTCTCTCGGTCACCCTCGCGCCTTCCATTCCCTAAGTTCTATGCTTCTGGCTCATAAATATTGCGGTGCGGTTGGATTTGAGTGTGCCCTTTTTCTTGCCCCAATTGAAAGTTCTATATGTTATGAGATTTTGTGGGATTACTGCTAACTGTTTTAAAAACTTAAGTTATTAGATGAAAGCGTGGTTCAATAGTTAATTACTCTAACATGCATATGGAAGTTCTCTATTTTGTTTCCGTTGACATTTCTTGATTTGGTAACGGAGGCATTAGGTTTTCAAATTGGGTCGGAAATCAGTTTTTATTTTCTTTTTCTTTGTAAATCAGGCAAAGAAGAAGGACAAAGTTCGTGAATTGTCGATGTGGGCACCGGCCGGCCTACAAGGCACGGTCGGCGTTTACGTGGACAATTTTTAATAATATTTTAATATTTTTTCGAATTTTTTATTTTATTTTATTTTATTTTATTTTTGATAACCCAGGGAACCCCCGCACGGCCGACAGCCGGGAGGTAAACCCTAGGGGCGACACGTGCTAGCCACCACACACGTGCATCAGTTAAGTCACCCTGCGGCGCCCGGGATTCGAACACTCAACCTTTTGCGAGAGGAAGAGTGCCCTTTCCAGCAGCGCTTTATTTTTATTTTTATTTTTATTTTTTTTTCTCTTTTCTCTTTTCTTTCTTTTTCTTTTTTTCCCTTCCCTTCCTTCTTCCTTCGGCCGATCCAGGGCAAGCGAGGTTGACCTCGTTGGCCACTAGCAAGGCTCGAGCCTCACCAGCCTAGTGTAAGGCCACCCTTGCGGCCATCTAGCAAGGGCGAGCCTTGCCATTGGCAGGCGAGGTCGACCTCGCCGGCCCTGGCCCTAGCCTTTGCCCAGATGCTGAGGTCTGACGATCGGTTGGTGAAAGAAGGAAGGGAAGGAAAAAAAAATATTCTAAAAATATTATTAAAAGTTGTCTACGTCAGAGCCAGGTGTACCATGTAGGCCGACTGGCATCATAGCCAGCAATATCCAGCCAAAATTAGGTAAAAGGACTGAATTGACACGACGTCAAGAGGTTTAGGACTAAATTGACACAAATATAATAAATTTAGGACTTTTTTTTGACACTTTTCCTCTTCTCATCGGTCTTCGGTTTATTTTCCAAAGTGGGGACTTTGGGTTTTGGGGGCATTGGTTGACTTGAAGTCAACATCTGGAAAGCCATCTAGATGGATCCATCATCCATCCCTTAATACACGCACTTGTATAGACACATGTCAAAGGGAACCATCAGTGACCGACTTCAACATGGACAAAAGAATTCCGTGTACAGAGGGTCTAACTCCTATTTGGCCAGCGTTGGACTTTCCCTTTTTCTAGTTTCTTGACCAACTTCAATCAGGAAAGTAGATTCCGTGTATTTTAAGACAGTATTGCACCCAATGAAAATCCAAGTAAGGACTTCCATTCTTATCTTAATTCCAACGTGGTGACAATCTTTATTCTTGATCGTGACACTAAAGCGGATGCAATTTCCATATTTTTCCGCATAATTTATTTGGGTTGAATTTTATTTACCGGTTCAAATACGAAACATATTCTGTCTCTGTATTTCCTTTATCTTGTTGCTTTCTCCATGTCTATGATACACCGACTTCATCTATATCCTCCCTAACTGCTGCCCAATAAAATTATACACTGATGATCCGCACCCCTAATTTCATCTGCACTATGATCTAAATGCGTGGCAGAATATGCAATTATGTGCAATGTCCCATGAGAAGGCAATGTCTATAGTTGCGGCATTCTCTTGCTAGAGATGTTCACGGGATTGTATGCCACCGAAGTCACATTGAGAGACAATTTGACTCTTTATAGTTTTGTTGCAGTAGTTTTGCCTAAATGAGTGCAAGAAATGATGGACCATATGCTGCATTGAGAGAGAGAGAGAGAGAGAGAGAGAGAGAGAGAGAGAGAGAGAGAGAGAGAGAGAGAGAGTCATTTAGACCCCTATAGTCCTCAGCGTTGACTCTCCGAAAGTTACGGTGAGGCCCGTGATGCATGGGTCTTGAGCATTGCTATCACGTTTCCGAGTCAATCGTAGTCATAAAGTTCTTTTGTTGGTATTGATACCGATTTAGAAGGAAAAAAATCAATCGACTGTGGTCTATGGGAAATCTTAAAGTACTATTCGCTATAAAGCTTCTTCACTGTAAAAGTAGTTGTTCTCAATTTTTCCTTGATCTCACATAACAAAAAGAAATGAAGCTGAACTTCGAACTTCATTTTATCACTGATTATAATTGTTGAATGCCTCTTGCTGTGTGCTCTGTCCATTTTACTGAAGTGACAGTGTGTGGGGCTTCATTCTTGTAAAAAACAAACTAGTCTCCTTTCTTATTGAAAATTTATATTTCACGTTTTCTTGTTCAGAGGTTTCCCAATTCAGAGGAGAGTTTGGTTTCTGCAGCTCGAGTAGGAATTGCTCTCCAATGTCCATCCCCAATTTGATGTACGAAATAATTGGATATCAGTAATGTTGCAACAGAGCAAATTTAAGTCAGTCACAAGCTTCCTAAATGAGCAATGTTCTCTATTTCGGGACACGGATATGGTAGTCTGGAATAAGAAACTACTGTCTCTGGATTCAGCTTTCTCGTGTAGAAAATTTAGAACAATGTTTTTTTGTAGAATTAGTCTTTCTCAATTCTCTGGTGATGTAATCGTGTGTCTGATTTCACAATTAAGGATTGTTCCAGTACTTGTAAGCATTTCGCATTCTTTACTTCCACGCTGCTAAGGATGAAAGACCAATTTTCTATTACCAGAGAATCCTAACTCCAATCAACTGTCAACGGTCCACAAGAAAATACTTATAATCATGGTTATCCGGTGCAATTTCATTCTTTTCTGCATATAAAAATCGTTAAATGAAGTCAAATCATTCACAAGAAAAATCTACCCGCAATATGCATGCATCTCGAGCATCGTTGATCAATGAATATTTGGGGGATTTACCACAAAAAATCCCAAACTGGTATACCTGTAACAAATTTATCCCAAATTAATTTTTTGACCACAAAAGACTTCAAACTAGTACACATGTGATAATTTTACCCTCCTTTAGTTTTCGTTAAATTTTACTGTCAAATTTCTGAGTTAGATGATACGTGACAGTTGACGGGTGTACCAGTTTAGGGTTTTACTGTTCGTTTGTCATAGATGTACCAGTTTGTGATTTTTCGTTATATTAATTCAGTTTAATATAGGATTAATTTATCGCAAATGTATCAGTTTGTGATTTTTGGTGGTCAAAAAATTAGTTTAGGATAAATTTATCACATGAATATCAAATTGGAGTTTTTTGTAGTAAAAAAATTAGTTTTGCATAAATTTGCTACATGCGTATCATTTTTTAGGATTGCTTTAATGACCACAAAGAGGAAAAGAAAGAAAAAAAGCGGTTCGATGACTACTGATTCGGAAAGAAAAAAAAACAAAAGCATCTCAAAAAGCTATCCAGAGAAATCGACACATTCTTATAAATCTCTTCACAGTTTCCATTAGCACCAATCCTGCCTCTTGTTTCGTCTTGCCTTGCTTTCATTTTTGCTTGCTTCTTGGGGCTTTGAGTTGTGAAACTCGTAAGTATGAGTTTTGCAGAGTTTCAATCATGCCATTTGCTTATTGGTATTGTTCTTGCATTGTGCTTTAACTAAGTCTTGTCCACCGCCAATGAAATAGACAGACTTGCACTGCTTGAATTTAAGGCCGGTATAGCCGGAGATCCTTTCGGCGTGCTCAAGTCATGGAACAATAGCACTGGATTTTGCTCAGAGAAATCGACACATTCTTATAAGTCTCTTCACAGTTTCCATTAGCACCAATCCTGCCTCTTGTTTCTTCTTGCCTTGCTTTCATATTTGCTTGCTTCCTGGGGCTTTGGGTTGTGAAACTCATAAGCATGAGTTTTGCAGAGTTTCAATCATGCCATTTGCTTCTTGGTATTGTTCTTGCATTGTGCTTTAACCAAGTCTTGTCCACCGCTAATGAAACAGACAGACTTGCACTGCTCGAATTTAAGGCCCGGTATAGCCAAAGATCCTTTCGGTGTGCTCAAGTCATGGAACAATAGCACTGGATTTTGCCAGTGGTTTGGCGTTACGTGTGGTCGGAGGCACCGGAGAGTCACAGCCTTGGACTTGTCATCACAAGCACTCTCCGGATCAATCTCTCCTCATATTGGGAATCTTAGTTTTGTAAGCGAAATGTTACTCCAAAACAACAGTCTCTATCATGAAATCCCTCCGCAAGCCAGTTAGTTGAGCCGACTTCGTGTCTTACGACTAGACAACAATTCGTTGGTCGGTGAAATTCCCAAAAACATATCGGGTTGCTCTAACCTTGTCAAACTCATTCTTCAAGGCAACCAACTAACTGGAGAAATTCCTGCAGAGCTTGGTGTTAGTGGTCTGCCCTAAGAATCAATCAAGGTTGATACTCTAATATTAGCTGTGGATTAGGTTGTGTCGGAAAACCGATCTTCACTATACTTAGGTAGTCATAATGTCTTGCTAGAGACCGCTTACGACTTGTGGGCCAAAAGAGTTTTGGGTACACTGCTAATATTTAGTGAACCTACAGGGTCGCACATAATAGCGAACGGACTTAATATTTTCTATGCGCCTTGATCTACTTAAGAAGTAGATTTTAATTTATTCTCCTATTTAAATTATCTATGCGGTCGTGCGCGTTATGAGATAACGATTAAACATAAGATTAAGGGTGGACGGTTTGGCGGGCCCAAATAGCCCGGCCCACTTCTTTTAATTCCGCTAGATAATGAGGCTGTATAAATAGATAGAGAATCGTTCTCTATCTAGGGTTTTTTCGACAGAGTATCGAAAATAAAAAGGCATTCAAGAAAAAGAAACTTCAAGATCTTTCGCTAGCACGTGGATCGTTGGAGAATTCTGTTCGTGTGTGTGGATACCGGTAGAGGCGCAACATTTGGGGCGCTCATCCAGACACAATCAGTTGCTTATTTATCTTCGATTTGCAAAAGGTACGTATCGAAATTCCTTTTCGATTTCAATATACGCATGGATCTTGTCTAGGGTTCTATATTCCGCTGCGTTATTACTGTTAATGAACCCTACAGTGGTATCAGAGCAACTTGTGATATATTGAAGTTGAATTGGAAACCCTAATTGTTGATACATATGATATATGCCTGAAGTAAGTCTAAATTAGGGTTAGATGAATGTTCAATATGAATTGATATGATCAATTGAGAAAGAACGAAGCAGGGATGGGTTGATCTTGTTCCGCTCGCGCCTGGGCTGTTGCCCGAGGCGGAGACGGCGGGCGGAGACGGCGGCGCGTCTGGGTCTGTGGGCCGAGGAAGAGACGGTAGCGCGCCTGGTCATTCGGCGCGTCGAGGACTCGGGGCGTTCGGCCATATGCGTATGGTGAGTGCGCGGGAGGCGGCAACGACGGATAGTCTCCCGAAAACACAGAATTGAGAATTCTGTCTAGGTTTTCGGGGCTCTCCTCAGAAAACAGAATTGAGAATTCTGTCTAGATTTCAGCGAGACCACCGCAAGGGGCTCTGCCCCTTGACCCTGCGAGGGGCGCTGCCCCTCGACCCCGCAAGGGGGCGCAGCCCCCTTGACCCCTGCATGGAATTGATCGTTCCCATATGCTTTATGTATCTTTGTTGTGATAAGTGATGTTTTGTTTATATTCATAACATGCATGCATTCATCGTTACGAGTCCCTAATAAAATTAAGTAATAATATGATGCCTTTCTAATCATACACCTATTAGGACTTGAATCGTTAATAGACGTGCCTGCCAAAGCAAGGTATCTTTAACTATTTGAGTAAAATAGGATGGATAATGGTTATCCATAAGTCAAGATTGGTTTACTTAATGAGGCTATCAAAACAGTTTTGGGCCTTGAGGCATAGTATTTGGGGATAAGATATGAGATGTCAACCCCAACAACCAAGAGTTGTATTCGATACAATTGACAAAGAGTTGTCTACCTAAATAACTTAGTCTTGAGCGGTAAGCCAAAGTTTACTCGAGTCTTTGTGAAATATGGATCTTGGTCCACTATACTTATTGGGACACATATTATAAAAGTATAGTGGGAGTTTATTATAAGTAATATTAATGAACAATTCACTTTGCATATTTGTTGTAGATAATGGCAAATAGCTCTGCATCACATTTTTCACTGCGATCTGTCCTTGAGAAAGACAAATTGAATGGTTCAAACTTCTTGGACTGGTATAGAAGCTTGAGAATTGTTCTCAAGCAGGAGAAAAAGGATTATGTCCTGGAGAAACCAATCCCTCAGAAGGCACCTCCTTCCAATGCTCCCTATGCTGAAAGAAATGCTTATCAGAAGCATAAAGATGATGCATTGGATGCATCATGTCTAATGTTAGCTACCATGAACTCAGACCTTCAGAAGCAATTTGAGAACGTGGATGCCTATGATATGATCATGAACCTGAAAAATTTGTTTCAAGAGCAGGCACGCACTGAAAGGTACCAAACGGTAAAGACCTTAATTGAGTGCAAGCTAGCAAGTAGGAGCTCAGTTAGCCCACATGTCATAAAGATGATAGGTTATATTGAAAACCTGGAACGACTGAGCTCTCCCATTAGCCAAGAGTTGGCTACTGACATTATTCTTCAGTCATTGCCTCAAGATTATGACACGTTTGTTATGAACTATAACATGCATAATCTGAACAAGTCTTTGACTGAACTGCATGGGATGCTCAAAACTGTTGAGCAGAATATCAAGAAGGACCCTACCCCTAATGTTCTCATGGTTCAAAAGGGGAAAGGCTTTAAGAAGCCAGGTAAGGTCAAGGGTAAGGGCAAGGGCATTAAGCCCAAACCCAAATCCAAGACCAAACCGGGTCCGACTGCTGATGCTGTATGCTTTCATTGTGGGGAGAATGGACATTGGAAGAGGAATTGCAAGAAATATTTGGAGGATCTGAAGAAAAAGGGAAGTGAGACTTCCGATTCAGGTATTTATGTTATAGAAGTAAATGTTACTACTAGTTCTACTTCATGGGTATTGGATACCGGTTGTAGTACTCACATTTGTATGAATGTGCAGGGACTAAAACAAAGTAGAACACTTGCAAAAGGTGAAGTGGAGTTACGTGTTGGGAATGGAGCAAGAGTTGCTGCATTAGCCGTAAGAACATATGATGTAGCTTTACCTTCTAGCATGATTTTAGAACTGAATAATTACTACTATGTACCTGCTATACGCAGGAATATTGTTTCTGTTTCTTGTTTGGACAAGGAAGGTTTCTGTTTTGATATAAAGAACAATAGTTGTTCGTTTTATCTTAATGGATTATTTTATGGTAGCGCCCATATTGTGGATGAGATATATGTTCTAAATCTTAATGTGCCAATTTATAATATAAATACAAAAAGGTTTAAATCTAATGATTTGAATCCAACCTACCTATGGCATTGTCGACTAGGCCACATAAACGAGAAACGAATTCACAAGCTTCATAGCGATGGACTATTAAATTCATTTGATTTTGAATCATTTGATACATGTGAATCTTGTTTAGTTGGAAAAATGACAAAAGCTCCTTTTACTAATCAAAGTGAGAGGACAAAAGAATTATTGGCCCTTATACATATTGATGTATGTGGACCACTAAGTTCTACAGCCAGAGGAGGTTATCAGTACTTCATTACATTTACTGATGATTTCAGTAGATATGGATATGTTTACTTGATGAAACATAAATCCGACTCCTTTGAAAAGTTCAAGGAATTTCAGAATGAAGTACAGAATCAACTTGGCAAGAATATCAAGACTCTTCGATCTGATCGAGGAGGAGAATATTTAAGTCAAGAGTTCAATGACCATCTCAAAGAGTGTGGAATTGTTTCACAGCTCTCTCCTCCTGGAACACCACAGTGGAATGGTGTCTCTGAGAGGAGAAATCAAACTTTGTTAGACATGGTTCGATCAATGATGAGTCATTCAGATCTTCCATTATCTTTCTGGGGATATGCACTCGAGACAGCTGCGTTTACACTAAATAGAAGTCCATCAAAAGCTATAGAGAAGACACCATATGAGATGTGGACAGGAAAAGTTCCTAGTATGTCTTTTCTAAAGATTTGGGGTTGTGAAGCTTATGTAAAACGTTTACTTTCTGATAAGCTTGGACCCAAATCTGATAAATGCTTCTTTGTGGGATATCCTAAGGAAACGAAAGGATATTATTTTTACAATCCATCAGAGAACAAAGTGTTTGTTGCTCGAAATGGTGTCTTTTTAGAGAAAGAGTTTCTTACTAAAGGAACCAGTGGGAGTAAGGTAAACCTCGAAGAAGTTATAGTGCCACAAGAGGGTGTTCCAATTCATGAGGAACCTCAATTAGATCTACAAAGAGTTGTAGAGTCTACTCCAGTGGCACCTATAGTTCGCAGGTCTGAAAGAACATATCGTGAGCCTATGAGATATGGTTTTCACGTGACAGAACATCGTCATCTATTGTTAATAGAAAATGATGAACCTATGACCTATACAGAAGCTATGATGGGCCCAGACTCCGATAAATGGCTTCAGGCCATGAAATCCGAAATGGACTCAATGTATCAAAACAAAGTTTGGACTTTGATTGATCCACCTGAAGGTGTCAAACCTATAGGGTGTAAGTAGGTTTTCAAGAAGAAAACTGATATAGATGGAAATGTTCACATCTATAAAGCACGGCTAGTAGCTAAAGGTTTCAAACAAACTCATGGTATTGACTATGATGAGACCTTTTCGCCAGTGGCCATGCTTAAGTCCATTCGGATTATCCTAGCATTTGCTGCATATTATGACTATGAGATATGGCAAATGGATGTAAAGACAGCTTTCCTTAACGGAAATCTAGAGGAGGATGTGTATATGACACAACCTGAAGGCTTTACATCACTAGATAACATTGGGAAGATATGCAAGCTTCAACGTTCTATTTATGGATTGAAGCAGGCATCACAGAGCTGGAATATTCATTTCGATGAAACTGTCAAAAAGTTTGGCTTTATCAGAAATAAAGAAGAAGCTTGTGTATATAAGAAGTCTAGTGGGAGTGCAATTGTGTTTCTAGTGTTGTATGTGGATGACATACTACTCATTGGAAACGACATTCCTATGCTTCAGTCACTTAAGACATTGCTAGGAAAATTTTTCTCCATGAAGGACATGGGAGAGGCAAACTATATCTTGGGGATCAGGATCTATAGAGATAGATCTAAGAGACTTATTGGACTGAGTTAAAGTACATATGTTGACAAAGTTATCAATAGGTTTAATATGCAAGACTCCAAGAAAGGTTTTCTCCCGATGACACATGGCATAAGTCTTAGCAAGACTCAGTGTCCTTCAACACAAGATGAGCGAGACCGCATGAGTAGGATTCCTTATGCATCAGCTGTGGGATCCATCATGTATGCTATATTGTGCACTCGTCCCGATGTTACTTATGCATTGAGCATGACAAGTAGATACCAGTCAGATCCAGGGGAACCTCACTGGATTGCTGTCAAAAATATCCTTAAGTACTTGAGAAGAACTAAGGATTTATTCTTAGTCTATGGAGGTGAGGAACATATCACTGTAAGTGGTTACACTGATGCTAGTTTCCAAACCGATAAAGACAACCTTCGATCGCAGTCAGGTTTTGTTTTTTGCGTGAATGGTGGAGCGGTGTGCTGGAAGAGTTCCAAGCAGGACACTATTGCAGATTTTACAACAGAGGCTGAGTATATTGCTGCTTCAGAAGCATCAAAGGAAGCTGTTTGGATTCGAAAGTTCATAGAAGAACTGGGAATCAGTCCCACAAGTTCAAATCCAACGGACCTCTATTGTGACAGCAATGGGGCCATAGCTTTGGCTAAAGAGCCTAGATCTCACCAGAAGACCAAACACATACTCAGAAAGTATCATTTCATTCGAGAATTCATTGAAGGAGGTGATGTCAAGATGTGCAAAGTTGCAACGGAGTTGAATACAGCTGATCCGTTGACGAAGGCTCTTCCACAATCTAAGCATGAGCGTCATTGTAACGCTTTAGGCCTTAGACACATTAGTGATTGGTCTTGATGTGAGTGGAAGTATATGTGATATACATTTTCATTGTTCATTGATAAAATATATATTATATTTGATTTCGATTTAATTTTAGTATATAATTGAATGTGAAATCTTTATCCCCTGAATATTGAATATCCTTAATAGATAATCAAATACGTGATTTGATCGTGAAATTCTATTAATAGAGTGGATATTAATATTCTAAATGTCCCTAGTCAATTGCCATTGTGCATTGGGAAGCAAATGGTGTTTGAGACTAGCATGTGAGTCAACTGATGATCAAGTTTCACGGGTCATGAATATAGAGATATAAAGTTGATCACATGGAATACATGTTAGAGAACATTGTATTGGACAGACCCACTATGAGAATACTGTAGGATTGTTATATAATGTCATCAGTATTTCTCATCACAACTATTGAGTATAGTCCTTTGACCTGAGTCTGCCATGGTTTTCTAGATGTGGATTGGCATGCTTTAACATTGCCAAACGTCAGCCGTAACAGGTGATTATAAAGGTAATGACTGGATATGTCATGAAGCGTGCTGAGTGATGTAAGTAGACAAGATGGGATTTGTCCCTCTCATATAACGAGGGTATGATTTCCTGGCCTCCCATAGAGTTGAGGCTGTGAAATGCATGGCCATGCTCAAGTGAGTTGAAGAGTTAACTACTTGTTTTGACAGTCTAACTGCGGTATCGGGAAAATGAGTTTAAGCTATATAAGGATGACACTTGTCCTGCCTTATGCTTAACTCGGAAATCAAGTGACAAAGAGACTTAGTTTTATACGATTGGTTCTAGTGCAAGTGGGAGATTGTTAGTGGTCTGCCCTAAGAATCAATCAAGGTTGATACTCTAATATTAGCTGTGGATTAGGTTGTGTCGGAAAACCGATCTTCACTATACTTAGGTAGTCATAATGTCTTGCTAGAGACTACTTATGACTTGTGGGCCAAAAGAGTTTTGGGTACACTGCTAATATTTAGTGAACCTACAGGGTCGCACACAATAGCGAACGAACTTAATATTTTCTATGCGCCTTGATCTACTTAAGAAGTAGATTTTAATTTATTCTCCTATTTAAATTATCTATGCGGTCGTGCATGTTATGAGATAACGATTAAACATACGATTAAGGGTGGACGGTTTGGCGGGCCCAAATAGCCCGGCCCACTTCTTTTAATTTCGCTAGATAATGAGGCTGTATAAATAGATAGAGAATCGTTCTCTATCTAGGGTTTTTTCGACAGAGTATCGAAAATAAAAAAGCATTCAAGAAAAAGGAACTTCAAGATCTTTCGCTAGCACGTGGATCGTTGGAGAATTCTGTTCGTGTGTGTGGATACCGGTAGATGCGCAACACTTGGGGCGCTCATCCAGACACAATCAGTTGCTTATTTATCTTCGATTTGCAAAAGGTACGTATCGAAATTCCTTTTCGATTTCAATATACGCATGAATCTTGTCTAGAGTTCTATATTCCGCTGCGTTATTACTGTTAATGAACCCTACACTTGGTTCATTGCCAAAGCTACGGGTGTTCGTTTTGTCTGCCAATAATTTGACCGGGAGTGTGCCTTCCTCCATTGGCAACTTATCTTCACTGGAGGTCCTTTTTTTGTCCATAAACAACTTGGGCGGGAGCATTCCCCAAGTTCTAGGCCACTTGACAAACTTGCGAGTCATTTCCCTCGCACAAAATAGATTGTCAGGTACGATTCCATCTTTGTTACTCAATCTCTCTTTGCTAGCTACGTTTGAAGTCGGAGACAACCGGTTGCTGGGGACTCTTCCTGCACGCATAGGCCTCAAACTCCCAAATCTTGAATATTTTAGTGTCTACTTGAACCAACTTGAGGGGCCAATTCCTCCGTCAATATCGAATTGCACAAAGTTAGAGATGCTTCAACTTTCAGCTAACAAATTTTCCGGGAAAGTACATTCTTTTGAAAATTTGCACAAGCTTCGTCAACTTCGAATCTTTAGAAATCAGCTTGGAAGTGGAAAACCTGGAGACTTAAGCTTCCTTTGCTCGTTAACCAACAACACCAAATTACAGGACCTGATTATTGGCTGGAACAAGTTTGGTGGGGTGTTACCTAAATGCATAGGTAATTTATCCACTACTCTCGCATTATTCGTTGTACCCTGGACTCAAATAAACGGTGAGATTCCCGAGGAAATCGGGAATTTAGTTAACCTGGAAGTATTGTTTATGGATGGCAACCAGTTTTCAGGTGTTATCCCCTCAAATTTCGGGAATCTACGAAATCTAGTGGTACTGGGCTTAGTTGGTAATAAACTGAGAGGGATTATCCCATCTTCTTTGGGAAATCTAACCATGCTTATTGAACTAAATCTTGGTGGGAACAACTTTCACGGGCAAATTCCTTCACATCTATCAAACTGCCGGTCTCTTGATTTGCTTGATCTGTCTAATAACAATCTCAATGGTGTCATACCCCCGCAGCTTATAGGTCTGACATCATTATCGATCGTTTTGGACTTGTCTCGTAACCATCTGACTGGAGTTCTACCCACAGAAGTTGGAAAGTTGAGAACTTTGACTGTGTTGGACATCTCGCACAATTTGTTGGTAGGTGAAATCCCAAGTAGTTTAGGTGATTGCACTTCATTGACATCACTAAGGTTGGCGGGCAACTTCTTCCATGGGTCAATTCCTCAATCAATCAGATCGTTAGGAGGCATTGAAGAACTAGATTTTTCATGCAACAATTTGTCAGGTCACATTCCTGAATTCTTATCGGTATTTCATTCCTTGAAACTTCTGAATTTGTCGTACAATAAGTTTGAAGGCATGCTACCACGTGAAGGAGTCTTTAAGAATGCTACAGCTGCTTCTATTATTGGGAACAATGAGCTTTGCGGTGGACTGCCAGAATTCAATCTCCACAGCTGCTCTCTAGAAGCTCCAAGAGTAGAAAGATCAATATAGTGATATTGTTCGCTTATATTATTTTCGGAGTTCTTGTAGTAGCTGTTATTCTTGCTTATATATATAATTGTTGGTTGATGAAGAAAGCAAATGAATCAGTTTCAAGTTCGATGGATGATTCACCTCTAACATATCTTACGGAACACTCTCAAAAGCAACTGACAGTTTTTCTTCAACGAATTTGATCGGTGTTGGAAGATTTGGTTCTGTTTACAGGGGGATACTCGAGGACAATGGAACTCTTGTTGCTGTGAAGGTACTTCATTTAGTCCGTCGCGGTGCTTTGAAGAGCTTCATAGTCGAGTGCGAAGCATTCAAAAACATTAAACATCGAAATCTTTTGAAGATATTGACAGTTTGCTCGGGTATTGATTATCAAGGAAATGATTTTAAGGCCTTAGTCTATGAATTCATGCACAATGGAAGCTTGGAACGGTGGCTACACCCAAATGCGACATCATCTCATGGAAATGAGCTTTCGAAAAAGTTGAATTTCATTCGCAGGATAAATATTGCTATCGGTGTTGCTTTTGCACTAGATTATCTTCATCACCAGTGCCACTTCCCCATCCTTCATTGTGATCTAAAGCCAAGCAATATACTCTTAGATGCTGAGATGGTAGCACATGTTGGCGACTTTGGATTGATGAAATTCTTTCTTGGATCATCCCTTGATATTATAGCTAATCAGATGAGCTCAGTGGGTCTCAGAGGGACAATTGGTTATGCTCCACCAGGTAATCTTTCTACTTTCTATTCTAATGATTCGAGCTCCACTTTCTTTTTGATGGTCAACACTCCTATTTCATCTCCACTATGATCAAAATGTGTGGCAGAGTATGCAATGGGATGCGAGGTCTCGAGAGAAGGTGATATCTACAGTTACGGCATCATCTTGCTAGAGATGTTCACAGGATTGAGTCCCACTGACAATAAATTTGGAGACAATTTGACTCTCCGTAGTTTTGTCATGGCGGCTTTGCCTAAACGAGCGTTAGAAGTTACGGATCGGATTCTGCTTCTAGAAAGAGAGAGTCATTTTGACCCCGATAGTTCTCAGCATTGGCTTTCCGAAAGCAATGTCATATTTCAAGACTGTTTGGTTATGATATATGTCGCGACCTAAAATTCCCTCTTAGGCTAATGGATTATTAAGACTAAACTTAACTCGGCCCCTCCCAAGCCCTACCAATTCGCAACTTAGGGTTTAAATTTTTAACATGCAAAAGTTTTCAGGCTCGGAGTCGCTACTAATCTATTTGTGGTAGGCCGATTAGAAACCTAAATAAAACATAGGGAGATATGTTTTATTCCTACGAACCAGAGATTCTAAGCTCGGGGACTTGATTACGCTAGATCTAGTCTAACGCCCTTTCGGTACCTTTTCTTTTCAAAAATATTTTGGCAAGCAATCTGGATCCATTTTAACTTAGTCACTAACATGTGAGGTGTTCATGCGAGTACTCAAACCACCAATTTAACACCCAAGAAAGCTTTGAATAAATTGCAAGTTGGAAGAATTACTTACCTCGAAGCAACGAAGCATCTGCATTGTTAGCTAGAAAATCACATCAATAACCTAATATGATTTCTAATTAACAAAGAATTCATTCAATTTTTAGATTTTCGCTTATTTAAATGAAAGCTAATCTACATGTAATGATGTGCAAAAATGACATGCAAGTAATGCAACCTAGCATGCAAACTATATGTCATGCGACGACGTGACCTAATTCTGATGACGGGCAAATGATTTATTTTTGGTATTTTCTAATGAAATTCGGAATAAAAATATGCCTAAATTAACATGCAACCTATAATGACTTAAAATATCCTAATCATGACTAATTTTTGAGGTTTTTGTTAAAATTCGAAATAATAAATTACTTAAATTAAGAATGTAATGTATCCTAATCTACCATAAAACAATTCATTCTTTTTTGGGGTTTTCATGAAAATTCGGAATTAAAAAATAACCTAATAATCTATTAAGATTAGAAAATTACTTAATTTAAACTAGGAAATAGATTATCTCAAGTCCTAATTTAAATTAAATAATTACTCTATCGTCTAGATATATTTAGGATTCCTAAACATGCAAAACTCAAATTCAAATCCTAACTGATATTTTTGAATTTTCTTTTTTATTTGAAAAGGAAAAATAATTTAAACAAAGATAGCATCCACATTTAAAACAACCACGCGATCCGCAAAATTCATTTCAAACTCGGATTAGGCACAAAAATCAAACTAACAGTCATATCTATAGGGTTATAGATATCGACAGAAAGTTGATTATTTAAATTTGGAAAGCAAATAAAATATATTACCATATCCAAGTGATGATGGACAAGATAACGATTTTCCATATCGCCGCGTATCGTACCTTAGGGATAAGGTAGGATAGTCGTCCAGATACGTTGCTAAATTAGGAAACATTCCTAATTTTGAATATTTTAAAAATATTGCAGATATCAGATAATTATCCTAATATATCTAATATTCTACACGATGTTCACGAAATATTCAAATGCACAAATTAGTAAATTAAATATTCTGAAAAATATCAGATAATGTTCAATTACCTAATTTGCAGATAAATTCCCAAATTCGAACTTGCGGGTCGGGATGAGCGGCGAACGGTGGATCGGCGGCGCGGTGTCGGGGGCGACGGCGACTCGCGACAATGACACGGCGGGGCAAAAGGTGGCTGTCCGGTCAGCGGCGGTGCAAGGTGCAGCGACGACAGGATCGTCCAGGCGGCGGCACACGAGCGACGCCGGGTGTGATGCAGCTCCGGGGAATGGTGTGCGACGGTGTGGCAGCGACGCGCGGCAGGGAGCAGCGGCAGCAGGCGATGGCGCCCGGCGTGAGGCAGCGGCAGTGGCGGTGGCGCACGGCGACGGAACAGCAGCGGCAGGCAGCGGCGCACGGCGACGGAGGGCAGCAGCGGCGGCGGTGGCGCACAGCGACGGAGGGCAGCAGCAGCAGCGGTGGCGCACAGCGACGGAGGGCAGCAGGGCGGCGGCACACGGCGACGGAGGGCAGCAGGGCGGCGGCGACGCACGGCGACGGAGGGCAGCAGGGCGGCGGCGGCGCACAGCGACGGAGGGCAGCAGGGCGGCGGCGCACGGCGACGGAGGGCAGCAGGGCGGCGCAAAGCGCGGCGACGTGGGGTGGCTCCGGCGGCGGTGGCGTGCGCCGGTCTCCTTCTCTCTCTCTTTCTCACTCTCACCCTTTCTAAAAAAATTCTGATCTGAAATTCTCCTCCCTCTAAATCCTGACCTAATGACGTATATATAACACTAATCTAGGTCAATTAGATGGGCTCTCTAGTCCTAATGGGCTTAGGCTTGGGCTTAAATTTTAATTTAATTTAAATGGGCTGAATTAATTAATGATAATGGGCTGAATTAAGTTCAAATTAAAACAACCGAGCCCGTTTGACTTGTAATTCCCGGCCCTTGAATTTCAAGCGAGCCGAGTCACATTCGATTAAGCTCGTTCATTCACCGCCGGTCCGATGCAAAAAATGCAATTAATGAATTTAAACTATATGTTATGCAATTTAAATATTTTTTGTTTAGGAGTTAAAAATTTAATCCCTAATTTTCTATGCAAATTACACTAAGTGATGCGCCAAAATTTAGGTGTCAACAATATATAATATTGGAGTCGCTTGTTCCAATGAAGTGCCTGGAAAACGGATGAGCATCAGCGGTGTTGCAAATCAGCTGCAAAAGATTAGGGAAAAACTCTTTGCACTGGGTTTACATGAACAAGATGAACTACCGCAGGTATATGATAAGTTTCTTAACCTCTCCTGTCTTAATTATTTAGATTTGCTTATGCTTGTGCAAACGTACAGGTAAATTGTGGAGCAGAATAGAGAATCAATCATGCATTTTCAATTGATTGTCATTCCTCATCTGTATATGTATTTAGCTAGCATGTGCAACGCAGTGCAGAGACCTTTTTATACTCTGTTAAAATTGGTCTCGAGTTTGAGAATATGACGAAACCCAACCTGGATCGAAGTGCGGGAAAGTCTGGCCATATAAAGATAGTCCGAATTGGACTTTGAAAATGTGTAGCTGGAGAGAAGAAGTCGTTTCTGTTGGAAGATAAAAGTAGTATTATTATTCCTCATCAGCACAGATATTGCACTAGCCTATGGCCCATGATGCACAAGTGTTGAGCATTGTTAATGAGTTTTAAAGATCAGTCTAAGATGTTCACTTCTTTTATTGGTATGAAGCTCATTTAGACAAATAAAAACTAATCAACTATCGGCTATTTTCAATTGATGTCCATGATCAAGCTTTTTCAATGTATGAATAGATGTTCTTAGGAGTTCATTTTAACGCATTAACATTGTGTGGGTTTTCATATACATAAATCCTAATCTGTCTCCATTTTTATTGGAAATTTATCTTTTCCCCTTGCAAATCCTAACTTTTGTCCGGGCTTTCTAACTCAGAGGAGTACCTGGTTTCTTTCTACAGCTTCACTAGGATTCGCAATGTGTAGCTGAAGTTGTGCGAGACAGTTGGAGATGAGTGATGTTGCAGTCGAGCCAAATATCTCTTTCAGATTCTGCTTAAATCGGCAAATGCTCTGTTTGGGAGAAGTAAATGATAGTCTGGAAAATAAAAGAATATATAGCTTCCAGATTCAGCTTCCCTGTATTAATTAAATCGAGAAACAGATCCGCACGATTAATATATAAAGCAGGAACTTTACCATAATGGTTTAGCATAACTAGTCTATCCGAATTCTCATCTGCATTTTATGCTAGTGTGTTTTCTGATGAGATCTGCGGAGGTGCGGTTTCTAAAGTTCGCCACTTTCATTATTCTTGTTTTGCCGCAATTTTTCCTTCTCTCGTTCATTCATTTCTTGTTGCGATAGTACTTGTTTGATGATACAAAATGTGTTGCTAGTGTCTGATATAAATTCTAACCAACCAAAAATCACCGGCACGTACAATCATGTCCTCATCAGGGAGTATTAATCGGCTCAAGACCAGAAAGAACCATAGGCATTTCATTACAATGGAGATAATCCGACGCATGCAATGCTCTTAGTCTCTGAAGAGAAGACTCATATTCTTTGTCTCGTCACGTCCCTCGTTCCTTACCAAAACTTCCAAGCTTCCAACGACCAAAACTCCATAAACAATGCCCACCAAATCGTGGCCGGAGATGGTTGGCACATACCTGAACAAAGCTCAGTCAGGCACAGCGACCCTGACCATTTTTACCTTGAAATTCATCTGTAGTTTTCGAAAGGGCTTTCATAGGACACAACTGGAAGAGAATTCTCGTTAGGAGTTGAAGCAGAAGACTCTCATTCTGAAAATGGGCCAAGGATACTGATGACCACTAACAGCACTGAAAAAATTAGGCACCCACCAGTTTCAAGGACATGCCTCCTTTCCTCTTCTTGGATAGCTTTCAAGGACACCATTCTAGAAGTAACTTGCTTGAACTCTTTTCATATTTGGGAATGAAGTTTTGTTTCGTGATTAGCTGTTACTTACCGTGCATAAGTCTTACTATCGAGCACCTCAAGTTATTAAAAACATACCTTAACCTCATTTATATTTTTCCTATGATTAGTTTTTTTTATAGTTTTAAGAAACTAATTTTCACACCAAAACCTTAACCCGGGAGGCAGGAGCTTAGCAACCAACTCGAACTAGCTTTTGTTTGGTAAGTGTAATTTGAGTGAATTTCACTTGTAGCCACTAAGCTTCGATGTATATCTTATGAAGAAGTCGTTGAACTTTGATTTCCATCGCCCAAGATATTGAATATTCATCATTTAGAATTAATGTGTTTTGACTGGAGTCCGTCCACTTTTGGTATAAGATACCGACATGGTCACCATGTATCATGAAGGCCCCATTTGGTTCAGCATTCCCATGGGGCTTTTGGCCTCGAAAACTCCTTAGGAAAATGCTCAACCGTTTGGCAAGCATTAGCAATGGGCTTTCGGTCGAAAGCCAGCATTAGGAATGATCAAAGCCCAAAACTAATTCGGATTAACCTTGGGCTTTCAGCATTTGGCAAATGCCGAAACCAACTTTTTTCTCCCCACACTACCATCACTTATTCCGGCTTATTTTGATTTTTCCCCTCTTATTACTGTTCATCTTTTGTGCCAGGGCAGCCGGCGAGGGGCCGGCGAGGTTGCACGACCCAAGTGACAACCGCTTGAGGTCGCGCAACCGCCCAGGCACCGCCGGCCTGGGTCGCGCGACCCCGTCACCTAGGGTCGCGCGACCCAGATGGCGACTGCCTGGGGTCACGCAACTCCACGAATGCCATATGATTGTCGCATCGGCACTTTATCCAGAAATTAGTCAAATTTCGATAAGAGCACACGAATTACAAAGATTTACCAATTTAGTATAATATTGACGAAAGCCAAAGTCCACTAATGTATTACAATGGACGAGTCTTTCTTTTTTTGCCAAGTTACTCGTCATAAGTTGATCCGTCAAATTCATCACAATCGTTGATGACGTGGGTTTTATATACGAATTCAACTCAATCGACGGTTATGATTGCATTGGGCCATAGACCCCAGTACCCCAGAGATTTCTCCTCAAAGCACCAGAGGGGAAGACCACACCTGACTCTCACCATCCGGTGACACCTCAAAGTTACGAGCTTTGACCTTCTTGCCGTCCCTCACCAATCTCACTCCAACGGAATTTCTAGCTCATCAATATTGCGGTGCGGTTGGATCCGGGTGTGCCCTTTTTCTTGCCCCAATTCGAGGTTCCCCACACCCACGGAAGTGATAGCTGGGCTAAATTCTCCGTTTTGTCTCCGTTGGCGTTTCTCAATTTGGTAACGAAGGCATTGGGTTTTCGAATTGGGTCGGAAATCAGGGTCTTTTTTTCGTTTCTAATCTGGCGGAGAAGAAGGACAGAGCGTCCGCTTGACAGCTCGTGAATTGGGTTTTTCTGTTCTCAGAGTAGATAGAATTTTGGGATTATGGTTTTTGAAGGGGCCAAATCTGAGGCCTTTAGATAGTTTGGAATTGATACTTTGGTGGTCTCTTTAGGTTGAAGAGAGTGGGTGTGGTTTTGGCGTGATTGCACAGGAGGAATGTGGGCTGCTGATGCCATTTGTCTTGGGCAGTATAATGTCTTGGGCAGGCCCTGAAGATGTATCTTGACAGTAAGCTTTTGCTCCGATTAAGCCATGTATGATCGTGTTTTTCGCTTGATATCATTGCATCTTGGCCAATTAACTATTTGCTTGCATGTCTTGAGGCTGAATTATAAGATGCGTTAGGTAATGTTTCTGCATTTTTATTTTTCCGTTCTTTTATTTTTCGAAACAAAAAAACGAGTAGAAGTCATTTCAGTAACGTCTATTAATTTTTTTATTTTTAAAAATAAAAAAATAGTCAGGAAATAAATTTGGAACAAACTTGAGAAGTAAAAAAAAATTACTTTTTTGTTTTTAGAAAAAAAAAATAGAAACAAAGAAAATGAAAAAGAAACTGAGGGCCGTCGTCTGCAGACCGTCTTCTTCCCTTTCAAGCCGCGGCTGCAGCTCCTCCTCCATCCTCCGTCGTCTGCAGACCGTCTGAAAGCACCGGCCACCAACCCCGTCATTCGCGGCGAAGCCCCGGCCAGTCGAAAGCCGCCGGTAGGCCTTTCTGTTCTCGTCTCTGTTTGATAGTGTGGCGATTCTATAGGGACGCCGTCGAGCGAGGGCCGCCCTCGCCGATCTGGGCGCGGGCCGCCCTCGGTCGACGGCTGCGAGGGCGGCCCTCGCGCCCAGATCTGGGCGAGCATTTGAACATATCTTCATGTTTGTGAAGCCGGTTCTTGGCGGAGCCCGACGGAGCCAGCTCCGGAACCTGCCGTCTCTTCGGTGCCGAAGCGGAAGCTCGATTGCCGGTATTGATTCTTTCGTTTTTTTGCCTTCGTGCAATGCGTTTGCTACGTTTTCGCTGGTCCTGCTGAGTTTCGGGCATGTAGAGTCGCGGCATTCTGTTGTGTGCTTCTGTGTCTTTGCAATCCTTCGACTCTTGCGTTTATGTGGAGTGCCCGAGGTGTGTGGAGTGCAGGTGCCGGGGTAATTGGATCGGGGAAGATGTTTGCGGATTTTTCGTTTCTGAGTTTTAATACAGTTGAATGATTGGGATGCTGACGAGTGGGAGATTATGAGGAGTAGTTACAATATAGGATGAGTAATTTGTGTTTTTCCATGGAAAGGATTAGCAATGACAAGATATTCTTTTCCTTAATTTGTGAGTGTGAGGCTAAGGGAACACAAGCTTCGTGTAGTAATTGCATTCAATGCAAGTTAGCCCTCAGGGAAGTGGTGATCTATTGTGGTTTGGCTTTGTTGTACAGGAAACATAGGTCGTAAATCTCTGGCTTTTAGTGCTGGATAAATCTATCGTTAACCTCGTGGGTTATTAATTGTTCATGCAGGTGTAAGAGCTCAGGTTGGCACTGTTGAAAAAGTGAGCACAGAAGGTGTTCAAAGCGTAGAATCGCCTGTCGTGATAGTTACCGGAGCCTCCAGGGGTATTGGTAAAGCCATGGCATTATCACTGGATAAAGCAGGTTGCATGGTGGGTGTGATCTTCTCAATCCACAGGCTTTGATTGTTAGCAACTTAGTACTTTGCCCGCTATGAGTGTTCTGCTCTGCAAATGAATGATATATTTTCCTACGCACATCTGTTGCTTTCCCTTGGCAAAGTGGCTACGGTGATTTGAGTAAACAGACTCCCTTATATAGCGAGCCATTCTGAAATAATTCAAGGAATTGCATACGTTGGTTCTCAAGATACAGTATATCTTCATAACAGGCCATAATTTTGTATGCATCTGTGTGTGTGCATGCACACGTGCCATTCCTCCTAGTGTGCATTTGTAGATGCACTTCTGTCTTGTATTTTGGTTCAGAATATCCACATTAAAGTTTTTTGTTCAATTTCCCCAAGTTGAAAGAAAAGATATTTCCAAGATATGTAAAAAGACTTGGACATGGTTGATAGTATTATATAGCTAATTGATGTGACTTAAACTCGGAACTCAAAACGTTGGATCATGAAATAAATCACAGAAACTCTGCCACTTGCATTTTGCACAAAAGCTACGATATTTATTACTTGTTAATTTTTTTTGAGTTTTCTGAAACTTCACCTGTATTAAGCCATGCATAATTCTGACAAAGTAATTCGACCTGTATTTTATTCACCCTTAGTAACCCATCCGTCATGCCAAAGTAATTCTGACAAAGTAATTCTGCCATTGTTGGCTCACTTAACAACATCATTTCCCCAGGTTAATGCTATTGCTCCTGGGTTCATTGCATCTGATATGACTGCCGAACTTGGGGAAGAAGTTGAAAAGAAAATCTTGGAGACAATTCCGTTAGGTGAGATATTAAGGAGTGGCTGCCAGTAATGTGGTATTTCACCGTAGAATTGCTGATTTAGGGATGTTCCAGTCCTCTAACTGTTTCTGAGGACATTACATGAGATCTAATAACAGTTACACTGAAGTATGAATTATATTTTATACTTAGGAAGGCTATACTCGGGAAAGTTTTGGTGGCTTTAGGGTTGGGGAGGGATTGAGAGTATCGTTAACCCCCGATGGAACATCAAATAAGAAGAACAGACCTCGTATCCGTGTTGTGTTGTCTTAACTAAGAGTAGCCCTTCAAAATTTATTTTATCGAAGAGTATGTGAGACTTCTGTTCTGATGTTAGTCATCTTTATGAGTTCAGGAAGGTACGGAAAGCCAGAAGAAGTTGCTGGACTGGTGGAATTTCTTGCCATCAACCCTGCAGCCAGCTACATTACGGGACAGGTAAAAGAATCGCTGCTCCTGCTGTTTTACCTTTTTCCCCTCTCATGACGTTGTTTCAGCTTTGCTTTGCTTAATAATTTGATGTTACTATGCAGGTCTTCACGATAGATGGTGGAATGGTCATGTAGAGTATAATACCTGCTTTGTTGAAGCCTGAATAGAACTTCCAATTGCAGAGCTTAGCCTGTGCAGCAGGGATTCACAAGTGACCGGTGGTATGACATTAGAGCCCATGTTGAGAACTTATTTTGCTTAGGATGGACAATAAGAGGTTTTTGAGGCAAGTTTTGAGATTATTAGCTGCAATTGATCGCACACAATCGTCCTTATGTTTGACATACTTGTTCATGAAATACCATCGTATGATCATTATTGGCTCGATCAGGAAATTGTGATTTGCAGTTTTGAATTCACTAGTTCGAGAATATAAATTTATCTTCTGCTTCAACTCCAAATTAGGATGTAAGTAAATCCATCTGCCAATTTCTTTCATAGGCTGTTTACTCATCTTCAACTCCAACTTCAACTCCAAATTAGGATGGAAGTAAATCCATCTACCAATTTCTTTCACAGGCTGTCCATCTACCAATTTCTTTCCAATTTCTTTTCCCTATATGGAGATACGGAATACCCATTTGGACCTGCACAAGTGGAGGATGCAGATGAGTGGCATGAGGAGGCATTAAGGATTCATGTCTATATAAATCAATTTCAAAGTTACTGTGACTATTTAAGTGATTAATAAAGCGAATGGATCATATTCAAGCACCCAATAAAATCCGCATCATCATCCACGTGTTATTATAATGTTGTGTATGGAGTTTCGAATGTTCTTTATATATATATATATATATATAGTGGCAAGGAACTCTATGCATCATAGAAAAGAGTTCATAAAGAGAAAGAAAGGTATAATTTTCTTAAGTGACAAAAATTAGTGACGTCAGCTGTTGTATATTATAGCACTGTCAAGGTTGACCCGGAGGGTTCTTCACATTCGTTGAAGGAGTTCTTGTTTTGTTTATTTATTGGTAATAAAAACAACTAACACATGGTTAAGATGTAAGCATTCTTTTTTTTTTTTGGTAATTTAATATGAGAATAAATAGTATTTATAATAGTGGCTGTGAAGAAACTTTTGAAATAGATCAATATGGTATTTAGAATAATAAAAAGGTTAAGAAAATTAATTTTATCCATGAAGAGCATGCTAAACATATATATAAACATTGCTTATGGTATTTATTGCTTATTGCTTATATATATAAAGTAGTGTGAGTAAAAAAGGATTAGACAAACCAATAAATAATGCTTATTGGTTTTTTCACTTATAACTTGTACTTATAGTTAAATAAAAGATATAGACTTGAATGAATAAAATTGGGAATAGAAATTTTTTTGGTTGTACCAAACACATTTATGTTCTTTTTCTATTCCAGAAATAGAAATTTTGTGTAGTTACCAAGTGCATTTTTTTGCTTAGAAACTCATCCAGGAAATAGAAATAGAAAAAACTATTTCTGAAATTTTTTTTTTTCAGAAACAGAAACGTTACCAAACGCTCCCTTAGTGACTAAAGAGCACGTATTAGGTTCGGTAAGTCTGATGAGTGAGTCCATTAGAATGCCTTTGAGCTTGGTGTATTCTGGGATTGTCCTTTCTTTGTATGTCAAGATGCTATTATCTATCGCGACTGTGTCTGTTGTCTAAAACTTCTTGTAATGATGCTTCAAGTGATTTATAATTTGACTCGGTGCAACTGAAGTTAAAATGTTTTTAAGGTTGAGGTCTTAAAGCAAGACCAGAGTGAGAGGAAGATGTCTGAGTTGAGAGTTGACTTTTACTTGAGATCGAGTTATTAAATGTGGTGTGGAAGAAATGCATTGCCTGAAAAAAATGATAGGATGAGCTATTTTTCCCAAAGAGAAAAGACAAGTTGACTCAGATGAGTGAGCAACCACACATTCGAAAATTGGTTCATGTGACTTTTGCGTTTTCAATGCAAGCTCGTGCTTTTCCAAATCTGGCAAACACATAATTATACTTCATGTTAAGCTGTTGCTATGTTAACATGCCAGAGAAATTCTTTATTTTTGCCCTCATAGTCCTCCTAGTCGTCATCATCGTCTTCATCTTAATCATCTAAAAAGCCTTAGCCTTGAGTTTTTTAAACTCTATGTCAACCTTCTATTCTCCTGACAAAGAAATATAATGAAATATTATACATAGGCATCTTTACGTTGCCTTCAGCTAACATAAATTTTCATGTGCTGTCTAATGATAGGCTTTATAGAGATCTGTGTTGTGTCATGTTGGTGATTGTGTGAATTTTCTCTTCCTTGTGTGTATCATAGTCGATAATGATGTATAGTTTCTCACAGGAGGACTGCACGCGGATGGCAGAAACCATGTTTGGAATAAATTTTTTTCCCCCCAAGTGTGCGAATGGAAAAGTCATTTTGATTGCAGGAGAAAAGTGTTTTAAAAGGTCTAAAGTGTTGTCTTCTCTTGTTTCATTAGACAATATATAGAATCTGAAGCGGCTTAATGTTGGATGTGATTACTCTGAAGACTGATAGTTTTAACGACTGATACAAGTGAAGGTGGAGTGAATACATAATCAAAGTGGAAATGTGACCGGCGCAGTGGTAATAAACAGAATTTCACCTGATCCCTTGCGAAATTGTCACAATTCTGTCTGTGAAGCAACCTCTCACTCTGTAGTCAATGCTATGCTAGAGCCTTCGCTGCTGAGCTTTTCTCGCACCCTCTTTCTTGGCTATGGCTATGTTTCCAACCACCGTTATTCTTCTAACTCTGAGCTTCTTAATTTGACGTTTCACCTTGTCAGAAAAAGGCTACCCAGTCTGTCTTAACAAAATTGGACATTCTCCAAAAACAAAGGAAGGAAAAGAAGCTATTATTGGGGGACAGTTTGTCAAAATGCAGTTACTTGGAAGTGCAAATTGTTGTATACAATACCATACATGAGTACTGGTGAGAGCAGGTGCGAGAGAAATAGCAGCTGGTCCGCTTATGCTAGACATTCACATTCACGCGCTTGCTTTATCTTTAGCTTCATATCTTCTCTCTCTCTCTCTCTCTCTCTCTCTCTCTCTCTCTCTCTCTCTCTCTCTCTCTCTCTCTCTCCTTAATCTTGTTGCAGAATATCATCCCTACCCGCTGCCCAATATAATTAATTTTTGATGATCCGCACCCCTAATGTCATCTACACTATGATCTAAATGTGTTGCACAATATGCAATTAGGTGCGAGGTCCCAAGAGAAAGCAATGTCTATAGTTACGGCATTTTCTTGCGTGAGATGTTCGCGGAGTTTATGCCACCGATGACACATTGCGAGACAATTTGACTCTTCATGGTTTTGTTGCTGTAGTTTTGCCTAAATGAGTGCAGGGAAGGATGGACCATATTTTGTGTCAAGAGAGGGAAAGAGAGTCATTTAGACCCATATATAGCCCTCAGCATTGGCTTTCCAAAAGCTACGGCATATTTAAAGAGTGTTTGGTCGTGGTTTATGATATTGGAGTTGCTTCTTCCATCGAAGTGCCGGGAAGATTCATGAGCATTAGCGCAATTGCAAATCAGCTGCGAATGATTAGGGAGAAACTCTTTGCTTTGGGTTTATATGGACAAGATGAACCGCCACAGGTGATATGATAATTAGTGAACTTTTCTCACTCTGGCCATTACATATTTAAGTGTTGTTTGTAAGGGGAGGCTGGCACGGAAAAGCATAACCGGAGAGAAACGATCACTTCCGTAAGAAGATCATAGTTGATTACAATTCTTCATCTATAGTGATATCGCACCAGCATAAGGCCCGTGATGCACGGGTCTCGAGCATTGCTATGATTTTTCTGAGTCAATCTTCGTCATAGTCATAAAGTTCTTTGGTTGGTATTGATACCGATTTAGAAGAACAAAAACAATCAACTGTGGCCTATGGGAAATCTGAAAAGTAATATCCACGATAAAGCTTCTTCACTGTATAAATAGTTGTTCTTAAATTTTCCTTGATCTTACTAGGGTAATTGTGTAAATTTCTAACAAAAAGAAAAGAAGTGACGTGTGGGGTTTCATTCTTGTTAAATCGTAACTAGTTTCCTTTCTTATTGGAAATTTATATTTCACGCTTTCTTTGTTCAGAGGTTTCCTAATTCAGAGGAGAGTTTGGTTTCTACAGCTTGATTAGAAATTGCTCTCCAATGTCAATCCCCAATTTGATGTATGAAATAATTGGAAATCGGTAATGTTGCAGCAAAGCAAAGTTAAGTCAGTTACAAGCTTCCTAAATGAGCAATCTTTACCTCTTTTGGGACACAGACAGTTTTTGGATTCAGCTTTCTCGTGTAGAGTATCTCAAAGGTTAATTTCAATGCCAGGGGTGGTATAACAATGGTTTGGTAGACTTAGTCTTACACAATTCTGGCACTGCCATCGTGTGTCTGATTTCACAATTAAGGATATTGTTCCAATACTTGTACACATTTCGCATTCTTTACTTCCATGCTGCTAAGGATGAAAGACCACTTTTCTACTACCGGAGAATCCTAACTCCAAGCAACTGTTAACGGTCCACAAGAAAATACTTGTAATCATGGTTATCTAGTGCAATTTCATTCTCTTCTGCATATAAAAGTCGTTAAATGAAGTCAAATCATTCACAAGAAAAATCTACCTGCAATATGCATCTCCAGCATCGTTGATCAATGAATACTTGCAGGATAAACGCAAGCCAAAATCAGTAGCGGAAGAAAAGAACGGGGAAGGAATTAGAGTTGGAAGCAAATGGGTCTAGTTGCATTACAAAGAGGAGTGATTTGACCTACTTTGTAATCCTGGTATTACAGCCACTCCTAGCTTACTTGTTCATTTGGGTGCTGCCACTTCCAACACGCTGCATGCATGCTTTAACCAAACGCTGTCTTGATCGGCAGAGACTTTCCTTGACAATTCAGGGACCACTTCGGTCAAACATATTTGCTGAAAATCAAAGGACTTGTCCACATTCCTGAATCAAACAAAGTCATATATGCATCACGAATAACGGAATCGTAAAAAGGTTTACTAATCCATTGATCTGTCAATGCTTGGTTTCAGACATCGTCTTGGAGATGTTGAACTGCCTGCATCCGCTGCCGCATTAAAATCACAAGGTGACAGCGCCCTTATAGTGTCATTCTCAAAGATGTCGAAAGACAAACTCGATTATGAAGACAGTTTATGGGTTTTTTTTTTATATATCTTCAGAAGTATCGATGTGTACATTTCAGCTCCTTGGAGGCATAAGTTTATTTTATCCCAAAAGATGTCCATCGGGGCATATTAATCGCTAGTAAATATCACTACTAAACAATTCTTTTTTCTTTCGATAATTAATTAACTCATTAGTGGTTAAAGTATGGCGAAAAGCAGCTAAATTATAAGCCAATTGGTGATTTAAGTGGGGGGTTGTCGCGACTGAACCTCCCGAGCCTCTTTTTCGGTCGACATGCAAAAAGAAGGAGGGTTCGCCTGGTACGTGCTAAGTCTAGGTTTAGGACTTAACTCGGGCTCTCCCAAGCCCATACCATATCGCGACTTAGGGTTTAAATTTTTATCATGCAAGTGGTTTATACCAAAGAGTCGCCACTAATCGATTTGGGGTAGGTTGATTAGAAACCCAAATAGGATGACGGGAGAATCACCCTATTCCTACGAACCAGAGATTAACTGGATTCGGGGACTTGATTACACTAGTTGGATAACTAATGCCCTTTCGGTACCATTTTACCCTGTTCATTTCATGAAAGCATTTGTTAGGCAATTTAGATTGATTTTAGGACCTTTCTCCTAACATGTGAGGTGATCAAACGAGTGCATAATCAGAAACGATCAGCAGTCAGGAACACAACAATTCATGCAGCCTAAGGTTCTAACCTTAACTAAGTCAGATGACATTCAAAACACAACAGCTCACGCAATTGTATTAAAAACATGCATAATAACAACGCAAAGGTAATAAAAATAACATGCAAAATATCACCGCGTAACTCAGGCTTGTCTAATTTAAATAAGATAAAAACACGCATAATAATAAAACACTTAGATATATCACATAAAAAAACTTTTCTTTTAAAAATTTTTTTTTTTGAATTTTTTTGGAATTTTTTTTCGGAAAAAAAAAATAATAATACCGAAGAAAACAAAATAAAAAAAGAAAATCTTTTTTTTAAAATTTTTTAATTAATAATTTAAAAAAAAATAATATTATAATATTAAACCGGGCGGGTCGGGTCCGACCCGGGTCAACGGACCCGACCCGGGCCTCGCCGGCCGGCCCAGGCCAGCGCCGCCCCCAAATCGGCCCCCTGGCACCAATGCCAAGCTGCGCCACTTACCTGAGCCGCCGTCGGTCCGCCGTTCGCCGGCCGGCGACGAAACAAAAACCGGCCTCATTGAGGCATTTTGTCGAACACTGGGCGTGCGCGGTGGAAATCAGCCGATTTCGACCTCCTCCGGCGGCACGGTCGGCTCCAGCGGCTTCGGTTCACCTCCGACGGCGACTAAGGACCGGGACCAGCGACGGTATTGGCCAGGATTCGCGCGAAACGGCCGATGCGAGTCCCGGCCAAACCGTGTCCGCGAACAGGGGAAAACAGAGGCGGAACTCGGCCGGGAGAGCTCACCGGTCGGCGGCGCGTCTGGGTGGCTTTCCGGCGACCACGTGGGCGGCGGCGAGGTTGTTGGCTCTCCTCCGGCTCCGGCGGATTCTCGGTTTGCTCCCTCTCCCTCTTTGTTCTCTCTCCTCTCTCAGTCTCCCTCTCCTCTGTTTCTCTCTCTGTGATCGACCGGGGGTACTCCAGGGATCGCCGATCGGCTTACTGGGGACGGCGAGGCCAGCTGAGACCTCAAGACCCTCCGAGACTCCTCTCTCTTCCGTTTCTCTCTCTATGTCTCTCTGTTTCTCTCTGTGTCTCCCTCTCTTTTTTACTGTTTCGCCGGCCGGGGCTCCTCCAAAATTGGCCGACCGCCGGCTCTCTCTCTCTCTGGCTATATATATAGCCGGCGACGACGATGACGATGACCATGACGGCCTCCTCTGCGTCGGCGTGACGACGGCCTGCACCGACCGTCGTCAACCCACGACTTTGGTGGCCATTTGCAGGCCGGGGCAGAGCGAGGCATGGGCGAACAGGAAGCCGAGAGGGAGGAAAGGATAAAGGGGAGCCGGGAAACGAGGGAGACGGGACTGGCCATTAATGCCAGTCCCGTCGGCGTGCTCATCCGGCCCTCCTCTGGCCGGATAGCGACGGGGCGAGGGCGCTTGGCCGCTCGTTGAGCGGCGGCCGGGAGCAGAGGTGAACAGGGCAGAAGAAAACGACCGGCGCGTGGGGGGAAGAAGAAAGGGAAGTGGGCTGGGCTGCGCGGGGGGAGAGGAAAAGGAAAAGGGAAATTGGGCCGCGCAGGGGGAAAGGAAGGAGGAGAAGAAGCTGGGCCGGGCTGGGCCCATCCGCGCGCGGGGGAAAAAAAGAAGGAGGAGCTGGGCTTGGGCCCGCGCGGGGAGAAAAAAAGAAAAGAGGAAGGGCCTTGGGCCCGCGGGGGGGAAATTAACGGGCCGGGTTGGCCTGGCCCCGACCCGGCCCGACTCGATTTTCCAATTTGATTTTTTTTCTTTTTTTTTCTTTTTCTTTTTTATTACATTTTTTAAGGATTAATTAAGAAAATATGCTCTAATAAGCCCTATTAATGCAAATGCGCCTAATTCTATATGCAATGCGTTTTAAATTGAAATATTTTTTTTTGTTTTAGGAATTAAAGAAAATTAACTCCTAAATTTTGTGCAATTTATTTTTGGGCAAATCAAAAATAGGTGTCTACAGGGGTCGTGGCGGTGGGATGCTGCGCTAGCCCCCCTCGAGGACTAGTTGGGCATCACTGCTGGTTTGAGCCCTAACTCGCCGGCTACGCGGACACCTCGGTTATAAAAAAAAAAAGCAGCTAAATTATGCTATTTGACTAGGAAAGGACGGGTTTTGGAAGTGGACAGCTCGAGGACTTAATTTGATGTGTTCCCGTAGATAATAAATAAGGTCAACGGAGACTAGCAATTGATATTCAAGTATAGTGGAAAATCTTAACTACCATCATATTCCAATGTGTAATCTATTAACGTGGACGTGAAGGGAAGTTGATGATACTTTGTGTACTCTTTCCATGGACCTTTCTCAATTAAACTGTGTAAACGCTTTTCAAATTAGACGTCCTAAAGGATTTCAAGTGAAACAATGTAAATCAACAACACGAGCCTAGTGCATGGATGTCTTGTGAAATGTCTTTCTTTGGCTTTTCCTTAGATTGGTCAAAGGAAGAGGAACTCGGCAACTACCTTGAAATTAATGGTCCTCCCACGTGATTACAATAATCATACGCTCGAAAAAGTCTTGCATAAGGAATGCGTGTGATTCACTATGGATTGGACATTATTTAATAATCACATCTGAAAAAGTTATGGTAGGACACTTGTACAAATTATATCATGGGAACTTTTATTTTCCATCTTTTTGACTGCTGCTAATAGGCTCTTTTCCCGTAGAAACTTAACCTTTAGTCCCTATCTTCTTTCTTTTGAATTTATCGTGGACAGGCTTGAGTTAATTTTGAAAACTTTTTCAGTTGTGGTTCCAAAAAAGAACTGAAGACCTAATTGTTTCCATTTTCAATATATATTCGGTTTGTGGAAAAAAAAGTTGGATGAGAAAGGAGATATTGGAAACCATATTTTCATTTTAGGCTAAGAAAGAATGAAAACGAAAAATATTTACATTTTGTGAGATAAAATGAAAGCTTTTCTTATTTTCATTTGGATGCTGTTTCCAATCATCTCCTTTTACCATAGTTGTTTTCTTTCTCTTACACAACAATGAAGGCAGAAATTTTGACAATTCTCACAGAATAAATATATCTATACTTGATGTGGGTTTCTACATACATATTTTCATTAGGATGAACATTTATTAGCTATAGAAGAATATCTACGTCTAAATGTTTTGTGCAAGTAACATTTATGGGCATTTTTGCCATGTCGTGGGCTAATTCACAACAAAGTTATCGGGCTGAAACAAATGTGACCATTGATCCAATCACCGATAATAGTCGTCAATAAACATCTAACGATCATCGTCACTCATTTAACCTCTCGCGATGAATTTACTAATTTTGCCTTGGTTTTTTCCCACGGCATTGTAGAAAGGGCTGAGGGGTTACAGGGGCCGGTTTTTTCCGAGAAGCTTGATGCAAATTTCAAAATATGTGAACAATATAAACTATGATGACGCATAACGTTCATATCTCTCCTTCTATATTAAGAACAATATTTTATCTGGTTCGAAGGAAAAGAAATTATCCGGACCGCATACACTATTGCTCCTCGTAAGTTAAAAGACATGGGAATCCTTTGTGAATCCTACATGACTCCATTCTGACAAGTGACGACCACGCCAAAAACTAGAAGTCTCTTTCGTTTGATTTTAGACTCCAACTTTTCTATAATTTCTCCGGTTCACATTGACTTCTTTTTTTTTTGTGGGTCGAGGTTCACATTGGCCTTAAAGACTGAGAAAGTTAAAAAGTAGACCTTGGTGTGTGGCACGCTATCTTTTTATTTTATTTTATGATCTTTTATAATAGTATATGTCCCAAAGTAGCCCACAAGCTATTAAATTCGTAATTTAAGATTAAATATAGGAACGTCACGGAGCCACTTGAAGAAACCATGGTAAAGTTTTCTCTTCCTTCCAATGATTATTTTTACTAAAAAAGTTATAGAGAAGTTTGTCCATTTACGTTCTCACATTAACAATGTTTTACAAATGCAGGAAGGAGGCTCACAATGACAACTGTTACAATGAAATTACATAAATCAATTTCTTTGAAATTCTATTTGACAGTATTCAACCACTGATAATGAATGTTCTTAAAAAGTTCTAAGTTGCTAATCTATTTAAAAAGATGACATTTTTTTTAAAAAAATCTTTTGCAAGGTCCCAGGGTATAATAAGAGTAAATACACTTTTTGATATATTTTCTTCATATTTTGTATTTTATAAATAACTGAATTTTCACTACTATTTCATGGATTATGATGAAAGTAAAGATTAAGGTTGAGGTATGTATTTTCCGTTCTTAAATTCTTTTTTTCTAAATGTAATGGGGATTTGCTCATTTCAACAAGTAAAAAACGTAAGTGACAATTAGGACTATACATTTTACAATGCCATAATTATGTAGTTTTTTATCTACCCAAATTGACTTTTTCACATGCTATATGTCTGTCTTGACCAAATTAATGATGAATGACGACCAATGAAGAGAAATGTGGAAAGAACGAGTTGATGTTGAGGGTGCTTGTGGGTGGCTTCTGGTTGTGTCGTGCTTCTTTCGAATATGAGTGGGTTCTGTTTGCTGTATGCGAGGTACTTTAGATAGGTAGTGGAGATCATAGCATAATTTGATCAACAGGAACCGCTTCTAATGGAACGATTTTGCCTCTGCTTTGGCAATGGTGCACAGAGATTCGTTGGAATAACGCTATCTCATCATGCGAGGATAATTTTTTGTATTAACTTTGGGATGTATGAAAGCAGTGACCTTTTGAGTCTCCATTTTATGTCATAAAGCAGCGGTCTCCATTTTAACCTTAACTAGTCAGGATTGTCACACATCTCCACTTTTAATACGGGGCATACTCTTACTCGGATTCCATGAACTGCGCGCAATCATCACTTCCGAAATTTGTGGGACTCGCGGATCCATGGTTTATGCATATTATTGATAGATTTTTGGACAATACCAAGAACATTGGCATTATTGGTAAGGCTCAAATTGGCAGCCCCTGTTCCATCATTTTTTAGATATTAATTAATAAGTGAGCGAGGAATTTCTTTTTAATTTGCAAAGGGGCAGAGCTTTTTCTTTTTTGTTTTGTTTTTTAGTCAGGGCAAGGGGGCAAGAAACTACTGTGTTAAAAAAAAAGGGAAGAAAAGGTAGAATTCCACCGCACGATACTATCAAAAAGAAAAAGGCGCTTTAATGACCACTGAGTAAAAAAAAAAAGAGGAAAAGAAAAAAAAAAGCGATTCCAAGACAACCGAGTCAAAAAGAAAAAAGAAGAAAAGCACCTCAAAAAGTTGTCTAGAGAAATCGACACGTTCTTATAAATCTCTTCACAGTTTCAATTAGGTAAAAGTGCCAAAAAAGTTATAAACTTTTTGTATTGGTACTAATTTAATCATAAATATTTTTTTGGTGTCAATTCAGTCCTAAACCTTTTGAATTGGTGTCAATTCAGTCATAAACTTTTTTATGGTGTCAATTCAGTCTTAAACCTTTTGTTTTTGTGTCAATTCAGTTTTTCCGACCAATTTTAGCCTGATTTTGCTGACGTGGATGCCGATTGGCGAGCGGCCGATCACTGGCGCTGACGTGGACAACTTTAATAATATTTTAATAATATTTAATTTTTTATTTAATTTTTTCTTTTTTCCCCCCTCCCTTCCCTCCTTCCTCTGGCCGGCTCCGGCGAGGCTCGACCTCACCAGTGGCCGGCGAGGGCGAGCCTTACCGGCGCCGGCCTTTGGTGTCTGGCCGGTCACTAGTCCGGCGACCGGCTGGAGGAAGGAGGGAGGGGAGAGGAAAAAAAAATAAATAAATATTAAAAAAATAAAAATATTATTAAAGTTATCTATGTCAGTGCCAGTGACTGGCCGACGTCCACGTCAGCAAAATCCTATCAAATTTGGTCGAAAGAACTGAATTGGCACAAAAACAAAAGGTTTAGGATTGAATTGGCACTAATACAAAATATTTAGGACTGAATTGGCACAAAAAAAAGTTTAGGATTGAGTTGGTATCAAAAAAAGGTTTAGAACCTTACCAAAAAAAAAAAAAAAGGTTTAGAACTAAATTGGCACAAATGCAAAAGATTTAGGACTTTTTTGGTACTTTTCCCGTTTCCATTAGCACCAATCCTATCTTTTGCTTCTTCTTGCCTTGCTTTCATATTTACCTGCTTCCTTGGGCTTTGAATCATGAAACTCGTAAGCATGTGTACAACAGAGTTTCAATCATGCCATTTGCTTGTTGGTATTGCTATTGCATTGTGCTTTAACCAAGTCTGGTCCACCACCAATGAAACAGTTAGACTTGCACTGCTCGCATTTAAGGTCGGCATAGCCGGAGATCCTATCGGCGTGCTTAACACATGTAACAATAGCATTGGGTTTTGCCAGTGGCATGGCATTATGTGTGGCCGGAGGCACCAAAGGGTCACGGTCTTGGATTTGTCATCACAAGGACTCTCCGGATTAATATCTCCTCATATCAGGAATATGAGCTTCGCAAGGGAAATCCGGCTCCAAAACAACAGTCTCGATCATGAAATCCCTTCGCAAGTCAGCCTGTTGCGCCGCCTTCGTGTCTTAGCACTACACAACAATTCATTGGTCGGTGAAATTCCCAAAAACATATCCGCTTGCTCAAACCTTGTCAAATTCAATCTTCGAGTCAACCAACTAACTGGAGAGATTCCTGGAGAGCTCGGTTCACTGTCAAACCTATGGATGGTCGCTTTGTCTGTTAATAGTTTGACTGGGAGTGTGCCTTCCACCATTGGGAACTTATCTTCACTGGAGATCCTTTTTTTAACCTTGAACAACTTGGGCGGGAGCATTCCCCAAGTTCTGTGAGATAAAATGAAAGGTCGTTTTTCTTATTTTCATTCGGAAGTAGTTTCCAATCATCTCCTTTTCCCATCGTTGTTTTCTTTCTCTTGCACGACAATGAAGGCAGAAATTTTGACAATTCTCACAGAATAAATATATCTATACTTGCTGTTCATTTCTATATACATATTTTCGTTAGGATGAACATTTATTAGCTATAGAAGAAAAGATCTACACTAGATGTTTTGTGCAAGTAAACATTTGTGGGCATTTTTGCAATGCTGTGGGCTAATTCACAATAAAGTTATCGGGCTCAAACAAACGCGTCCTGAATATTGGCTGGAACAAGTTTGGTGGGGTGTTACCTAAATGCATAGGTAATTTATCCACTACTCTCGCATTATTCGTTGCACCCTGGACTCAAATAAACAGTGAGATTCCTGAAGAAATCGGGAATTTAGTCAACCTGGAAGTATTGTTTATGGATGGCAACCAGCTTTCAGGTGTTATCCCCTCAAATTTCGGGAATCTACCAAATCTAGCGAAACTGAGCTTAGTTGGCAACAAACTGAGAGGGATTATCCCGTCTTCTTTGGGAAATCTAACCAGTCTTATTGAACTAAATCTTAGTGGGAACAACTTTCACGGGCAAATTCCTTCACATCTATCAAACTGCCGGTCTCTTGATTTGCTGGATCTGTCTAATAACAATCTCAATGGTGTCATACCCCCGCAGCTCATAGGTCTGACAACATTATCGATCGTTTTGGACTTGTCTCATAACCATCTGACTGGAGTTCTACCCACAGAAGTTGGAAACTTGAGAACTTTGACTGCGTTGGACATCTCGCACAATTTGTTGGTAGGTGAAATCCCAAGTAGTTTAGGTGATTGCACTTCATTGACATCACTAAGGTTGGCAGGCAACTTCTTCCATGGGTCAATTCCTCAATCAATCATATCGTTAGGAGGCATTGAAGAACTAGATTTTTCATGCAACAATTTGTCAGGTCAGATTCCTGAATTCTTATCGGTATTTCGTTCCTTGAAACTTCTGAATTTGTCGTACAATAAGTTTGAAGGCATGCTACCACGTGAAGGAGTCTTTAAGAATGCTACAGCTGCTTCTATTATTGGGAACAATGAGCTTTGCGGTGGACTGCCAGAATTCAATCTCCACAGCTGCATCTCCAGAAGCTCCAAGAGTAGAAAGATCAATATAGTGATATTGTCCACTTCTATTATTTTCGGAGTTCTTGTAGTAGCTGCTATTCTTGCTTTTATATATAATTGTTGGTTGATGAAGAAAGTAAATGAACCAGTTTCAAGTTCGATGGATGATTCACCTCTAAACATATCTTACGGAACACTCTTAAAAGCAACCGATAATTTTTCTTCAACGAATTTGGTCGGTGTTGGAAGCTTTGGCTGTGTTTACAGGGGGATACTTGAGGTCAATGGAACTGTTGTTGCTGTGAAGGTGCTTGATTTGGTCCGTCACGGTGCTCTGAAGAGCTTTATGGTCGAGTGTGAGGCATTAAGGAATATCAAACATCGAAATCTTCTGAAGATACTAACAATTTGCTCAGGTAGTGATTATCAAGGGAATGATTTTAAGGCGTTAGTCTATCAATTCATGGACAATGGAAGCCTAGAACGGTGGCTACACCCAAACGCAACATTATCTCATCATAATGAGCTTCTGGAAAAGTTGAATTTCATTCGCAGGATAAATATTGCTATTGATGTTGCTTCTGTATTGGATTATCTTCATCACCAATGCCACATTCCCATTGTTCATTGTGATCTAAAGCCAAGCAATATTCTCTTAGATGCTGAGATGGTCGCACATGTTGGGGACTTTGGATTGGCAAAATTTCTTCTTGGATCATCCCTTGATACTGTAGCTAATCAGATGAGCTCTCTGGGCCTAAGAGGGACAATCGGTTATGCTCCACCAGGTAATCTCTCTACTTTCTATTATAATGATATGAGCTCCACGTTCTTTTAGATGATCAGCACTCCTAATTTAATCTGCACTATGATCAAAATGTGTGACAGAATATGCCATGGGATATGAGGTCTCAAGAGAAGGCGATGTCTATAGTTACGGCATTCTCTTGCTAGAGATGTTCACAGGATTGAGTCCCACCAACGAGAGATTCAGAGACAATTGGACTCTCCATAGTTATGTTGCGGCAGCTTTGCCTGAACGAGCACTAGAAGTTACGGATCACATTCTACTTCAAGAAAGAGAGAGTTGTCTCGACCCCAACAATCCTCAGCATTGGCGTTCCGAAAGTAATGGCATATTTCAAGAGTGTTTGATTGTGGTATATAATATTGGAGTTGCTTGTTCCAATGAAGTGCCTGGAAGAAGGATGAGCATTAGCGGTGCTGCAAATCAACTGCAAATGATTAGGGAAAAGCTCTCTTGCATTGGGTTGACATGAACAATATGAACTACCGCAGGTGATATGATAATTTCTTAACCCCTCTCTTGTCCTAAATATTTAGTTTTGCATATGCTTGTGCAAACAGACATGTTAATCTGTAGCAGAATAGAGAATCGATCACGCATTGTCATTAAAGGCAATAATTGATTGTCATTCCTCACCTGTATATGTATTGAGCTAGCATGTGTGCTGCAGTGCAGAGACCTTTTAGTAATATTTGCTAAAATTTGTCTCGAGTTTGAGAACGTAGATGAAATCCGACCCGAATCGAAGCGCGGGAAAGTCGGGCCACTTAAAGGTTGCCCGAATTGGACTTGGAAAATGTATAACTGGAGAGAAGCAGTCGTTTCTGTTAGGAGATAATAGTTGATTACCATTCCTCATCTGCACAGATTACTGCACTAGCGTATGGCCCATGATGCAGAGTCTTGAGAATTGTTATGATATTTTAGAAGATCAGTCCAAATATTCAGTTCTTTTATGGGTATGAAGCTCATTTAGACGACTACAAATTAATCAACTATCGGCTATTTTCAGTTGATATCCATAATCAAGCCTTTTTAATGTATGAATACTTGTCCTCTGAAGTTTACATGACGCAGTAACGGTGTGCGGAAGTTGATTCACATTAATCCTACATTTCTCCTTTTTTATTGAAAATTTATGTTTTTCCCCTAGCAAATCCTAGCTTTTGTCGAGGCTTTCTAACTCAGAGAAGTGCTTGGTTTCTTTCTACAGCTTCACTAGGAATCGCTATGCGTCGTGGAAGCTGTGCGAGACAGTTCGAGATGAGTGATGTTGCAGTCAAGCCAAGTATCTCTTTCAGCTTCAACCTAAATAAGCAAATGCTCTGTTTGGGAACAAAAAAAAATGACAGTTTGGAGAAGAAAAGACTTTCAGATTCAGCTTCCTCGTATGCGTTAAATCGAGAAACAGATCTGGGCGATTGATATGTGAAGCAGGAACTTCGCAAAAATGTTTTAGCATAACTAGTCTATCCCAATTCTGATCATGCAACTTGTGCTATTTGTGTTTTTTCTGATGGGGAATGGATCTGCAGAGCTGCTATTTCTACAGTATGCCAATTTGATTAATCTTTTTTTGCCAAAATTTTTCCTTCTCTCGTTCATTCATTTCTTATCACGATAGAACTTGTTTGATGAATTACAAACTGTGTTGCCAGTGTCTAATAAAAATTCTAGCCAAACAGAAATCACCGAAACATATGATCGGGTCCTCATCGTTCATTCATTTTTCATCATGACGATGGAAATAATTTGAAGCATGTGATAGAGAAGACTCATATTCTTCGTCTTGTCACGTCTCGTTGCTTACCCAACCCTCTAAGTTTCCAATGACCAAAACTCCATAAACATCGGCATCCAAATTGTGCTGGGATGGTTGGCACATACCTGAACAAAGCTCGGCCGGGCACGGCGACCCAGACCAAAATTTTCATTGAAAATTCATCTGTAGCTTTTGGAAGAGCTTTGATAACTGGAAGAGAATTCTCGAAACGAGTTGAAGCATTAAAAAACTAATTTTAAAGTTAAAACGACAACCCGGGAGGCAGGAGCTTAGCAAACCAACTTCGAGCTAGCTTTTGTTTTGAAAGCCTCATCCTGAAGTTTTATGTATCTTAGGATGAGGTCATTGCACTTTGATTTTAACTCCCCAGTATGTTGAATTTTCAACATTTGCAATTAATGTGTTTTGATCGGGGTTCAGCAAATTTTTGTAGAAAATACGGACATGACCTGCATGTGTCATAGAGTCTAAATGGATACCCCATGTTAATTTTCTTTTCACTTTGAGCTGACTTGGACTGAACGCTAATGTCACGTGATTGTCATGTAAGCAATTTATCAAGAAATTATTCAAATTTTAATGAGAGTACGTTAACTGCAAAGGAATATTAATTTAGTTTATACAATTAACGGATTTAGGTCCACTAATATGCATGACTAATTATAAAATCTATTGAAGTTTACTGACTAAAAAGTGGAATTTACTCTTCATAAGTGGACACACTCAAATGTGGTCCATCCTTGCAAATGTAGCCGGATAGATCGCAATCAGTAATTATGTGAGCCTACACACGCGAGTCTCACTCAATCAACGGTTATAATTGCGCCCCGGTCCTATGAATTTCTCCTCGTACACACTATATGCAAAGAGAAGACCATATGCCTAATTCTGACCTCCGGTGACTCCTCAAAACTGCAGACTTTGACGTTCGTGCCATCCCCCACCAATCTCACTCAAATGGAGTTTCTCTTCTCCTTCTTCTCTTGGTCACCCTCGAGCCTTCTGTTCCCGAAGTTCTAGGCTTCTAGCTCATAAATATTGCGGTGCGGTTGGATCTGAGTGTGCCCTTTTTCTTTCCCCAATTGAAAGATCTATACATACGGAAGTTCTCCGTTTTGTTTCCGTTGACGTTTCTTGATTTGGTAACGTAGGCATTGGGTTTTCGAATTGGGTTGGAAATCAGTTTTTATTTTCTTTTTGTATGTAACTCTGGCGAAGAAGAAGGAGAAAGTTCGTGAATTGGGTTTATTATTCTTAGAGTAGATAGAAGTTTGTGATTAGGGTGTTGGAGGAGCCAAATCTGAGGTCTTTACATAGTTTGGAATTGATACTTTGGTGGGCTCTTTAGGCTGAAGAGATTAAACGGGGTGGAAGCAATGTAATCATTTTATAATTGTGTTCTTCGTTTTTATATCATCGCATCTTGGTCGATGGTATTGTAGAAAATTTCCCGTTGTAGTTTTGTTATACCCATGCAAGCGTTTCTCCTTTGTATGAACATTACGTAAATTTCACTTGAATTTATCGAACGCGATATCTCATACACGATAAATCGAGTCTGTTTGGAGTAATTTTTACTTTTAACTTTTCATTTTCCTCAACTTCTGTGGTGCACGTAGCTGGATTGTTTTCTAATTTTAGAATTTCACATTACATAAACATTTATAGATTTTGCAATTCTTTTAAAAATTTAGATAATTTTACGAATTTTTAAAAGTCCAAACAAACCCGCCCTAAACTTACATGAGCCGAACTGACGGGAATCCGGTCAATGTAATAACGAGAAGTTCTATGACCCAAGCTCAAAGATATGCTCAGAATATTTCCAAAGACTTTTGTCTGGCTAGAGAGAGAGGGAGAGAGATTGAGCTTGAGCTTTTTTTAATTTATTTTTCTTTTTTTTCCTTTCCTTTCTTTTTCCTTTTCTTTTTTCCTTCCCTTCCTTCTTCCTCTGGCCAGTCCACTAAAAAGAAAGAAAAAAATAATTTGAAAGATATTAAAATATTAAAAATTGTCAACGTGAGAGCCGACCGGTGTGCCACGTAGGTCGGCCGGCGTCCACTTCAATAATATCCGATCACAATTAGCCGAAAGAACTGAATTAATACTACATCAAAAGGTTTGGAACTAAATTGATATCACTAAAAAATTTAAGGCTAAATTGATACAAATACAATAAATTTAGGACTTTTTCCCGACACTTCTTCTCTTATCATCAATCTTCGGTTTTTTTTCCAAAGTGGGGGGACCTTGGGTTTTGGGGGCATTGGTTGACTCGAAGTCAACATCTGGAGAGCCATCTAGTCATCCATCCCGTAATACACGCACTTGTATAGACACGTGTCAAAGGGAACCATCGGTGACCGACTTCAACATGGACAAAAGAATTCCGTGCACAGAGGGTCTTAACTCCTATTTGGCCAGCGTTGGACTTTCCCTTTTTCTAGTTTCTTGACCAACTTCAATCAGGGAAGTAGATTCCGTGTATTTTAAGACAGTATTGCACCCAATGAAAATCCAAGTTGAGGACTTCCATTCTTATCTTGATTCCAACGCGGTGACAATCTTTATTCTTGATCGTGACTTCGACGCGGATACAATTTCCATATTTTTCCGCATACTTTATTTGGGTCGGGTTTTATTTACCGGTTCATATTCGAGACATATTCTTTCTTTGTATTTCCTTCATCTTGTTGTTTTCTTGGTGTCTATGATACACCGACTTCATCTATATCCTCTCTAACCGCTGCCCAATAAAATTATATTTTGATGATCCGCACCCCTAATTTCATATGCACTATGGTCTAAATGTGTGGCAGAATACGCCATTAGGTGCGAGGTCCCAAGAGAAGGCAATGTCTATAGTTACATCATTCTCTTGCTAGCGATGTTCACGGGATTGTATGCCACCGATGACATGTTGAGAGACAAATTGACTCTTTATAGTTTTGTTGCGTTAGTTTTGCCTGAATGAGTGCAGGAAATGATGGACCATATTCTGCGTCAAGACAAAGAGAGAGTCATTTAGACTCCAATAATCCTCAGCGTCCGCGCTCCGAAAGTTACGGTGAGGCCCATGATGCATGGGTCTCGAGCATTGCTATCACGTTTCCGAGTCAATCTTAGTCATAAAGTTCTTTTGTTGGTATTGATATCGATTTAGAAGAAAAAAATCAATCAATCATGGCCTATGGGAAATCTTAGAGTAATATCCACAATAAAGCTTCTTCATGTATAAATAGTTGTTCTCAGATTTTCCTTGATCTCACTTTAGTAATTGTGTAAATATTTAACAAAAAGAAAAGAAGTGACATTGCGTGGGGTTTCACTCTTGTTGAAATCCTAACTAGTCTCCTTTCTTATTGGACAATTATATGTCACGCTTTCTTGTTCAGTCAGGCACAGGCACAAGCAATACTGGCGTGTGAATAAGGATGTATACCTTTCGAATTCAGCATTCTAACATGCGGCAATTCGAGGACACGTATCGACACTTGATGAGCATAGTATGAATTGTCCAAGAATGCTTTAGTAGAATAAGGTACCTTGTGTGTATTGGAATATTTTAGGGGTGCAAGTGCAATTCTTCATCACTGCTATTTCTGAAGTTTACTACTGTCATCAACTTTTATTTTTGCATTTTGGTAAAGTTACTAAATCGCCTCTTTTCTTCTTGTGGGAAGCACCAAAGCACGTATGCATAAAACTTATTATGGACATATCGATGGTCACTTTTTCATTTGGGGATTCGTTGATCACATGGATAAGGAACTTTCAAAGGTAGAAAGTACTAACTAAATCAATAAATTACTGGCCACCAATATACTAAAACTTACTTCTCTAAGGAAAAAGTAACCGTTAGCGTGGGGAAGTAACTAAGTTAAAATAGTTGGGAAGGAAAGTCACTTTTCATGGAGACAAAATTAGTAATAAGTTATATGCGTGCACCTTTTCTGCCAAAGTGGCACTTTGAAATGATTTTAATTGATTAAGCTGTTGTTAGTCGAAAGATCTTTATTACCGACAATGACCAGCTTAATCGATAACGCTTGCTCATCGGTCTTCGGTTTATTTTCCAAAGCGGGGGACTTTAGGATTTTGGGGGCACTGGTTCACTCGAAGTCAACATCTGGAAAGCCATCTAGATGGATCCATCATCCATCCCTTAATATACGCACTTGTTTAAACACAAGTCAAAGGGAACCATCAGTGACCGACTTCCACATGGAGAATATAATTCCATGTACAGAGTCAACTGCTATTTGGCCAGCGCTGGACTTTCCCTTCTTTTTAGTTTCTTGGCCAACTTCAATCAGGCGAGTGGATTCCGTGTAATTTAAGACGATCTTGCACCCAATGAAAATCCAAGTAAGGACTTCCATTCTTGATCTTGATTCCCACACGGAGACAATCTTTATTCTTGATCATGACTTTGACGCAGATACAATTTTTTCTGCATACTTTATTCGATCGGGTTTTATTCACTGGCTCAAACTCGAGATATATTTTAACACTCTCTTTATATTTCCTTTATCTTGTTTCTTTCTCCGTGTATATGATAAACCGACTTCATCTATATCCTCCCTAACTGTGCCCAAGATAATTATTTTTTGATGATCGACACCCCTAATTTCATCCGCTCTATGATTTAAATGTGTGGAAGAATATGCAATTAGGTGCGAGGTCCTAAGATTAGGCAATGTCTATAGTTACGGCATTCTCTTGCTAGAGATGTTCATAGGATTGTATGCCACTGATGACGCATTGAGAGATAATTTGACTCTTCATAGTTTTGTTGTAGCAGTTTTGCTTGAATGAGTGTAGGAAATGATAGACCATATTCTGCGTCAAGACAAAGAGAGAGTCATTTAGGCCCCAATAGTCCTCAGCGTCGGCGCTCCGAAAGTAATGCTCCGAAAGTTACGGTGAGTCCGGTGATGCACGGATCTTGAGCATTGCTATGGTGTTTCCGAGTCGATCTTAGTCATAAAGTTCTTTTGTTGGTATTGATACCGATTTAGAAGAAAATATCAACCAACCGTGGCCTTTGGGAAATCTTAAAGTAATTTCCGCGATAAAGCTAGCTTCTTCACTGTATAAGTAATTGTTCTTAGATTTTCCTTGATCTCACTATAGTAATTGCGCAAATATCTTACAAAAAGAAAAGAAGTGACATTGTGTGGGGTTTCATTCTTGTCAAATCCTAACTAGTCTCTTTTTTTTATCGGAAATTTTTATATTTCAAACTTTCTTGTTCAGAGGTTTCCTAAATCAGAGGAGAATTTGGTTTCTGCAGCTTGACTTGGAATTGCTCTCCATTGTCCATCCCCAATTTGATGTACGAAATAATTAAATATCGTAAATGTTGCAGCAAAGCAAAGTTAATTCAGTTACGTGCTTCCTAAATGAGCAATGTTTATCTATTTTGGGACACCGATATGACAGTCTGGAATAAGAAACTACTGTTTTTGGATTCAGCTTTCTCGTGTAGAATATCTCCAAGGTTAATTTCAAGCCAAGGGTGGTACAACAATGGTTTAGTATAATTAGTCTTGCTCAATTCTGGTGATGTAATCGTGTGTGCCTGATTTCACAAAAAAGGATTGCTCAAATTCTTGTAAAGATTTCGCATTCTTTACTTCCACGCTGCTAAGGTTGAAAGACCACTTTTCTACTAATGGACAACCCTAACTCCAAGCAACTGTCAACTGTCCGCAAGAAAAAACTTGTAATCATGTTTATCTTGCGCAGTTTTATTCTCATTTGTATATAAAAGTCGTTCAATTTAGTCAAATTATTCACAATAAAATCTGCCCGCAAAATGCACCTCGAGCATCGTCGATCATTAAATACTTGGAGGATAACGGCAAGCCCAAATCAGTAGTGGAAGAAAAGAAAAAGGGAAGGAATTAGAGATGGAAGCAAATGGGTCTAGTTGCATTACAAAGAGGCGCGATTTGACCTACTTTGTAATCTTGGTACTACAGCCGCTCCCAGCTTACTTGTTCATTGGGGTGCTGCCACTTCCAACACGCTGCATACATGCTTTGTAATCTTGGTACTACAGGCACTCCTAGCTTAAGGTTGAGGTATGTATTTTCTGTTCTTAAGTTCTTATTTTTTTTTAAATGTAATGGGGAGTTGCTCATTTCAACAAGTTTAAAACGAAAGAGACAATTCAGGATTACACATTTTACAATGCCGTAATTATGTAGTTTTCTATCGAATCATATTGACTTGTTCACATGCTACCTGTCTGTCTTGACCAAATTAATGATGAATGATGTCAGCAATGTGGAAAGAACAAGTTGATGTTGAGGGTGATTCAGGGTCGCTCCTGGTTGTGTCATGCTTCTTTGGGATATGAGGGGTTGTGTTTGCTGTATGCGAAGTACATTAGATAGGGAGTGGATATCATAGCATAAATCAATCACGAGGAACCACTTTTAAATGGAAGGATTTTGCCTCTGCTTTGTCCATGGAGCACAGAGATTCGTTGGCATAACACTATCTCATCATGCAAGGTTAATTTTTTTGCAATAACTTTGGGATGTATCAAAGCGGTGGTCTTTTGAGTCTTCATTTTATGTCATAAAGCAGTAGTCTCTAGTTTAATCCCAACCAGTGAGGATTCTCACACATCTCCGCTCTTAATACCGGGGATACTCTCGCCCGGATTCTATGAAGCACGTGCAATCATCACTATCGAAATTTGTGAGACTCGCGGATCCATGGTTTGTGCATTATTGGTAGGTTTTTTGGACAATACCGAGAACATGGCATTATTGGTAAGGCTCAATTTGCCATCCCTCGTTCAATTATTATTTAGATATTTATTAATAAGTGAGCGAGTAATTTCTCTTTAATTTGCAAGGGGGCAAAGCTTTTTCATTTTTTGTTTTGTTTTTTGGTCAGGGCAAGGGGGCAAGAAACTACTGAGTGAAAGAAAAAAAAAGAGGAAGAAAAGCTAGAATTCCACCCCACGATACGTATCGAAAGGAAAAGGCGCTTTAATGACCACTAAGTAAAAAAAAAAAAGAGGAAAAAAAAGCGGTTCCAAGACTACTGAGTCAAAAAGAAAAACCAACACATTCTTATAAATCTCTTCACGGTATCCATTAGCACCAATCCTGCCTCCTGTTTCTTCTTGCGTTGCTTTCATATTCACCTGCTTCCTTGAGCTTTGAGTCATGAAACTTGTAAGCATGAGTTTTGCAGAGTTTCAATCAAGCCATTTGCTTCTTGGCATCGCTCTTGCATTGTGCTTTAACCAAGTCTCATCCACCACCAATGAAACAGACATACTCGCACTGCTCACGTTTAAGGCCAGCATAACCGGAGATCCTTTCGGCGTGCTCGACTCATGGAATAATAGCATTGGGTTTTGCCAGTGGTATGGCGTTACGTGTGGCCGGAGGCACCGAAGGGTCACAGTCTTGGACTTATCATCACAAGGACTCTCCGGATCAATCTCTCCTTATATTGGGAATCTCAGCTTCTTAAGGCAAATATGGCTCCACAATAACAGTCTCGATCATGAAATCCCTGCGCAAGTCGGCCAGCTGTACCGCCTTCACTACTTACAACTAGACAACAATTCATTGGTCGGTGAAATTCCCAAAAACATATCGGGTTGCTCTAACCTTGTTAGCCTCATGCTTCAAGGCAACCGACTAACTGGCGAGATTCCTGGAGAGCTCGGTTCACTGTCGAAGCTACGGGAGTTTGCGTTGTCTGTTAATAATTTGAGTGGGAGTGTGCCTTCCTCTATTGGAAACTTATCTTCATTGGAGATCCTTTTTTTAGCCGAAAACAACTTGGGCGGGAGCATTCCCCAAGCTCTAGGCCACTTGACAAACTTGCAAGGCATTAACCTCGAAAGAAACAGATTGTCAGGTACAATTCCATCTTCGTTACTCAATCTTTCTTCGCTAGCTACATTAATTATTGGAGGCAATCGGATAGTGGGGACTCTTCCTGCAAGCATAGGCCTCAAACTCCTAGTTCTTGAATATCTTAGTGTCTACGAGAACCAACTTGAGGGGCCGATTCCCCCGTCGATATCAAATTGCACAAAACTAGAGGTGCTTCAACTTTCATCGAACAAATTTTCCGGGAAAGTACCTTCTTTTGAAAATTTGCGTAAGCTTCATTGGCTTGTAATCTTTGATAATAAGCTTGGAAGTGGAAAACCTGGGGACTTGAGCTTCCTTTGCTCGTTAACCAACAGCACCGAATTATGGGAATTGACTATTCAGATGAACGAGTTTGGTGGGGTGTTACCTAAATGCATAGGTAATTTATCCGTTGCTCTCACACTATTTTCTGTTAGAGAGAATCAAATATCTGGTGAGATTCCAGAAGAAATTGGGAATTTTGTCAACCTGGAAATATTGTCTATGAGTAGCAACCCGCTTTCAGGTGTTATCCCCTCAAATTTGGGGAATCTACGCAATCTAGCGGGATTGCTATTAAGTGATAACAATCTGAGAGGGACTATTCCATCTTTTTTGGGAAATCTAACCAAGTTGATTACGATAGATCTTAATGGGAACAACTTTCATGGGCAAATTCCTTCACATCTATCAAACTGCCGGTCTCTCGATCTCCTTGATCTGTCTCGTAACAATCTCAGTGGTGCCATACCCCCAGAGCTTATAGGTCTCTCATCATTAGCGATCATTTTGGACTTGTCTCGTAACCATCTGACTGGGGTTCTACCGACAGAAGTTGGCAACTTGAGAAGTTTGACTGCGTTGGACATCTCGGACAATTTGTTGGTAGGTGAAATCCCAGGAAGTTTAGGTGATTGCATTGGATTGACATCACTAAGGATGGCAGGCAACTTCTTCAATGGGTCCATTCCTCAATCAATCGGATCATTAGGAGGCATTGAAGAACTAGATATTTCATGCAATAATTTGTCAGGTCAAATTCCAGAATTCTTCACAAAATTTCGTTCCTTGAAACTTTTGAATTTGTCTTACAATAAGTTTGAAGGCATGCTACCACGTGAAGGAGTTTTCAAGAATGCTACTGGTACTTCGATTATTGGGAACAATGAGCTTTGCGGTGGACTGCCAGAATTTCACCTCCCCAACTGCATCTCCAAAAACTCCAAGAGGAGAACCATCAATATAGTGATATTGTCCGTTTCCGTTGTTTTCGGAGTTCTTGGAATAGCTCTTATTCTAGCTTTTATTTATCTTTGTTGGTTGAAGAAGAAAGTAAATGAACCAGTTTCAAGTTCGATGGACGATTCACGTCCAAGCGTATCTTATAGAACACTCCTAAACGCAACCAATGGTTTTGCTTCTACGAATTTGATTGGTGTTGGAAGCTTTGGTTCTGTTTATAGGGGGATACTTGAGGACAATGGAACTGTTGTTGCCGTGAAGGTGCTTGATTTAGTTCGTCACGGTGCTATGAAGAGCTTTATAGTCGAGTGTGAGGCATTAAGGAACATCAAGCATCGAAATCTTCTGAAGATACTAACAATTTGCTCAGGCAGTGATTATCAAGGGAATGATTTTAGGGCTCTAGTCTATCAATTCATGGACAATGGAAGCCTAGAACGGTGGCTACACCCAAACCCAACATTATCTCATCATAATGAGCTTCTGGAAAAGTTGAATTTCATTCGCAGGATAAATATTGCTATTGATGTTGCTTCTGTATTGGATTATCTTCATCACCAGTGCCACATTCCCATTGTTCATTGTGATCTAAAGCCAAGCAATATTCTCTTAGATGCTGAGATGGTCGCACATGTTGGGGACTTTGGATTGGCAAAATTTCTTCTTGGATCATCCCTTGATACTGTAGCTAATCAAATGAGCTCTCTGGGCCTAAGAGGGACAATCGGTTATGCTCCACCAGGTAATCTCTCTACTTTCTATTATAATGATATGAGCTCCACGTTCTTTTAGATGATCAGCACTCCTCATTTAATCTGCACTATGATCAAAATGTGTGACAGAATATGCCATGGGATATGAGGTCTCAAGAGAAGGCGATGTCTATAGTTACGGCATTCTCTTGCTAGAGATGTTCACAGGATTGAGTCCCACCAACGAGAGATTCAGAGACAATTGGACTCTCCATAGTTATGTTGCGGCAGCTTTGCCTGAACGAGCACTAGAAGTTACGGATCACATTCTACTTCAAGAAAGAGAGAGTTGTCTCGACCCCAACAATCCTCAGCATTGGCGTTCCGAAAGTAATGGCATATTTCAAGAGTGTTTGATTGTGGTATATAATATTGGAGTTGCTTGTTCCAATGAAGTGCCCGGAAGAAGGATGAGCATCAGCGGTGTTGCAAATCAACTGCAAAAGATTAGGGAAATGCTCTTTGCATTGGGTTTACATGAACAAGATGAACTACCGCAGGTGATATGATAATTTCTTAACCTCTCTCTTGGCCTAAATATTTAGTTTTGCATATGCTTGTGCAAACAGACATGTTAATCTGTAGCAGAATAGAGAAACGATCATGCATTGTCATTAAAAGGCAATAGTTGATTGTCATTCCTCACCGGTATATGTATCGAGCTTGCATGTGTGCTGCAGTGCAGAGACCTTTTAGTAATATTTGCTAAAATTTGTCTCGAGTTTGAGAACATGGATGAAACCCGACCCAAATCGAAGCGCTGGAAAGTCAGGCCGTTTAATGATTGTCTGAATTGGACTTTGAAAATGTATAACTGGAGAGAAGCAGTCGTTTCTGTTAGGAGATAATAGTTGATTATCATTCCTCACCTGCACAGATTACTGCACTAGCATATGGCCCATGATGCAGAGTCTTGAGAATTGTTATGATATTTTAGAAGATCACTCTCAAATATTCAGTTCTTTTGTGGGTATGAAGCTCATTTAGACGAATACAAATTAATCAACTATCGGCAATTTTCAATTGATATCCGTAGTCAAGCCTTTTCAATGTATGAATAGTTGTTCTCAGAAGTTCATATGACGCAGTAAAGGTGTGCGGAAGTTGATTCACATAAATCCTACATGTCTCCTTTTTTATTGAAAATTTATGTTTTTCCCCTTTGCAAATCCTAGCTTTTGTCGAGGCTTTCTAACTCAGGGAAGTGCTTGGTTTCTTTCTACAGCTTCACTAGGAATCGCTATGTATCGCGGAAGCTGTGCGAGGCAGTTCAAGATAAGTGATGTTGCAGTCAAGCCAAGTATCTCTTTCAGCTTCAACCTAAATAAGCAAATGCTCTGTTTGGGAACAAAAAAAAATGACAGTTCGGAGAAGAAAAGACTTTCAGATTCAGCTTCCTCGTATGCATTAAATCGAGAAACAGATCTGGACGATTGATATGTGAGGCAGGAACTTTGCAATAATGTGTTAGCATAACTGGTCTATCCCAATTCTGATCATGCAACTTGTGCTATTTGTGTTTTTTCTGATGGGGAATGGATCTACAGAGCTGCTATTTCCAAACTACGCCACTTTGATTACTCTTCTTTTGCCAACATTTTTTCTTCTCTCGTTCATTCATTTCTTATCACGATAGAACTTGTTTGATGAATACAAAATGTGTTGCCAGTGTCTAATAAATATTCTACCCAAACAGAAATCACCGAAACATATGAGCGTGCCCTCATCGTCTTAAGACCAGAACAAACTTTAGGCGTTTCATTATGACGATGGAAATAATTTGAAGCATGTGATATCAATAGCAATGATCTCACTCTCTGAAGAGAAGACTCATATTCTTCGTCTTGTCACTTGTCACGTTCCCCGTTCCTTACCCAACCCTCCAAGTTTCAATGACCAAAACTCCATAAACATTGGCATCCAAGTTGAGCTGGGATGGTTGGCACATACCTGAACAAAGCTCGGCCGGGCGAGGTGACCCAGACCAAAATTTACCTTGAAAATTCATCAGTAGCTTTTGAAAGAGCTTTGATAACTGGAAGAGAATTCTCGAAACGAGTTGAAGCATTAA